>CM035436.1:92041572-92679072 GCA_020310875.1 Ceratopteris richardii
CCACTAATTATTCATGATCTTTGGCTTCTAATATCATGAGATTCCTTTAGCTTATTCTCTTTTACTTTTGTCCAATGAGATAAAGTCCATGAATTTTACAAGAGGTGTTCATGTACTTCATAAGTGATCAATATGAATAGTTGAGAAGTCCTTGTTATTTGGTCAACCATCTAGGTTTGCCAAATGTACCAATAGCTCCCACTCAAGCCTAAGATGCTTGAGTCTTTAATCCTTTGGTATCTCTTGCAATCCAATCATGGATTTAAACCTATTTGTTTTTCTTCCATCCAATGATTTGGTCATCATATCTACACATTGCATGTGACTAGATATGACAGGGGATGATTCTAACACCCCAATGCAAAAATGGAAGATGGCTGCCCTCCACTAGGTCCACAAGCAGTGATATATGCTCACTGTTCTAAACTTTGCTCTACATCAGTACAGAGACTTAAAATGAACTTTTGTGACTTGTAGTAGACTATAAGAGCTACCCAACAAGCTTTAAATCATCCCAAATGGATATTCCAGCTAGGAGAACGACCCTCTGCAAAATAGGCTACCTATTTGCAATACTCTCTGCCTATGTGCAGAGATATACCTTCACAAAGTTGGCAATTTCTCACAACTCGCTTAGCTAAATAACTTGAAACTTTGGAAAAGTTCAAGGCACGATATGAGAGACCAAATGAAGCTTGAAATCAATGAAAATGAGTACAATGAGAGAGCAAAATGTGCTCTGCAATCTGGTACAATCAGATTTGGAAAAGGCTAACTGCACCTCTAGATAGAGAGGAGCAAAATCATGAGAAAATGAGGTAAGCAAGCCAGGGGACTGCTTGCTGGAGTTTACGACTTCACTAAACTAAGTGGGAAACTTGTGGAATGCATAGAACTCAAGAAACAAAGGTGGGATGATGCTTATATAGAGTTTTAATTTTCCTATAATCCAGCTAACCACCCAGCAATCAGTGTAGGTGCACTTTTTGGTGGCTAATTTGATGAGATTTGAATTTGATCCAGTTTGGTGGAGCTTCTAACTTTATTCCATGAATTTGGATCCTCTTCTTTTGATTGGTCCACTTGCAAAACTCGTGGTTGAGCCTTTTTGCATGATTGAGACTTGATTTTCACCAGTCCCACTCAAGTCTCAATGCCTAGGTCCTTCATTCCAATGCATGCCTTGAAGTGTTGTAGCTTTACTCCATCCAATGCTTTGTTAAACATATCTGCATATTGGTCCTTTGTATTGACATGCTCCACCTTGAAATCCTTTGAATCTTCTCTCAAATAAAGTGGTAATGCACTTCTATATGCTTCGACCTTGCATGGAACATCGGATTTTGAGCCAAGCATATGCTACTTATGTTGTCACAAAAATAGGTACTTGCTTAACCTACAAATCAAGATCAACAAACAACTTCTTGAGCCACATAAGCTCACATGAGACTTGTGCTAAGCCTCTATACTCAGCTTTGATTGATGAAAGAGCCACGGTTGTTTGTTTCTTTGACATCCATGAGATGGTCTTCTTTCCCTAGCATGATAACATGTCCACTAGTTCTCCTCCTGTAATCTTTGGAACCTGCCCAATCAACATCACAATAAGCTTGTACATTTAATCCATCATCAAATGGATAATATAGACCTTCATTCACTGATCCTTTGAGGTACCTAAGTACCATTTTGGCTGCAACAAGATGAGAAGTACTCTTGGTGCTTGCAAAAATTGAGATAACACTCCAACTACATGTGCAATATCAGGTTTTGTCATAGTAGCATAGAAGAGAGAGCAATTATTGACCTATACATGGTCATATCCTTCACTTCTTCACCTTCATGAGCACTTAGTTTAACATTTACTTCTAATGGATTTGAAATGGGCTTGCAATCACACAAGCCAAACTTCTTCAAAAAGATCAAGAATGTATTTCCTTTTTATCAAGTATATACATTCCTCTTTATATAGTACTTCAATCCCAAGGAAGTACCTTAAAATCCCTAAATCTGAGATTTTAAACTCACATCCAAGCTTCCTCTTTATGTCCTTAATGTTGGCTTCATCATCCCCTGTAATGATCAAATCATTACCATATATACAAATGAAAACAATTTTGCTACCTTCCTTCTTCACAAAGAGTGATGGATCTGCATGACTCTGATTGTATCCACATTTTACCAAGTAGTCCACAAGTCTTTGGTTCCAATCTCTTGGGGCTTTCTTGAGTCCATACAGAGCCTTCTTTAGCCTACATACATGATGTGGAAACCTCTCATCTTCAAAGCCTTGGGGCTAGTCCATGAAGACTACCTCTTCAAGCTCTCCATTTAGAAAAGCATTCTTCACATCCAACTGGTACATCTTCCAACCTTTTGAAGCTGAAATTGCAATAAAACTTCAGATGGTGGACATCTTAGCTACAATCTAAATGTTTCCTCAAAGTCTATGCCATAGGTTTGAGCAAAACCTTTGGCAACCACCCTTGCTTTATACCTAGAGATGCTCCCATCTGCATGCCTCTTTGCCTTGTACACCCGTTTGTTGCCAATGACTTTCATGTCCTTTGTTCTTGGCACCAATGACCAAGTATCATTTTCTTCAAGTGCTTTGAATTCCTCCTCCATGGCTTCAATCCATTCCCTATGTGTATTTTCTTCTTCAAAAAAGTTATGTTCTTCACAAGTTATAACTTGACTCATGTAGGCATAGTGTCTTGCAATGAATGAATCATAAGTTAACCTTTGAACAGGGTATTTAACCCTATTGGATGACCTTAATTCACCATTAGGTGGTAGGAATCTCCTCCTCCTTGGTTTAGATGCTTTAAATCCTGGAGTTTCTAATTTTTCCATATCTTCATCACTTGTAGATTCCATGTCTACCCCTTGATGGTCTTCGTCATTTGCCGTTTCCTTTCCTTTGCTACTTCCTTCACTTGAATGAGCTTCATTCCTTGTCCTTCCTGTTGGTTCACGTCAACCACCAATTGATGTTTTGAATAAAGACTTAAAGTCAAATAAGGAAGAAAATATCAACAATTGAAGATTGAAGATAAAGCATGTTGAGGAAATGAAGACTTGTATACATATGTACATTAATTTATAGTTAGCTCATTTATACCTTTTGTATGGACATGAGCTTGTACATATATGCCTATTTATACAAGTAAAAATTCAGGGAAAATATGAGAGAGTATGAGATGAGAAGAAGGGATTAGACACTTTGAAAGTGAAGAAGATCTCTCTCTCATCCAGATGTAAAGTTTTTCAGAATAGAAGAAAAGTTGCACCTAATATTTTAGTGTGTTCTCCTTCTGTGCTTGATTATTTCAAGCATCCCTTTGTAGATGTCTAACTCCATAGTCAATGAGTCTATGGTTAAATTTTGAGAGCTTAATTGTAAACAAGCTGAGAGAATTATGTGTAGGAACCTTTGTATGTGAAGTAGTACTGAGTGTCTTCTGAAACAGGTGCAATCTCGATGGTTAAAGAATTGATCAATTCTCAGTGCAGAGTGTAAAGTTCTGCACAAATAAGGAGTCAAAATCTAAGTTGGAAGGTAAGCCATCTATGGCTAAAAGCATTTTCTTAACCGGGTTCTAATTTGGGAGATTCATGTGTTAGAAGTTGCAGGTGCCAGAATCGACTATACAAGAGAACAGTTTTAGACAAAGGTGAATTGTTTGATTCATTTCTCAAGATATACTTAATCTTTTGGAATGATTTAGCTTGGAGAAGGTTTTAAATCTATAGACAACACCTTGTGCAAAGTTCATCAAAAACTTTACACATTTGATCAGTCAATGAGTGAGTTATGCGCAGCAGACTTTCTGAGAAGTGACTCTCTTCATAGTTAGTTCAAGATTTTGATAATTGAGTATTGATCCTCCAAATTGGTAATGGTTTTAAGTTGTTCTTGATATAGAGGTGATCTAACATCAAGAATAGCTTGTTCTTTTGGAGGTTAACACTCTCTATCAGTGGTATTAGAGCAGGAATCATCAAAATTGAAGAAAGGAGGACCCCGACTGCTACAGTCATAAAGAAATCAACACTTGAAGGTTCAAAAAGTGAAAGCTTGAAAGGAAAGCTTGAGAAGGAGGCCAGAAGTCATCAAGAAGATCAAAAGGAACTTCATTCAAAGTAAAGGTACACTTATTCCTCATAAATCTTGAAGAATTTAATACATAGGTGAAGAACGGATGGGAGATTCTCTTCAGATAGAGAAATTGGATAGAGAAAATTATCCAGCTTGGTCAATGAGGATGGAAGCTCATCTCATGAGCAAAGACCTAATAGGTTACATCATAGGTGAAGAAGAAAAACCACAATTCAGAGATCCTAGTGTTCCAACTAGGGATGAACTATCAGATCTGAAGACTTGGATGAAGAAGGATGCTCAAGCAAGGAGCATTATCTACATGGGAGTCAATGACTACTTGCTACCTCATATTAGAGGTCTTGAAAGTGCAAGTGATATATGGAATGATTTGGAGGAGCATTTCCAAAACACTACAAAGTCAAGGAAAGCATCTTAATGGGCAGAGTTTACCACATTTAAGAAGAAGGCCTCTCAATCCATTTCTGATTATGTAACAAGGATGGACATTGCAGATGCATTGGAGCAGTTGAGGAAGATATTGAAGAGGATAAATTGGTAAGGCAAATCCTCACACGTTTGAGAGGAGATGAGAAATGGAAGCCATTCATTTTGTCTACTGAATTGTTACTAGATCATTTCACTTGTAATTTAAATCAATTGCTAGGACACATGCTAACTTTTGAGCAGGATTTCAAAGGTGATGGTGATAAGGGTGCAGGTCAAGCAATGTATTCAAAGGATAAGAAGAAGAATAGCAAAGGCAAACAACAAGCAAATCAAGATGAAAGTACAACTAGCCAAGCTAACTTCCTAAGAGGAAGAGGAGGTCACAAAGGTAGAGGAAGAGGTAGAAGCAATAAAGACGGAGCCAAAGCTTGCTGGATTTGTGGTAAGACAAATCACATAGCTCATGACTGTTGGCATAATAATCAGAATAATGGAGGATATAATCAAAACTTTAATAATAATGGAGGATATAATCAAAACTTTAATTCAAGAGGAAGAGATGGCAGAAACCAAAGAGGTAATTTCAGAGGTAGAGGTAGTAGAGGTTACTTTGGAAGAAATGCAGGTAGAGGTTTCCAAAGTCAGTCCTACAATAATATCTACTACAATTATGCTTCATATCAGAAGGAGGATTCAACCTTGATTATTAATGCAACTTGTGAAAGGCAAAGTGAAGACCCAAGAGTCTTCTACATTGACTCAGGGTGTAGCAATCACTGAGTGGTAACATAGCTTTGATGACTAATTTGGAAAATAAGGTAACTAATCATGTAGTTCAAACAGGTGATAATAGAAACCAGAATGTGAAGTCAATTGGATTAGTGAAGGCCAAGAATGGAAGTACTCTTCTGAGTAAGGTCTTGTATGTTCCTACAATACCAAAGAATCTGATAAGTGTAGGACAAATTGTTGCAAAAGGTTATGAAGTAAGGTTCACTAATGATGGAGTATTTGTGGAAGACCCTAGCAATGGGTATAAACAAATTGTTTCAGGGAAGAAAGAAGGAAGACTCTTCACATTGAAGATTCAAGGTAATGTTGGTCATGCCTTGGTCACTTATGGAGGGCATAAGATCTCTGAGTTAGATCTTTGGCACAAAAGGCTTGGACATTTCAATGAAAGAGGTATTAAGGATATGATTAACAATAGTTCAGTGCTTGTTTGCCTAATGTTGGAGGTCAACATATGACATACAGATATGAGGCATGTCAATTAGGTAAGGCTCATAAGCAATCATACAATAAGCATGGTTTCATGTATTCAGAGAAGCTTGAGTTGGTACACACAGATGTGTGGGGACCATCAAAGGATTTCCATATAAATGGTTCAAGATTTTATGTGATTTATGTTGATGATGCTACCAAGTGGATCACTATCTATGTGATCAAAGATAAATCAGAGGTATTTAATACATTCAAACATTATGATGTGTATGCAGAAAGAATCACAGGTCAAAAGTTGAAGTGACTAAGGTCAGATGGAGGGGGAGAGTATTTCTCTAATGAGTTTAGTGATTATTTACGGAATGCAGGTATAAAGAGGGAAGCTACTTACAAGTACTCTCCTCAACAAAATGGTGTAGCAGAAACGAGAAATAGAACTCTTTTTTAGTTTGCAAGATCAATGATGAAGGAGAAAAATTGTCCAAAATATTTATGGGCTGAGGCTGTAAATACAGCTACATATTTGGTCAATAGGTTACCATGTAAAGCTTTGCAGGGTATGACACCATATGAAGCTTGGTGGGGTAAAAGACCTACCTTAGATCATTGCAAAGTATTTGGATGCTTGGCTTATGCATATGTGCCATCTCAGTTGAGGCATAAATTGGAACCTAAAGTTGAAAAGTATGTGTTCATTGGATATGATGATAAGCAGATGGGATATAGGTTGTGGAGTCCATCCACAAAGCAATTCCTTGTGTCAAAGGATGTTACATTTGATGAGCAAGGTACTTGGTATGCAGGTACAATCAATAATCATGCAAGTGATGAAGAAGTTGTGCATCAGAAGAAAGGTAAATCAAAGGTTCAGATATTTGATGAAGAAGAGAACAATGAAGTACAAGTTGAAGTTGAAGAAGTGCCAAGGTTTGATCCAGAATGTGATGAACGAGAAACTTCAAGAAGTGGAGAACTCACAAGGTCATCAAGACACAAATGGCAACCTACAAGGTATAGCTATGACACTTCTTTTTTGACTACTAAAGACTATGCTTACATGGTGAGAGCAGATGAAGACCCTTCTACATATGAAGAGGCAAAAGGTAAGGAAAATTGGGAGAAAGCTATGCAGGAAGAGTATGATGCATTAATAGAAAATGAGACTTGGGATTTGGTTCCTAAACCAAATGGTCAGAAGATCATTGGATGCAAATGGGTCTACAAGACAAAGAGGTATGCAGATGGAAGTGTGTCTAGGTATAAAGCTAGACTTTTTGTGAAAGGGTATGCTCAGACATATGGTATAGATTATGATGAAACCTATAGTCCTGTGGCAAAGATGACAACCATCAGGACACTCATAGCCATTGCTGCATGTAAAGGTTGGAAACTGTGTCAATTAGATGTAAAGAATGCTTTTCTTAATGGTTATATTTCATATGATGTTTTCATGGAGCAACTAGAAGGATTCAGAAATAAAAGGTATCTAGTCTATGTATGTAAGCTCAAGAGAGCTTTGTATGGTTTGAAGCAGGCCCCAAGGGCATAGAATTATAGACTTGTGAAATTCTTGAAGGAACTTGGTTTTCAAGTATCTAAAGCAGATAGTAGCTTGCTTGTCAAAGCAAGTGATGATGGGTTCATTTACATGTGCATATATGTCATGATATAATTCTTACAAGTACAGATGAGAAGGGCATACAAAGCCTAAAGAAGCAAATGGAGAAAGAGTTCAAGATTAGTGACTTGGGAGACTTGTCATATTGGGAATGGCAATTTCATATACTCAACATGGAGTGTATGTGACTCAAGAAAGGTATTTGAAGAACTTGTTGATCAAGTTTAAAATGGAAGATTGCAGGGTAGCACCCACTCCAATGGAGGTGAATCACAAATTAAGCAAATATGGAGGAGAAGAATTCAAGGATATGAAGCTATATCAAAGTCTGGTTGGTAGTCTAATCTATGCAACTCTAACTAGGCCTGATTTGTCATATGTAGTTGGAGTATTGTCTCAGATCATGCATTGTCCTAGGAAAGAACATTGGATAGCAGGACAAAGGGTGTTGAGGTACGTTAAGGGTACTCTCAAATAAGATTTGTATTATGGTTTTACATTAGGAAAAAAGGTGAACCCTGCATGGGCCTTTTAGCTTAAGGAGTGATTAGTGATGGACCAATCAGAAGAGGGTGGTGGCCACAGTCTATACCCTATAAAATACTAGGCTGAAGGGGGAAGAGGGGACAAGATTCCTCTATGTTCAGGGTTGTCTTCTAGAGAGAGAAGAAATCTCGTAATCAAGTTGGGCCTAGAAATTCAAAATTTTTTAAAAGTTGTAAAACTCATGATAATACCATTAAATGACCTCCATATCACTTTTCAGGGTCAAAAGTGCTATTTTTGACTTTTAATTCAAAATCCGTGCATGTTTTTTAGCTAAAAAAATGACTTTTTTCAAAATAACTCAAAAAACTCTACTTTCCCTCTTCAAACTCCCATTTTCATACCCAAAACCCAAAAAGTCATATTTTTCACCTCTATTCCCTCCATACCATACAACAAAAGCGTTGTTTCTCTTCCTACCATTCTCCCAACTTCTGCAACAATGACAACAACTCTTAATCCCATGGAAAGCTCTAGAGCTCGTAGGAGACCAAAAGATGAAGTTCACACAATGACATTCCACAACATAAAAACAATGGAAGCAGGTTGGCTACCACAAGAGTTTTGCAAAGGTGCATGGGTGTACATGCAGCCATCTGGACTTGGTCCTCATCGTGTTTGAGATCGTGGAAATTTGGATCTTCATTGGAAAGGTAAGCTCTTAGGCTTCAAGCAGCAAACACATGGTGGGATGGTTGCTATTGTACAACATGTCTTCAAAGTTTCAACCATGAAGTTAGAAAACTCCAATAGAATTAGATATCCAATCCATTGTGAGTATTTCTATTTTTTCAATGCTTCATGGTGTTAAATGTCTTAATTACTCATCTCATATGTTTTTCATTGCTACAGTCATATTTCCTTCTAGTTTAGTGGAAGAGCAACCACTTCATAGTCTTACAAGAACTTTCAAAGCATTACATGCAGACATTGGGGCATTAGTGTTTCCAGATGTACCTCCTGCTAAACTTATTCGTGAAAGGATCTTCTTTTACACTCACAAGTACATTGTTCCTTCCACAGATGGTGAATATGGAAGGTTGGAGATTATCAAAGTTGATTCTCTTCTTAGTTTAGAGTGGTCAAAACCTGATTTTTGGTCCATATCATCTTTCAAGCGTAAGATGGTGATGGACATACATAACTCTTTGAAATTCACGCGAGTGTCTAGATCAATAGATCTTCATTGGACTCTACCAATCCATTGCTTTGTTTTCATATTTCGAGGCATTCCTTTTGTAGAAACGCCTTCAATGTTCCTATGTAAAGATATTACATACGAAGTAGTAGAAGCTTTGTTAGGGAAAAACTAGGGTTATGTAGAAGGATTCTCAAAAGGGGATAGATATCGTTGTAGAATTGTTGACACAGGTATAGGGTTTTGCTATTTAAAACATCGCACCTATTTGTACATTAGATTTTATTATGATCGTTGGATGTGTAAACTAGGAGAGTGGATACCTTTGCAAAGCTCGGAGGGAGCGTTAGCTTCATTTGAAATTAATGTGAAGTTACCAAACAATGATATGGAGGTGGTTTTAGTTAATCAACACTGGAACTTGACCAACTTGAGAGAGCACTTACTTATCATGGGATATGATGATCTTCATGATTTCAAATTTTGAATACGAGGGAACAAGGTACGAGTTGTATTCCATATATACATATAGAGATATATATATCTTATTCTATCACTATTGTTCATGATTTCAAAATGTTTTACTCTTTTATGAATTGTCCACAGATTGGAAAGAGATTGGAAGACAAAATCAAGGTTCTTGCAGATTGGAGCATGGATGGAAGTGAAATTTCATTGTCATAGCTCTTTTTTGTAAAGATAGTGTGAAACCTATAAACAAACCCATTTTTGCAATGAAAAAAATTTCACATTTGCTTCAAGGATATTTTGGCCACATTCTACTTATATCTGTACATTCTCAAGGTTTTTCTTGAAAGAGCATTCTTATTGTTTATTTTCTTTGATGTGATCTCAAATGTCAAAGTTTTCCTTTCCAAGACTCTTATGTTTTAATTTAAGGAAAAGTCACCTCTATGAGAAAGTGGGACCCATCACTTAAAAATTCTAGAAAAGTTATAAATAGGAGTCCTCTCTCCTCATTTCTCACTTTTGCAACTACATTGAGTGATAGAGAAGTCCGCATTTGCAAGCTATGGCTTCCACCTCTGTACCTACTAAGAGCGCACACCACAAGTTTCTAGAATTTTTGGAGGATTCAAATTATAAAGGTCAACATGACCTATATGATCTTCTCTCCAAGGTTCCTGACCTCCATGGAACCGTGCAAATGAATGTCGATGCTTTGGAGGAGCTACTTCAATATATGCAAGTTCATATATTGCGTTTCTCCATCCAAATACCACCATATGATGGAACCTGGGTTCCATGTAACCTTCTCACCTACATTCACAAAGGTGATGAGGCATTTGCAAAATGATTGAAACGGTTCCAGGTAATTGTAGAGGAAGGAGGGCACCTTCTTGATGAAATTGTGCCTCTTATAAGGAGATTGAATAGGAAACGCAAGATGGGTGCAAAATATCTATTATTCGTTGCTGCCACAATTTCCTTTGTGAATGAAGAACCAGAACCAGTTCCTCATGAGATCCCTCATCTTCCTACAGGTGGTTTTGTCGATGATAAAAAGGAACCACCTCAAGAACCCTTGAATCTCCTATTAGAGAGAGAAGCTATTGAGAAAACTTATCCTCTTGGTGTGGATGATAAGTTGAAAGAAGTGTTGGTGCAATTCACAAGCCTACACATTTGGCTTGTAGTCCATATATATATGAAGAAGCATAGGAACCAATGCTATAAGATAATTACCCTCTTTACTCTTTGTAAAAGTCATATTTGACTTAGAATCTTTGTAAGCACCTACCAAGAAGAACTTGTGGAAAAGTTAGGAGTTGATTGATGGAATATCTCCTATAATGGAGGATCACCTTTTTTAGAGGAAGCCAAAATTTGAATTCAAATTCAAATTGAAAGTGAACTCTTATATAAACCTCTAAGAAAAAAGTCACGGACAAAAGACTCATCATCCCAAGCATTTCATAGTACTTTCAGAGTGTGTGTGAGGCATACATAGTACCTACATCTTTCTCTACCATTAGGCAATGATCATCATGCCTATGGCATTGTACAACATTGTTCATTAATACATTACAATTACATTGTTCATTTCTGAGTTCTCTGTCATAGTCTCTATCAGTCAGTCAAATTGTACAGCTCATATCTCACTCATTTCTCCACAAAATTCAAAAATCTATATCTTGTTGGAACTAGCTCAAAGTCTTCTACATGCTATCAAAATTTGAAGGATTTCTATTCAGCCATTTCAGAGAAAAGTCCGTCGAAGTGATCACTAGTCAAAGTCTGCAACAGTCCTAAAAAATCGGGGGTGAAGGTTTACTTGCTAAATTAATTTTTCTGAGCATAGTTAATCTTTTTAAGTGATTTCACTTGAAATAGTTAGCTTGCTAAGCTAATTAGATACCCCTAAAAGGAATTTTTCCAATTCCTATTGTGCTGATCATACTGAGCAAAAGATACAGCAGGTGTATGGTCAAAAATAGAAGGTTTTCTTGAAGACTTGAAGTTCATAGTTGTCTGTTTTGATTCAGTCTTTTCATACATTATTTCCGAAGTATATAGGCCATTTTATGGTGTCATTGGAAAGCTAAGAAGGTCTACTTATCAACTCTAAAGCATCAAAGGGCTGGTACAAAGCATGATTTGGCAGTACCTACTCATCATCTTGAAGTGTCCATCCATCATTCCCAACGGTGGTATCAGAGCAAAGTCAAGGTATAATGGGAGATGGTTTTCCTTCATTTATTGATAAATTGGAAAGGAACAACTATCAGGCATGGTCTCTAAGGATGAAGACATACCTACAAGGAAGGAGTCTTTATGGATACATCTCAGGAGATGAGGAATTACCCACATTCAAATCTAGAGGACTACCAACAAAGGAAGAACATAAAAAGCTCAACACATGGTGTGCCAAGGATGCATTACCAAGGTCTTACTTACTCAACCCATCTCTGCTTTACTTTTGCCACATATTAGAAACTGTAAGACATCCCAAGTGACTTGGGAAACCTTGTCATCCAATTTCTCTTCCAACACAAGGGCCAGAAAAAACCAATTGTGGATTGAATTCACCACACTAAGGAAGCAACCTAAGGAGGCTATTTCAGAGTATGTGACTAAGATTAAAGATGTAGCAGATCAGTTAGCAAGCAAAGGAGAACAGATTGAAGAAGAGCAGATAGTAAGGCAAGTGATCAATGGAATTAAAGCTGATGACAAATGGGAAAGCTTCACCACTTCCATGGACCTATACATGGACATGCAAATTCCAGATCTTACCACTCTCATGGGGCAATTGTTCACTCATGAAGCCAAGCTCAACAAGAATGGAGACTCATCCAAATGTAATAGCTCCTCTGCCCTATACACTGATAAAAGTAAGTCTAAAGATAAAGGCAAGGACAAGAAAGGAGAGGATGAAGGCACTACCTCCCAAGCCAACTATGCAGGGAGAGGTAGATCATCAAGAGGAAGGGGCAGAGGAGGTAAGCAAGGTAGGGGGAGACCTTATAACTCCTCACCATGCAATATTTGAGGTTTACCAAATCATACTGCAGATGAGTGTTTCAGGAACTACAAGAATCAGAGAGGAAGAGGATATCAAAGAGGTGGATACTCACAATCAAGAGGTAGATTCAACCATCATAAAGGATACAACAACAACTACAATAACAACTACAACAACAACTATAATGGCAACTACCAAGGAGGATTCAAATCCAGAAAGGATTACAACAACTATACAGAAGAGCAAGATGATTCTCTTCTGATTATGAACACGACTTCAAAACCAAGTACAAATGATGACCATCTCTTCTACATTGACTCAGGATGCTCAAATCATGTGGCTGGCAATGTAGCTCTACTCTCTGACCTTGAAGAACCAAGAGGTAAGCATCAAGTACAAATAGGTGATGACACCAAGCACTCAGTAGTTAAAGTTGGAAATGTTAAGACTTGTGATGGAAATCAAAACTTGTTGAATAGGGTACTATATGTACCAACCATTACAGAAAACTTGATGAGTGTTGGACAAATTGTGGAAAAAGGTTTGCAGGTTAGATTCAACCAATTTGGAGCATTTGGGGAGGATCCCGAGCATGGGTTCAAGAGAATTGCTAAAGGAGAAAAGACAGGTAGACTTTTTACTTTTGAGCTAGAAGATACAAAGAATATTGCACTCTACAATTATAAAGATCAAACACTTTTAGAGCTTGAGATTTGGCATAAGATTAGGGCATGTAGGTGAAAGAACCTTGAAGCAAATATGCAAGGACCAATTTGTGCTTGGGATACCTAATGTATCCAAGCAACATATGATCTACAAGTGTGGTGCTTGTCAGTTTGGAAAATCTCACAGGTTACCCTTCTCAAGGAAAGGCTACATGCATGAGGACTACCTAGAACTTGTCCATACAGATGTATGGGGACCAAGCAAAGACCCCTCAATCTCAGGATCAAGGTACTATGTATCTTTTATTGATGATTATAGCAGGTGGAGTGTATTGTACTTTATGAAGCACAAAGCTGAAGTGTTCAACTGTTTTAAAAAGTATCTTGCACTTGTTGAGAATCAGGCAAGGAAGAATCTAAAGAGGCTAAGGTCAAATGGATGAGGTGAGTACTTCTCAAATGAGTTTGAAGCATTCTTGCAGGACAGAGGAATCAAGAAAGAAATCACCACAAGGTATACTCCTGAACAAAATGGGGTAGCTGAGAGAAGAAATAGATTGATTGTTGAAACAGCCAGGTCAATGTTGAATGAAAAAGGTTACCTAACTATTTATGGGCAGAGAGTGTATCTACTGCCACTTACCTTATAAATAGACTTAGAATCTTTGTAAGCACCTACCAAGAAGAACTCGTGGAAAAGTTAGGAGTTGATTGATGGAATATCTCCTATAATGGAGGATCACCTTTTTTAGAGGAAGCCAAAATTTGAATTCAAATTCAAATTGAAAGTAAACTCTTATATAAAGCTCTAAGAAAAAAGTCGCGGACAGAAGACTCATCATCCCGAGCATTTCATAGTACTTTCAGAGTGTGTGTGAGGCATACACAATAGCCTACACCTTTCTCTACCATTAGGCAATGATCATCATGCCTATGGCATTGTACAACATTGTTCATTAATACATTACAATTACATTGTTCATTTCTGAGTTCTCTGTCATAGTCTCTATTAGTTAGTCAACTTATGCAGCTCATATCTCACTCATTTCTCCACCAAATTCAAAGATCTATAGCTTCTTGGAACTAGCTCAAAGTCTTCTACAGCTGTCAAAATTTGAAGGAGTTCTATTCAGCCATTTCAGACTAAAATCCGTCAAAGTGATCACTGGTCAAAGTCTGCAACAGTCCTACAAAATCGGGGGTAAAGGTTTACTTGCTAAATTAATTTCTCTGAGCATAGTTAATCTTTTTAAGTGATTTAACTTGAAATAGTTATCTTCTAAGCGAATTAGATACCCCTAAAAGGAATTTTTCCAATTCCTACTGTGTTGGTCATACTGAGCAAAAGATACAGCAGGTGTATGGTCAAAAATAGAAGGTTTTCTTGAAGACTTGAAGTTCAAAGTTGTCTGTTTTGATTCAATCTTTTCATACATCATTTCCAAAGTATATAGGCCATTTTATGGTGTCATTGGAAAGCTAAGAAGGTCTACTTATCAACTCTGAAGCATCAAAGGGCTGGTACAAAGTAGGATTTGGCAGTACCTACTCATCATCTTGAAGTGTCCATCCATCATTCCCAACAAGAAGTGCCTAAGCCATCCACCTCTTCGGAGCCAGAAGCAACTATTCCAGAGGTGGAGATTAAAACTTTTTCAGTGGTTCTTGTCAAGGGACAAGAATATTTGTTTTTACATGATGTAGAGAAGGCATTCGGGCTACGGCTGGATGAATGCCTATGTTTTGTACTTTCTCAGACTGTCCTTTGGATAGTACCTCTCACTTGTTGGAGAATTGATGTAAACATTTGAATTAATATAAAATTTTCACTTTGCTTTATTTACAATTGTCTCAAGTCTTTCTTTTTTAGTATATTATCTAAAATTCTTTTGGACCTACATGTAATGTATTGAGCATGACTTCTTTACTCTCATTTAAGGTCATCTAGTGTTGGTGCAGACCAATCACCAATTGAAGGCTTGGAAGATCAAATGATGAAGGAAGAATCAATTCCTAAAGTGTGGAAAAAGATTACATTCAGAGGATAAGAGAAGTGTACACATATGTACATTAGAATAGTCATAGATGACTTAAAGCTTTTGTTTAGTAAGGATCATGTACAAATTTATCTATAAATACTTTGAGAAAAGTCGGGGCAAGTATGAGAGCATATGTGACAATAGTTAGAAGCCAAGATTGAGGAAGTTAGAAGTCATGAGATAGAAGAAAAGTTAGTTGAGTTAGCTCTCATCACTCAACTGTATTTCTTCTGAGTAAATGAAAATTTTTGCGCCCGATGTTTCTGCGTGTTCTCCTTCTACAATAGATCAATTGTGAAATGCTTTTGTACAAGTCTAAGTTGGAAGTTGCTTGACCTCTGTGCAAAGTTTTAGCTTCCAATTGTAATCAGGCTGAGTGAATTAAGTGTAGGAACATTCATATGTGAAGTGTGTTCACAGGTTCCTAAAACAGGCGCAGATTTCGAAGTCAATGTTTTGGTCATTTCTCCCAGCACAGTTTAAAGTTTTGCATGAGTGAGAGCTTAATCTTTAAGTTGAAAGATAAGCTACTCATGGCTAGAAGCATTTTGGAAAACGGGTTCTATTCAAGGAGAACCAAGTCTTAAAAGTTGCAGGTGTAAAATCGACTGTTTTGAATGACAGTTTCTGACATAGGTAACTTGAGAAGTTGATTTCTCAAGTTATACTTAATCTTTTGAAGTAATTCAACTTGGAGTAGATGCGCAATCTCTAGGAGATGATTCGTACAAAGTTTCATCAAAAACTTTACACGTTTGATAGGTCAATGTGAAGAAATAGTGCAGCAGACTTTTCTGTGTATCATCTTCTTCACAGATTTGTTAATTTTTGATAGTTAGCAATTGATCCTCTAAATGAGTGGAAGGTTTTGACTTATTCTTGGTATAGAGGTGCTCTAATCACAAGAATAGGTTGTTCTTTTGGAGAATAACATTCTCCATCAGTGGTATCAGAGCAGGAGACATCAATTTGAAGAAAGGAGGATCCCGACTGCTGCAGATTCAAGAAATT
Source organism: Ceratopteris richardii (assembly GCA_020310875.1). Lineage (NCBI taxonomy): Eukaryota > Viridiplantae > Streptophyta > Polypodiopsida > Polypodiales > Pteridaceae > Ceratopteris > Ceratopteris richardii. The sequence continues at coordinate 92,057,850 of CM035436.1, forward strand.
CAACACTTGAAGGACTAAGAAGTGAAAGCTTGGAGTCAAAGCTCGAGGAGAAGACTATTTGACATCAAGAAAGGCAAAAGGAGTTCAATTCGAAGTAAAGGTACATACATTGTTTGTAAAGCTTGAAGATTTCAATACACAGGTGGACACAAGATGGGAGAAAGCTTGCAGATTGATAAGCTAGATAGGGAGAACTATCCAGCATGGTCCATGAGGATGGAAGCACACCTCATGAGCAAAGATCTTATATCATTTATTACAGGAGATGAAGAAAAACCTGAGTTTGCAGATCCAAGTATTCCTACTAGGGAAGAGCTTGCAATGTTGAAGACTTGGATGAGAAAGGATGCTCAAGCAAGGAGTATCATCTACATGGCTGTAAATGATTACCTTCTACCTCACATCAGAGGTTTGGAAAGTGCCACAGATGTTTGGAATGCCTTGGAAGAGCATTTCCAAAATACAACTAAGTCAAGGAAGTCCTCACTATGGGCTGAGTTCACAACCTTCAAGAAGAAGAGCTCACAATCAATTTCAGATTATGTGGCAAGGATGAAAGATATTGCAGATAGCTTGGGAGCAGTGGATGAAGACATTGAAGAGGAAAAGTTGGTAAGACAAATACTTACAGGTTTGAGAGGAGATGAGAAGTGGAAGCCTTTTATATTGTCCATAGAATTGTCACTTGATCACTTTACTCCTGATCTTAATCAATTGCTAGGACACATGCTAACCTTTGAGCAGGATCTTAAAGGAGACAATGATAGAAGTACAAGTCAAGCTATGTACTCTAAGGACAAGAAAAAGAATGGCAAGGGAAAGCAATCAAATGATGATGAAGGGAATTCAAATCAAGCTAATTTCACAAAAGGGAAGACAAATTTCAGAGGTAAAGGAAGAGGAGGTAAGAACAAAGATAATGCTAAAGCTTGTTGGATTTGTGGCAGAATAAATCATTTGGCAAATGATTGTTGGTATAATAATCAAAATGGTGGAAACAATAATCAGAATTATAATCAAAGAGGTAGAGGAGGCAGAAACCAAAGAGGCAATTTCAGAGGAAGAGGAGGTAGGACATCATATGGTAGAGGAGGTGGAAGAAACTTCCAATCTCAGTCCTACAACAATAATTATTACAATTATGCATCAGATCAGAAGGATGACATGACTCTTATCTTGAATGCAACTCATGAATCAATGGGAGAAGATCAAAGAGTGTTTTATATTGACTCAGGGTGCAGCAACCATCTGAGTGGGAATCTATCCTTGATGACTGATATGGAAGCAAGGGTGAATGGACATACAGTTCAGACAGGTGACAATACCAAACATAAAGTGGAGAGCATTGGATCAGTGAAGACAAAGAGTGGAAGTACACTTCTGAGCAAGGTACTTTATGTTCCTACTATTCCTAAAAATTTGATAAGTGTAGGGCAAATTGTGGAGAAAGGATATGAGGTAAGATTCACAAATGATGGTGTTTATGTACAAGATCCAAATCAGGGATATAGAAACATAATTGCAGGTAAAATAGAAGGAAGATTGTTTACTCTCAAAGTCCAAGGTAATGTGGGACATGCATTGTTTACCTATGGAGGTCAAAAGGTGTCTGAATTAGACCTATGGCATAAAAGGCTAGGTCATTTCAATGAGAGAGCTATAAAGGAGATGTCAAAGAATCAGATAGTGCTTGGATTGCCAAACATTGAAGGGCAACATATGGTGTACAAGTGTGAAGCTTGTCAATTAGGTAAAGCACATAAGAGTTCTTATAACAAATCAGGGTACAAGCATTCAAATATGCTTGAATTGGTTCATACAGATGTATGGGGTCCCTCAAGGGACTATAGCATAAATGGATCCATATATTATGTGTTGTTTGTTGATGATGCAACTAGGTGGATTACTTTGTATGTAATCAAGGACAAATCAGAAGTCTTCAAGACATTCAAACACTTTCATGCTTATGCAGAAAGGATCACAGGGCAAAAGCTCAAGAGGTTAAGATCAGATGGAGGGGGAGAGTATTTCTCTAAAGAGTTTGATGATTATTTGTGGAATGCAGGTATCAAAAGAGAAGTAACTTGCAGGTACTCCCCTCAACAGAATGGAGTAGCAGAAAGGAGGAATAGGACTCTTGTAGAGTTTGCAAGAGCCATGATGAAGGAAAAGAATTGTCCAAATTACTTATGGGCAGAAGCCATTAACACTGCAACATATCTTGTGAATAGGTTGCCTTGCAAAGCTTTGGATGGAGGAACCCCTTATGAAGCATGGTGGGGTAAGAAGCCTAGTCTTGATCATTGTAAAGTATTTGGATGTATTGCATATGCTTATGTTCCTTCACAATTAAGACATAAGCTAGAACCAAAAGCAGAGAAGTATGTGTTTATTGGATATGATGATAGACAGATGGGTTACAGGTTGTGGAGTCCATCCACAAAGCAATTTCTTGTTACTAAAGATGTGACATTTGATGAGCAAAACATGTGGTATACAGGATCACCAAATGAGTTTGCAGGTGTTGAAGAGATACAAAGAAAAGGAAAGGCAAAGGTAAAAGTATGTGAAGAAATTGTTGATGAAGTTGACTCTAGAAGTAGAGTGCAGGATCATGTAGAAGAAGGGCCAAGATTTGATCCAGAATCAAATGAGGCTGAAACTTCAAGGAATGCAGAAATCAGAAGATCTACAAGAGAAAGGAAAGAACCTATAAGGTATAGTTATGATACATCTTTTCTAACAACAAAAGATTATGCTTACATTGTGAAAACAGAAGAAGATCCAACCACTTATGAAGAAGCCAAAGGTAAACAGAATTGGGAGAAGGCAATGCAGGAAGAGTATGATGCTCTACTTGAAAATGAAACTTGGGAACTAGTACCAAGACCAAAGAATCAGAAGGTCATTGGATGTAAGTGGGTATATAAAACAAAGAGGTTTGCAGATGGTAAAGTGTCTAGATATAAGGCTAGACTTGTGGTCAAAGGTTATGCCCAAACTTATGGGGTAGATTATGATGAAACCTTTAGTCCTGTTGCTAAGATGTCTACAATTAGGACATTGATTGCTATTGCTGCTTGCAAGGGATGGAAATTATCACAATTGGATGTAAAAAATGCATTTCTAAATGGATACATTGCAGATGAAGTATATATGGAGCAACCAGAAGGCTTCATGGAATCAATTGGATCAGATTATGTGTGTAAGCTCAAGAGAGCTTTATATGGGTTGAAGCAAGCCCCAAGAGCTTGGAATTACAGATTGGTCAAGTTCTTGAATGAATGTGGATTTCAAGCATCAAAGGCAGATAGTAGCTTGCTAGTGAAGGCAAGTGAAAATGGATACATTTACATGTGCATTTATGTTGATGATATTATTATTACAGGAACAGATGCTCAAGGAATCAATGAACTCAAAAGACAAATAGAGAAGGAGTTTAAGATAAGTGATTTGGGAAACTTATCTTATTTTCTAGGAATGCAGATTGTGTATACTCAACATGGAGTATATGTTTCACAAGAGAGATACTTGAAGAATCTTCTGGTCAAGTTTAACATGGAAGATTGTAAGACCTCAACTACACCATTGGAGGTAAATCATAAATTAAGCAGGTATGGAGGTGAAGAGTTCAATGATATGAAGAAATATCAGAGTTTGGTAGGTAGTTTAATCTATGCTACCTTGACAAGGCCAGATCTATCATATGCAGTAGGTGTGTTGTCACAATTTATGCATTGTCCAAAGAAGACTCATTGGATTGCAGCCCAAAGGGTACTCAGATATATCAAAGGAACCCTAAGTGAAGGTTTGTATTATGGTTTCACTTCTGACACAAGAATCAAAGTGTTTAGTGATGCAGATTGGGCAGGTGACTCAGATGATAGAAGGTCTACTCATGGATATCTCTGTTATGTTGGAGATAAGCTAGTTTCTTGGTGTTCAAAGAAGCAACATACAGTTGCTTTATCATCCACAGAAGCTGAGTATAAGGGAATGGTAGAAGCTGCAAAGGAAGTGATATGGTTGAAGACCTTGATGAAAAGTTTTGAGATTGATCATAGTACTCCAATAATTTTTGGAGACAATATGAGTTCTTTGTATTTGGCAGCTAACCCTGTTTTTCATGCCAGGACTAAGCATATAGAGATTCAGTATCATTTCTTGAGAGAAAAGGTACTAGATAAAGAGATTGAAGTGATGTACACTCCAACAAAAGAACAAGTGGCAGATATGATGACAAAGAGTTTGGATGGACCTAAGTTACAAAGGTTCAAAGACATGGCAAGTATAAAGAAGACAGAGAAAACCTCAATTGATGATTGAGGGGGAGTTGTTGGTGCAGACCAATCACCAATTGAAGGCTTGGAAGATCAAATGATGAAGGAAGAATCAATTCCTAAAGTGTGGAAAAAGATTACATTCAGAGGATAAGAGAAGTGTACACATATGTACATTAGAATAGTCATAGATGACTTAAAGCTTTTGTTTAGTAAGGATCATGTACAAATTTATCTATAAATACTTTGAGAAAAGTCGGGGCAAGTATGAGAGCATATGTGACAATAGTTAGAAGCCAAGATTGAGGAAGTTAGAAGTCATGAGATAGAAGAAAAGTTAGTTGAGTTAGCTCTCATCACTCAACTGTATTTCTTCTGAGTAAATGAAAATTTTTGCGCCCGATGTTTCTGCGTGTTCTCCTTCTACAATAGATCAATTGTGAAATGCTTTTGTACAAGTCTAAGTTGGAAGTTGCTTGACCTCTGTGCAAAGTTTTAGCTTCCAATTGTAATCAGGCTGAGTGAATTAAGTGTAGGAACATTCATATGTGAAGTGTGTTCACAGGTTCCTAAAACAGGCGCAGATTTCGAAGTCAATGTTTTGGTCATTTCTCCCAGCACAGTTTAAAGTTTTGCATGAGTGAGAGCTTAATCTTTAAGTTGAAAGATAAGCTACTGATGGCTAGAAGCATTTTGGAAAACGGGTTCTATTCAAGGAGAACCAAGTCTTAAAAGTTGCAGGTGTAAAATCGACTGTTTTGAATGACAGTTTCTGGCATAGGTAACTTGAGAAGTTGATTTCTCAAGTTATACTTAATCTTTTGAAGTAATTCAACTTGGAGTAGATGCGCAATCTCTAGGAGATGATTCGTACAAAGTTTCATCAAAAACTTTACACGTTTGATAGGTCAATGTGAAGAAATAGTGCAGCAGACTTTTCTGTGTATCATCTTCTTCACAGATTTGTTAATTTTTGATAGTTAGCAATTGATCCTCTAAATGAGTGGAAGGTTTTGACTTATTCTTGGTATAGAGGTGCTCTAATCACAAGAATAGGTTGTTCTTTTGGAGAATAACATTCTCCATCATCTAGGGCATTGGGAGGCCAAATAAAGCCCTACCACAGAAACGTGGGAGAAGGCCCTGCAAAACGTTTGTAGGGCCTTCTCCCGCGTTTCTGTGGCAGGGATTTATTTGGCCTCCCAATGCCCTAGTTGACCTTACATGAGAGTAAAACTACACTAAATGGATGTTTTCAAGAATGAAAATTTTCTAAGTTTCAAAATGATGTGCTCATATGTTTCAAAGATGTGTTTTTCATGTATGTATTTGGAAATTCATAGTGCAAGGTATAGGGAGGTCAAAAGTTGTCTATGTTCACTCCTCATGAACTAGTTTTATCTTCATGATCCTTCATGTGAAAATAGGGAATTTTTACAAAGAAATAAGCCCTGCCACAGAAACGTGGGAGAAGGCCCTGCAAAACGTTTGCAGGGTCTTCTCCCGCGTTTCTGTGATAGGGCATGGTTTTAGCATTAAATCAATATACAATGATCAAAATGACAAGATAAGAAAACAATCACTGATATATAAAGAAAACACATGGAAATGTATAATAACTGCTCATGTTTCATTCTAAATAATGAGATTATAAAGAGAATAGAGGAGAAGTGCTCATGTTTCATTGAAAATGGCAATATTTACAAAAAATCTCTTATTTGTAGAGATCAGTTACAAAACTTAGCTACAATCACCCCTAATTCTCCTAGCTAACTATATGTCCTTTGGTTGTATAGTGACTCGCTTAGCATGGATGGCACACATGTTGGAATCCTCGAGCATTGATATCAAATATGCTTAAGCTACCTCTTGTAAAGCTTCTAAAGCTAGAGCTTGGATCCCTTAACCCTGCACAATACCTTTGTAACTCTTCTTTAACCACCCTTGCAAAGGGTCTTCTAGGTATCAGAAGCTCAGCTGTCTTTTGATAGTGCCTTATCTCTACAAATGCCTTTCTATATCTTCTTCTTTGTTGTGGTGCTCTAGCTTGTGGTGGTGGTGGTCTTCGTTGGACATTTTCCTGTGGTCTTGTTTGGGGTGGTCTATGACGAGGTTGAAAGACTTTCTTCTTACATTGCACGTGTCTTGAGCTTTCTCCTTGTTCAGGATGTTGTTGTTGGCTTTGCTCCCTCTCTTGATCATTTGGTATGGCCCCCTGATTTGTTGGTAGAGTCTTTCCCGCTACAGTAACCCTATGATTTGTAGGTATTTCTTGGTTAACCCATGGTGGCATTGTTTGACCCTCCTCACTTGATTCTGAACGTTGTTGAGACACATCCTCATGCGATTCATCAGAATCGTCATCAGAAACTACCTGTCTGTGAGCACGCTCCTTCACCCTTGTCTTTTTTGGTCTCTTTGGTGATGGAGGCTCATCATATGATGATGGTGGTGATTGGGGTTGATTTACGGCCTCTTCCCTGGATTGCCCATGTTCCACTTGTTCATGCAATTGTTCACTCCCAGAGGGTATGACCACCACCTGTTTCGCAATGGGATGCAGAGCACGAGACACTACGTGGCCTTTTGTGGTGATTCATCCATGGTGGCTTCTGAGTGCCTTGCACATAGGTAGGAAAGTTAATGGGATCCTTCCTTGCAGTTTGCTTTGTTCATGCCATCCTCTATAGTGCTAGAATGTTGAAATGAGACAATAAGTCTCCTTTTATAATGTTTCACTTAAAAAGGTTCTGTTCACATATGAATGGACAAAAAATAGTAAAAAAAATAAAAATTACCTTTAAAAATTGCAAACAAGAGATTAGTGTGTAGCGAACCTTATGAATTATTCCGAAAATGCCATGAATGTATTAAATGACTTCACTTCCATGATGAACCCTGCCGTGTTCTTGTAGCCCACCATTGAGCATGATGTAAAGGTCCCAATTATGACTTCCATTTTTCACTAGCTAAGTTGTGTTGATTAATTCTTGCAAGTTTTGCAACTTTCGACCCCTTGGCTCGTTCCATTGCATATTTCCTTGAAAATGCAGTACGATAAAACCAATTAAACATCTCATCCATATAGTTTGATTGCATTGCACCACCACCATGTCGTGTGTTCTTGAAGTAAACACCTCTAGCCTTGTAATGTGACTTCTCCATTCCTTGTGTACTAAAAATCTCCAACGAACCATATCGATGCATAAAAAATGCTCCATGTGCAAATAAAATATGCTGAAATGATATAAGTACATATAACACACTCTTATCAACAAGAAAATTGAAAAAATAAGAAAACTTACAATGTAATGTGTAATATTGCTCTCTCCCCAAGATAGGATGAAACACTTTGCAAACTCCATTAATGTATCTTGAAACAACTGATGTTCATTTTTTTTGGAGCTATTAAGACTCATTAAGCCTGCCAACTTATCTAAGCATGACCAAACCTTCTTTCGCCTATTACTAAGCTCAATTTGAGAATCATTATCAGTGGTAATCATGCACAAGTCTTTCCATAGCTCCCTGCATTCATTTTTCTTAGGGCTCATACCTCTTCTGAAAAATTTTCTTGCCTTCTTCCCTGTCATTGACACTTATTGCAAACTATTTTGTGATTCACCAGGTTTTTTGACAACTAGAGTAACATTACCACCATGACAACCAATCGAATTAAGCAACTCTTCCAATTTATTGATGGCTTGTACAGATTTATCAATTGGCTTCATGGAAAATGCATATTCTATGTGGAACTTCAATAATCTATCAAATATTCTCATGAAAGCATGCAATGTACAAAAGTGAACGTTAACTAATGGAAATGGAATAATCAGATTCCAATCTTTATCTAATGTGTCACGGTTAGGTATTTCTAACATTGGACATTTTAACAAAGGTCTATCCCATTCCGTGGAAGTAGGTGCATCTATGTATTCATCTAAGCTAGATAGTATTTTTTGTTGTCCCTTTGTTACTTTATAGCCTCATGTACAAAATGGACATGGATAACGAGCAGATGCACCTTGCTTGCAACCTAAGATGCATTTGATAGTTTTTAAATCCCCACCCAAGTGCCAATCTATCTCAAAATCACCAAAGTTTTCTATATGGAGCTTTGCACCATGAATTTGAGAAACTATTACTTTAGTGATCCATGGGGTCCTACTAAAAATCCATGAAAGAACATCATTGGATTCTTTAGGTACTTAAATAGCACCTAACCACCATATTTCTTTCTTAGATTGAACACTATATGTAGAGTTAGAGCTAGAGTTACTACTTTCATCAGATATGGCATTTGTCATAGCTTCATTCATGAGTGTCAAACACAATCTCTCCATTCGGGACGCATTCATCTAGCTTCAATATAAACTTTAATTTGGTATTACAATCTGCATAAATTACCAAAATTTTTATAACATCAAAATACAATGTTGTTGATATATTTAGGTAGAGATGTGTGTGAACACTCTAGGACCGCCGGGGCACTTTTTTCCCTCTTTAGGAGGTTTTTTTCCCCCGGCTTGTATATACGCCTATTGACCTAATGGGCTACTTATCTTTGTACATTCTCTAGTAATACATTCAGTATTCTGTGTTGAGCTCCAAGCTTCTTCTCCTTCCTTGTGTTGTTCACGTGCTTTCGCAGACGTCTATCTCCAATAATTGGTATCAGAGCAGGTCATCGCTTCATCTAGGGCACCGTCGACACTCCTCCGTTTGCAGTCTCAGAATCGCATGAATTTTGGTGAGCATACTTAGCGTGTTTCCGAGATCAAAACATCTTCACTTTGTGGTGCTAAAATCGCAATCTGAGCTCGTTTCGGCCTTCGAACGCACTATCGTAGTGCTTGTGCAGGCTATTTCGTCTTTTCGTGACAAAGGTATATACCAGTTTCTGTTCACCATTTTAAGCATCTTGAAATCTGCTACAGGTCTAGTAGAACTCGTCTGGGCAGTTCCGTTCAACTTTTTGAGATACAATCGTTTTTCTGCATCAAGGTATTATAGTCATGGACCATGGCTGAAAGCAGTGATGTATTCCATATGTTGGCTATTAAGGATAAGTTGGATGGTACCAACTACCCGTTATGGGCTTATATGATGCGACATGTGTTGGTTGCAAAAGGACTATGGAACATTGTGCAGGGTGTCGAAAAACATCCTATCACACCTGCAACTGTTACAACTGCAGGTACTGAAGCTGATGCAGAAGGTGTCGAAGATGATGATATTCTGCATATTCCTGTTCGTACTACGGTTTCTGCTGCACCTACTGCAGAGCAAACTCGTTGGGATGGCAGAGATGCCCAGGCACATGCATTGATAGCTTTGTCTCTCAAACGTGCCATTATTCCCCACATTAGCTCTTGCAGAACAGCAAGGATGCTTGGGATACACTTACCACATTGTACCAAGCTAGGAATGAGGCTCGTGTTGCTTACCTCCGAAAACAGTTGGAGAGTGAGCACATGAATGAAGGTGATTCTATGGACAATTTTCTAACGAAGATCAAAGATTTGAAGGAAGAGTTGATTTCTGCTGATGAGGTTATACCAGATAGCTCACTTGTGCAGACCGTTCTAAATGGTCTTCCTGATTCATATCACAGTTTTGCTTCTACTCTTCAGTTGATGATGAAAGGCAATTCGAATGCCTTATCATTTGAGGAGTTAGTCTTTGTTCTATTGCAGGAAGATCAGTCCAGGCAGAACAGGTCCATTATGCGAGTTGCAGATCAAGCTTTCGTGGCTAGTCAGAAGGGCAAGGGAAAATAGAGCTCTTCAACTAGTAAGCAGAAATCTGCTAATTCTGCATATTCGAAGAAGGAAGATAAAGATGAGAAGAAATCAGAAAAGCAGAAATTGTTTTGTAAGTACTATAAAGGCAATGATCATATCATAAAGAACTATCCAAAACTGGCTGCTAAAGAGGCAAAGAAGAAAGAGCCTGGAATGGTTGTTGCAGAAGCCTCTACACCAAAAACGGAGTCTGCTAATCTTGTGCAGGAAGAAGAATGGGCATTTACTACTGTCTGCAGTTTTGACCCATCTTCTCATGAGCAGTGCATGTCTGCAGTAGACTCAGATGTTTGCCAATATTTTGACAGTGGGGCGACCAAACATATTACCTCGCAACGTAGTTTCTTCTCTTCACTCGAGCCTGCCCTTATAGGGAATACTGTTACATGCGCCAACAACTCCTCTTATCCTGTTATGGGAGTTTGCAAGATCATTTTGACTACTATTGATGGTAGTTCTTTCACTTTGTCAGATGCTTTATTTGTGTCAGGGATCAAGAAGAACCTGTTATCAGTTTTTGCATTAGCCAAGATTGGTTTGGTTGTGAAAATTGTTGATGACAGGTGTACACTTCATGATCTGTCAAATGGCGATGTGATTATTGCTTCTGGCATTTTATCTCGTGGGTTGTATAATCTCATAGACTATGAAAGATCTGTAAATGAGTTGGCATGTGCACTAAATGATTCTCAGGCTATGTCATATGCAAAGCTTTGGCATGCACGCTTTGGTCATCTGAATTTTGCTAGTTTGCTATGCCTGTAGAAATCTGAAATGGTGTCCTCTTTGCCCAAACTTGAGGCACCTGGAAAACATGTTTGTGAAGGCTGTATTTTGGGCAAAATGCAACGTTCATCCTTTCCAAAAGATGGCTTAGTTCGGGCTACCCAGAAATTGCAACTTGTACATAGTGATGTTTGTGGTCCTATGCAGACAAATTCTTTTGGGAATTATCTTTACTTCGTGACTTTCATCGATGATTTTTCCAAGCATGCATGGGTATATCCATTGAAGGCAAAGTCCGAAGTGTTCATGTGCTTCAAACAGTTTTTGGTTTTGGCTGAAAATCTATCAGCATGTAAAATGGGCACCCTCCGTTCTAATCGAGGGGGGGAATATATGTCTTCTGATTTTAATGCATTTATGGCTGAACGTGGGATAAAACACCAGTGTACAGTGTCGTATACACCTCAACAGAATGGAGTTGCTAAACGAAAGAACAGGTCACTCATGGAGATGGGGAGGTGTATGGTCAAAAGTCAGGCTTTACCACATAGTTTCTGGCTTGAGGTTGTCATTTGTGCAGTATATGTACTTAACAGGTGTCCCACTAAAGCGCTGCAGTCTATCACTCCATATGAGGCTTAGCATGATTGCAAGCCATCTGTTGCTCATCTCCGTGTTTTTTGTTGTTTGGCATATGCATTAGTGCCTGAACAACATCATAGAAAATTGGATGATAAAGGAGTAAAATGTATTTTTGTTGGGTACAGTTCTGAAAGTAAAGGCTATCGTTTGTATCATCCACAGAGTAAACGCATTCTGGTTAGTCGTGATGTTGTTTTTTGTGGAAGATGCTATTCAGCCATTGCTTTCATGTACTAAGGAGACATTTGTTAGCTCCAAAGACATGTATGATACTTTGCTGCCTCTTTTTACAGGTGGATAGTCTAGTGCTGGTCCTAATGAGGCAACTTCTCAACCTTTGTAGGTTTCATGTGATGATGTAGATAATTCCATTTCTGATGCAGATGTACATGATGCACTTATTGATGAGAGAGCTGATATTGAGCAGGCAAGAACTATGCCGAAATGGCTGGTGCAGACCTTGCATGACAGCAAATTAGATGCACCTCTGTCATATCGTACTCTTTCATGCTCTTATAGTGCCTCTTTTGCATCAGATTTCTATGCTATGGCTGCATCTAGTCTCTCTGATGAGAATGAGCCTGTTTCTTTTGATGAAGCACAAAATTCAAAAAATTGGATGGCTGCTATGCAATCTGAATATGATGCAATAATGAAGAATGGCACTTGGTCTTTATGTGACTTGCCTCTTGGCAAGAAGGCCATTGGCACCAAGTGGGTATACAAGCTAAAGTGTAAACCTGATGGTACAATTGACATGTATAAGGCTAGGCTTGTTGCAAAGGGTTATGCACAGGAAAGAGGCATTGATTTTGATGAAACCTTTGCACCCACATGTCGTATGACTACTGTTCGGAGCATTTGTGCACTTGCAGCCCATCATGGTTGGAATGTACATCAGTTGTACATTAAAACTGCATTTCTGAATAGTGACTTGCATGAAGAATTGTATGTTTTTCAACCCCGTGGCTTTGTGCAGAAAGGGCATGAAAACCAGGTGTGTAGGTTAAAGAAGGCATTATATGGTTTAAAGCAAGCACCACGTGATGGAGAGTGTTAATCTCCAAAAGAAAAAGCTATCCTTGATGTTAGACCACCTCTATATCAAGAATAACTTTAAACTCCAACCAATTTTGGAAGACAAGCACCAAATTATCAAGAAATTAGCTAACTGTGAAGAAAGTCATTTCTCAGAAAAGTCTGTTGCACCTTAATCACTCATTGACTAATCATTCGTGTAAAGTTTTTGATAAAACTTTGTAGAATGTTTTGCCTAGAGATTGCGCATCTTCTCCAAGTTAAAACACTTCAAAAGCTTGAGTAGATTATGAGAAATGATTCAAACAATCTACCTATGTCTGAAACTGTCTCTCTGTATAGTTGACTTTGACACGTGCAACTTCTAAGACATGCTTCTCTAAAACTAGAACCCTTTTAAACAAATGCTTTTAGCCATAGATGGCTTACCTCTCAACTTAGATTTTGAGTCCTCATTCATGCAAAACTTTAATTTGTGCAGTGAGAAATGATCAAATCATTGACCATCGAAAATGCACATGTTTCAGAAAACTGTGAACACTCTTTTACATATGAATGTTCCTACTCACAATTCTCACAGCCTGTTTACAATTAGGCTCTCAAACTTTAACCATAGACTCAGTAAATATGAACTTAGACATCTACAAAAGGATTCTTGAAATGATCAAGCACAGAAGGAGAATGCACAGAAACATCGGGTGCAACTTCTCTTCATTTCTGACAGAAATTACATCTGGATGAGAGAGCTATTCTAATCTCTTCATAAGTGTCTCATAACTTCTAATTCTACTCAATTCTCATGCTCTACATTCTCTCTCATACTTGCCCCGACATTTTCCAAAGTATATATAGACAAAAAATTTACAAGCTTATGACTATTCAAAGATACAAGTGAACTATCTCTGATATAATGTACATATGTGTACACATCTTCCAAATTCTGAATGTGTCCTTCCTTTATGCTTCACAACTTGTTCTCTTCTCAAATCCTTGACTTCATTTCCATGTCAAAATATCAATTGGTGATTGTCCTGCACCAACAGCTCCCCTCAATCATCAATTGAGGTTTTCTCTATCTTCTTTATGCCTGCCATGTCTTTGAATTTCTGTAGCTTTGGTCCATCCAAGCTTTTGGTAAGCATATCAGCTATCTGATCTTTTGTTGAAGTATGTATGACTTCAATCTCTTTATCCATCACCTTCTCTCTCAGAAAGTGATACTGAATCTCAATGTGTTTAGTCCTTGCATGAAACACAGGATTAGCAGCTAAATACAATGAACTCATGTTATCTCCATAAATGATAGGTGTACTCTGTATGGTGTCAAAACTCTTCATGAGATTCTTAAGCCATATCACTTCCTTTGCAGCTTCGACCATACATTTGTACTCAACTTCTGTAGATGATAAAACAACTGTGTGTTGAATGTAGTAAATTATGCCCACAAGGATGCCTTCCTAGACTTTGTGGTATTTTGGAAATGCTCCTCCAAAGCATTCCATATATCACTTGCACTTTCAAGACCTCTAATGTGAGGTAGCAAGTAATCATTGACTGCCATATAGATCATGCTCCTAGCTTGAGCATCTCTCTTCATCCAATTCTTCAAATTTGATAATTCCTCCCTAGTTGGAACACTAGGATCTCTGAATTGAGGCTTTTCTTCTTCACCTGTAATATAACCTATCAAGTCTTTGCTCATTAGATGAGCTCCCATCCTCATTGACCATGTTGGATAGTTCTCTCTATCCAATTTCTCTATCTGAAGAGAATCTCCCATCTTTTCTTCACTTGTATATTGAATTCTTCAAGCTTTATGAAGTATAAGGTTACCTTTACTTCGAATGACACTCCTTTTGTCTTCCTTGGTGTCGTATGACCTCCTTCTCAAGCTTTTCCCTCAAGCTTTGCCCTCAAGCTTTCACCTTTTGAACCTTCAGATGTTGAATTTTGTATGTCTACAGCAGTCGGAGTCTTCCTTTCCTCAATTTTCATACAACCTGCTCTGATACCACTGATGGAGAGTGTTAATCTCCAAAAGAACAAGCTATCCTTGATGTTAGACCACCTCTATATCAAGAATAACTTTAAACTCCAAAAAATTTTGGAAGACAAGCACCAAATAATCAAGAAATTAGCTAATTGTGAAGAAAGTCATTTCTCAGAAAAGTCTGCTGCACCTTAATCACTCATTGACTAATCATTTGTGTAAAGTTTTTTATAAAACTTTGTAGAATGTTTTGCCTAGAGATTGCGCATCTTCTCCAAGTTAAAACACTTCAAAAGCTTGAGTAGATTATGAGAAATGATTCAAACAATCTACCTATGTCTGAAACTGTCTCTTTGTATAGTCGACTTTGACACCTGCAACTTCTAAGACATGGTTCTCTAAAACTAGAACCCGTTTAAACAAATGCTTTTAGCCATAGATGGCTTACCTCTCAACTTATATTTTGAGTCCTGACTCATGCAAAACTTTAATCTGTGCAGTGAGAAATGATCAGATCATTGACCATTGAAAATGCACCTGTTTCAGAAAACTATGAACACTCTTTTACATATGAATGTTCTCACAGCCTGTTTACAATTCTCACAGCCTGTTTACAATTAGGCTCTCAAACTTTAACCATAGACTCATTAACTATGAACTTAGACATCTACAAAAGGATTCTTGAAATGATCAAGCACAGAAGGAGAATGCACAGAAACATCGGGCGCAACTTCTCTTCGTTTCTGACAGAAATTACATCTGGATGAGAGAGCTATTCTAATCTCTTCATAAGTGTCTCATAACTTCTAATTCTAATCAATTCTCATGCTCTACATTCTCTCTCATACTTGCCCCGACATTTTCCAAAGTACATATAGATAGAAAATTTACAAGCTTATGACTATTCAAAGATACAAGTGAACTATCTATGATATAATGTACATATGTGTACACATCTTCCAAATTCTGAATGTGTCCTTCCTTTATGCTTCACAACTTGTTCTCTTCTCAAATCCTTGACTTCATTTCCATGTCAAAACATCAATTGGTGATTGTCCTGCACCAACACCACGTGCTTGGTATGAGAAGATACATGCCTATCTGATTGCACATGGTTTTGAGAACAGTCCAACTGAAAGCACCTTATATGTTAAGCATGCTAACGATGTGCTTCTGATCATTGTTGTCTATGTTGACGACATGTTGCTCACTAGTCCTATTGAGAAGCATATTGCTGATTTTAAGGCTGATTTGCATGCCTCATTTGAGATGTCTATTTTGGGGCATTTGCGTCATTATTTGGGCATTCAGTTTATGCACATTGATGGTGGAATGGCTTTGTGTCAAACGAAATACATTGACACATTATTGCAGTGTTTTGGCCTTGACGACTGTATAGCCACTCCTATGGAGACAGGTTTACAATTGAGTCTTCATGATGCTGGAGATGCATTTGATGTTGTTCTTTATAAGCAGGCTGTTGGATGCTTGATTTACTTATGCATTACTCGGCCAGATATTCAGTTTGTTGTCTCACAAATGAGCAGGTTTATGCATTGCCCAGGAGTCAAGCATTGGCAGGCGGTTAAGCACATCTTTCGCTACTTGAGTGGTACTCGGCTACTTGGGTTGTTTCATCCCAAGGGGGGATCACTACCGCCAGATTTGCATGCTTTTTTTTACTCTGATTGGGCGGGTTGCTATGACACATGTGTCCACTAGTGGCTTTTGCTTCATGCTTGGTAGCTCATGTGTATCTTGGTTGAGCAAGAAGCAGCCTACTATGGCCACTTCCAGTTGTGAGGCTGAGTATAGGGCAGCCTTCAGAGCTACTGTTGAGTTTGTGTGGCTCAGATGCCTTATGGCTGATTTGGGTGTTGGACAGTGGATTTGCTGCAAGATACAACGAGCTCATATTATCTCCATGTATTATAGGTATACCTTGATCAATACCCATGCTTTTGAACAAGATCTACATCCATATTACTTCTTTAGCTACTTCCACAAGTCCTTTATATTCTGCTTCTGTTGACGATAAAGCCACTGTATGCTGCTTCTTTGAACACCAGCTTACAAGCTTATCTCCTAGGTATATCATATACCCATGTGTCGATCTTCTGTCATCTTGACTTCCTGCCCAGTCTGAGTCACTATATGCTCTCAACTTTATATCTGACGTAAAAGGATAATATAATCCTTCTTTTATAGTTCTTTTGATATATCTAAGAACTCTTTGTCCTGCAACCCAACGTTGATCCTTCGGACACTGCATGAACTGTGAGAGAACTACCACTGCATAACTGAGATCCGGTCTTGTTAGTGTAGCATAAATTAAGCTTCCCACTAATGACTAATACTTCCTCATATCTTTAAACTCTGCACCACCATATTTGTTGAGTTTATGATTTACTTCAAGCGGTGTTGAAGCTTCTCTGCAATTT
Source organism: Ceratopteris richardii (assembly GCA_020310875.1). Classification (NCBI taxonomy): domain Eukaryota; kingdom Viridiplantae; phylum Streptophyta; class Polypodiopsida; order Polypodiales; family Pteridaceae; genus Ceratopteris; species Ceratopteris richardii. Next base: position 92,074,771 of record CM035436.1, read on the forward strand.
TCCATATTAAACTTCTTTAGTAAGTTTAGGAGATACCTTTCTTGTGAAACATATACACCATGATCTGTATATGTAACTTCCCTTCCAAGAAAGTATGATAACTTTCCTAGGTCACTGATCTTGAATTCTTTTTCAAGTAATCTTTTTACCTCCTTGATTCCTTCATCTGAGGGTCCTCTGATTATTATGTCATCTACATAAATACAAATGTAGATCATTCCTTCATCTATTCTCTTAATGAGTAGACTTGCATCAGCCTTCGAGCTTTGGTATCCAAGGTCATTGAGATACTTCACAAGTCTGTAATTCCAAGCTCTTGGAGCTTGCTTCAATCCATAGAGAGCTCTTCTTAATCTGCAAACATGATCTGGGTAACTGGAACTTACAAACCCTTCAGGTTGTTCCATGTAAACTTCATCTTATATATATCCATTTAAAAATGCATTCTTTATATCCAACTGACTTAGCTTCCATCCTTTTGATGCTGCTATAGCAATCAATGTCCTTATGGTTGACATCTTTGCCACCGGACTAAACGTCTCATCATAATCAATGCCATGCGTCCGAGCATAGCCTTTGACCACCATTCTAGCTTTGTATCTGGCTATCCTTCCATCTACAAGTTTCTTAACTTTGTAAACCCATTTATTTCCAATCACTTTCTTACCATTTGGTTTTGGAACAAGTTCCCAAGTCTTGTTCTCTTCAAGAGCATTGAACTCCTCCTTCATTGCCTCTTCCCATTGTTTCTTACCTTTTGCTTCACTGTAATTCCGAGGTTCTTCATCTTCCTTTACTAAGTAAGCATAGTTTTTCTGAGTCAAATAAGAAGTGTCATAGGAATACCTTGTTGGTTGTTTCCTTACCCTATTTGACCTTCTTAACTCATATTCTTCATGTGTATCTGAATACACGTCTTCATCAAATCTTGGTCCATCTTCGTTTCTCATACCTGATCCAATCCTGGACGTACTTGCTTGCATATGATCTTCATCTTCATTCACCTGCATATGTGATTTTCCTTTTTCTTTCCTTCTTATATCTTCTTCAAGTGTTTCAACACTATGCTCTTTATCTGTATACCAGCTTTTTCCTTCATCAAATGTCACATATCTAGAAACAATAAACTGTTTGGTTAGAGGACTCCATAACCTATAACCCATTTGTTTTTCATCATATCCGATGAACACATATTTTTCAGCTTTTGGTTCAAGCTTATGTCTTAGCTGTGATGGCACATAAGCATAGGCAGCTGATCCAAACACTTTACAATGATCAAGTGTTGGTTTCTTACCCCACCAAGCTTCATAAGGGGTCATCCCATTTAAAGCTGTACATGGTAATCTATTTATCAGATATGTAGCTGTATTTACAGCCTCAGCCCAAAGATCATTTGGACAATTCTTCTCCTTTAGCATTGCTCTTGCAAACTCAACTAGAGTTCGGTTTCTTCTTTCTACTACTCCATTTTGTTGCGATGTATACCTGCAAGTTATTTCTCTTTTCATACCTGCATTCCACAGATAATCATTGAACTCTCGAGAAAAATATTCTCCTCCTCCATCAGACCTTAGTCTTTTGAGTTTCTATCCTGTAAGTCTTTCAGCATATGCATGAAAATGCCTGAAAGCTTCAAATACTTCTGACTTCTCTTTCAAAACATAAAGAGTTATCCATTTTGTTGCATCATCAATAAAAAGAACGTAATACCTTGAGCCGTTGATAGATCCTTCTTTTGTTGGTCCCCATACATCTGTATGTATGAGTTCTAACACATCATCGTGTTTGTACCCTTTCTTCTGAAATGGTAACCTCTGGGCTTTCCCATCTGATAGGCTTCACACTTGTGAATCATATGTTGATTCTTCATGTTTGGTAATCATCTCATGGATTGTTTTTCCACCATAGTTTTGATTCCTGTTTCATTAAAATGTCATAACCTCTTATGCCAGAGGTCTAACTCTGTAAATACCTCATCACCATGTGTGATCAAGGCTTGACCAACATTCCCTTGTACTTTAAGAGTAAAAAGTCTACCTTCCTTTTTACCATGGACAATCTGATTGGATCCATTCTCTGGATCTTCAACAAATACTCCTTCATTTGTAAACCTGACTTGAAAACCTTTTTCTACTTTCTGTCCCACACTAATCAAATTCTTCGGGATTGTTGGAACATATAAAACATTTGTTAGTAGGTGAGCTCCATTCTTACACTTTACCTTTCCAATTGACCTTACATTATGTTTTGTGTTATCACTTGTTTGTATTGTATGATTTGAAATATCTCCTTCAAGTTCTGATAACAATTCTATATTCCCTGACAAATGATTTGAACAACCAGAGTCAATATAGAATACCTTGAGGTCTTCATTCTCTGTCATACTTATTGAGTTCACCATCAACGTTATATGACTGTCATTCTGTGTATCATTCGCATAGTTGTAGTAGCTAGTGTTGTGAGACTGATTATGTCCCCAACTTCTTGCTCCACCTCTACCATATCTGCCTCTTTGGCTTTGTCTTCCTCTTTGATATCTTCCGCTTTTGCCTCTACTGTTATTGTTCTGATTCTGCCTTGATCCTTGAGAATTATGCAAGCAATCATGAGCCAAATGATTGCTTAATCCACAGATCCAACAAGTCTTCTTGTTGTTAGTCTGATTACCTCTTCCTTTACCTCTACTTTTACTTTTGGCATTACCTCTTCCTCTTGCGTAATTTGCTTGAGTAGTCATCTCTTCTTCATCTTTTTCTTTATCTTTATCACCTTTCTTCTTATTCTTTGCATACATAGCCGAACTATGTCCTTTATCTCCGTTTGTCTTCAAATCTTGCTCAAACGTTAACATTAGTCCAAGCAACTGATTTAAATCTGGTACAAAATGATTTTAAAGAAAGTTGAGTTGAGAGTACGAGAGGTTTCCATCTTTCATCTCCTCTCAATCCTGCAAGCACTTGTGCTATCAACCTGTGATCTTCGATATCTTCATCAATAGATCCAAGACTGTCCGCCAAGTCTTTCATCTTAGTGACATAATCACTAATGCTTTGACTTTGCTTTTTCTTGAACGTTGTAAACTCTGACCATAAGCTAGCCTTCCTAGCTTTCGTCGTATTTTGGAAATGATCTTCCAATGCAGTCCATATGTCTTTTGCTTTCTCCAGACCTCTAACGTGCGGTAGTAAATGATCTGTAATGGTATTTTAGATATAAGCTCTTGCCGTTGCATCTTTCTTCTGCCACAGCTTCAAGGCTTCTAACTCTTCTTTCTTTGGTTGACTGTCGTCTTCGAAAATCGGCTTCTTTTCTTCTCCTGTCACATATATCATTAAGTCCTTACTCATAAGTAAGGCGTCCATGCGCATTACCCATGTGGGATAATTATCTCTGTCCAATTTGTCAATAGAGATATGATCTACCATAATCTTCTTGTTTCTGTTACATCCGGTGAGTGTAATGTTAAAAGGTTTTACCTTTTACAAACCTTTTGTGCTCTTCAGAACCTTTATGCTCTGATACCACTATTGATTTCATGACAAAAGCTTGTTCACTAACAAGACTACGGAAAATTGCCACGCCTCAACTAGAACTAAGCTAAAGTGATATTAGAACACCTCTATAATCATCAGTAGCTTAGCAACCTTCTGAAACTGAAAACTTTATAACTGTATTTAGTGAAAACTGAAAAATTCACTTTACAAAAAGCTTCGCGTTTCCTTCAAGCTTTAATTCTGAACTGATTTACTTCAAACTTTACACTATTGTGTTTGCTTACAGTTAGATAATCTTTCCGTTACTTAACTGTGTCAAAACTATGTTTTGAACTCACAGAAATTTCACCAGAATGTTACCGGACTTTCACCGTAATCTTACCAAAATCAACTGCAATTTTGTTTGTAGTTACTTCAAATGATTGTTGACGAAGTAAGGAAGTTATACCTGAACTTCCTTTAGTAAATAAACTTTCTCTGAAGTTTGAGAAAAAACCTTCATCAGTTCTGGATGTCTTTTACGGTCAGACTTTGTACTGTGTACATGTCTCGTTTCACAAAACTCTTTTGATCAGTTTGTAGTTCATACTCCTAGCTTCAAGATGAGCTATCACTCATTAAAATCTTTACACTGTGTTGCAAGAACTAACTTGTAGATGTACCGGAAAATGTTTACTGAGAAAACTGTAACTGCTAACTAACTTCACAATAACATGAAATTACTCAGATTTCTTCACATACAAAGAATGTGCTCAAAACTTCCACATGAACATGTGTTTTCTATTAGAGAAGATGTGTACAAAAATAGCTTGGCCTCACTTTGCTCATAGCTATGGAAAACTCTCCTACTCTGAGTAGTTATTCCTTACCATCTCTCTCATATGAATACCCGACAGTTCAGGTTCTATTATTCATCTCTACATACGCAATCTCTAGCCTCTTCTATATCACTATCCTCAGTTTCTATATGCGCTATTCTATTCCGGTTCTATGAGCACACTGCTCTCTTCTTCTCACTCTCTATATTATGATCTTCTACCTCATATATATACATTTTGTTTCGAGATTCAAAACTCGTATTTCTAGAAGTTTCTATGAACTATATTACAGTCATGAATTTGTCCCTTCACTAAGGCTTATTTTTCTGACTGACTTTGTTTCTGCTTCTCTTTGTCTTTCTTCGTCTTTATATCTATCTGTATGTCAAATTTGTGAGTGATTCTTCAACATTATAGAATAGTCTTTTAGTAGTTAGAACTATACCTTTTGAGTTGAATCTTTACTTCTTCTGATCCTTTTGGATGTCCTTTATGTCACTTTGGAGTTCTTTTGCAAAACTTTAGCCTTCCACTCCTTTCTTCAACTTCAATTTGAAAGTCTGCTATAGTCGGGACTTTCTTCTTCTATCTTTTGGCTTGATCTTCTCCTCTAGCTCTGATACCACTGATGGAGACTTCCAAATCTCCAATGTCAAGTCTACCTTGACTTCAGAACACTTCTATGATAAGTACATACAAGACGTTAACCAAATACTTCAAAACATTTCAAGTCCAAGAATGAAACATACTTCCTTCTTCAGATTTTGAACTTCTATTCTTCTTCAACAGTCTTCTTGGAGTTTCAACTTCATTACCTAGAAATGTCATGGATTATGACTCTCCAAATTATACAAGAAGCTTCATGTGATCCTTTTGCAACCTTTAGAAACAATAAACCTTTGATTCAACTCATTAATTCACTGATTAACCATTAATACCAAAAGTATGTCCGAAACTAATGTTAAAAAATGGTGACTTTGACATAGGTGACTTTGACATAGGTGACTTTGACATAGGTGACTTTGACATAGGTGACTTTGACCACTGATTTCTCACAATCTAGAACCTGTTTTGCAAAATGATTTTAGCCATAGCTTCTTTATCTCTCCTTAGAATGCTTAAACAAAAGAAACTTTACACCAACCACTGAGATCTAAGCAAACAATTGATCAATGATATGCACCATTTTTTAATCTGCAATTCAGACAATTGATATATGAATGTTCCTATAAATCATTCACACGGTAGGAGAGGAATTAGATCATGAAACTTCATTCATAGCTATATTAACTCTTGAATTAGATATGTGTACAAGAATTTATGATCCACATGATCATCTTGAGAGAAATGTGAATTAGAATGACATCTAAGACTACATTTTTCCCTCAATACTTAATTTTTCCTCTAAGATAATGAACTCTCAGTCTTTCTCATGTCACATTTGACTTATATATCCACAAATTTGTAAGTGGATCATGACCGTTACATTGGTATTCACTTGATTTATCAGTAATCTAACTATAATATACTAATTAGGATCCTTAAGAAGTGAATACATGCTCAGTCCTATCTCACATTCTCTATACATTGCTTTGTTCATTCTATTTGATCTTTGTCTACATCAATCTTTCCTAAACCCGTATCCATGCTCTCATAAGCATCAATTTGTGATTGATCTGCACCAAGAGCATGGACCTTGCACCTTCAACTATGGTCCTATTCCTTCTCTCTGCCACTCCATTCTACTATGGAGTGTACCTTGTTGTCATCTCTCTCTTGATACCCCTCTCCTAGAGATAGGTATAAAGTTCATGGAAGAAATATTCTCCCCCTCCATATAACCTTAGCCTTATTAGTTTTTTTCCTATTTATTTTTAACAAGAGCAAGATACTTCTTGAAACATGAGAAGACTTCATCCTTATGCTTCATAAAGTATAGGATGGTCCATCTGCTACAATCATCAATAAAAGATACACAGTACCTCGAGCCTGAAATTGATGGCTCCTTGCTAGGTCCCCAAACATATGTGTGGGCTAGCTCCAACAAGTCACCATGAATGTATCATTTCTTCATAAAGGGTTGTCTATGTGATTTCCTATGTCGACAAGCACTACACTTGTATATCATATGTTGCTTGGAGATATTTGGTAGTCCAAGCACACTTTGATCCCTGCACATTTGTTTTAGATTTCTTTCACTTATGTGAGCCAATCTTTTATGCCACATCTGTGATTTTGATAAGGTCTGACCACCAGAATTGAACAGAGCTATATTTCTAGTGTCTTGGAGTTCAAATGTAAAGAGTCTACCTATCTTTTCTTCTTTTGCAATTCTCTTGAATCCTTGTTATGGATCATCAAAAAATGCTCCATTCCTTGTGAACCTTACCTACAATCCTTTCTCTACAATTTGCCCAACACTTATGAGATTCTTTTTTATGGTAGGTACATACAATACCATGCTGAGTAGATTCATATTTCCATTTGGGGTATTCATATTTCCAATCTTTTCCATTGAGTGCCTAGTGTCATCTCCTATTTGAACCTCATGTCTATTTCTTGGATCCTCCAAGCTTGATAGTAGAGCCACATTCCTTGCTACATCATTTGAACAACCAGAATCTATATAAAATACATGTTCATCTACTTTACCTTAGTTTATGGTCATATTGATCAAGAGAAGTGAATCCTCTTGAGTTTTGTTCTTCAGTGTAATTGTTGTAATCTCTCTTTCCTCTATATCCTCCTTGATGATTTGTATTATTGAAGTTGTTTCTATTATACCCATTGAAGTTGTTTGGTTTTCCTCTTGTATTTTCATAGCCTCCTCTATTGAAGCCTCTGCCTCTCTGATTTTTGGGGTTCTTGAAAAAATTCTCAGTTGTATGATTAGTTAGGCCACATATGGCACATGGAGAGGAGCTTTGAAATCTCCCCACTACCTTGTCTTCCTCCTCTACCCCTTCCTCTTGAACCTTTAGCTCTACCTACAAAATTTTCTTGAGAGGTACTACCTTCATCAGCAAATATTTTACTTTTGCCTTTGCCATCCTTACTCTTATTCTTATCTGTGTATAGGGAAGAGAATTGGTTACCTTTTGAGTTGTCTCCATTCTTCATAAGCTTTTCCTCATGTGTGAATAATTGTTCCATGAGGGTGTTGAAGTCACCATTGCTATGGTGAAGGCTTCCCATTTATCATCTATTTTGATTCCATTGATCACTTGCCTCACAATGTGCTCTTCATCTATGACTTCTCCAATGCTCCCAAGTTGATCAGCTAAGTCCTTCATTTTTGTGACAAAATTAGTCACACTTTGCTTGGACATTTTCTTGAGTGTGATGAACTCCATCCAGAGTTAGTTCTTCCTAGCTTTGGTGCTTGATGAGAAGAATGCTTCAAGAGAATTCCATGTCTCTTATGAAGTCCTGCAGCTCCTAATTTATGGAAGTACAAAAATCAGAGATTGAGTTGAGAATGTAAGACCTGGCTAGAGCATCCTTTGAACACCATGTAGTTAACCTCTCTTGTTCTTGTTGAGTTGGTTGTCCTTTGCTTTTGAGGATTGGCATAATCTCATCTCAAGAGATGTAAGCATAGAGATTTCTTCTGTGAAGGTAGGATTCCATTCTAATTAGTTGCCTTGATCTAGTTTGTCAATGGATGAAGGAAATTTTTCTCCCATGTTGAGTTGATGTAGCTCTGATACCACTATGAGGAGATGGTTGGATACACTCCAAAGATGAGGTGGTGTTGCAATAATCCTGATCTACACCTACCAATGTGTTTTTAGAGTAACTTACTAGAGCCTTTAGCTTCCCAAATATGCATTTAGACCCACTATGTACCTTGGAGCATCATTGCAAAATAGTTGTGCCAAAACAGATAACTTCCAAATAGAAGAGCTTTGAAAAAACTCGCTATTTTTGCACTTGATCCTCTTAGAAAAATATTCAGTTCTCACTCTCTAATAACAATTGACCTGAGACCTTTTAGATGCATCTAATTGATGACATTAGCTAACTATTCAAAGTTATCTCACTAATTTAGAGTGAGTGTACACTAAGGAATGAGTTAAAGAAGTCAGTGGTGTAATCCCGACTTTTTAGGAGGATGACAATATGCAAACATAGGTAGCTTGAATGAATCATATCTCGAGATTTAATGACCCAAATGTAATGAAAATTGATATTTAGCAACTAGAATAATTGTTCTACCTATCTCAAGTTAAAGAAAGTCAAATAATTCAGTATACGCAGAGAACGTGATAAAAAAATCCATAAAATGTGAGATATCAGTAGAGAATAGTAGACAGAGATTAGCTTGAATTAATGAACATTGAAGTCGTGAAGAACACTATGGTGCAGTGTCATCTTAACTTAGAAGAGTTTCTCAAAGTAAGACCTAAGCTATGGAAACATGTGGCAAATCAGGTTCTAGAGCTTGGTTCCAATATTTCAAAAGTAGCCTCTAAGCAAAAAGTCCGAGAGATACCTCTAGACAATTAGGAGACATGAGTGAAGGTGAAGAAGGTAATACTTATCTTTCAATCACCTACCAAGGTTACACAACAAAAACATCTTAGATTCAGGTGTTATTTTGATTGTGACCACCTCTTTGTGGAAGCAATGGGGAAAATCCACATTAAGACCAACTAGAATGAGGCTTCAAATGGCTGACATCCATATTGAAAGACCTGAAGGATTGCTAGAAGGGATAACTCTAACCACTTGTAGTGTGACTTTGGCAAAAATAGCATCTATATGTGACTTTGGCAAAAATAGCATCTATGCTATATGTGACTTTGGCAAAGATGTTTGAACACATCTTTGCTATATGTGACTTTGGAAAAAATAGCATCTATAAAATGATCCTAGGAAGACCCTTCCTACAACAACTACAAATAGTAAAAGATTTGGGAGCCAACGCCTTGTACTTGTAGCACTTAGGGGTCATAACCAAGGTCAATCTAAAGGATTATACCTTCAAAGATGTATCACCCTACAGTGGAATCCTATCCACAATGTGCAAGAAGATTCAATCTCTATGCACTCTGTAAGATCTTCTGAGCCTCATGGTTGGGTAGAAATCTTAGCCACCATGGACATCACTATCAATGAAGAATAGTAGATGCCTCATTGTGATGAGGAGGGCTATGATACCTCTTTTTTCATGTGTGAACCCTTGCTAGACAAGTGTGACTCTAATGAGGTCATAGAAGAAGAAGAGGATGACAATGATCTAGAGTCAATTGTGATGGATAGTTGCTTTGACTCAGAGAAGCACTATCTAGACAATGTAAGAGTATTTACCCACAAAGAAGAAGAACATCTCACAAGCATTAAAACTATAAATTCAAGGGATGAAAGTGAACGTAGTCAGAAGAAAAAGAAAAGAAAAGCAGTGAAACAAGTAGAGGAGGAATCATTGCTCGAAGTACTAGATAATTTCAAGAAATATGAAGTTTCAGATCAAAAAAATTTGGTACGAATGCCTAAGAGAGAGGCCATCACAGGAGAAGCATATGATAATAAAGAAAAAACCAAAAACAATTGTAGTAACCATTTAAGAGAACAAAGAGCAATGTACATACATAGGAGAAGACCTAAGTGAAGAAGAAAAAGTAGAGCTTGTAGCTTTATTAAGGGGATGTAGGGATGTGTTTGCATGGACCTATAGAGGCCTCAAGGGGTAGAATCGGAGATATGCTCTTATATGATCCCCATGATGGCTGATGCAAACCAAACAAAAACCCTACACATATAATGCCACTTATGCAGCCAAAATAAAAGAAGAAATTAAGAGTCTCATTGAAGCTGGATTTGTCTATGAGATTGAGCATATTGAATGGGTGTCCCCCATCATAGTGGTTCCAGAGAAGAAGGGAAAGTTGTGGGTGTGTATTAACCTTAAAAATGTTAATGCCTATTGGAGACCTTTAATTCTCCAAATGTCTGATCTATCTTGATCTAAGAACTCTTCTATAATAAACCAAGCTTTACACAATATTTACATTATCTTTCAAGTTCATTAAGAAATACTTCTCTGTGTGAAGTTTCCTTCAGCTTCAACAGTCTGCTTCAAAAATGAACTTCAATCTTTGTATATGGCTTCAATTTTAATCATTCAAACGATGCACACATATTCATACTACCTTTGCACAATCATAATGATCATTAGTTCTTCAAAAGAACCATTAGATTTCGAATTTGATCACTTAGATCAAACCTATGTTAGAAACTGCCTTCTAGAAATGGCGACTTTGACATGGTCAACTTCTTAAGTTGATTTCTCTCATAATCTAACCCATTTTGCTAAATGCTTTTAGCCAAAGCTTCCTTATCTTCTAACTTAGATTTTTAATGCTCAAAGATAAAAAACTTTACATTGAGCACTGAGATCCAAGCAAATCTTTGAGCAACAAAATGCACGATTCTGAGAACTTAACTTGCAGACTTTTACATATGAATGTTCCTACTTGTCATACACACAACCTGAAGAGAATTAGATCATCAAACTTTGGTCATATCTTGATTAGCTTTTGAATTAGATGTCTACAAAAGGTTTTGTGATCCACATGATCAAACTGAGAGAATTCTAGGAAAGACTAGTCGCTAACTCACAAGAAAACTCTTTGCACATTTATCTCTTAGAAAACTTGAATTCTATTGACTATATTCTCATATATTATTCATCTCTATTCTATGTCACGACTATACATGAGTATATATGTACATATGAGTATGAGCTCATCACTACATCAAAGTATTTTTTAAGTATTCTTCCAAAACTAATATACATAAATGTATAGAACATTTCTTCCTGATTCTTCAGTTGACTTCATGCTTTGAGCTTGAGTCTTTTCTTTACTTCTTCATTCCTAGACTTCATGTAATCATCCATTGATGGTTGTCTTGCTCTAACAGCTCCCCCTCAATCATCAATTGTGATTACGTGCACCTTCTTTATACTTGCCATCTCTTTAAACCTTTATAACTTTGGTCCATCCAAGCTTTTTGTCAGCATATCTACCACTTGCTCTTTTGTTGGTGTATACATGACTTCAACTTCTAGCACCTTTTCTCTTAAGAAATGATATTGAATTTTGATGTGAAATATAATGAACTCATATTGTCTCCAAATATGATTAGAATACTCTAATCAATTCCTAGACTTTTTAATAAAGTCTTCAATCAAATTACTTCATTTGTAGCTTCCACCATTCCTTTGTATTCAGCTTCTATGGATGACACTGCAATTGTATGTTACTTCTTTGAGCACCAAGAGATTAGCTTATCTCCGACATAACACAAATAACCATGAGTGGATCTTCTATCATCTAAACTACTTGCCCAATCTACATCACTAAACACTTTAAGTCTAGTATCAGAAGTGAATCCATAATACAAACCTTCATTCAGAGTCCCTTTGATATATCTTAGCACTCTTTGTGTTGCGATCCAATGAGTTTGCTTTGGGCAATGCATGAATTGAGATAAGACACCAACAGCATATGAAAGATATGGTCTTTTCAAGGTAGCATAGATTAGACTACCTACCAAACTCTTATATGTCTTCATGTCCTTGAACTCTTCTCCTCCATACCTACTTGATTTATGATTAACCTCCAAAGGTGTGGTTGAATGTTTACAATTCTCCATATTAAACTTCATCAGAAGATTCTTCAAATACCTTTCTTGTGTAACATAAACTCCATGTTGAGTGTATATAATCTCCATCCCTTGAAAATAAGACAAGTTTCCTAAATCACTTATCGTGAACTCCTTTTCCTCCTTGATTCTTTGAGCATTTGTACCTGTGATAATAATGTCATCAACATAAATGCACACATAGGTGTATCTATCTTCATTTGCTTTCACTAGCAAACTACTATCTGCCTTTGAGGCTTGGTATCCAGGTTCATTCAGGAACTTGACCAATCTGTAGTTCCATGCCCTTGGATCTTGTTTTGAACCATACAAAGCTCTCTTAATCTTGCAAACATAATCTGATCCATTTGACCCTTTGAAACCCTCTCGTTGCTCCATGTATACTTCATCTGCAATATATCCATTTAAAAATGCATTCTTTACATTTAATTGAGATAGCTTCCAACCTTTACATGTAGCAATAGCAATTATAGTTTTGATTGTAGACATCTTAGCCACATGACTAAAGGTTTCATCATAGTCCACTCCATGTGTTTGGGCATATCCTTTGAACACAAGTCTAGCCTTGTATCTAAACACTTTTCCATCTGCAAACCTCTTTGTCTTATATACCCTCTGACATCCAATTACCTTCTGATTCTTTGGTCTTGGAAACAATTCCCATGTCTCATTCTCAAGTAGAGCATCATACTCTTCTTGCATTGCTTTTTCCCAATTTTCCTTTCCTTAAGCTTCATCATATGTGGATGGATATTCATCTTTCTTCACAATATAAGCATAATCTTTTGTTGGCAAGAAAGAAGTATCATAGTTATACCTGATAGGTTGTTTTCTTTCTCTTGATGATCTTCTAATTTATGCACTTCTTGAAGTCTCTCCTTCAATTTGTTCTAGATCAAACCTTGGTCTATCTTCATAATTTTCTTGTGTTTCATTTCTACAATCATCATCATCAATATCTTCTTCATATACTTTCATCTTTGACTTTCCTTTCCTTTTGATTTCTTCAAGATATGTGCATACATTGTTTGATCCTGTAAACCATCTGCTTTGCTCATCAAATGTAACATCTCTTGAAACAAGAAATTGTTTTTTGGATGGACTCCACAACCTGTATCCCATTTGTTTATCATCATACCCAATGAACACATACTTTTCTACTTTAGGTTCTAGCTTATGTCTCAATTGAGATGGACCATAAGCATATGCCAAACATCCAAATACTTTGCAATGATCAAGAGTAGGCTTTGTTGGTGCAAGGTATTCAACAATTGAAGTTTTGATGAAGGTTTGAAGTCAAGGATTGAAAAAAAAGATCCAGATATGAAGCATGAAGAAAGTACATGTTCAGAGAATGAAGATGTGTATACATATGTACATTAATTTAGAGTTAGCTCACTTATACTTTTGTATGGTCATGAGCTTGTAAATATTTGCCTATATATACAAGGAAAAATGTCAGGGCAAATATGAGAGAGTGTGTGAGAACAAGAATTGAAGAGAATTAGAAGTCATTAGACACTTGTGAAGTGTGTAGAATAGCTCTCTCATCCATATGTAAAACTTTTCAGTAATGAAGAAAAGTTGCGCCTGATTTTTCTGAGTGTTCTCCTTCTGTGCTTGATCATTTCAAGACTCCTTTTGTAGGTATCTAACTCCATAGTTAATGAGTCTATGGTTAAAGTTTGAGGGCCTAATTGTAAACAGGCTGTGAGAATTATGAGTAGGAACATTCATATGTGAAGAAGTGTTGAGTATCTTCTGAAATAGGTGCAATCTCGATGGTCAAAGAATTGATCATTTCTCAGTGCACAGTGTAAAGTTTTGCACAAATCAGGAGTCAAAATCTAAGTTGGAAGGTAAGCCATCTATGGCTAAAAGCATTTGCATAAACGGCTTCTAATTTGAGAGAACTAAGCTTTAGAAGTTGCAAGTGTCAAAGTCGACTGTAAAGAACTATAGTTTTAGACATAGGTAACTTGTTAAGATCATTTCTCAAGATCTAATGAGTCTTCTGGAATGATTTAACATGGAGGAGGTGCACAAACTGTAGTTGACACCTTGTGCAAAGTTTTATCAAAAACTTTACACATTTGATAAGTCATTGAGTGAGTTATGTGCAGCAGACTTTCTGTGTAGTCACCTTCTTCATAGTTTGTTCAAGATTTTGAAAATTGAGTATTGATCCTCCAAATTGGTGAAGGTTTTAAGTTATTCTTGATATAGAGGTGCTCTAACTTCAAGGATATCTTGTTCTTTTGGAGATTAACACTCTTCATCAGTGGTATCAGAGCAGGAAGCATCAAAATTGAAGAAAGGAGGACCCTGACTACTGCAATTATAAAGAAATCAACATTTGAAGATACAAAAAGGTGAAAGCTTGAAAGCAAAGCTTGAGAAGGAGGACAGACGATATCAAGGAACACAAAAGGATTATCATTCAAAGCAAAGGTAACCTTATTCCTCATAAAGCTCGAAGGATTTAATACAGAGGTGAAGAAAGGATGGGAGATTCTCTTCAGATAGAGAAACTGGATAGAGAGAACTATCCAGCATGGTCAATGAGGATGGAAGCTCATCTTATGAGCAAATACTTGATAGGTTATATTACAGGCGAAGAAGAAAAGCCTTAGTTCAGAGATCCTAATGTTCCAACTAGGGATGAATTGACAGATTTGAAGACTTGGATGAAGAGAGATGCTCAAGCTAGGAGCATTATCTATATGGGAGTTAATGACTACTTGCTACCTCACATTAGAGGTCTTGAAAGTGCAAGTGATATATGGAATGCTTTGGAGGAGCATTTCCAAAACACCACAAAGTCAAGGAAGGCATCCTTGTGGGCAGAGTTTACCACATTCAAGAAGAAGGCCTCTCAATCCATCTCAGATTATGTAACAAGGATGAAGGACATTGCAGATGCATTAGGAGCAGTTGATGAAGATATTGAGGAGGATAAATTGGTAAGGCAAATCCTCACAGGTTTGAGAGGTGATGACAAATGGAAGTCATTCATTTTGTCTACTGAATTATCACTAGATCATTTTACTCCTGATTTAAATCAGTTGCTAGGACACATGCTAACCTTTGAGCAGGATGTCAAAGGTGAAGGTGATAAGAGTGCAGGTCAAGCAATGTATTCAAAGGATAAGAACAACAATAGCAAATCGAAGCAACAATCAAATGAAGATGAAGGTACAACTAGCCAAGCTAACTTCCTAAGAGGAAGAGGAGGTGGCAAAGGTAGAGGAAGAGGCAGAAGTAACAAACATGGATGCAAAGCTTGTTGGATTTGTAGTAAGACAAATCATTTAGCTAATGATTGTTGGTATAATAATCAGAATAATGGTGGATATAATCAGAACTTTAATTCAAGAGAAAGAGGTGGCAGAAATCAAAGAGGTAATTTCAGAGGTACAGGTAGTAGAGGCTATTTTGGAAGAAATGCAGGTAGAGGATTCCAAAGCCAACAATACAACAATACATACTACAATTATGTTTTAGATCAGAAGGAGGTAATGAATGCAACTTGTGAAAGGCAAAGTGAAGATAAAAGAGTCTTCTACATTGACTCAGGGTGTAGCAATCACCTGAGTGGCAACATAGCTTTGATGACTGATTTGGAGAATAAGGTAACCAATCATGTAGTTCAAACAGGTGACAATACAAAGCACAATGTGAAGTCAATTGGATCAGAAGGTTTTGTATGTTCCTACAATTCCAAAGAATCTGATAAGTGTAGGACAAATTGTTGAAAAAGGTTATGAAGTTAGATTCACTAATGAAGGAGTTTTTGTGGAAGACCCTAGCAATGGGTATAAACAAATTGTTTTAGGGAAGAAAGAAAGAAGATTTTCCACATTGAAGATTCAAGGTAACATTTGTCATGCCTTGTTCATCTATGGAGGACATAAGATCTCTGAGTTAGATCTTTGGCACAAAAGGCTTGGACATTTCAATGAAAGAGGTATCAAAGATATGGTTAACAATGGTTCAGTACTTGGGTTGCCTAATGTTGCAGGTCAACATATGATATACAGATGTGAGGCATGTCAATTAGGTAAGGCTCATAGGCAATCTTATTCCAAGCATGGTTTTATGTATTCAGAGAAGCTTGAATTGGTACACACAGATGTGCGGGGACCATCAAAGGATTTTAGTATCAATGGTTCAAGGTATTATGGGATTTATGTTGATGATGCTACCAGATGGATCATTATCTATGTGATCAAAGATAAGTCAAAGGTATTCAATACATTAAAACATTATCATGTGTATGGAGAGAGAATTACAGGTCAAAAGTTTGTAAGCCGTCGGATGGCATAGTGTAATTTCCTACATTGTAATTCCTATTTTTCGTATTCCGCACGAACCGAAAGGTCGCTGCAAAGAGTTGTATCACTTTATCAACTAATGAAAGGACACTCCCGTGATGACGTAGAGTATCGCCAGACTGTCTGTCTGGGCGATTGCGGTTGTGGAGTTGCCGTAGCGGAGTTTCTTCAATTCTGAGTATTATCATTTTGGTCCTTGTTTAATTACATTAAGTTGTGATTAACACCGTAAGATTAAGTGTGATAATAAGTTAGTTTTCTGGTGAAGGTGTGATACTTCCTGGTGAATCTTCATTTCGGACACCACTGTTCGGGGTAAATTTGCCTACCTGGGATATCCAAGCTGAGGATAGGCTCTTCGATTTGGAAATCCGTAAGCGATTGAATGCTATTTTCACGCCGGAAGGTGAGCAGTCTGACCATACAGACTCCGAAGGACCGGAAACACCTCCCTAGGACTCAGGAGGCAACCACAATACCACTACTAGCACCATGAGTGGTCAACAACAGCAACAGCAGCAGCAACAACAGCAGCAACAGCAACAGCTACTTCCACTTCGTCCGATCCCGACAGGGGTAACTTACACCAAGTTCGGTGGATTTCCAGGTGATGATCCTGATGCCCATGTACGCACCTTTGAAATAAGTTATGCAGTGCTAAACCATCCACGCGATCCAGCATACAAGGCCATCGTCTTCCAGTCAACATTAGTTAATGAAGCAGCAAGGTGGCTCACAGAGTATGATTTCAACCACTTCGTTACCTATGAGGCAGTAAGGGATGTGTTTCTGTAGAGGTTTCGGCTGAAGAAGAACCCTGCCAAAATTTTTGATTACTTGCAGAACAATAGACAGAAGCCACACCAAACCGTTCAGGAGTACGCTACATTATTTAGAACTCATCTCAGACAATTACCTCCGGCACATGCTAATCTGCCGGATGATGTGATAACCCAATGGTTTATTAACGGTTTAATTCCTCAATTAAGGCAAATTATGATCATCCGCTGTGTGGGTGCTATGACACTAGATGCTGTCATCGCAATGGCCCTGCAACTCGAACATAAGGTTGGAGGATTCACTGAAGATTTTGATTGGCTCAAGGCTACCAAGAACATTACAGAGGACCCGGCTAAACAAATGTATTGCACTAGATGCAAAAATCCGGGACACACTAGTGCCACCTGTGCCCTGAACCAGATGTATTGCGCTATCTGCAATACCACCGGACATTCCACCCAAAATTGTGTGTATAATGCCAAGGTGCAGGGACGAGTAGCAGTAAACGCTATTATCCAAGAACCAGGACAGTCGGCCACCCACTATGTACCACCTCAGATGCAAAACAACCAACCGCAAGGATACCGAAATTACCGAGGACAACGAAATAACAACTTCAATACAAACCGATGGCAACCAGGCCAAGCAGCGGAAGGTACGTCTCCACCGCCACCTCGATGTCACTTTTGCGGTGAGCTTGGTCACATTCGGAGATACTACAAGGATGCAACCGAATATCATAAAAGAAAGAAAGAACCTCAGGAACTGATGACCAATATGGTCTATATCTCACCCGTGGAATCACAAGCGACAGTGGTCCAGACCAGATCCGGTAAGCAGCTGCAACCAGCCGCTGAGGTGTTTGAATCGGGTATTCGTGAGCAACAACGTATGTATACAAAGGCTAGTCAATGGACCGCTGAAGAACCAACCATGTTACCCGACCCAATTCCGGTGACACAAGTCCCTTTGCCGAAGGCGCAACCGAATGAATTAAACACTGACCCAAAAATAGTGGCATCGACTTCAGACTCGGCGAAAAGTACGCTGCAAGCAGATCAGGTATGGGAACTTTTATCTAAGGCATCTATTACTCTCCCTCTAGGACAATTACTTGCATTAGTGCCGGGAGTTTGGCAGCAATTTGAGCAACAGATCAGTCCTGGATCTCCCAGTACTCCTTCCACAGCAACAATCCAACCGGATAATGACTCTACGATGGATCATTCGATCCCCTTAATTACGGTATGGTACAAAAATCACAAGATTACTCAAGTACTAATTGATGGTGGGTCTGGTGTAAACATAGTGACTGCAGCTCTTTGCAAAAAGTTGGGGTGGACGCAAATCGAGCCTGTGCAATTCTTTGTCAGAATGGCAAACCAGTCCCGAGTCCATCCGATGGGACTCGTAAGGAATATCCCAATCACTTTGCAGGGCACCACATTTAAGATGACTTTTGTTGTCTTAGAACTACCGGAGTCCAGTCTTGACTATAATCTTCTTTTTGGTCGACCCTGGTTAAAATAGGCTAAGGTCATACAGGATTGGTCCGCACAGGAATTGACTTTTAAGGATAACCACCGTAAATACATTTTCAAACTGGATGCCATTCAGCCTTGCAAACTTCATGCCAGACCTTATGTAGCAGAGCCGGTACACATGTTGGATGGCTTATCCGATGAAGAAGAAGAAGTATTTTTGAAGAACAATAAAGATTTGATCTCCTTAGGGATTGTAGATCTGCAATCTGTAGCAGATAACTGGAGTCCGGCAGCCTGTATGGTTGTCCCTGTGACCGGAGATGACGAAGCAGATGAAAATGCTGCCATAGATGGAGCTACTCTGCAGCAACTTTTACAGTCAGCGGACGATTCGGCGAAACCGCGGCAATTCTATGTTCCCGAAGATCAGTTAATCACCTATAATTTGGGAGATGAAGTAAACCCGCGAACTGTCAAGATAAAGGAAGGATTGTACGAGGCATTTCAAGCAGATTTGATCCGACTATTGCATGAGTATTCTGATATTTTTGCATGGGACTATCGTGATATGAAAGGTTTGGATCCTCGAATCTATCAGCATCGGGTCGTGCTCAAACCTGAGGTGAAGCCTATTAAACAATCCAGCTACCGGATGAATCCTAACTATGCAGCGCAGGTCAAGGCAGAACTCGATCGATTACTAAGGGTCGGATTCATCCTACCAATCGAACACGCGGAATGGATATCTCCAATTGTGATTGTTCCAAAGAAGAATAAACAGCTCCGAGTCTGCGTGGATTACCAAAAATTGAATGCGGCCACGGTACCAAATCCATTTCCGCTTTCGTTTCTCGACACAATGCTTGACAGAGTGGCCGGACATGAAATGTACTCCTTTTTGGATGGGTACAGTGGTTATAACCAAGTACGAATGGCTGAACACGACATACCGAAAACAGTGTTTATTACGAATTGGGGTGTTTATGCTTGCACAGTTATGTGGTTTGGATTAAGGAATGCTCCCAGCACCTTTCAACGTTGTATGCAAGAAATCTTCTCACCCTACCTCACTTCTTTTATGCAAGTCTATTTAGATGACTTCTCTTTATTCGGCAAGATTGTAGCACACTTGTATCATTTACGGTGTTGCTTTGAGAAATGCCGTGAATACCGACTCTACCTGAACCTGACGAAATCAGTATTTGCGGTTTCCTGTGGTAAACTCCTTGGACATATTATATCTGCACAAGGCATACAAGTTGATCCAGACAAAGTTGTCGCAATATTGGAAGCACCCGTGCCTACCACGCCGAAAGAAGTGATGTGGTTCCTGAGTCAAATCCAGTGGCATGGTGGACATCTACGGTGGCTTGCCCATTTAGCAACGCCACTTAATCGGCTAATGACGAGTACTCCACAACAGTTCCAGTGGACTCCGGAATGTCAAACTGCATTCGAGGGACTAAAAGAATTATTGACGCAGGCTCCAATTCTACAACCTCCAGATTGGGAACGCCCCTTTCATGTTTTTGTAGATGCTTCAGATATTGCCATTAGCAGTGTTTTAATGCAGCAAACAGATAAATGGTTCCGGCCGGTCTACTATGCAAGTCGAAGACTCGCTCCTGCAGAAAGGAATTACTCAGTGACCGAACGCGAATGTCTCCGATTGGTGCGGTGAAGAAATTCCGGCATTATCTGCTAGGCCAAAAATTTACCTTTCATGTGGATCATGCTGCGCTGGTGTATCTGGTCCGGCAGCAGTATCTAGGTGGTTGCTTGGCCCGATGGATTTTGCTATTACAAGAATTCGATTACGACGTGATTCATCGATCGGGCACAGCACATGCATTAGCAGATTTTCTTTCTCGACTAGATTCCGATGAAGCTCCATTGGGTGTTGATGACACCACACCAGCAATTTATGCTACTGAGTCCGAATGTGATGAACCTGCAGAACTTCCTGGGCCGCCTACCTACTATGATATGTTATTAACTTTCCTAACGGATAGATGTCTCCCTACTCATACTCCTCCTGCGATGCACCGGAAAATTGCAGTATATAGTCGCAGATTCCGATTGATTATCGAACAATTGTACTATATGGATCATTCTCGTGCTTTGCTGCGTTGTATTCCCCCACATGAAGTTAACTCGGTTATTGCTCTGGCACATTCAATACCCTCCGGTGGACATTTCGTAGCAGATCTTACGCACCGGAAAATTCTGCACAGTGGGCTTTGGTGGCCTACCATGTATAAGGATGTAACTCAATTTGTGCAGTACTATGACAATTGTCAACACACTGGACAGCCTTTACAACATCACTTCTTCCCTCTCCAACCTGTATTACCTTTGGAACATTTCCAGAAGTGGGGTCTTGATTTTATTGGACCAATTACCCCACCTACGACTCTCAGTAACAATCGTTACATCCTGAATTGCACAGATTATGCTACCAGATGGGCCGAAGCTTGGGCCTTACGGTCCGCTACAGCGGTTTCGGTGGCAAAATGCCTGATGAAAGACGTCTTCCCACATTATGGAGTACCTTTGGAACTTGTCACTGACCAAGGAACACACTTTGCTAATAATTTAATGCGAGTGCTCACACACACTTTTCAGATTATGCATAAATTCAGTTTACCGTATTATCCTCGTGCTAATGGCTTAGCTGAGAGTACAAACAAAACGCTGTTGACTATGCTTCGTAAACTGATTGTGGAATCACCAGAAAGATGGGATCAGCTACTATCTGCAGTATTATGGGCATACCGGACTACATACAAAGTAGCAACCGGATTGACTCCTTTCAAGCTTGCTTATGGGCTGGAAGCAATTGCACCAATGGAACTTGTAGTACCCAGCTTACGTGTGGCCATCACTTAGAAACTGTTACCAGAGGACTCTTTGTCATTTCGGTTGGACACACTCAGAGACTTGGATGAACATCGTTGGGAAAGTTTTCTGACCCTTCAAGAAGTTCAGTTGCGGCAAGCACGTACCCATAATCGCTTTCTTAAAACTCTAGTTTTTAGGGTGGGACAGCTTGTGTTATTTTATAATGCTAAATCAAATCGTGCGGCTGGAAAATTCAAATTATGGTGGTTCGGCCCTTACTGGATTAGTGAACAAGTGGGCCTAGCTACTTTTCAGTTGACTACTTTGACCGGAGTTTCTCTTCCTAA
Source organism: Ceratopteris richardii (assembly GCA_020310875.1). Classification (NCBI taxonomy): domain Eukaryota; kingdom Viridiplantae; phylum Streptophyta; class Polypodiopsida; order Polypodiales; family Pteridaceae; genus Ceratopteris; species Ceratopteris richardii. Next base: position 92,096,540 of record CM035436.1, read on the forward strand.
AGTGATCAATGGTTCAAAGTTGCGGCCGTATCATCAAGCACCTGATTCTCGCTGACGTGTTCTTTGTTTTTCCGCGTGTCATTTACTTTCTTTTTGTTTTTGTGTGATTAGTTAATACGCCTGTAAATATCCTCGTTTTGATATCTAATTATGATTAAAAGCCGCCATGTATTATCGATCTGCTCATGCATGCACACCATAGTTATGAGGGCTATCATCTCAACACCACATGATGATTAGCATTTTCGATCACCTCTCGTTGCCAAGTTTCTACTTAATCTTCTTCTTTTCGTTGTTAATCGCTATTGTGTCTGTGTGCTCTGTGCGTTGTGATTTTTGTGGTTACTGTGCATTTGTGTTTTTATGCTCTTGTGTACGCATCATGGAAGCGTTAGCCAATTTCGCTGCCTTCCATGGCGGAATCCCTCATGATGTGGGTGAGTTCTTGCGTGTCCGTGGGTTGTCCAATTTCGTTGAATTGCCTTGGCATTCAGTGGAATGTCACCCGTTTTACGCCGAGATTATTGCTGCCATCACTGCTACACCTGCTACGGAGCAGCGATGGCCGATTACATGTTTACCATCTCGAGTAGTCATCACCTTAGAGTCCTTCGCTGCAGCGTTCTGACTCTCTCTGGCAGGACAGGAGAATGGTCCTCTTCTTCCGGTAGCCACTATGATAGAACTATTCCCAAGGTACTCCTCGAATGAGTACGCCATTCTCTGTCGTCCAGATCCTGAATGGACCGCCCTACAATTCTTAGTGGCCATCTTGAATTTCTAGAAATGCACTTACGGAATTTCACGGCCGTTCTATTCGATAATTGACATGGCTTCTCGGGAGCCTGTTAATTTTGCTTCATTTTATTTCCGGTGCATTCACCGTGAGTGCGTGACGGTTATTAAGCATGTTAACAAGGGAGACCTTCCGCGTTCTTGCCTTCCGCACAGCTTACTTTTTTGTTTCCGGCCCTCCAAGCAGCGCAACCGCCACCAAATGCTCCAATTTTGTTCCATGAGGAATCTGTCCAAGTGCTCGAAGATACAGAAGATGAAGATGAAGACCTTTTCCACCTCCTCCACCGAAAACACAGACGGATAAACCCATCTAAGAGTCAGGTGCAAGGCTCCACCGCCGGACATGAGGAAGAGACATTCCACGACACGGCCACTTCTATACATGTGGAATCTTCTGGTCAATCCTCTACGGATAAGCAGCAACAAAGTGTTTCTAACACCAAATCTGATGCAGTTTCTTCTCGAGAAGAGTCTCAGCAACAGTCTAAAGAAGATGTGCAAGTCCTTGTTGCAGAAGTCTTCGAGGAAGTGATTACAGCCGTGGATACTCTGATTGCCAGTACTGAAGCGAATAAGTAGCAATCGACTAGAACCACGTTAGTATCCAACACTCTTCTTCCCATTCCTCCACCCATGCCTCCGATTGAGCCCATTGTCCCTGTTCCACCCTTTGTTCCTGAAGAACCTACCGCTTCATCCTCCTCACCTAATTACTCTCCACTGGATTCCACTCATCTCTTGATAGCCTCTTCATCCCAGCCCATTCCTCCACTCCCTATTTTTTACCGAATTAGAATCAATGGGCCGTATGCTCATTCAATTTTCCCAGTAGCTTCCGATGCAACTCAGGGTGATTACTGATAATATCCGACATGAATTACAACACAAAGTCGATGTCCTTGAAGCAGATATTACTCCACTCCAGGAAGAGGCAGATGCTATAAAAGCAGAAAATCATGCTCTGCACCAACAGATTCAACAGCTCCAGGCTCGACTTCCTGAACAGGAATTATTGATCAACCAGAGAGATGTTGCCTTAGCTGAAATACAAACCAAAGATGATTTATTAAGTGCTGCTGATGCAGAAATTATCCAGCTGAAACAGTTAGTCCAAGATAAGGAAGATGCCCGTATAGCACTTGGAAACTTATTAAAAGAAACACAAGTACAGTTGGATGAAGCTGTGCAGAAAGGATAGGAAATGGCAAATTTAGCAAAGCAAACTAATACAAAGCTCCAGTTCGCAAATGCCAATTTCTTTGAAGTGAATTCTGCTCTTAAAACGCAGATGATGTTAGCCGCTCAACTCCAGAAAGAGTTTGCAGGAATTCGAAGAGAACGAGATGCTTATTACCAGACCATACAATATCAATCACACAAACTAGAGAGAAGAGAAAAGCAGCTCGGAGCTCAAGCAAAGCGTTTATCCCGTGTAGATCAACAGATTTCCAATATGAGATTGAGCCGGGATGCGGCTTTGGCAAATGATTTCTATCTGCAAGAGGCCTTTTTGCAGACACAAGCTGAAATTTTGATGAGTCAAGTAATTGCAACAAGTTCAATTAGAACTGATGCTCAGCTCGTAGAACCAGAGATCCTCAAAAAGATGTTGGACTCGCTGAAGCAGAAAATTGCCAGAACATTTAAATTAGCTCGCACAATGTATATCCAAGATATAGTAGATGAGCCATAGATTTTGTATACCTGCGGGTTCAAGTCCCACCGTGCATGCCAGTGTAAGCTGCCGGATGGCATAGTGTAATTTCCTACATTGTAATTCCTATTTTTCGTATTCCGCACGAATCGAAAGGTCGCTGCGAAGAGTTGTATCACTTTATCAACTAATGAAAGGACACTCCGATGACGACGCAGAGTATTGCCAGACTGTCTGTCTAGGCGATTGCGGTTGTGGAGTTGACGTAGCGCAGTTTCTTCAATTCTGAGTATTATCATTTTGGTCCTTGTTTAATTACATTAAGTTGTGATTAACACCGTAAGATTAAGTGTGATAATAAGTCTGTATAACGGAAGAGAATAACTTCTGCGTTACGTACGGTGAAGGGTATTAATCTGAGTAAGACAGTCAGTCGGTGAAAGAAGTAAATAGAATTCTGCATTAGTGATTCGTGATAAGCAGAGTTGGAGCGTTACTGTATTGCAACTTGGAATAATTAACTGGGAAAATCAAGTTATAGGGCCTCTGATTTATCAGACCCCTACCACTCCCAAGAACCCGAGATAGACCTTTAAATGCCTGTACTGTAAAAGAGCATTTTAACAATTTGAAGAGATGAAGGTCAGATGGAGGGGGAGAGTATTTCTCTAATGAGTTTAGTGATTACTTGTGGAATGCAGGTATAAAAAGGGATATTACTTGTAGGTACTCTCCTCAACAAAATGGTGTAGCAAAAAGAAGGAATAGAACTCTTGTTGAGTTTGCAAGATCCATGATGAAGGAGAAAAATTACCCAAATTATTTGTGGGTTGAGGCTGTAAATACAGCCACATATTTGGTCAATAGATTACCATGTAAAGCTTTGCAGGGTATGACACCATATGAGGCATGGTGGGGTAAGAGACCTACTCTAGATCATTACAAAGTATTTGGATGTTTGGCATATGCATATGTGCCATCTCAATTAAGGCACAAATTGGAACCTAAAGCTGAAAAGTATGTGTTCATTGGATATGATGATAAGCAGATGGGATATAGGTTGTGGAGTCCATCCACAAAATAATTTCTTGTGTCAAAAGATGTTACATTTGATGAGCAAGGTACTTGGTATGTAGGTACTATCAATATTTATGCAGGTGATGAAGAAGTTGTGAATCAAAAGAAAGGTAAATCAAAGTTTCAGATATTTGATGAAGAGGAGAACAATGAAGTACAGGTTGAAGTTGAAGAAGTGCCAAGGTTTGATCGAGAATGTGATGAACCAGAAACCTCAAGAAGTGGAGCTCAGAAGGTCATCAAGACACAAATGGCAACCTACAAGGTATAGCTATGACACTTCTTTTTTGGCTACCAAAGATTATGCTTATATGATTAAGGCAGATGAAGACCCTTCTACATATGGAGGCAAAAGGTAAGGAAAATTGGGAGAAAGCTATGCAGGAAGAGTATGATGCATTGATGGAGAATCAGACATGGGATTTGGTTCCTAAACCAAATATTCAGAAGATCCTTGGATGCAAATGGGTCTACAAGACAAAGAGGTTTGCAGATGGAAGTGTGTCTAGATATAAAGCTAGACTTGTTGCGAAAGGTTTTGCTCAAACATATGGTATAGATTATGATGAGACCTATAGTCTTGTGGCAAAGATGACAACCATCAGGACACTCATAGCTATTGCTGCATGTAACGGTTGGAAATTATATCAATTAGATGTGAAGAATGCTTTTCTAAATGGTTACATTTTAGATGATGTTTTCATGGAGCAACCACAAGGATTCAAAAATGAAAGGTATCCTGATCATGAATTTAAGCTCAAGAGAGCTTTGTATGGTTTGAAGCAGGCCCCAAGGGCATGGAATTATAGACTTGTGAAGTTCTTTAAGGAACTTGGTTTCCAAGTATCTAAAGTAGATAGTAGCTTGCTTGTTAAAGCAAGTAATGATGGGTTCATTTACATGTGCATATATGATGACGATATAATTATTACAGGTATAGATGAGAAAGGCATTCAAAGCCTAAAGAAGCAAATGGAGAAAGAGTTCAAGATTAGTGACTTGGGAAACTTGTCATATTTCTTGGGAATGGAGATCTCATACACTCAACATGGAGTGTATGTAACTCAAGAAAGGTATTTGAAAAACTTGTTGATCAAGTTTAAAATGGATGATTGCAGGGTAGCACCTACTCCAATGGAGGTGAATCAAAAATTGAGCAGATATGGAGGAGAAGATTTCAAGGACATGAAGCTATATCAAAGTTTGGTTGGTAGTTTGATCTATGCTACATTAACTAGGCCTGATTTGTCATATGCAGTTGGAGTATTGTCTCAATTCATGCATTGTCCTAGGAAAGAACATTGGGTTGCAGGACAAAGAGTGTTGAGGTACATTAAGGGTACACTCAAAGAAGGTTTGTATTATGGTTTTACATCAGACACAAACATCAAGATATATAGTGATACAGATTGGGTAGGTAATCCTGATGATAGGAGATCAACATATGGATACTTCTATTATGTGGGAGATAAGTTAATTTCATGGTGTTCAAAGAAGCAACACACAGTTGCTTTATCATCCACAGAGGCTGAGTACAAAGGTATGGTTGAAGTTGCAAAGGAAGTGATATGGCTTAAGACTCTTATGAAGAGTTTTGACATCATTCAGAGTACACCCACTATTCATGGAGATAACATGAGTTCATTGTATTTAGCTGCTAATCCTGTGTTTCATGCCAAGACTAAACACATTGAGATTCAGTATCATTTTCTAAGAGAGAAGGTGATGGATAAGGAGATTGAAGTTATAAATACTTCATCAAAAGATCAGATAGCTGATATGCTAACCAAAAGCTTGGATGGACCAAAGCTACAAAGATTCAAAGGCATGGCAGGTATAAAGAAGATAGAGAAAACCTATATTGATGATTGAGGGGGAGGTCTTGGTGCAAGGCAATCAACAATTGAAGTTTTGATGAAGGTTTGAAGTCAAGGACTGAAGAAAAGATCCAGATATGAAGCATGAAGAAAGTACATGTTCAGAGAATGAAGATGTGTATACATATGTACATTAATTTAGAGTTAGCTCACTTATACTTTTGTATGGTCATGAGCTTGTAAATATTTTCCTATATATACAAGGAAAAATGTCAGGGCAAATATGAGAGAGTGTGTGAGAACAAGAAATGAAGAGAATTAGAAGTCATTAGACACTTGTGAAGTCTGTAGAATAGCTCTCTCATCCATATGTAAAACTTTTCAGTAATGAAGAAAAGTTGCGCCCGATTTTTCTGAGTGTTCTCCTTCTGTGCTTGATCATTTCAAGAATCCTTTTGTAGGTATCTAATTCCATAGTTGATGAGTCTATGGTTAAAGTTTTAGAGCCTAATTGTAAACAAGCTGTGAGAATTATGAGTAGGAACATTCATATGTGACGCAGTGTTGAGTATCTTCTGAAACAGGCACAATCTCGATGGTCAAAGAATTGATCATTTCTCAGTGCACAGTGTAAAGTTTTGCACAGACGAGGAGTCAAAATCTAAGTTGGAAGGTAAGCCATCTATGGCTAAAAGCATTTGCATAAATGGGTTCTAGTTTGAGAGAACCAAGCTTTAGAAGTTGCAGGTGTCAAAGTCGACTATAAAGAACTACAGTTTTAGACATAGGTAACTTGTTAAGATCATTTCTCAAGATCTACTGAGTCTTTTGGAATGATTTAACTTGGAGGAGGTGCGCAAACTATAGGCAACACCTTGTGGCAAAGTTTTATCAAAACATTTACACATTTGATAAGTCAATGAGTGAGTTATGTGCAGCAGACTTTCTGTGTAGTCACCTTCTTCACAGTTTGTTCAAGATTTTGGAAATTGAGTATTGATCCTCCAAATTGGTGAAGGTTTTAAGTTATTCTTGATATAGAGGTGCTCTAACTTCAAGGATAACTTGTTCTTTTGGAGATCAACACTCTCCATCAGGTTTCTTACCCCACCATGCTTCATAAGGAGTCCTTCCCTCCAAAGCTTTGCAAGGCAACCTTTTCACAAGATAAGTTGCAATATTAGTTGCTTCTACCCACATATAATTAGGACACTTTTTTTCCTTCATCATTGATCTTGCAAACTCGACAAGAGTTCTATTTCTTCTTTTTGCAACTCCATTTTGTTGTGGGGAGTACCTGCAAGTCACTTCTCTTTTTATACCTGCATTCTAGATGTAATCATCAAATTCCTTAGAAAAATATTCTCCTCCTCCATCTGATCTCAATCTCTTGAGATTTTGTCCTGTAATTCTTTCTGCGTAAGCATGGTAGTGTTTAAATGTCTCAAACACTTCAAATTTATCCTTGATTACATACAGAGTAATCTACCAACAAATAGCACATAATACCTTGATCCATTTATGCTATAGTCCTTTGAAGGACCCCACACATCTTTATGAACCAATTCAATCATATTTGAATACCTATATCCTTTCTTATTGTATGATTTCTTCTGAGCTTGATCTAGTTGACAAGCCTCACATTTGTATATCATATGTTGTCCTTCAATATTTCGTAGACCAAACAGTGTGCCATTCTTTGTCATCTCTTTTATTCCCCTTTCATTAAAGTGTCCTAACCTCTTGTGCCAAAGATCCAATTCAAACATCTTTTGACTTCCATAAGTAAACAATGCATATCCCACATTACCTTGGACTTTGAGAGTGAAATAATCTTCCTTCCTTTTTCCCTATAACAATGTTTACATAAACACCATCACTTGTAAATCTGACTTCATATCCCTTCTCAACAATTTGTCCTACACTTATTAGATTTTTAGGAATTGTTGGAACATAAAGTACCTTGCTTAGTAGTGTGCTTCCACTCTTTGTCTTTACTAATCCAATGCTCTCAACGTTGTGTTTGGTGTTGTCTCCTGTTTGAACTGTATGTCCATTCACTTTAGCTTCCATATCAATAATTAAGGAGATGTTGCCACTCAGAAGATTGCTACATCCTGAGTCAATATAAAACACCATTTTAACTTCATTGATTACTTCATGTGTTGCATTCAAGATGAGAGTCAAGTCTTCCTTCTGATCTGAAGCATAATTGTAATAGGTTTTGTTGTATGATTGAGTTTGGAAACTCCTTCCTCCTTCTCTAGCAAAGGAAGTCCTACCATCTCTTTCTCTGAAATTGCCTCTTTCATTTCTGCCTCCTCTTCCTCTAGGACTGAAATTCTGATTATTACTTCCACCATTTTGATTATTATACCAGCAATCATTTGCCAAATGATTTGTTCTTCCACAAATCCAACAAGCTTTAGCATTTTCTTTATTCTTAGCTCCTCTACGTTTACCTCTGAAATTCATCTTTCCTTTCATGAAGTTTACTTGACTTGAAGATCCTTCTTCATCATTTGTCTTCTTGCCTTTAGCATTCTTGTTCTTGTCCTTTGAATACATTGCTTGACTTGAACTTCTATCATTCTCTCCTTTAATGTCCTCCTCAAATGTTAGCATATGTCCTAGCAATTGATTAAGATCAGGAGTAAAATGATATAATGATAATTTTGTAGACAATATGAAAGGCTTCTACTTTTCATCTCCTCTTAGACGTGTAAGTATTTGCCTTACCAACTTTGCTTCTTCAATATCTTCATCTACTTCTCCCAAACTATCTGCAATGTCCTTCATCCTTGTAACATAATCAGAGATTGACTGAGAACTTTTCTTCCGGAAAGTTGTAAACTCGGCCCATAATGAAGCCTTCCTCGATTTGGTTGTGTTTTGAAAATGTTCTTCCAAGGCATTCCATACATCTGCTGCACTTTCTAATCCTCTAATGTGTGGTAGAAGATAATCATTTACAACCATGTAAATGATGCTCCTAGCCTGAGCATCTTTCTTCATCCAATTCTTCAATTCTGTAAGTTCTTCTCTTGTTGGAACACTTGGATCCTTAAACTCAGGCTTTCCTTCTTCTCCTGTAATAAATGATATCAAATCTTTGCTCATGAGGTGTGCTTCCATCCTCATGGACCATGCTGGATAGTTCTCTTTATCTAGCTTGTCAATATGTAGGCTCTCTCCCATCTCATGACTTTTGTATCTGTAATTACTAAGATTTATGGTGATATAATGTACCTTTTGTTGGAGCAGAGCAATCATCAATAAGTGACTACATGAAGTCCAGAAGTGAAAAGATATGTGGAAGATTGAAGATTAGTTTCAAAGGAAGAGAATAGAATCAGAAACTTTTCTTTTGTATATTATCCTTGTAAATAGTTCAATGTATTTGAAAAAGGATGACGAGTTAGACTCGTATATATATATAGATACGTATTCATAGTATGAGAGTGAGATATAGATGAGATAGAGAAGACAATAGGTGAGTAGAAGATGAACAATGTATGTATCATCAATCAGATGTATGAGAAGTTATGAGAAGGAAATGTTGCAGAAATTTGCACGTCGATTTTTTCTCCTATTCTCCTTCTGTGCTTAATCTTATGAGAAATCCTTTTGTACACATCTAAGTCCATAGTTAATCAATCTATGGCTAAAGTTTGAGAGTCCAATTGCAAACAGGCTGAGAGAATTTTGAATAGGAACATTTGTATGTGAAAAGCTCTGAGTGTCTTCTGAAATAGGCGCAGATTTTGTGGTCAAAGAAATGGGCAGTGCTCAGTGCACAGTGTAAAGTTTTACACAAACGAGGACTCAAAATTTAAGTTGAGAGATAAGCCATCTATGGCTAAAAGCATTTGACTAAACGGGCTATAGATCAGGAGAACCATAGCTTAGAAGTTACAGGTGTCAAAGTCGTCATTATAGAGAAGCAGTTTCAGACATAGGTAAAGTATTTCAGTCATTTCTCACAGTATACTCAATCATTTGAAGAGATTTAACTTGGAGAAGGTGCGCAACTTCAAGACGACACATTCTACAAAGTCTTATCAAAAAACTTTACACGAATGATTAGTCAATCAGTGATTAATCTGCAGCAGACTTTTCTGAGAATTGATTTTTCTACAGTTAATCAATTTCTTGATAAGTTGGTGATTGTTCTTTAAAATTAAGTGGAGTCTGAAGTTATTCTTGATATAGAGGTGATCTAAATTCAAGGATAACTTGTTCTTTTGGAGATTAACACTCTCCATTAGTGGTATCAGAGCAGGTTGTATCAAAATTGAGGAAAGGCAGACTCCGACTGCTGCAGACATACAAACTTTACATCTCGAAGGATCAAAAGGATAAAGTGTGAAGAAAGTTTGAAGGAAGACATATTGAAGTTGTCAAAAGGATCAAAAGGAGTAACATTCGAAGCCAAGGTACATTTATTTCTCATAAGGATTAAAGATTTGATAGTACAGGTGAAGAAAGGATGGGAGATAGTCTCCAAATTGAGAAATTGGATAGAGAGAACTATCTTGCATGGTCAATGAGGATGGAAGCTCATCTTATGAGCAAAGACTTGATAGCTTACATTACAAGAGAAGAAGAAAAGCCTCAATTCAGAGATCCTAGTGTTCCATCTAGGGAGGAATTGTCATATTTGAAGAATTGGATGAAGAGAGATGCTCAAGCAGGAGCATTATCTATATGGCAGTCAATGATTACTTGCTACCTCACATTAGAGGTCTTCAAAGCGCAAGTGACATTTGGAATGCTTTGGAAGAGCATTTTCAGAACACAACCAAATCAAGGAAGGCTTCATTATGGGCAGAGTTTACTACTTTCAAGAAGAAGGCTTCACAATCAATATCTGATTATGTGAAAAAGATGAAGGACATTGCAGATTCTTTAGGTGCAGTGGATGAGGATATTGAAGAAGACAAATTGGTAAGACAAATTCTCACAAGGCTAAGAGGAGATGAGAAGTGGAAGCCTTTTATTTTGTCTACAGAACTTTCATTAGACCATTTCACTCCCGATTTGAATCAATTGTTAGGACATATGCTAACTTTTGAGAATGATATCAAAGGAGATGTTGACAAGAGTGCAGGTCATGCAATGTACTCTAAAGACAAGAAGAAAGCTAACAAAGGAAAGCAACAATCAGGTGAAGAAGAAGGTACTTCAAGTCAAGCAAACTTCCTAAGAGGAAGAGGAAATGGCAGAAGTAGAGGAAGAGGCAGAAATAACAAAGATAATGTCAGAGCTTGTTGGATATGTGGTAAGACCAATCATCTATCTCATGATTGTTGGCATAATAATCAAAGCAATGGTAATTTTAATCAGAACTTTAATCAAAGAGCAAGAGGTGGTAGATTTCAGAGAGGAAACTTCAGAGGTAGAGGTGGTAGGAATTCTTTTGGAAGAGGTGGAGGAAGAAGCTTCCAAAATCAATCCTATAATAACACCTACTACAATTATACATCAGATTAAAAAGAAGATTCGACTCTTATTATGAATGCAACATGTGAAGCCTCACATGAAGACATGAGAGTATTTTATATTGACTCAGGTTGTAGCAACCATTTGAGTGGAAACATTGCTTTGATGATTGATCTAGATCATAATGCAATTAATCATACAGTTCAAACAGGTGATAATACAAAGCATAAGGTAAAGTCAATTGGTTCAGTCAAAGCCAAAGATGGGAGCACTCTTTTGAGCAAGGTTCTTTATGTTCCTACAATTCCAAAGAATTTGATCAGTGTAGGTCAAATTGTGGAGAAAGGATATGAGGTAAGGTTTACTAATGATGGAGTTTATGTTGAAGACCCTAATCAAGGGTATAAACAGATTGTTACAGGGAAAAAGGAAGGAAGACTCTTCACATTAAAGGTACAAGGGAATACTGGAGATGCTATGTTTACATATGGAGAGCAGAAGGTATCTGAATTGGATCTTTGGGACAAAAGGCTTGGACATTTTAATGAGAAAGGTATCAAAGAAATGATAAACAAAGGTTCAGTACTTGGATTGCCTAACATTGCAGGTCAACATATGACATACAGTTGTGAAGCATGTCAGTTAGGTAAGGCTCATAAGCAATCATACAATAAGCATGGTTTTATGTATCCAGAAAGACTTGAATTGGTACATACAGATGTGTGGGGTCCTTCAAAGGACTTTAGTATAAATGGTTCAAGATATTATGTCATATATGTTGATGATGCTACCAGGTGGATCACAATCTATGTGATTAAAGATAAATCAGAAGTGTTTAATACATTTAAACACTATCATGCATATAAAGAAAGAATTACATACCATAAGTTGAAGAGACTAAGGTCAGATGGAGGGGGAGAGTATTTCTCAAATGAGTTCAGTGATTACTTATGGAATGCAGGTATAAAGAGAGAAGTTACTTGCAGGTACTCTCCTCAACAAAATGGGGTAGCAAAAAGAAGAAACAGGACACTTGTTGAATTTGCAAGATCCATGATGAAAGAGAAGAATTGCCCAAATTATTTGTGGGATGAGGCTGTAAACACAGCCACATATTTGGTTAATAGATTGCCTTGTAAAGCTTTGCAGGGTATGACACCATATGAAGCTTGGTGTGGTAAGAGACCTACCTTGGATCATTGTAAAATATTTGGGTGCTTGGCATATGCATATGTGCCATCTCAATTGAGGCATAAGTTGGAGCCTAAAGCAGAGAAGTATGTATTTATTGGTTATGATGACAAGCAGATGGGTTATAGGTTGTGGAGTCCATCCACAAAACAATTCCTTGTGTCCAAGGATGTTACATTTGATGAGCAAAGTACTTGGTATGCAGGTACATCTAATGTGTATGCAGAAGTTGAAGAAATTATGAATTAGAAGAAAGGCAAACCAAAGGTTCAGATATTTGATGAAGAAGAGAAAAATGAAATATAGGTTGAAGGTGAAGAGGTGCCAAGGTTTGATCCAGAGTGTGATGAACCAGAAACCTCAAGAAGTGGAGAACTTAGGAGGTCTACAAGGCACAAATGGCAAGCTACAAGGTATAGTTATGATACTTCATTCTTAACTACTAAGGATTATGCTTACATGATAAAAGCAGATGAAGATCCATCTACATATGATGAAGCCAAAGGAAAGAAGAATTGGGAAGAAGCTATGCAAGAGGAGTATGATGCATTGATGGAAAATCAGACATGGGATTTGGTTCCTAAACCTAATAGCCAGAAAATCATTGGATGTAAGTGGGTTTATAAAACAAAAAGGTTTGCAGATGGAAGTGTGTCTAGGTACAAAGCCAGACTTGTTGTGAAGGGATATGCACAGACATATGGAGTGGAATATGATGAGACTTATAGTCCTGTGGCAAAAATGACAACTATTAGAACACTTATAGCAATTGCTGCTTGCAAAGGTTGGAAATTATCTCAATTAGATGTTAAAAATGCTTTTTTGAATGGTTACATTTCAGATGAAGTTTACATGGAGCAACCAGAAGGGTTCAAAGATCAAGTGTATCCAAATTATGTGTGTAAGCTCAAGAGAGCTTTATATGGCTTGAAGCAGGCCCCAAGGGCATGGAATTATAGGCTTGTAAAGTTCTTAAAGGATCTTGGGTTTCAAGCATCAAAGGCAGATAGTAGCTTGCTAGTCAAAGCAAGTGAAGATGGATTTATTTATGTTTGTATTTATGTTGATGACATAATACTTACAGGAACAGATGATAAAGGTATACAAATGATTAAGAAACAGATGGAGAAAGAGTTCAAAATTAGTGACTTGGGAAATTTTTCATTCTTCTTGGGAATGGAGATTTCATATACTCAACATGGAGTATATGTAACCCAAGAAAGGTATCTTAAAAATTGGCTAACCAAGTTTAAAATGGAAGATTGCAGGATAGCACCAACTCCAATGGAAGTTAATCATAGATTGACTAAATATGGAGGAGAAGAATTCAAAGATATGAAGCTTTATCAGAGTTTGGTGGGTAGCCTGATTTATGCTACATTAACAAGACCAGATTTGTCATATGCAGTTGGAGTTCTATCTCAATTCATGCATTGTCCTAGAAAGGAACATTGGATTGCAGGACAAAGAGTACTTAGGTACATCAAGGGTACACTCAAAGAAGGGTTGTACTATGGGTTTACCTCAGATACAAGAGTCAAAATATATAGTGATGCAGATTGGGCAGGTAATATGGATGATAGAAGATCAACACATGGATATTTGTGCTATGTGGGAGACAAACTAATATCATGGTGTTCTAAGAAGAAACATAGAGTTGCTTTATCATCTACAGAAGCAGAATACAAAGGCATGGTGGAAGTTGCAAAGGAAGTAATTTGGCTAAAAACACTTATGAAGAGTTTTGATGTGATTCAGAGTACTCCTATCATTTGTGGAGACAATATGAGTTCTTTATATTTGGCAGCAAATCCTGTGTTTCATGCTAGAACTAAACATATTGAAATCCAGTATCATTTTTTGAGAGAGAAGGTCATTGATAAAGAAATTGAAGTAATGCATACTCCCACAAAAGATCAACTTGCAGATATGATGACAAAAAGTTTGGATGGACCTAAGTTGCAGAGGTTTAAAGATATGGCAGGAATAAAGAAAATGCAGGTAATCACAATTGATGATTGAGGGGGAGCTGTTGGAGCAGAGCAATCATCAATAAGTGACTACATGAAGTCCAGAAGTGAAAAGATATGTGGAAGATTGAAGATTAGTTTCAAAGGAAGAGAATAGAATCAGAAACTTTTCTTTTGTATATTATCCTTGTAAATAGTTCAATGTATTTGAAAAAGGATGACGAGTTAGACTCGTATATATATATATAGATACGTATTCATAGTATGAGAGTGAGATATAGATGAGATAGAGAAGACAATAGGTGAGTAGAAGATGAACTTTGTATGTATCATCAATCAGATGTATGAGAAGTTATGAGAAGGAAATGTTGCAGAAATTTGCGCGTCGATTTTTTCTCCTATTCTCCTTCTATGCTTAATCTTATGAGAAATCCTTTTGTACACATCTAAGTCCATAGTTAATCAATCTATGGCTAAAGTTTGAGAGTCCAATTGCAAACAGGCTGAGAGAATTTTGAATAGGAACATTTGTATGTGAAAAGCTTTGAGTGTCTTCTGAAACAGGCGCAGATTTCGTGGTCAAAGAAATGGACAGTGCTCAGTGCACAGTGTAAATTTTTACATAAATGAGGACTCAAAATTTAAGTTGAGAGATAAGCCATCTATGGCTAAAAGCATTTGACTAAACGGGCTATAGATCGGGAGAACCATAGCTTAGAAGTTACAGGTGTCAAAGTCATCATTACAGAGAAGCAGTTTCAGACATAGGTAAAGTATTTTAGTCATTTCTCACAGTATACTCAATCATTTGAAGAGATTTAACTTGGAGAAGGTGCGCAACTTCAAGGCGACACATTCTACAAAGTTTTATCAAAAAACTTTACATGAATGATTAGTCAATCAGTGATTAATCTGCAGCAGACTTTTCTGAGAATTGATTTTTCTACAGTTAATCAATTTCTTGATAAGTTGGTGATTGTTCTTTAAAATTAAGTGGAGTCTGAAGTTATTCTTGATATAGAGGTGATCTAAAGTCAAGGATAACTTGTTCTTTTGGAGATTAACACTCTCCATTACCTTTGATATGAAGCTTTAATCCTTCTTGATCCTTTGAACTCGTGCTTTGTTCTTCTTCAGGTTTTCTTCCAGACTTTACCTTTTGCTCCTTCAATTCACAAGATCTTTGATATCTATAACATTCGGGGTTCTTCTTGCTTCTTCTTCTTTCTAACTTAGATTTTGAATGATCAAACATAAAAAACTTTACATTGAGCACTGAGATCCAAGCAAATCTTTGAGCAACAAAATGCACGATTCTGAGAACTTCACTTGCAAACTTTTACATATGAATGTTCCTACTTGTCATACACACAACCTGAAGAGAATTAGATCATCAAACTTTGGTCATAGATTGATTAGCTTCTGAATTAGATGTGTACAAAAGATTTCCTGATCCATATGATCAAACTGAGAGAATTCTAGGAAAGACTAGTCGCTAACTCACAAGAAAACTCTTTGCACATCTATCTATTCTCATCTATTCTTCATCTCTATGTCACGACTATACATGAGTATATATGTACATATGAGTATGAACTCCTCACTACATCAAAGTATTTTTGAAGTATTTTTCCAAAACTAATATACATAAATGTATAGAATATTTCTTCCTGATTCTTCACCTGACTTCATGCTTTGAGCTTGAGTCTTTTCTTCACTTCTTCATTCCTAGACTTCATGTAATCATCCAGTGATGATTGTCTTGCTCCAACAATGCCACTATGATCATAGATACCTATCCACTTCCTTATCACCAAGCATCTATTGAAGCGTGTTGCACACAAGGAAGTTTATTGCTTCCTTGATGGATTTTCAGGTTACAACCAAGTATCCGTTGCCCCAAAAGATCAACACAAAATGTCCATTGCCATAGAGTGAGCAATCTATGCATTCCATGTGATGCCATTTGGGCTTGCCAATGCACCTGCAATGTTCCAAACTCTCATGTGTCATGTCTTCAAAGAGTTCTTTCAAAGGAGATTAGAAGTATATGTGGACGATTTATGTGCACATTCCCAAGAAAGAAGACACCACATCCTATAGCTTAGACAGATCTTGAACAAGATTAGAGAATATCGGGTTTTCCTAAACCCAAAAAAGTGTGTGTTAATGGTGCATCGAGGTAAGACCTTAGGTCATATTGTCTTTAAGAACGGAATTTCAATAGATGAGGACAAAGTAAGAGCCACAGTGGAGTTTCCAAGGCCAAGGAATGTTAAAGAGGTACAAGCCTTTATGGGCCATTGTGGATATTACCACATGTTTATCCACATGTATGCAATCATAGCCAAACCTCTTTATGCTTTGTTGACAAATTTTTAGTGGAACAAAGAATGCAAAAATTCTTCAATGAGTTGAAGAGACGTTTGTGCATAGTAGCAATATTGAACACAATAAACCATTCCATGTTCAGTGTGCTAGCACAACCCACAGGTGAAGGAAATCTAGATTTTCCTATAGCATATGCTAGCAGATAACTAGGCATAGTTGAAAAAAACTATACGACAATCAAAAGAGAAAGCTTAGGCATGGTATACATTATGAAGAAGTTTAGACACTATTATTGCTCAACAAGTCCAAGTTTTTCACTAATCATCAAGCTTTATTATATTTGGTCAATAAACCTTGCAATACAAGATGCTTAGTAATGGAATATGACTTTGAAGTGGTTGTTAGGAAAGGTAGGACCTACCTAAGGTCAAACCACCTTTCTCGCATCACTTCAGGAGAGCCACCGCAAGGAGTGTCTGATGAATTTCCTGATGCTTATTTGTTCAATTTAGAAGTTGTTCCTAAATGGACAAATAAGTTGGTATCTATCCTAACCTTTGGAACTGCAAATAAGAATGTAAAAACAAACAAAGATGAAATTGTAAAATCACAAAAATATCAAATATTGGCAAGAAGTATGTACAAACAAGATACAAAGGGTGTATTAGCTTTTTGTGTCAAGGAGGACAATAATAGCAATTGGTTGCAACAAGCCCATGAAGGATTGCTAGGAAATCACTATTCTAACTAAGAAACATTGCATAATCTAGAATGTTTAGGATTTTATTAGCCTAGTATGGACAAAGAAACACATGAGAGGATTCAGAATTATCCAATGTGCCAAAAAAGACCACCAATAGAGTATGCTACCCTTTATCATGTGTCCTTAATTCTAGAATGGAGTGCTCCATTGATAGAATTTATGAAATCAGGAACACTACCCAGCGAGGCTAGTCTAGCAAGAAAAAGAAGCATGATGCAAGAGGCTCAAGTCTATGCATTAGTAGGAGACACCATATACCAAAGAGGAAAAGATGGTCACTTAAGTTTGTGCATTCACGAATCAGTCGATTTGACAATCTTAGAAACTACGCATAGCAGTGTTACAGGTGGACACTTCGGGCCTGATCGAATAATTAAGACCACTCTATTCTTACAACTTTGGTGGCCCACTCTTCATCTGGATGCACATACCTATGTGAAGAGATGTGAAATATGTCAATGTGCACAATATCCAATCATAAAAGAGGAGATGCCTTTGAAGCCAATGATGGGAGGATGCGCATTCTCGAAGTGGGGTATAGACTTTGTAGGTCCTATTAACCCCCCAGCTAGAAACTCCCATGGAGAGTACATTGTTGTAGCCACATATTACCTTACAAAATTGGTAGAAGTCAAAGCCACGACAAAGAACGAAGCTCAAACGACAGCTAAGTTCTTATTGAAGAACATGTTCACCAGATACGGGTTACCAATAGAGTTAGTAAGTGATAGAGGTATGCACTTGTTGAACGAATGATTGAAAACCTTCTCCAAGAATTCTTGGTGATACAAAAGAAGTCTTCCCCCTATCATTCACAAGCTAATGGACAAGTTGAGAGCACAAATTAGATCGTATGTAATGTATTGAGAAAATTGGTAAATAATAAACACCTTGATTGGGATAAACAACTTCATCACTAGGTTGCCTACAAAATGGTACTCAATACCACCTGTTGCTCTAGCACAATGGTGAGAACCATGTTAAGAAGCTCCACCTCCTTAATGTCAATCCGCGGAAGAGATAGGAGTGATATGAAGATCGTGAATGTGAGATGAAGTGAGAGTGAAGGTGAGAAGCATAGAAATGCACACACACATACACACACACTACGAAGAGACAAGCAAGACACAATGGAAGGTGGGAAATTAGCTCTATTACTCAAGAACACTATTACAAGCTCAAAAGAACTCTAAACTCCAACAAGCTAACCTCCAAAATGAGCTCTCTAGCTCTTTTTATAGTTTCTAGACTAGTTTTGACCGGTTTCACATCTAGTGACCGGCATAGTTAAAAAATAGGTCCTAGATGCTATTTGGAAGGGTAAACGATATCTAAAAATAACAAAAATTGGTATGCGCATTCTACCTAAGCTCCTCAAGCTCGAGGACTCCTCGGCTTGCACAAAATGGAGCTATGGATTACAAAATGGGGTTTTCTATGTTACATATGTTACAATTAGTGATAAAAATCACTGTTGAATGTTTGAAGAAATAATAAGAAACATATTTGTTTGAAAGATTGATCCGACTGGCTCCCTGCTCCGTCGTTACATGCTTCCGTGGCGTCTGTGCCTCTGGCTGCTTCCAACACCCCCCTCCCTCTCGCTTCTGTCGTCCCTGACAGAACCTTGCTGTGAGGTCTGCCGGATGTAGTTCTGTAGGAGGTCGTGAGCAAGGGTGTGCTCGGAGATCCGAATGCCTCGGGCCAGGTCTGCCTCGAGTTTCTCCCAGTCGACTGGTTGTGGTTCATCTGATGGTGGGAGTCTGTAATGCGTGGAATACACCAACTGTTCACAGGCAAATAATTGCAATAAGTGGGTCGGCCTGCTGATGAACACTTCAGAGTGGTATTCCCAGAAACCGGTGGTGAACATTTCTTTGAATGTTTGCTTGTAGCACGCCGGTAGGTACTTGAATCTGCAATGCCAGGCATAACACACCCGGAGCGATGGCGTCGTACTCATGTCATATGCAAGATCCAAGTTGCCATGCTCAAAGCCCGGGGTATTAACATGTGGTGCTTTGACTCGCCGGAAGACTTTAAATATCATTTGCATCATGTCAAATATCTTGACAGTCATATGCGATGCTATATCATCCATATATCTCAAGCGAGGGAGCCAGTGACATGTAGCCAATTGTCGGTGGTCCTGTAGGTGGCCTGAAATATGGGTAGTTCAACCAGTCCTGGCACTGCTTATTGTTTTGTACTTTGATAGCGAATGCAGTCCAGGAGCGGCGACGTGGCACGGGTCCCCAACATGGGTTGTATTTTAAATGTAAAGGTGCCTTAACCCATGTGCTCATCATTTCAGGGTACTGCTGTAGTAAGTTTTTTCGCCACTCTGGTTGATAGATCTCTCCTTGCTGCGCATCTAGTGGCAAATCATCTTCCTCGAACTGAGTCGCATGCGATGGTTTCTTACCTATCTCTTTCTCAATGGCTAACTGGTATTCGGCCATTAACATGAAATATGGTTTATACTGAAGCTCATGCCCGGATATGTACCTGCGTGGGGCCAATTGAGCAAAGTAGGGGGATTGCAAAATTCTTTCTTCGATCATGGCCATAGCATGTAGCTGTGCCTCGACTCTGGCTGAGTGGGTTCGGCCCATTTCCTCCACAGTCTTCATCCACGCGGGGGTCGGAAGTTCGTACGTCATCTGGCCTTCAGCCGTGATACGTCCGCCTGGGATGGGTTGTGGCTCATACGCTTCTTCAAATGTTTCCTCCACCGGGATGGTGACCGTTTCTTCTTCAGCTGGAAGCTCAGGTGGGGAATATGGCCGTGGTGGCGCTTCATATACTGCAATCCTTGATTCAAGGGTCGATACCTGGGCCCGTAATGAGTTGAGTTCCTCTAGGAGGTCAGGAGAGGGGTCCATAGGTGTTGGTAATTCTGCTTCTACTTGTACTTGTTGTGTTGCTTCTCTGAGCTGTAGTAGCTTGTGATCTTCCTTTAACTTCTGATGCTCTTCGTTCATCCGATCATAGTCCTCGAGCAGTCTAACATGGTCTTCTAGTAACAGCTTCATTGCTTCAGATGGGATTGCCTTGAATCTGCTAGGACTTAAGGGTTATTCTGGATGGTCCAATGCCGCTTCCAAATTCTCTCTATTCTGGTCTTGGAGTCTCTGGTTCTCCTCTTTTGCTGCGGCTAGGTGTCTTCTTAGTAAGCCCATGTTTCGTGTTAGCGTTGCATTTCGGACTGTCTGGGCTCTTAATAATTATCCAAGTCAGCAGTGGCTTCCTTGGTCTTCTCTTCGCTTTCTAGTTCCAATTTGTGATATGCCTCGCATAATTCTTGGTAGCGGGTGTTCAGAGAGGCATTCTCAATAGACAATAAGTTAAGCTGCGACTGTAAGTCATTGGTTGTCCTCTGCAACTGTTGATAATTATCACCAAGAGATGTGAACTCATCTCTGACTTGCGTCATACACATGAACATCTGTCGGAATGCATTATCTACAGTGGGTGATAGTATTAACGGGGTGCTAAATGAAGATGCAGTTGGTGTAGATGCAACGGGAACGGGGAATGGGGATGGGAAGGTGGATGATGTAGTGATTGTTGAAAATTGTGATGTGCCAAAAAATGTTTGTGCTATGAGTGAAGGTAGTGATGGTGCAGTGGGTGGTGAGATGTCCATGTCGGTGGACGTATCTACTGCGGTGACCGTGAATATGGGTGTGATCGTGGGTGCGCGTGCTGGTGTAAATACGGGATTTACAAATGTTGAGGGGTAATTTACAGGGGGGCTGGCTGGAGCAGCTTGGTGGAAAGGGGAAAGAGGGGTTACAGTGGGTCGGGGAGGTGAGACGAGGGAGAAGGTTAACGGCGGGGGGAATGGGAAGAGGGGTCTTGGAGTTGTGGGGAAAGATGGAAAAGATTGATGAAGGAATGGGTTGGATAGAAAGGTGGGTGTGGGAAGGGGTAGATTAGGGCTAATGGGCGCGGGAATTGTGGGGTGAGTGGTCGTAAAGACGGTTTCTGCAACACCACCGGCGAATGAAGATGTGGGTCTGGGGGAAGGAGGGTGAAGAGGGGAGGCTGGATGGACGGGTGGTGAGAGAGGAGCGGTTGGGGTGGTCGGTACTTCAGTGACTACTGAGGTAGGTACAGTTGTAGCGCGGGGTGGGGAATCTACAATGATGGTTTCTACGGCCAATGAACGTTCGGGGACGAGGCGTGCCTCCCTGGCTTGTTCTGAAGATTGTGCTCCGGTAGGTACACGAATGTATTTGCCGGGCTTTGAAAGTAGTCGTACTCTGCGGGGGTCAAACTGTGGCAGTGGCTTTCGTTGCAAGTACTTGAGTGCCTTGTTGGAGCCTACTGATTGGACTAATTCTTTGAATCCTTTGATATATGCGTCTTCGAATCCGCCTGTGACAAGTTCTTGTTCTATTATTTTTTGGCTCTCTTCCTCTGTCAGCTTTTTGCGTGCCCAAACTTTTTCCATTGTTCTATACAACTTCTTGATAGCTAGAGTGTAAGCTGCTGCCTCGTAAGTTTCATCTTCATGGGTACTTGTATCGCCATGTGTGTTTGTTTGTTGGCCTTGGCCATCTGTTTGTTCCTGCTCTTGGGATTCATGTGTTCCCTGGCTAGCTTCGTCGTCACCTTCGTCGTCATCGGTTGCTGTTCTTTCGTCATCAGAGCTGGACACGACCTGTCCTTGTGGCTGATCCCTGGGTGTGGTAGGGTAGCTAGGCCTTTCAAATTCTTGAGAAAACATTTGCCCTTCTGAAAACTGGAACTCATTGGAGAATGCATCGGGCATCTCAAAATCAAACGTTTGGTCCAGTGGCTCTGCTTGTCCTGGTTCTAAATGCGGTATTGGAAAAGAGAAAGCTTCCGCACCAATAGTGGTGGGAAGTTCAGCTGCTGTGGTGATAGGTTCTGTGGTTGTGGCTGCTTGGGGTGCGACAGTACTGGTGGTGCCCTCCGTTACCACTGGTCTAGATAACCTTATGCGAATAGGTTGTACAGTGGGAGTGGCTGCTGTTGGTGACTGCTCTGGAGATGGTTGTGGCGAGGGTGATTCTGGGACTTGTAGGCACGGGATAGTACCTCTCATCCGCTTTCCGGCTCTGCCTTTGCTAGACTTTCTAGCCTTCCTTGTGGTCCCTTTGAATGATTTCAGTTCCTCACTGGTCATGGCACGCTCTATGGGTAAATCATATGCCAAGCACATATATATGATCCTGGTGAGGGCGCAGCATCCATTGATTACCTTCTTTCGCTCCCACCTATGTTGTGCCAAATAGAGCTGATCAATGATCCAGCTGGCTAGATCAACTGTTTGCGGTCCAGTGCATGCTAAGTATAATCCAAACCAGATTCTCTTGTGGGGCATGGTAAAACGATCCTGAGCTGGGAAAGCAAAGTGCTGCATGCATATCCGTAATGGCTTAGAGAGCTCAGGTGTTATAGCAGAAATATCCTCCCACTTAGTTACGTCACCACGCTTCATCTTCTCTGGGACTAGCCGTTCTTTCTCCGTTGGAGTGTGTGTTCCATGAATCTTATGGCCGCTCTGATTAAATCCTTCGAAAGATAAAATCTTTTGTAAGGTGGATCATCCACTAAAGAAGGCAAAATAAAGGTTCCTGGGATGTCCTTATTCTCTGAGGCCAGCAAAGTGGTGATTAAGTAATAACACCTATAAAAGTCAGGTTTGGGCAGAGGATCACTGAAATACTCCGTGAAGCCGGCTCTAGCCCAAACATGAGTTAAGTCCTGGGTGTTCTGTAGGCCTTCGAATTCTCTTGAGAAGAATTGATACTTGCCCCATGTGCGGTCATCAAATGTCATATTTGCTTCAAAAATGAAGTCAGCATCAGCTAATGGTCCTGCTAGGCCTTGGAACCAGTGAGAGTTACGGTGTATCTTCTCTGTGTGTCCCATAGGTGGGTTATCGATTGGCATGGGTCCCGGGAATACTTGGAACTCTGGCGGTGGAGCGGTCGGATGGGATTCTGCACGTAAAACATTGAGGGGCACCGCAGCCACGCTGGGGCCTGCTTCCGATGGTCCTGCTTCGGTTTGCATGATGACTGATGAGCTAATGGAAAAGATCTGCTACAAAAGATTAACACATTAGTATTGTTAGACGGCCGCCGAACAAAGGACAATTGTACTTAGACAGAGGTTTTTAATGTAGAAAGAACCCTTCTGGAAGTACGCGGTAAAGAAAGATTCGCACAAGCCTTGTAATAAAATTCTATTTAAAGCAATGAAAAGAACGGCAGAGGGGAGAGAGAAGGAGCCCCCGTTTTTGGGAGTTGCGAGTGTATTGTGAGAGCCCTGATTTGGGATTAACTCTTCTACTGTGTGTAGGTAGGTGTTAACGAGTAGAGTATCTTGGCTCTGTCCTGTTCTGCGCGCCTTATCTGTGTAATCGTTTGACTGCGTATGCGTGATACACTGCGGTGTTACGAGTCGGTACTGCGATTTTAAGATTCTGTTCGATAACGAGTTAAGATATCTTTGATTATGCGTAAAGTGTTAGTGTGTTGTCTATCTGCTATTTCTTCGGTGGAATAGGTAAGCGTGAAGAATAGACATGAGTTGCTATGATTCTCTGTAAGTGACTGAGTCGGTATTATAGTCTGTGTTCAAAGGTAATGCCGGTAATGTCTAAGTACGCGTAGAATGGTAATAATGTTGCGACGCGTCTTGCGGTCAGTAAATATTATGGGTTGAAGGTAGATACACGGTAAGTCTGTGAACTGACAAGAAGAATTGTGTGTTATGATCTTGTTAAGTTACTAAAAGTATGGGACTGTCATCTCGGACTACTGCTCAACTACTATGGCAGGAACAGTCTGGGAGCTCTGAGTCCAGTACGTTGGTCTAGTTGAAGTTGTTCAGGAGCAAAACTGAGCTAAGACGTGAAAACCATAACTACGGTTGAGTGAGGAGTTGGGAAAATAGTACAGGGCCTCTGTCAACAGACCCCTACCACTCCCAAGGACCCACATGGTTAGAGTCAGTTTATTTTGCGGTAAGATTGAGTACAGAGAAAGAGAGACTCGGAAATATCTGGTACGCAGGTGTGGAACCAGATTCTGGAATCTCTGAAGGATTGTTGTTTTAAACTAGTAATTAACGGCTGCGGTAGGCAGTTAACGGTTGAAGTTATAATAAGCAATTATACCTTTAACATTTGGCGCCGTCTGTGGGAAAGTGGCATCCGCTTGCCAGTTCTCTGGCCCGTTGTCTGTGGGAAAGTGGCATCCGCTTGCCAGTTCTCTGGCCCGTTGTCTGTGGGAAAGTGGCATCCGCTTGCCAGTTCTCTGGCCCGTTGCCTGTGGGAAAGTGGCATCCGCTTGCAAGTTCTCTGGCCCGTTGCCTGTGGGAAAGTGGCAACTGATTACCAGTCTCTGCGGTAAAGTAGCATTTGATTACGAGTCACTTGTGAGACAGTGGCATTAGAGTGCTAATGGTTTGTAAGAAGTAAACATCCAGCAACATTTGCTTCACTGACAGTAGCAACAGATCCAGATTGTTGCAAACTGTTCAGATAGTATCACTGGGCAATGATACATGCCGGTCACTCGATCGGGCGAAACATATCCTAAGAATCGTCAGATTGAAGCACGAAAATCACAAAAGATAGCCTCGGGAGAAGTAGGCATAACTAGATCTGACCAAGTGGTCAAGAAAAGTGGAAACGTTACAACTAATTCCGGTCATATTCCGGTAGAACGGTCAACGCCTTCGATACATTCTGATGCTACTTCGACCCAGCCTATCGAAGATATAGCAAGTCCAGACTCTATCAAAACGCCGTTGGAACCTAGTTTAACAATATCAGATAAAGATTTAGAGTTATCCACGATCAGAAATACGTTAGGAAAATTCGGCAAAAGTAGTAAAACAGGGCATTCTGGCCCAAGTTCGGTTCATTCCGGTGAGATTCCGATGATAGAATCACCGATCGCTGGCAAAGGTTTAGCCTTTTTTGCGAAATCATCAGCTCAACCTTCGTGTTTGGAAGAAAGATTTCGAATATTAGACATCCAGAAGGAAGGAAAGCTGTTCGAAACAGAGATCCGAAGCATCCTAAGTCGAAACAGCACACCGGAAAACGCACCATCCGGCGATACAAGTCCCGATAGTTCACCCGATCAATCCCGAGATACAGAAGGAAACCCTGAACCCTTCACAATGAGCGGGCAACACCAACAACAACAGCTAGGACCGCCAAGGCCGCCTCCAACAGGAGTAACCTACACGAAATTCGGTGGATTCCCAGGAGACGACCCAGACGCCCACGTACGAACTTTCGAGATAAGTTATGCAGTTCTTAACCATCCACCAGATCAGGCGTATAAAGCCATTGTTTTTCAATCTACACTGATCAATGAAGCGGCGAGATGGCTCACGGAATATGATATCAATCATTTTGGTACTTATGATGCAGTATGAGACGCCTTTTTACAGCGATTCAGACTAAAGAAGAATCCTGCTGAAATCTTTGAGTATCTACAGAACAACAGACAGAAGGTAAATCAGACCGTCCAGGAGTACGCTACCCTCTTTAGAACACATTTACGGCAGATACCACAGGCTCACGCTAATCTACCCGATGATGTCATCTCTCAATGGTTTATCAATGGATTAACCCCACAACTGAAGCAGATCATGATCATAAGATGTGTCGGAGCTATGACCTTGGATGTCGTCATTGCAATGGCTCTACAGCTAGAATCCAAGGTTGGTGGATTTTCAGAAGACTTGGAATGGTTAAAAACAAACAAAAATATGGCTGAAGATATCACCAGGCAAGTATACTGCACCACATGCAAAAATTCGGGGCATACAAGTGCCAACTGTGCACTGAACCAAGTGTTTTGCGCTATCTGCAACACTACCGGGCACACCACCGGAAACTGTGTCTACAACGCTAGAATACAAGGGACAGCAACCGTCAATGCAGTCATCCAAGAACATGGCCAACCAGTAAATCACTATGTGCCTCCGCAACTGAGAAACACTCAACAACAAGGATATCGGAACTACCGAGGACAGAGAAACAACACTTATAATGCCAACCGATGGCAGAATGGACCACCACCGGAAAACCCCGAGTTACCACCGCCACGCTGTCATTTCTGTGGCGAATTCGGCCACATTAGAAGGTTTTGTAAAGACGCAATGGAGTATGATCAAAGAAAGAAGGAATGCCAAAATCCAATGGCCAACATGGTAAAAATTACACCGATCGAGACATAGACTGCTACAGTCCAGACCCGTTCCGGTAAACAACTTCAGCCGGCAGCAGAAATCTTTGAACCAGGGATACAAGAACAACGAAGGATGTATAACAAAGCTAGTCACTGGACCACAACAGAACCACCAGTGTTCCCAGAACCTATTCCGGTGACTCAGGCTTCTTCATCAAAGGACGAAACAACACAAAAGGATGCATCAGTAGGGCCATCATCATCAGTAGAGACAACAGCAGACACTTCTGCGTCAGTAGAAACTTCAAGTCCAAAAGAACAAGACAATCAAGCTCAACAGGCCTGGGAAATTTTGTCCAAGGCATCCATCACGCTGCCTCTAGGCCAACTTCTGGCCTTAGTGCCCGGGTTCCGACAACAGTTTCAGCAACAATTCAGCCCAGTACCTTCTTGCATTCCGACGACAGCCGCAGTTCAACCGGAACCTGATGCTGCGATTGATCACGCAGTGCCCTTGATCATAGTATGGTATAAGAATCAGATGATCACGCAGGTATTAATTGATGGAGGCTCAGGCGTAAACATTGCGACCGCAGCGTTATGCAAAAAGCTAGGCTGGACCGAAATTGAACCAGTTCAATTCTTTGTTCGAATGGCGGATCAATCGAGAGTCCATCCTGTAGGACTTGTGCGGAATGTACCCATCACTCTACAAGGTACAACTTTCAAGATGACTTTTGTCATACTAGATCTACCCGAATCCACTTTGGATTACAATCTTCTTTTCGGCCGACCTTGGCTGAAGCATGCGAAGGTAATACAGGACTGGTCTGCACAAGAGCTTACATTCAAGGATGCCCATCGTAAATATGTGGTGAAACTAGATGCTATGCAATCTTGCGAACCTCACGCCAGACCGTACTTTGCTGAACCAATTCATATGTTAGATGGACTATCAGATGATGAAGAAGAGCAATTTCTGAAGAGTAATGCCGATTTAATGTCTCTAGGAACTGTTGACCTACAATCCGTCATAGATAACTGGAACACGTCAGTATGTACAGTAGTAGCTATCACCGGAAAGTCGGTCCAGGAAGATACTTCCTCAACCCATGACGACGAATTACAACCACTGTTCAAGCCAACAGATGATACAGAGAAACCTCAACAATTTTATGTCCCAGAAGACCAGCTGATCACGTATAATCTAGGAGATAGAGACCATCCACGACCTGTGAAGATGAGGCAGAACTTACCGGAAACATTTAAGGAGGATTTGATTAAACTTCTTCGCGAATTCACAGACGTCTTTGCATGGGATTATAAAGACATGAAAGGATTAGATCCGTGCATCTATCAACACAGGGTCATGTTGAAACCGGAAGTGAAACCAAAAAGACAACCCAGCTACAGAATGAACCCCCATTATGCATCACAGGTAAAAGCCGAACTTGATAGACTATTAAAAGTCGGATTCATTGTACTAGTAGAACACGCTGAATGGATCTCACCCATCGTGATCGTGCCAAAGAAAAACAAGGAGTTACGAATCTGTGTGGATTACCGGAAATTAAATGCAGCAACAGTACCAGATCCTTTCCCGATCCCCTTTTTGGATACTATGCTTGATAGAGTCGCAGGTCATGAAATGTATTCATTTTTAGATGGATACAGCGGGTACAACCAGGTTAGAATGGCTGAAGAGGATATACCAAAAACTGCCTTCATTACCAATTGGGGTGTCTTTGCCTGCACAGTAATGTGGTTCGGATTGAGAAATGCACCAAGCACATTTCAAAGATGTATGCAGGAGATATTTTCTCCTTACCTCACCTCTTTCATGCAAGTATATCTCGACGACTTCTCAATCTTTGGGAAGATGATAGCACATTTGTTTCACTTACGATGCTGTTTTCAGAAGTGTCGAGAATATAGACTCTGCCTTAATCCCAACAAATCCGTGTTTGCGGTTTCATGTGGCAAACTACTTGGGCATATTGTATCTGCCCAAGGTATCCGAGTGGACCCAGATAAGTTTCGGCGATTTTAGAAGCCCCAATACCCACGACTCCGAAAGAAGTAATGCGCTTTATGGGACAAATACGGTGGCATGGCAGACACTTGCGGTGGCTTGCTCACCTAGCAGTACCACTGAACAGGCTAATCACAAAGACTCCCAGACAGTTTGAATGGACTGAAGAATGTCAAACTACATTGATCGACTCAAGTATCTCCTAACGCAAGCTCCAATTTTACAACCACCGGACTGGGACAATCCGTTCCACGTTTTTGTTGACGCTTCAGATATTGCAATCGGCAGTATTCTGATGCAGCAGACAGATAAGTGGTTTCGCCCTGTTTATTACGCCAGTAGAAGACTGGCACCGGCAGAAAAGAACTATTCCACCACTGAAAGAGAATGTCTAGGATTGATTTACTCAATCAAAAAGTTCAGACATTATCTACTAGGCCGGAAATTTACCTTTCATGTGGATCATGCTGCCCTTGTTTATCTAGTAAGACAGCAACACTTAGGAGGACGATTAGCACGATGGGTGCTACTTTTACAGGAATTCGACTATGATGTCATTCACCGACCCGGAAATGCACATGCCTTAGCAGATTTCTTATCACGCCTAGATTCCGGTGAAGCTCCGGTAGGAATAAATGACACGACTCCTGCGATTTATAATGCTGAACCACTACCTGATGAGACGCCCAACTTACAAACACCACCTACATACTATGATCAGATTCTAACTTTTCTCACCAAAGGACGCTTTCCAGCTGAGACTGCCAAGGCGGTTCGAAGAAAAATCACAGTTTTTAGCCGCCGATTTCGGTTAGTTGCTGGAGAACTATATTATACAGATCATACCGGAATCCTACTTCGCTGTATTCCACCACATGAAGTTAACTCAGTTATCACTTTGGCTCACTCAATTCCTCCCGATGGCCATTTTGCAGCAGACTTAACTCACCGGAAAATTCTGCAAGGAGGACTCTGGTGGCCAACTATGTACAGAGATATCTCACAGTTTGTTAAACAATGCGATGCGTGCCAAAGAGCTGGTCAGCCTTTACAACGGCATCTTTTTCCCCTGCAACCCATCTTACCATTAGAACCTTTTCAGAAATGGGGTTTAGATTTTATCGGGCCAATTACACCTCCAGCAGTATCCAGTAACAATCGATACATATTGACTTGCACAGATTACGCAACTAGATGGGCAGAAGCTTGGGCTTTGCGGTCTGCTACAGCAGTTACGGTAGCAAAATGTCTACTCACGGATGTCTTCCCACGATTTGGTTTACCACTGGAAATTGTCTCAGATCAAGGCACTCATTTTGTAAACAATTTAATAAAGGCACTCACACAGTCCTTCCAAGTCACACATAAATTTAGCTCTCCTTATTATCCACGTGCCAATGGATTGGCTGAAAGTACAAACAAATCACTGTTAAACATCCTCCGGAAATTGATCATGGAAGCACCGGAAAGATGGGATCAACTACTACCTGCAGTATTATGGGCATACCGAACTACATATAAAGTAACAACAGGCTTGACACCTTTCAAGCTAGCTTATGGCTTAGAAGCAATCGCTCCCATGGAAGTAGTCATCCCAAGTTTGCGGGTAGCAATCACTCAGAAGATGCTACCGGAATCTTCACTGACAGCACGAATGGACGCACTTAGAGAACTTGATGAGCACCGATGGCTCAGTTTTTTAACTATGCGCGAAGTTCAACTAAGGCAAGCTAAGACACACGATCGATATTTGAAGACGCCAATCTTTTCGGTAGGACAGCTTGTACTCTTCTATAACGCAAAATCGGACAGAGCAGCAGGAAAATTCAAACTACGATGGTTCGGCCCTTTCAAGATCTCAGCACAAGTAGGTCCGGCAACTTTTCGGTTGACTACGTTGACCGAAATTCCACTTCCAAAAGTAATTAATGGATCGAAGCTGCGGCCATATTATCCCACTACCAGTACGCCTTAATTATTCGGCGACGAGCCACGTTTTGTATAAATTTTTATGTTTTGCTTTTAGCCGTCTTTTGTACAAATCTTTATGTTACCAGCCGCCCCTCCCTACCGGTCACTCAGTACGCACGCTAGCATGCAAACCGTATCATTCCCGCACCACACAATGATACTCACCCCACACCGTGTTCTCCATATTTAACCCCCTCAGTTGCGCCAAAAAACCGCTATTGTGTTTTCGTGATTGTGTGTGTTATCTCAGTATTCTGTGTTTTCTGTAAGTGTGCATTGTGAACGCCATGGAAGCGCTAGCCAACTACGCTTCTTTCCGTGAAGGTATCCCTACAGACGTAGGCGAATACCTGCGATGCAGAGGGTTGGCCAACTTCGCTGAGTTGCCTTGGCACTCAGTGGAAACCCATCCCTTCTCCGCACAGATCATCCAAGCCATTGCCCAAAGCCCCACCATCGAACGACAGTGGGTCTTCCTTTCCCTCCCACATAGATCCGTCATCACCTTCCAAGCCTTTGCCGACGCCTACCGCCTCACCCCGCAAGGCCGCGAAAATGGCCCTACCATCCCTTTCGCCCGTATGACCGAACTCTTTCCCCGCTCCTCATCAAACGAATACGCCATTCTATGCCGCCCAGAACCCGAGCGATCCGCCCTACAGTTCCTTGTAGCCATCCTCAACCTGCAAAAACGAACATATGGCATCTCTCGCCCCTTCTACTCCGCCTTAGATTTAGCCGCCCGCGAACCTGTAAATTTTGCCTCTTACTTTTTCCTTAGAATCCATAAAGAATGTGTAGCTATCGTAAAACAGCTCCAAAAGGGTTCTACCCCCCGCTCTCGCCTTCCACACATCATCTCCTTCCTCTTCCCAACCATTCTCGCCGCACAACCCCCACCCGCAGGCCCCGCACTTCGACACGAAGAATCCGCACAACCAATCGAGGACACTGAAGAAGAAGACGAAGAGATTAATCAGCTCTTCCGTACCAAGCGAATTCGGATCAGCTCCTCGGAAAGTGAAGTCCAAGGATCCGCCGGAAAAGATCAGGAGACCAAGCCAGACGACCAAGAGGAAACATACCACGACACCGCCACACACAACGAAACATCGACGGAGCAACCAGACCAGCAGGATCAAGCAGAGACTGAAATAGTGTCCACAGAAAAAGAATCTGAGCAGCACCAGGATGAACAGGAATCGGCCACCAAAGCACTGGATCAACTCATCGACGCCATCAACCAGACAGAAACCATACAACAAACACTCGCCAAGGTAAACCCCTCAGATATCGTTCTCCCTACACCACCTCCTGCCAAACCCCTCCCCCCACCGGAACCACCCCTCCCACCCTTCACTGAACCCGTAGCATCCTCCTTTTCCTCCCCTAACTACTCTCCGCCAAACTCCCAGCAACTACTCACCGACACATCCTCTCAACCTCGTCATCCTCCACCACCACCGCCACATAACGCATTCTCGGAACTTGCCGCCATGGGGCAGTTCCTCATCCAGTTATCACACCAGCTGCCCGCCCAGTTTACGGCAGCCACGGACCACCTGAAACTCGAATACCAGCACAAGGTAGACACCTTGGAAGCCAACATCGCCCCCCTCCAGGAAGAAGTTGATGCCGTAAAGACCAAGAATCATCAACTCCGGACACAGCTAGCAGAACTCCAAGCACGATTTTCGACAGAACAGATGCTAGTACAACAACGAGATGCAGCCCTGGACCAGCTAGCTGCCAAAGACCAACTCATACACGACGCACATGAGGAAATTCGAACACTGAAGGCCGCCCTTCAAGAACAAGAAGATATCAACGTATCTCTCGAAGAATTGATCGCAGACACGAAGCTTCAATTACAAGAAACCACCCAGAAGATGCAGGACCAACAGAAAGAAGCCGACCAAGTTCAAGAGCAATTACGGCAAGCCGAAGAATGTGCCGACACGGTCAACCGTATTCTCAAACAACAATTACTACGAGAAGGCCAATACCAAAAAGATATCGCCAACGCCCGCAGAGAACGCGATGCGTATAAGAAAACTCTCAATTTCCAAACACAGCAATTTGAATGCCAAGACAACCAAATACGCAACCAGAAGGAGTGTATCAGAGAGATGCAGACCAAACTGACTGAAATAACGACAGCCCAAGATGCGGCATTAGCCAACGAATTTTATCTCCAGGAGGCTTTTCTTCAAACCCAAGCCGAAATTTTGTTAAATCAAGCCATAGCCCTCAGTGCAGTCAGAACCGACGCCCAATTATTAGAACCTACCACCTTAGTGCAAATGTTAGAAACCCTCAAAAAGAAAATTACCCGAACATTTAGGCTCGCCCGAAGTATGTACTTAGAAGGTCTAGTATCCGAACCATAGGAACTTGCGGGTTCGAGTCCACCGTGCGTGCCAGTGTTAGACGGCCGCCGAACAAAGGACAATTGTACTTAGACAGAGGTTTTTAATGTAGAAAGAACCCTTCTGGAAGTACGCGGTAAAGAAAGATTCGCGCAAGCCTTGTAATAAAATTCTATTTAAAGCAATGAAAAGAACGGCAGAGGGGAGAGAGAAGGAGCCCCCGTTTTTGGGAGTTGCGAGTGTATTGTGAGAGCCCTGATTTGGGATTAACTCTTCTATTGTGTGTAGGTAGGTGTTAACGAGTAGAGTATCTTGGCTCTGTCCTGTTCTGCGCGCCTTATCTGTGTAATCGTTTGACTGCGTATGCGTGATACACTGCGGTGTTACGAGTCGGTACTGCGATTTTAAGATTCTGTTCGATAACGAGTTAAGATATCTTTGATTATGCGTAAAGTGTTAGTGTGTTGTCTATCTGCTATTTCTTCGGTGGAATAGGTAAGCGTGAAGAATAGACATGAGTTGCTATGATTCTCTGTAAGTGACTGAGTCGGTATTATAGTCTGTGTTCAAAGGTAATGCCGGTAATGTCTAAGTACGCGTAGAATGGTAATAATGTTGCGACACGTCTTGCGGTCAGTAAATATTATGGGTTGAAGGTAGATACACGGTAAGTCTGTGAACTGACAAGAAGAATTGTGTGTTATGATCTTGTTAAGTTACTAAAAGTATGGGACTGTCATCTCGGACTACTGCTCAACTACTATGGCAGGAACAGTCTGGGAGCTCTGAGTCCAGTACGTTGGTCTAGTTGAAGTTGTTCAGGAGCAAAACTGAGCTAAGACGTGAAAACCATAACTACGGTTGAGTGAGGAGTTGGGAAAATAGTACAGGGCCTCTGTCAACAGACCCCTACCACTCCCAAGGACCCACATGGTTAGAGTCAGTTTATTTTGCGGTAAGATTGAGTACAGAGAAAGAGAGACTCGGAAATATCTGGTACGCAGGTGTGGAACCAGATTCTGGAATCTCTAAAGGATTGTTGTTTTAAACTAGTAATTAACGGCTGCGGTAGGCAGTTAACGGTTGAAGTTATAATAAGCAATTATACCTTTAACAGTATGGAAATTAATTATGATCCCATTAAGGTGAGACTGCAATCCCTTTCCATAATCGATGTGTAACCCGTGTAGCCAAGTGTCGTGAAGTGATTAATGCAATGATTATTTGCAAAACTAATGCAGGTCTCTAGACGCCTACATGGTCAGGTTATGCATACAATTCTTGATGAGCTTTTATTATGCATGATGTGGGGTTTGGGTGTATGAATTTATACAAGGTTTGGTTGAAGGTGAATTAGTACGAGGGTGGAGTTTAAACTGGGTGGGAGAATTGTTAGATAATGGGGTACAAGAAGACGTCTGGATACGTTTCGGTATCCATTTCCTAAGAGTCTTGGAGTGGGTGGTATGTTTCTGCGGAGGGACAAAAAGTGGTATCGGGTTTGGTGGTATTGAAGGATGAGAAGATTTCGGAGGGGTATATATTACATGGCTAGAGGGTTGGGCTATAATACATGGTTTGGGTACCCAAATCTGCATGGGTGTGGGTCTATGGATAAGGTATTTCTTGGCGATCCAAATCTGTCGAGTATTTGTACTTGGGAAAGAAGATCGAGGGGACTTCTGATGATGACTCTGCTTCTTTTGAAACTTTGTCCTATTCTCGTCTGCAGTGTTGCCAATAGCCTGTGGTGGCTGTCCTTTTGGCACCCATATTTGTTTCGTTCCACTTGTTCTGTGATGTTGATACTACTGCTCTCTTTGCCTTGTCTGGTGGTGTCGTCGGTCTGGGTTCCTCTGTTGTGGTTGACTCCTTCGTGGTTGGGTTTGAGAGGTCCTTTGGATGCTCTGCTTTGGAAAAGAAGGGAGATCCAACACTTGCGTGACCTGCCCATTAGGAAGTGATTCGTTCTTTATCTTTAATCTAGGCCAGTCCGCAGCAAGTTTGGAAGGATGAGCACCGCAGGGTGTCGTGCTCATTTGGCCGCTGATGCAACCCACCTGACCGCTGATTGTGTTCAACTGCCCTAGCGGTTGGGTAGCTGCCCCTTCTAGTTTGCAGGAAGCCCCAGGGAAGATCTCCTGTCGTTCTTCTGATTGACAATTGTCCCTACCCAAGCCCGAGTGGGTTGGTGTAGACGTAACGTGACTGGTCTGACCCAAGATCTTCCGGTCTTCCGTCGCATGCGTTTCATAGGGCCTAGGGTTACAAACCTCAATCGGCATGCCGTTAGGGAAGTCAAGCGGTATCACTCGCTTCTGTTCTAAGGTTCCAATCTGTAAGGAGCCTTGTCTAAGATTTAGGTCCACTGAGTGATCGAATAGCCAATCTTGGCCAAGGATTAGGGGTTCTATCAAGTCGTCATCATGGCACACTAGTAGCTTCGCTGTCATGGTCACATCCTTAATGAGGATAGGAAGGTCCACCTCACCCATGCAAGGGGTTTCCATGCCTCCTAGCCCTATGAGGTATGCCTCAATTGGCCGCATTTCTATTCCTGAATCCTTATAGTGGGACCATCTTATCGCACTAGTCGCAGCACCTGAGTCAATTAAAGCCCTGAGCTCTTGGCAAGGGTTGCCGTGCTCTAACCTGACTGTAATGAATGGTCTCCTGTCCACTATGCTAGGATGAGTGGTTGACTTTACTTGACACATGGCCATGGGATATCTGGGTGTAGTTTCCAGATAGTTATAATGTTCTCTCCCTAGTCCTTGTCTTCTTAACTTCATGCGTTTAATGCGTTCTATTGCTTCTGCCTGAGCTTCCGCTCGTATTCTATTTTCTTCCTTCTTACGCTTCTTTGCCAACGTGAGTCGTCTAAGCATATCCTCAGTAAGAGGTTCCTGATATAGCCTGACTCTACAGCCACTAATATAATTAGGCATTACGTCTCCTTCTAAGGTGGCTAACTGTACTGCTCCACTTGTTGAGAGTCTGTTAATGATCATAGGTCCATAACCTCGCGTTTCTAACTTACGTGCGTGTTGCTTTAGCGTATATACTAGAACTAAATCTCCTTCTTTTAGGCCTTTATCTTTCACATGTGCATCAAAATATGCTTTCTGTCGCTTCTTCGCTGCATATATTCCTGCTGCTGCCTTGAGCCTGGTTTCTCCTAATCGTTCCAAGTCCATTATTCTTGCTGATAATTCATGGCCGGTCCACTGATGTTCTTGTGCAACCTTAAGGGTCAGTATCAAGAAGTCCAAAGGAAGCACAGCATTCTGACCAAAAACCATCTGAAAGGGAGTTGCATTGAGTACGGTCTTGTAGGCCACTCGATATGCCCAAACAGCGTGGTGTAGCTATTTGTCCCAATCTGAACGTTTGTTGTTCACGAGTTTCGTCAGTACGTTACAAAGGATCTTATTAGTGCTTTCAGCCTGACCATTGGCCTGAGGATGATATGGTGCGGATTTTTTGTGAATCACCATAAAATCCTGTAACAAATATTCAATGACTTGGTTTAGAAAGTGAGTGCCTCGATCGCTCACTAACTCTATAGGCAATCCATATCTTGTAAAGACATTCTCAAATAAGAATTTTGCAGTTGTGTGTGCATCATTCTTTTTCGTGGCTTTTGCCTCTACCCATTTCGTCAGATAATCTGTGGCAACAATAATGTATTCCGCATGTGTACCTTTTGCAGGGGGGTTAATGGGTCCTACAAAGTCTATACCCCACTTTGAAAATGCACGTCCGCCCATCATGGGTTTCAATGGCATTTCATCTCTGCGAGTAGGAAACTGAGTTCTTTGGCACGCATCACATCTCTTGACATAGGTATGAGCATCCATGTGAAGAGTGGGCCACCATAATCCTGCAAAGAGGATGGCTTTGATTATCCTATCGGGTCCAAAATGACCTCCTGCAACACCTTGGTGTGCAGTCTCTAGTATGCTCAGATAATCGCTCTCATGAACACATTGTCTTAGATATCCATCTCGTCCTCTTTTGTATAGGTTATCACCAATAAGTGAATAATCTTGAGCTTCCTGCTCTAGACTGCGTTGTCGTGCTAAAGTCATTCCTTGAGGGAATGTCTTCGTCCTCAAGTATGTCACTAATTGTTCACTCCAGTCTGGTGTGAGAGACACATGATACAATGTAGCATGCTCTACTGGTGGTCTTTCACAACAAACGTGGCATTCTTTACACAACCTGTAGACATCTGCTTCCATCGTAGGCCAATATACTCCTAGTCTATGCAGAGTCTGTAATGTTCGATGTTTTGAATGATGTTGCTTTAGTGCACCTACATGTGCTAATTGCAACCAATTCACATGTTCTGATTCATCTACACGACAAGCAAGAATCTTTTGATTATCCTGTTTATATATGCTTCCTGCCATGATTTGGTATCTCTAAGATTTGGTAATCTCTCCTTCTATGATCTTTATCCTAGGATTCTTGGGTCCGTATGTGAGAATAGGGACTATAGGCTTAGCCCATTCTGGTGATATCTCAAGATTAAACAAATATGCGTCTGGTAGTTCATCCACTACTCCTTGAGGAGCTTCTCCTGAGGTTAATCTCGAAAGGTGGTCAGCTCTAAGATGTGTCTTTCCTTTCCTGACTACTACTTCAAAATCATACTCCATGAGTAATAGAAACCAACGTATTAGTCGTCCTGTGTTACATGGCTTGTTGACTAAGTACAATAGGGCTTGATGATCTGTAAAGAACTTGAACTTGTTTGCCAACAAATAATGTCTGAATTTCTTTACCGCGTAGACCATCCCTAATCCCTCTCGTTCCGTCGTGGTGTAATTTCTTTCTACTGCGTTCAATTGTCTGCTCGCGTAAGCTATGGGGAGATCTATGTTACCTTCCTTCGTGGGTTGTGCTAACACACATCCTATGGCATAATTGGATGCATCCACATGTACATGGAATGGCTTACTCCAATCTGGGGTAGTCAATATAGGTGTTGAGCACAAGCGTCGTTTAAGTTCATTGAATGAATTTTCACATTCATCTGTCCATTCAAAGTTGGTTAAAAGAGAGTACAAAGGCTTGGCTATGATTGCATACATGTGTATGAATCTCCTATAATACCCGCAATGGCCCATAAATGCCTGTACCTCTTTCACATTAGTTGGTCTAGGTAAATCTGCAATTACCTTCACCTTTTCTTCATTCGTAGAGATTCCATTTTTTGACACAATGTGTCCTAGAATTTTGCCTTGTCTGACCATGAAAACGCATTTTTCTGGGTTCAAACAAACCTGATATTCTCGACATTTGTCAAATATTTGCCTTAACTCTGGGATATGTGGCTGTCTTACATTTGAATGAGCACATATGTCATCGACATAAACTTCCAAACTCTTGCGTAGGAATTCCTTAAAAACATGACACATGAGTCGCTGGAAAGTGGCGGGTGCATTTGTTAAGCCAAATGGCATCACACGAAATGCAAATATGCCCCATTCAGTGGCAAAAGCCGTCTTGTGTTGGTCCTCTGGAGCAATGGCTACTTGATTATAACCTGAGAATCCATCAAGAAAGTTGTAAACTTCCTTGCCCGCAACTCTTTCCAATAGATGTTCCGTGATAGGAAGAGGGTAACTGTCTCTAATCGTGGCGGCATTAACTTTTTTAAGGTTAATACACACACACAATTTTCCATTCTTCTTGGGCACAACCACAATGGGGGATACCCATTCGGTACGCTCAATTTCGTAAATGAATCCTGCTTCTATCAAGCGATCTATCTCCTCTTTAATCTTCGCAGCGTAGTTATCATTGTACGTGTACGGTTTCTGTTTTGTCGGTTTTGCATCTGGAGTCATAGGGATTCTATGAGAACATATATCTGGATCTACTCCTTTCAAATCTTTGTAACTCCAAGCAAAAACATCTCTATATTCGCGCAATAGGGCAACTAGCTCTTCTTCTTCTTCAGTTGTCAAATCATGCCCTATGTATGTACATTTTTCTTCTTCTCCTTCTATGGCTACTATTATTTTCTTGGTTTTCTCTCGGTTATCATATACTTGCCCGTCATTCGCCTTTCTATTAGGCATTCGTACCATGATTCTTCTATCTTCGATTTCATATTTCTTGAAGTTCTCGGGTACTTCAAATAAAGATTCTTCTTTTTCGAACATGGTTTCTTTCTTCTTTCTTTTCTTGCCTTCACTCTTGGTAGTCACTTCTGTGGCTAACCTCACCTCATTCGTAGTTTCCTCGTGTCTCTGGGTGTGAGTGTTTACTTCGTAGAAATATTCTTCCTCTGATGCAAAGGGTGGGTCCATGATAATTGATTCTAAGTCAAAATCGCTTGCATCCTCAAATGCATCAGTGTTAGGTTCACACTCTTCTAGAATTGCATCGCCCATGATTGGCTCTATCGTGAATACTGATATGTCATAGCCATCCTCATCACAGTGGGGTGTCCATTGTTCTTCATTGATGGCTACGTCCATGGTTGCTAGGATTTCCGCCCAACCATGGGGTTCAAACTCTTCGTCTGGGAATACTACAGGTGCATAAGCTGGATCTTGAAGTGTTCGTGGATGTTGTTCTGCACCTAAGGTCCTTGTTTCTAATCTTTCTTCCTCTTGTTTGGCTACTTTACACATCCATAAATGAGTATCCTCATGCAACCAAGAAGGATCTGATTTTAATGAGTGCACGGATTCCGTTTCTACTGGTGTCTTATGGATGGTATTCCATTGTATTGGGGGTACATCTCGATGTGAATAGTCTTTAAGATTGACTTTGGTAGTCACTCCTAAATGTTGCAAGTACAAAGAATTAGTTCCCCAATCTTGTACAATTTGCAACTGACGCATGAATGATCGTCCCAATATCATCTCATAAGCATGATTTTTTGCAAAGTCACAAATGGCAAAGGTATGCTCAAATTCTACACCACAAGTGGTGAGAGATATTGCTTCTAGTAAGCCTAATGGTTTTTCTATGTGTCCATCAGCCATTTGTAGCTTCATCCTAGTGGGTCTCAATGCTGGCTTACCCCAACGTTTCCATAAAGCGGTGGTAGCGATGGCTACTCCGGCTCCTGAATCTAAGATGGCTTTTGTGGTGTAGCCCTGATGGGTTATTGGAAGATAAGTGTTACCTTCCTCTCCTTCGCTTACATCTCCGATCTTTTCTACGGGAATTTCTGGTACCTTCTTATGTGATCCTATTTGTGAGGGAGTAGTAGCAAGCTCCGGGAATTGATTTGCTACATGTTTCCACAATTCTGGTCTTACCTTCAACAATTCCTCTAGAGTGAGATTACATTGTACTTTAGTATTCTTGATCACTTCCGTGTTTCTATGGATTACTGATTCTTCATTCCTCACTATTATCGTGGGTGCTCTCAAACTAATAGACTTTGCTTCCCAAGGTCCTGTGAACTGAGGTAATTCTTGTAAAGAATTAGATTCAAATCTTGTGTGTTCACTCAGTTGTTCTTCCTCTACATCATCGTAAATAGAGGGAATGTCTTGGGGAAATTGTTCCTGCAAGTCATCTATTTCTTGAATAGGAGGATGGGTTCCTCGTTCCTTTCTCCATTTCTCTTCTTGTATTTCTCTCAAAAATTCATGTGAATATTTATGTATGGAAGACAAATTGTCTTGACTTTCTGTATTGGGTACTTCAGACAGGGATGGCGCATTCCTTTCCTGTGTCTCTGGGACAATAGGGTTCCTAGGCTGATCCTTTTTCTCCTTGCTTTCAATCAAATATTCTAGCCTCTCCATTAGTCCTTGAAAGTGTAATTCCGGTTTTGCCATGTTATTCCAATTAAGGTATCTAGAGGCTTCGAACAAAGCTTGTGCTAGTTCTACCATCTTCATGCACAGTTTAGTTCTCTCAATTTCTAGATCAGCTCGAGGGTAGTTTTTACTCATTTCGGCTACCTGAGGTCCCTCTTTTAATCTAGCCTGATATGCACGAAACATCATGTCTAGATTTTCTGGTATGGGTTCCGCTAAAACTGATCCTGATTTCTGAGCTGGATTCTCTTGATTCAATTCCTGTGAAGTCAATTCTTGGATTTGGGCTCTAGATTCCTTTAAACTTCCTTCCAACTCACTTATCTTTTTACTCCATTTTCTCTTTATCCTTTCTCTAGAATCTTTCCAAGATTTCGTCTTTTTACTACTAGATTCTGCAACTTCACTAGTTCCGGCTACTTTCTCTTGATTAAGCTTTTGGTTCTGTAAGAGCGCCTGGGCTCTTGTGATAGCTTGGATAGGCACGTATGTAGGGTTGGATCCATCTGCGTTATTTACAATACCTATCACGTTGATCGGTGTCACAGTCGAAGCATTAACTGGATTTTTAGGACAATCTTTGATTATATGCTCTTTGCCACAATCAGCACAAAAGCCTTGGATGTTATAATACTGTGATTGTCCTGCTATTGGGGGATGTGGACAATCCTTTATGAAATGATCTCCTTGGCACTTAAAGCATGGTCCTCTAGGGCCCTGTGGTCTTTGTTGTCTTATTTGGGGCCGTGGATTTGGGTTTGTGTACATCACATTAGCATAGTCGGGCTCCCAACTAGGTTCCACTGGTGGACTATCGTAATGATATGTTTCTACGTGTTCTGGTGACTCTGTGTAATATGCGGGTGGACTATCTACATGCGTAGAGTCAAAACTGTTTGAGTGTGGATCACTCTCTGTGATCAAAGGTGAAGAAGGCACTAAGGCCCTACTTAGGTTCTCTTCTGCAGCAGCGTATTTGACTGAGATGACATTCGCTGGTGGGGGTGGCTGCTGAGCTAAGACAGGTTGAGGTCTCTGTTGAGCATGGTATGGGTAGTTCTGAGGAGGCCTATAGTAATAAGGCTGAGCATTGTATTGGCCTTGATACCTACCTGGCTGCGGGTATGCTTGCAGATAGTTCTGTCTCACGGTTTGTTTGTTGTATGGGCAGTCCTGAGCCGTATGATTCGTGTATCTTCTCTCAATTGTACAGTATTGGCCACTAGGGTTGGCTTGTGGTTGTGGTGCATTGGGACACACATTTGCCATATGGTCACCACCACAGGTGTAACAACGCTTGTTCATTAGCACCCTAGGTTTACTAGAAACTCCTAGTTTCTGGGCCACTTTTTCTGCTAGGTCTTCTATTGAGTTAGACAATTTTGTGGATGCTAGAGATGAACAGTTTGAGTCCTTATATACCTTTGAGAGTTCCAACTCGTCTCCTAAGTTGTCCTCAATGTCTATACAAATTCTTACACATTGTTCTAGCGTTCTGGGTTCTTTTAGGTACACATAGGAGCGTAGTTTAGAGCTCAACAAGCCATCTAGAAACAATGACACTTGCTTAGCTTGTGAGGGTAGTTCTTGCATTGGACATCGTTCAACATATTCTCTAAACCTACGTCCTGCCAGTCTTACTGTTTCCTGAGGGGTCTGTTTGAAGCTATGAATCAACGAAGAGGTGTCATGTCTAATCCCACTTTTAGAGAATTTAGTGATGAATGACTCTAAAAAGTGATGGATGTCTCTAAATTGCCTTTGTTGCAAAGGTTGGAACCAAGTTAAAGCTGTATTCTTTAACGTTAGTCCAAATGCGTTGTATTGCGTGAACATGTCTTCAACTTGTTCGGCTCTTAGTACTTGCTTGAATTCTACGACGTGGTCATAGGGATCTCCTGTCCCATCAAAGTAATTCTTCATTGATTTTACTAACTGTGTGGGTCTCAATGTTCTTGCGTGTTCATGTGGTCTAGGTAGAGGAAAATCATCTCTACCACCTGGTACTCCATGATCTCTTTGTCTATCCGCTCTATTAGTGTTCGTGGTTGTTCTATCTCTCCCTATGGGATGAGTGAAGCTTACTTCCGGTCTCTCTTTATTTCCCTCTCTTTGATTTCCATGGGCTGAGGATGTTCCTGCCCCTTGTTGACTTGTATTCATGTTCGTTCTAGATGGAGGGAATACCAATTCACCTCTCCATGTGTATGTGTTTTTAGCGCGGTCAGGTACCACAAAGACTCTTTCTGAAGTCTCATCCAGGTATACAACCTTTCCAGGTGTATCCGAGTCCTTGAACTCGTATATAGTGATGATTCCTACCTCACTAAGTATTTTTGTCTTGTATCTCCAAAAGGCTTCATCAGTTTCTTTATTTACAAACAACTCTATGCTTCTGTTGTCCTGAGGGATCCAATCCGGGATTAGTACTCGTGTCAGTACAGATTTCCCTCTAGGTGTTCTAGGCTCTTCTAATGGTTCTTTTCCTTGAGATTTAGTTTCCGTCTCTGGTTGAATCACGCCAAACTCGTTGGTATTGTTTGGCTACGTACTTAATATGTACATCGTTCCTTCCTTGTCTATGTACGCGTCTCTCTCGAATTTCACCACTGGACATTCCAATCCAATGGGTTTATCGGGGTTGTGCATTTGCACCACTTGCCTTCGCAAACCGTCCTCATAGATGCGAGCACCTAATCGGTTGGTTCGGAGAAACTCTAGTTGCGTTCTATAGGGTCCTTCTGGTTTTTCTAAATAGGCTACATTCAACCCTCCTTCTGGTTTTTCTGTGCTAAATGCCATTTCTGATTCACTAGTGTCTGAGCTCTCGTAGGGGTAACTAGTGTTCAATTGTTGAGCCCACGATCGTGCAGTAGTTCTTACACTTGCCTCTGATGATCTAAGGCTTCGTCGGTCTGACTTACCTATATGTTTGCCTGATCTAAGGTTCATTAATTTTCTTCCTTGCACGCTCGGTACACGCTCAGATCGTCAATGATTCCTTGTTATTACTGTCTTGATTCTTTTTAAATTTCTTTAGATTCTTGTCTTAATGTATGCGTCAGGAATTCGACTTTCCGTTATAATTTTGAGTTCTCGTTCCGTCAGACTTATGTTCTTTCCTATAGGTTTTCGTCACACACCTTGACTTGTAGTCTTAGCTATCGTCTTAATCCACAACACTACCGTTTAGCCTAAGCTAAGAATTGACTGAGGGGGTTGAGTAATCTTCCAACCTCGAGTCAGCTTTTCTGGTTGCTCTGATGCCCAAGAAGCCGCGCTTCCCAAGCTTTATGCCCTTCACCACCTTGCCTTGGTTGCCTTCGATTGCCCTTGCTAGACCTGGAAAAATCCAATACTAGACCAATTTACAGTTGGATGATCAAGCACTTGAGTATATACACCTTTTAAGTCCCTTCCCTTTTGCCCAACTTTTCAATGCTTGCCCCCTGACTTTCAAGTCCCAAACTAGGTCAACCTCAAAATAGCTTATCAAAAAATAGACGTATCCTTTAAGAAAAAAAACAGTTGAGGTCACGTAGTACTCGTAAAGAGCTTTCTAACGAGCTATTAAGCTCAAAAAATGAACTTCGGATGAAAAAGTTATGACCGTTCAGGCCCTGGGGGGTAAAAACTGACAAACAAGTTTTTCTCCAAATATGAGCTAAGGGGTCTCCTATGAGTCTAATCACCCAAAAATTTCCCAAAAATAGCCCCAAAATTGGCCAAAAAATGAAACCCTAAAATTTGCGATGGGGGTGCACAATCGCGATGGTCTGAGATGATCGCGATGGTCTGGGACCGTCGCGATGGCGTGAGGTTGCACCGTCGCGATGGCGTGAAATTGCACAATCGCGATGGTCTGAAAGTGCACCGTCGCGATGGCGTGAACCTGGACAATCGCGATGGCGTGAACCTGGACAATCGCGATGGCGTGAACCTGGACAATCGCGATGGCGTGAAAGTGCACCATCGCGATGGCGTGAGGGTGCACCGTCACGATGGTCTGAAAGTGCACAATCGCGATGGCGTGGATTTGCACAATCGTGATGGTCTGAAGTGCACCGTCGCGATGGCGTGAGCGCGATGGCGTGAGCCAATCGCGATGGTCTGGGTGCGATGGCGTGAGCCAATCGCGATGGTCTGAATTTTTGAAGTGTCGCGATGGTCTGAGGGTGTCGTCGCGATGGTCTGAAGTGCACCGTCGCGATGGTCTAGATTGTCACGTGGCACCGTCGGCGCGATGGCGTGAGCCAATCGCGATGGCGTGACACAATCGCGATGGTCAGAGACCGTCGCGATGGTCCGGCCAAGCCGTCGCGATGGCGTGAGCCAATCGCAATGGTGTGACACAATCGCGATGGTCAGAGACCGTCGTGATGGTCCACCAAACTATGATTTTTCCAAATGCAAGTGTGGATTCCTAGAGGCGCTGGTGTCGCCTACACGCTGGTGTGGTCGCCTTCTCCAAATTCCGAACTTTGCA
Organism: Ceratopteris richardii; assembly: GCA_020310875.1. Lineage (NCBI taxonomy): Eukaryota > Viridiplantae > Streptophyta > Polypodiopsida > Polypodiales > Pteridaceae > Ceratopteris > Ceratopteris richardii. The sequence continues at coordinate 92,141,428 of CM035436.1, forward strand.
GACCATCGCGATGGTCTGACACAGTCGGCAATTTCTGACAGAAACTGAAAATTTTACCTTTTCCAAGCTTTCCTGATGCTCTGGAGCTCTGTACCTGCAAGAAAACTCAAGAAAACAAAAGTACACACAAGCACAAAAGTTCTCTCTCACTCTCTCGCATGCACAAATGAGGGGAAATGAGGAGAATGGGTGGATATGGTGAATTTTCTGATTTTTTTGGAGATGAAGATGATGATGCGGTGATGAAGATGGAGTGTGGGGGAGGTGAAAAACACTAAAAACTAAGTAAAAACAACAACAAAAACTGAAATTTTTACCTTCCAACGCCACTTCTTGCTATACTCTTACCATCACACATTCGTCCTAGACTCGATCCCCGGCAACGGCGCCAAATTTGGTGTTGCTCTAGCACAATGGTGAGAACCACGTTAAGAAGCTCCACCTCCTTAATGTCAATCCGCGGAAGAGATAGGAGTGATATGAAGATCGTGAATGTGAGATGAAGTGAGAGTGAAGGTGAGAAGCATAGAAATGCACACACACATACACACACACTACGAAGAGACAAGCAAGACACAATGGAAGGTGGGAAATTAGCTCTATTACTCAAGAACACTATTACAAGCTCAAAAGAACTCTAAACTCCAACAAGCTAACCTCCAAAATGAGCTCTCTAGCTCTTTTTATAGTTTCTAGACTAGTTTTGATCGGTTTCACATCTAGTGACCGGCATAGTTAAAAAATAGGTCCTAGATGCTATTTGGAAGGGTAAACGATATCTACAAATAACGAAAATTGGTATGCGCATTCTACCTAAGCTCCTCAAGCTTGAGGACTCCTCGGCTTGCACAAAACGGAGCTATGGATTACAAAATGGGGTTTTCTATGTTACATATGTTACAATTAGTGATAAAAATCACTGTTGAATGTTTGAAGAAATAATAAGAAACATATTTGTTTGAAAGATTGATCCGACTGGCTCCCTGCTCCGTCGTTACATGCTTCCGTGGTGTCTGTGCCTCTGGCTGCTTCCAACACCACCCTATTTTAGATGGTCTTTGGAAAAAATGTTGTGTTACCATTAGACTTCCTTATCTTGACTTTAAAAGTGGCACAAGAGCATGAGTGAAATGGACACGAGTTGTCCTCCAAGATATTTGATATAGAATGCTTAGGTGATGCTAGGCTACGAGTAGAACTAGGCATTTCCGTTGCAAAGAAATGACAAATGGCATACTTTGATGCACACATCAAGAATAAAGGATTGAAATATGGAGACCTGGTGTTGGTTTATACACTAAAGCAACATGCCCGTAAATTGGAAAAACAAGGATATGGACCCATAGTCATTAATAGAATTTCCACTAGTGGTGTGTTTCAATTGGCCAGTCTGGAAGGTGACATCTTGCCAAGTTATATTAGTGGATGTTGAGTCAAGCTATATCAAGAACCTCCTATAGAGGATATGCTAATGACACTCAACATTGCTAAGAAATGAAAAGAAGAAGAGTTAGGGTTAGAGAAGAAGCATAGGTAGAGGCTAGAGAGTGCACTAGGCAAAATCAATTAAGGTGACAAGGCCTAGATTTCAATCCCAATGCCCCAAGATATCACATGGTTATGTTTCAAAAAAGAGTAAACATCTTAGCATCATAGATAGACAACCATTCATCATGGTTGAGCTAGGGTAGGATGCTACAAACAAGACGATCAAATCTATGAACGATTTTGGAGCTGCCACTAGTGCAATTAGCTACTCATGCTATAAAGGATTGGGATGGAAGTTAAGCCATTAGAAGCTTATTTAGTGGGTTTAGGAGGCATGGAAACCCTTTGTATCGGTGAGGCAGACATTCCTATCCTCTTAAACAATGTCCCTTTGATAGTAAGGTTGCTAGTTTGCCATGATGAGGAGATCACAAATCATATGATATTAGGGAAGGATTGGTTGTACAATCATGCAATTGATGTAAACCTATGACAGTGATTGCTTCAGGTTTGGGTTAACAAGCAATGCCTAATAGTTGAGTTGGAAGGCAGGGGCCCTTCTGATTCTAGTATCTTGCACTTTACAAACATTACAGAGTCCGATGTGCACCATTGCTCACCTATTGATGGGTAGATTATGCAATTGATGGAGCCCCATTCTCTTCCAAAAGTATCAACATCACAATTGGAATGATCAATTTTTCAAAGGAGGACAACTACAGTTAGATGGCAAGAAGGAGGCCACCTCAGTGACAAAAGCTACTACACAACCTTACTCCTCATATACAAGGATAAAACTTGAAACAAATTTCAAGATGAAACAAATATGGGTGATGAAAGGCAAGCAACCATTACCGCCCATCCAAGCAAGCCAACCATGCCAAAAGAAGAAGGAAGTAGCTAGGATGAGCTCAACCATAAGGTATCCAACAAATTTGGGTGCCCAAGGAATTAGCTTATCATGTGGGTACCTAAGGAACTCTTACATACACAAAACCCTATGATCTCTCTCATGAGAAAAGTCTCAACAAAGAAGCCAAGGAGAAGAAAGAGTCAGAACCAAGCATAGAAATCAAAAGAAGATCAACTCACCTCTTTAATAATGCTGATATATTTAGGTAGTGATGTGTGTGAACACACTAGGACCGTCGGGGCACTTTTTTCCCTCTTTAGGAGGTTTTTTTCCCTCGGCTTGTATATATGCCTATAGCCCTAATGGGCTACTTATCTTTGTACATTCTCTAGTAATACATTTAGTATTGTGTGTTTGTGCTCCAAGCTTCTTCTTCTTCCTTGTGTTGTTCGCGTGCTTCCAAAGACGTCTAACTCCAACAATTGGTATCAGAGCAGGTCGTCGCTTCATCTAGCGCGCCGTCGACACTCCTCCGTTTGCAGTCTCAGAATCGTACAAATTTTGGTGAGCATACTCAGGGTGTTTTCGAGATCAAAACAGCTTCGTTATGTGGTGCCGAATCACGATCTGAGCTCGTTTCGGCCTCCGAATGCATTATCGTAGTGCTTGTGCAGGCTATTTCATCTTTTTGTGCCAAAGGTATATACCAGTTTCTGTTCGCCAGTTTAAGCGTCTCAAAGTCTGCTACAGGTCTAGTAGAACTCGTTTGGGCAGTTCTATTCAACTTTTTGAGATACATTCAATTTTCTACATCAAGGTATTTTAGTCACCGGCCATGGCTGAAAGCAGTGATGTATTCCGTATGTTGGTTGTTGAGGATAAGTTGGATGGTACGAACTACCCATTATGGGCTTATATGATGCGACATGTTTTGGTTGCAAAGGATTGTGGAACATTGTGCAGGGTGTTGAAAGACGTCCTATTACACCTGTAACGACAGATACTGCAAATACAGGTGCTAGAGCTGATGAAGATGGTGTTGAAGATGATATTTCCGCAGATTCCTATTCGTGCTACTGTTTCTATTGCACCTATTGCAGAGCAGATTTGTTGGGATGGCAGAGATGCCCAGGCACATGCATTGATAGCTCTATCTGTCAAACGTGCTATTATTCCTCATATTCGCTCTTGCAGAACAGCTAGGGATGCTTGGGATACACTTACCACATTGTACCAAGCTAGGAATGAGGCTCGTGTTGCTTACCTCCGAAAACAGTTGGAGAGTGAGCACATGAATGAAGGTGATTCTATGGACAGTTTTCTAACGAAGATCAAAGATTTGAAGGAACAGTTGATTTCTGCTGATGAGGTTATACCACATAGCTCACTTGTGCAGACCGTTCTGAATGGTCTTCCTGATTCATATCAGAGTTTTGCTTCTACTCTTCGGTTGATGATGAAAGGCAATCCGAATGCCTTATCATTTGAGGAGTTAGTTTATGTTCTGTTGCAAGAAGATCAGTTCAGGCAGAACAGGTCCATTATGCGTGTTGCAGATCAAGCTTTCTTGGCTAGTCAGAAGGGCAAAGGAAAATGGAGCTCTTCTACTAGTAAGCAAAAATTTGCAAATGCTGCACATTCGAAGAACCAGGATAAAGATGAAAAGAAATCAGAAAAGCAGAAATTGTTTTGCAAGTACTGTAAAGGGAATGATCATATCATAAAGAAGTGTCCAAAACTGGCTGCAAAAGAGGCAAAGAAATAGGAGGCTGGAATGGTTGTTGCAGAAGCCTCTACACCAAAAACAGAGTCTGCTAATCTTGTGCAGGAAGAAGAATGGGCGTTTACTACTGTTTGCAGTTTTGACCCATCTTCTTATGAGCAGTGCATGTCTGCAGTGGACTCAGATGTTTGGTACTTTGACAGTCGGGCGACCAAACATATTACCTCGCAGCACAGTTTCTTCTCTTCACTCGAGCCTGCCCCTATAGGGAACACTGTCACATGCGCCAACAACTCCTCTTATCCTGTTATGGGAGTTGGTAAGATCATTCTGACTACTGCTGATGGTAGTTCTTTCACCTTGTCAGATGCTTTATTTGTGCCAGGGATAAAGAAGAATCTGTTATCAGTTTCTGCATTACCCAAGATTGGCTTGGTTGTGAAATTTGTCGATGACTGATGTACGGTTCATGATCTATCAAATGGCGATGTTATTATTGCTTCTGGCATTTTATGTCGTGGGTTGTATAAGCTCATAGACTATGAAAGATCTGTGAATGATTTGGCATGTGCAGTTCATGATTCTTAGGCTATGTCAGATGCAAAGCTTTGGCATGCACGCTTTGTTCATCTGAATTTTGCTAGTTTGCTACGCCTGTAGAAATCTGATATGGTGTCCTCTTTGCCCAAGCTTGAGTCACCTGGAAAACATGTATGTGAAGGCTGTATTTTGGGCAAAATGCAGCGTTCCTCCTTTCCAAAAGATGGTTCAGTTCGGTCTACGTAGAAATTGCAGCTTGTACATAGTGATGTCTGTGGTCCTATGCAGACACCCTCTTTTGGGAATTACCTTTACTTCAAGACTTTCATTGATGATTTTTCCAGGCATGCATGGGTATATCCACTCAAAGCAAAGTCGAAAGTGTTCATGTGCTTTAAACAGTTTCTGGTTTTGGCTGAAAATCTGTCAGCATGTAAAATGGGCACCCTCCGTTCTGATCGAGGGGGGGAATATATGTCTTCTGATTTTAATGCATTTCTGGCTGAACGTGGGATAAAACACCAGTGTACAGTGCCGTATACACCTCAACAGAATGGAGTTGCTGAACGAAAGAACAGGTCACTCATGGAGATGGCGAGGTGCATGGTCAAGAGTCAAGCTTTACCACATAGTTTCTGGCTTCAGGCTTTCATATGTGCAGCATATGTACTGAACAGGTGTCCCACTAAAGCGTTGCAGTCTATCACTCCATATGAGGCTTGGCATGACCGCAAGCCATATGTTGCTCATCTGCGTGTTTTTGGTTGTTTGGCATATGCATTAGTGCTTGAACAACATCGCAGAAAATTGGATGATAAGGCAGTAAACTGTATTTTTGTTGGGTACAGTTCTGAAAGTAAAGGCTATTTTCTGTATCATCCACAGACTAAACGCATTCTGGTTAGCCGTGATGTTGTCTTTGTGGAAGATGCTATTCAGCCATTGCTTTCATGTACTAAGTAGACATCTGTTAGCTCCAAAGACATGTATGATACGTTGATGCCTCTTTTTACAGGTGGACAGTCTAGTGTTGCTCCTAATGAGGCAACTTCTCAGCCTTTGCAGGTCTCATATGATGATGCAGATCATTCTATTTCTGATGCAGATTTACATGATGCACTCATTGATGAGAGAGCTGATATTGAGCAGGCAAAAACTATGCCAAAATGGTTGGTGCAGACTTTGCGTGACAGCAAATTAAATGCACCTTTTTCATATCGTACTCGTTCAGGCTCTCATAGTGCCTCCTTTGCATCAGATTGCTATGCTATGGCTGCGTCTAGTCTCTGTTATGAGAATGAGCTTGTTTCTTTTGATGAAGCACAGAATTTAGAAAATTGGATGGCTGCCATGCAATCTGAATATGATGCTATAATGAAGAATGGTACATGGTCTTTATGTGATTTGCCTCTTGGCAAGAAGGCCATTGGCACTAAGTGGGTATACAAGCTGAAGCGTAAACCTGATGGTACAGTTGACAAGTATAAGGCTAGGCTTGTTGCAAAGGGTTATGCGCAGGAAAGAGGCATTGATTTTTATGAGACCTTTGCACCTACATGCTGTATGACTACTGTTCGGAGCATTTGTGCACTTGCAGCCCATCATGGTTGGAATGTACATCAGTTGGACATTAAAACAACATTTCTGAATGTTGACTTGCATGAACAAGTGTATGTTTTTCAGCCCCGTGGCTTTGTGCAGAAAGGGCATGAAAACCAGGTGTGCACGTTAAAGAAGGCATTATATGGTTTAAAGCAAGCACCACGTGCTTGGTATGAGAAGATACATGCCTATCTGGTTGCACATGGTTTTGAGAATAGTCCAACTCAAAGCACCTTATATGTTAAGCGTGCTAATGATGTGCTTCTGATCATTGTTGTCTATGTTGGTGACATGCTGCTCACTGGTCCTATTGAGAAGCATATTGCTGATTTCAAGGCTGATTTGCATGCCTCATTTGAGATGTCTGATTTGGGGCATTTGCATCACTATTTGGGCATTCAGTTTATGCAAGTTGATGGTGGAATGGCTTTGTGTCAAACAAAATATATTGACACATTATTGCAGCGTTTTGGCCTTGAAGACTGTAAGCCTATTGCCACTCCTATGGAGACAAGTTTACGATTGAGTCTTCATGATGCTTGAGATGCATTTGATGCTGTTCTCTATCAGCAGGCTGTTGGATGCTTGATTTACTTATGCATTACTCGGACAGATATTCAGTTTGTTGTCTCACAGATGAGCAAGTTTATGCATTGCCCAGGAGTCACGCATTGGAAGGCGGTTAAGCGCATCTTTCGCTACTTGAGTGGTACTCGACTACTTGGGTTGTTTTATCCCAAGGGGGGATCACTACCGCCAGATTTGCATGCTTTTTCTGACTCAGATTGGGCTGGTTGCTATGACACTCGTGTGTCCACCAGTGGTTTTTGCTTCATGCTTGGTAGCTCATGTATATCTTGGTTGAGCAAGAAGCATCCTACTGTGGCCACTTCCAGTTGTGAGGCTGAGTATAGGGCAGCTTTCACAACGACTGTTGAGTGTGTGTGGCTCAGACACCTTATGGCTGATTTGGGTGTTGACGAGTCTTCTGCCACCACCATCTTCACTGACAGTCAGAGCGCATTGGCAGTTGCGAGGAACCCTGTGTTCCATGCTCGCACTAAGCACATTGAGGTGCATTATCACTATGTCAGGGAGAGGTTCTCTACGAGGGAGATCAGCTTGGCATATGTGCCCACGTAGGAGAACATTGCAGACCTTTTCACAAAGGCTCTGCCTAGGGAGAAGTTTGAAGCTTTCTGCAAAGCTTTGGGCTTACTTCCTTTTGTGGAGTGATTTCCACATAGCTTGGCACTTCCTTATACATGAGTGCCAGCTCCTTGTTCATCGCATCACTCCCAGGGGGGATTTGTTGATATATTTAGGTAGTGATGTGTGTGAACACACTAGGACCGTCGGGGCACTTTTTTCCCTCTTTAGGAGGTTTTTTTCCCCCGGCTTGTATATACGCCTATTGCCCTAATGGGCTACTTACCTTTGTACATTCTCTAGTAATACATTCAGTATTGTGTGTTTGTGGACCAAGCTTCTTCTTCTTCTTCCTTGTGTTGTTCGCGTGCTTCCAAAGACGTCTAACTCCAACAAATAATAGTAAGAAGACAATAAAAAATGGTTTGGGCTCGGAAGCCAAAAGTAATAGTGGTCCCCACAGAACCAAAGCACCAACCATGAAGGATACAAAATTTACGAAACCATCCAAAGATGAAGAGGCCAAAAGTGATGTGTATGCAATTGGACATGGTTCTAAAATGGATCCCTATAAGGAGGAATGATCAATTTCCATTCAACTATCGATTGATTGTACATTTTGAGATACAATGGATACCTCCAAACAAAGATTTCATCAACGTCCGTAAGTAACATCCGAATCCTTGATGTGCAAAAACCATGTGCCCTTGGCATGACCCCATCTTTTGCACCATTCAGGTCATGCATTTCCAACAATATGCATTAATAAAGGCCCACATTACAAGGCCATGCATAGACATAATTGAGAATCACAGGTACATGAGACACGTTTGGCATATGTAAACTATTTTATTGATACTAACCTCTTTCTTCTAGTTTTTTGACATTGTTCATAAAAAAAGAGAGAAAAAAAAGAGGAAAAACAAGAAGGGACAAGACCATGCGCTCAAGGAATCTTATCAGTGAATCATCAACAAGGACATCCATCAACAACAAAAGACAAGTCAATGGTCAATCACCGTGATGAGAGTACATGTAGAGATGCACATCGAGTGGCCTTTCACCATGGTAAGAATCCCCTACTTTGACAAGTTTATAACAATGATAGATTATGAAACCTCTTCATCATCATACCCTTGAGCGCTTAGCCCAAGACCCAAATTTTTGCACCATACGTCTTACAATGCATTCCCCAAGTAAGCATGCATAGGGCCACATTACAAGGCCGTGCATTCTTTGTTATATTTGGAACATGCAACACATCAGCAAGGTGTTTTACCTTCCCATCCTCCATAGACAGTGCTATATTTCCTGTATGCTCGATAGGGTGTGATGTGTCATCACCTGTTTCAACATATCTAGGAATTGGCAATTTCTACAAAGTACTAAACCACTCTGCATGATTGGTCATGTGATTTGAAGCACCTGAATCAACATACTAGACATTATCATTCGATTTTGGAACATCAATAGACATCGTGTTCATCATATGATCTTGAACCATGAACAACTTCTCAAAATCATCTGCATTTGTGGATGCATAGTTATTCTACTGCCTTCTGGTATTTTGATTCTTCAACCTGCAATCGCGGTCAAAATGTCTAGGTTTACCACAATTCAAGCATCCTTTACTATCATTACCTCTTTGGCTCCCCCTACCTCAAAATTATCCTCTTCCTCCTGCATGATTCTGATGTTGACCTTGGTCTTCGTTACTGTTTCCTCTTCCACTTCCAAAACCTCTACCTCTACCTCTTCCTCTGCCACAGTAGAATACCTGCTCAAAACTAGATTTTCCTTGGGAGTTTGAATCCTCACCAAGATTCTTTTCTTCAAAATCAGCATGGATGGCTTGAAACGGATGTCAAATGGCTCCAGACATTCCTATCCTCTTAAACAATGTCCCTTTGACAGTAAGGTTGCTAGTTTTCCATGATGAGGAGATCACATAACATATGATATTAGGGAAGGATTGGTTGTACAATCATGCAATTGACGTAAACCTATGACAGTGATTGCTTCAGGTTTGGGTTAACAATCAATGCCTAATAGTTGAGTTGGAAGGCAGGGGGCCTTCTGATTCTAGTACCTTGCACTTTACAAACACTACAGAGTCCGATGTGCACCATTGCTCACCTATTGATGGGTAGATTATGCAATTGTTGGAGCCCCATTCTCTTCCAAAAGTATCAGCATCACAATTGGAATGATCAATTTTGCAAAGCAGAGGAGGACAACTACAATTAGATGGCAAGAAGGAGGCCATCTTGGTGACAAAAGCTACTACACAACCTTACTCCTCATATACAAGGATAAAACTTGAAACAAATTTCAAGACGAAACAAATATGGGTGATGAAAGGCAAGCAACCATTAATGCCCATCCAAGCAAGCCAACCATGCCAAAAGAAGAAGGAAGCAGCTAAGATGAGCTCAACCATAAGGTATCCAACAAATTTGGGTGCCCAAGGAATTAGCTTATCATGTGGGTACCTAAGGAACTCTTACATACACAAAACCCTATGATCTCTCTCATGAGAAAAGTCTCAACAAAGAAGCCAAGGAGAAGCAAGAGTCAGAACCAAGCATAGAAATCAAAAGAAGATCAACTCACCTCTTTAATAATAGTAAGAAGACAATAAAAAATGGTTTGGGCTCGGAAGCCAAAAGTAATAGTGGTCCCCACAGAACTAAAGATCCAACCATGAAGGATACAAAATTTAAGAAACCATCCAAAGATGAAGAGGCCAAAAGTGATGTGTATGCAATTGGACATGGTTCTAAAATGGATCCCTATAAGGAGGAATGATCAATTTCCATTCAACTATCGATTGATTGCATCATTTTGAGATCCAATGGATACCTCCAAACAAAGATTGCATCAACATCTCTAAGTAACATCGGAAACCTCGATGGGCAAAAACCATGTGCCCTTGGCATGACCCCATCTTTTGCACCATTCAGGTCATGCATTTCCAACAATATGCATTAATAAAGGCCCACATTACAAGGCCATGCATAGACATAATTGAGAATCACAGGTACATGAGACACGTTTGGCATATGTAAACTATTTTATTGATACTAACCTCTTTCTTCTAGTTTTTTGACATTGTTCTTAAAAAAAAAAGAGAAAAAAAAAGAGGACAAACAAGAAGGGACAAGACCATGCGCTCAAGGAATCTTATCACTGAATCATCAACAAGGACATCCATCAACAACAAAAGACAAGTCAATGGTCAATCACCGTGATGAGAGTACATGTAGAGATGCACATCGAGCGACCTTTCACCATGGTAAGAATCCCCTACTTTGACAACTTTATAACAATGATAGATTACGAAACCTCTTCATCAGCATACCCTTGAGCGCTTAGCCCAAGACCCAAATTTTTGCACCATACATCTTACAATGCATTCCCCAAGTAAGCATGCATAGGGCCACATTACAAGGCCGTGCATTCTTTGTTATATTTGGAACATGCAACACATCAGCAAGGTGTTTTACCTTCCCATCCTCCATAGACAGTGCTATATTTCCTCGATAGGGTGTGATGTGTCATCACCTGTTTCAACATATCTAGGAACTCGCAATTTCTACAAAGTACTAAACCACTCTGCATGATTGGTCATGTGATTTGAAGCATCTGAATCAACATACTAGACATTATCATTCGATTTTGAAACATCAGTAGACATCGTTGTGAAGAGATGGATAGGTATGTGCTTGAAGATGAAGAGGTGTTGCAAAATCCTTGATCTACACCAGCCAAATGAACTCCAGGAGTATATGGTGGGCCCTTTTAGCTTACCAATGGATGTATTAGACACCCTATGTACCTTGGAAGATCACTCTCAAAAAGATAGATCAAAACAGATAAGTTGGAGTTAGCTCAGAGGTGAAAACTTGCTATTCTTGGTTCATACACTTGTTCAGTGTTTTACATAATTCTCTGAGCACAGAAGCAATTAGCTTAATTCCTCTTGGGGAAGTCTAGGTAGCTTAAAGAGCTAACTTTCAAGAGTAATCTCATCACAAATAATAAACCACACACTGAGAATGAGTTTTAACAAGTGATGACATCATCCCGATTTTCACGGGCTACTACAGTTTGAGACCAGTGAGCAGAAAAATAAACATAACTCAAAATGTAGGAATCCAATGTTGATATATTTAGGTAGTGATGTGTGTGAACACTCTAGGACCGCCGGGGCACTTTTTTCCCTCTTTAGGAGGTTTTTTTCCCCCGGCTTGTATATACGCCTATTGCCCTAATGGGCTACTTATCTTTGTACATTCTCTAGTAATACATTCAGTCTTGTGTGTTGTGCTCCAAGCTTCTTCTTCTTCCTTGTGCTGTTCGCGTGCTTCCGCAGACGTCTAACTCCAACAATTGGTATCAGAGCAGGTCGTTGCTTCTTCTAGGGCGCCGTCGACACTCCTCCGTTTACAGTCTCAGATTCGCACAAAATTTGGTGAGCATACTCAGGGTGTTTCCGAGATCAAAACGGCTTCGCTCTGTGGTGCCGAAATCGCGATCTGAGCTCGTTTCGGCCTCCGAACGCACTATCGCAGTGCTTGTGCAGGCTATTTCGTCCTTTTGTGCCAAAGGTATATACCAGTTTCTGTTCGCCAGTTTAAGCGTCTCGAAGTCTGCTACAGGTCTAGCAGAACTCGTGTGGGCAGTTCTGTTCAACTTTTTGAGATACAGTCAATTTTCTGCATCAAGGTATTTTAGTCACCGGCCATGGCTGAAAGCAGTGATGTATTCCGTATGTTGGCTGTTGAGGATAAGTTGGATGGTACCAACTACCCATTATGGGCTTATATGATGCGACATGTACTGGTTGCAAAAGGATTGTGGAACATTGTGCAGGGTGTTGAAAGACGTCCTGTTACACCTGTAACGACAGGTACTACAAATACAGGTGTTGGAGCTGATGAAGATGGTGTCGAAGATGATATTCCGCAGATTCCTGTTCGTGCTGTTGTTTCTGTTGCACCTACTGCAGAGCAGATTCGTTGGGATGGCAGAGATGCCCAGGCACATGCATTGATAGCTTTGTTTGTCAAACGTGCCATTATTCCTCACATTCGCTCTTGCAGAACAGCAAAGGATGCTTGGGATACACTTACCACTTTGTACCAGGCTAGGAATGAGGCTCGTGTTGCTTACCTCCGAAAACAGTTGGAGAGTGAGCACATGAATGAAGGTGATTCGATGGACAGTTTTCTTACAAAGATCAAAGACCTGAAGGAACAATTGATTTCTGCTGATGAGGTTATACCAGATAGCTCACTTGTGCAGACCGTTCTGAATGGCCTTCCTGATTCATATCAGAGTTTTGCCTCTACTCTTCGATTGATGATGAAAGGCAATCCGAATGCCTTGTCATTTGAGGAATTAGTCTCTGTTCTGTTGCAGAAAGATCAGTCCAGGCAGAACAGGTCCATTATGCGTGTTGCAGATCAAGCTTTCCTGGCTAGTCAGAAGGGCAAAGGAAAATGGAGCTCTTCTACTAGTAAGCAGAAATCTGCAAATGCTGCACAATCGAAGAACCAGGATAAAGATGAGAAGAAATCATAAAAGCAGAAATTGTTCTGCAAGTACTGTAAAGGAAATGATCATATTATAAAGAACTGTCCAAAACTGGCTGCTAAAGAGGCAAAGAAGAAAGAGGCTGGAATGGTTGTTGCAGAGGCCTCTACACCAAAAACAGAGTCTGCAAATCTTGTGCAGGAAGAAGAATGGGCGTTTACTACTGTCTGCAGTTTTGACCCATCTTCTCATGATCAGTGCATGTCTGCAGTAGACTCAGATGTTTGGTACTTTGACAGTGGGGCGACCAAACATATTACCTCGCAGCGCAGTTTCTTCTCTTCACTCGAGCCTGCCCCTACAGGAAATACTGTCACATGCGCCAATAACTCCTCTTATCCTGTTATGGGAGTTGGTAAGATCATTCTGACTACTGCTGATGGTAGTTCTTTCACTTTGTCAGATGCTTTATTTGTGCCAGGGATCAAAAAGAACCTGTTATCAGTTTCTGCATTAGCCAAGATTGGCTTGGTTGTGAAATTCGTTGATGACAGGTGTACAGTCCATGATCTCTCAAATGGCGATGTGATTATTGCTTCTGGCATTTTATGTCATGGGATGTATAAGCTCATAGACTATGAAAGATCTGTGAATGATTCAGCATGTGCAGTTCATGATTCTCAGGCTATGTCAGATGCAAAGCTTTGGCATGCACGCTTTGGTCATCTGAATTTTGCTAGCTTGTTACGCCTGCAGAAATCTGAAATGGTGTCCTCTTTGCCCAAACTTGAGGCACCTGGAAAACATGTTTGTGAAGGCTGTATTTTGGGCAAAATGCAGCGTTCTTCCTTTCCAAAAGATGGTTCAGTTCGGGCTATGCAGAAATTGCAGCTTGTACATTGTGATGTCTGTGGTCCTATGCAAACACCCTCTTTTGGAAATTACCTTTACTTCGTGACTTTCATTGATGATTTTTCCAGGCATGCATGGGTATATCCACTCAAAGCAAAGTCCGAAGTGTTCATGTGCTTCAAACAGTTTTTGGTTTTGGCTGAAAATCTGTCAGCATGTAAAATGGGCACCCTCCGTTCTGATCGAGGGGGGGAATATATGTCTTCAGATTTTAATGCATTTCTGGCTGAACGTGGGATAAAACACCAGTGTACAGTGCCGTATACACCTCAACAGAATGGAGTTGCTGAACGAAAGAACAGGTCACTCATGGAGATGGCGAGGTGCATGGTCAAAAGTCAGGCTTTACCACATAGTTTCTGGCTTGAAGCTGTCATGTGTGCAGCATATGTACTGAACAGGTGTCCCACCAAAGCGTTGCAGTCTATCACTCCATATGAGGCTTGGCACGACCGCAAGCCATCTGTTGCTCATCTGCGTGTTTTTGGTTGTTTGGCATATGCATTAGTGCCTGAACAACATCGCAGAAAATTGGATGATAAGGTAGTAAAATGTATTTTTGTTGGGTACAGTTCTGAAAGTAAAGGCTATCGTCTGTATCATCCACAGACTAAACGCATTCTGGTTAGCCGTGATGTTGTCTTTGTGGAAGATGCTATTCAGCCATTGCTTTCATGTACTAAGGAGACATCTGTTAGCTCCAAAGACATGTATGATACTTTGATGCCTCTTTTTACAGGTGGACAGGCTAGCGCTGGTCCTAATGAGGCAACTTCTCAGCCTTTGCAGGTTTCATATGATGATGCAGATCATTCCATTTCTGATGCAGATTTACATGATGCACTTGTTGATGAGAGAGCTGATATTGAACAGGCAAAAACTATGCCAAAATGGCTGGTGCAGACTTTGCGTGACAGCAAATTAGACGCACCTTTGTCATATCGTACTCGTTCAGGCTCTCATAGTACCTCCTTTGCATCAGATTGCTATGCTATGGCTGCATCTAGTCTCTGTGATGAGAATGAGCCTGTTTCTTTTGATGAAGCACAAAATTCAGAAAATTGGATGGCTGCTATGCAATCTGAATATGATGCTATAATGAAGAATGGTACATGGTCTTTATGTGACTTGCCTCCTGGCAAGAAGGCCATTGGCACTAAGTGGGTATACAAGCTGAAGCGTAAACCTGATGGTACAGTTGACAGGTATAAGGCTAGGCTTGTTGCAAAGGGTTATGCGCAGGAAAGAGGCATTGATTTTGATGAGACCTTTGCACCTACATGCCGTATGACTACTGTTCGGAGCATTTGTGCACTTGCAGCCCATCATGGTTGGAATGTACATCAGTTGGACATTAAAACAGCATTTCTGAATGGTGACTTGCATGAAGAAGTGTATGTTTTTCAGCCCCATGGCTTTGTGCAGAAAGGGCATGAAAACCAGGTGTGCAGGTTAAAGAAGGCGTTATATGGTTTAAAGCAAGCACCACGTGCTTGGTATGAGAAAATACATGCCTATCTGATTGCACATGGTTTTGAGAACAGTCCAACTGAAAGCACCTTATATGTTAAGCGTGCTAATGATGTGCTTCTGATCCTTGTTGTCTATGTAGACGACATGCTGCTCACTGGTCCTCTTGAGAAGCATATTGCTGATTTCAAGGCTGATTTGCATGCCTCATTTGAGATGTCTGATTTGGGGCATTTGCATCACTATTTGGGCATTCAGTTTATGCAAGTTGATGGTGGAATGGCTTTGTGTCAAACGAAATATATTGACACATTATTGCAGCGTTTTGGCCTTGAAGACTGTAAGCCTATTGCCACTCCTATGGAGACAGGTTTACGATTGAGTCTTCATGATGCTGGAGATGCATTTGATGCTGTTCTCTATCAGCAGGCTGTTGGATGCTTGATTTACTTATGCATTACTCGGCCAGATATTCAGTTTGCTGTCTCACAGATGAGCAGGTTTATGCATTGCCCAGGAGTCACGCATTGGAAAGCGGTTAAGCGCATCTTTCGCTACTTGAGTGGTACTCGGCTACTTGGGTTGTTTTATCCCAAGGGGGGATCACTACCGCCAGATTTGCATGCTTTTTCTGACTCAGATTGGGCTGGTTGCTATGACACTCGTGTGTCCACCAGTGGTTTTTGCTTCATGCTTGGTAGCTCATGTATATCTTGGTTGAGCAAGAAGCAGCCTACTGTGGCCACTTCCAGTTGTGAGGCTGAGTATAGGGCAGCTTTCACAACGACTGTTGAGTGTGTGTGGCTCAGACGCCTTATGGCTGATTTGGGTGTTGGCCAGTCTTTTGCCACCACCATCTTCACTGACAGTCAGAGCGCATTGGCAGTTGCGAGGAACCCTGTGTTCCATGCTCGCACTAAGCACATTGAGGTGCATTATCACTATGTCAGGGAGAGGTTCTCTGCTGGGGAGATCAGCTTGGCATATGTGCCCACGCAGGAGAACATTGCAGACCTTTTCACGAAGGCTCTGCCTAGGGAGAAGTTTGAAGCTTTCCGCAAAGCTTTGGGCTTACTTCCTTTTGTGGAGTGATTTCCACATAGCTCGGCACTTCCTTATACATGAGTGCCAGCTCCTTGTTCACCGCATCACTCCCAGGGGGGATTTGTTGATATATTTAGGTAGTGATGTGTGTGAACACTCTAGGACCGCCGGGGCACTTTTTTCCCTCTTTAGGAGGTTTTTTTCCCCCGGCTTGTATATACGCCTATTGCCCTAATGGGCTACTTATCTTTGTACTTTCTCTAGTAATACATTCAGTCTTGTGTGTTGTGCTCCAAGCTTCTTCTTCTTCCTTGTGCTGTTCGCGTGCTTCCGCAGACGTCTAACTCCAACATCCAATGATTATGAAAATTTGTATGGTTATACTAGACGAAAAGTTGAATCCAACAAGCTTTAAAGCACTGAATTTGAATAAGTAACCACTGAGAAATGGCTCTGACAAGGTGAGTGAAAAAATTGGGTACCTGACAGAGAAGTGAAGATGAACAGACCCTGTTGACTTCAAATGAACATAACTGAAGATTGCAACATTCAAACGACATGAAAATTTGTGAGCATATAGTAGACTTATAGAGCTAACTTTAGCAAGTTAAATCACTGAAAATGATGCACCAAGCTCAGAGAAACAATCTCTGCAATCTGACTGAGAAAACTAAGAGTAATGGCAGTGAGTAGTACACTTCACAAGAACATGGACATATGAACTCAAATAATCATGAAAATGAAAGTATATTGCTTGTAGAATACAATGACTTACTGATACATATGTGTGCCTTGTAATCACACCTTGATATGGCATAAAGCTCAGCTCTTGGAGGTCTTCACATAGGTCTCTCTAACCAGGACTAAAACTGCCATCTATTTATAGTTGAGTTTGGGAGGCTAACTTCCCTCAATCACTCTCCAATCAATCAATGATTGATTTGATTCTCTACCTACCACAAATCACGAATTCATGGCTCCTCTTTCCATTCTTGATCAAGTGGACTCAACCACTTAAGATTATTTCACTTTTACATTAAGTAAACTCTTCAAAAGTTACAAGAGGTAGTTCACAAGTGAACTTTAAATAGTCTTCATTTTGAAGCTTCTTCTAAGACTTTGTGAGACTCAAGCCAATACTTAGGCTTGTCATAGACTTGCTCCAACAGCTTCCCCTCAAGCCAAGTATTCTTGAGGTCTTCAATCTTCCAAGATTACCTGCAAACCAATCATAGCCTTGAATTTGCAAAGCTTTGTACCATCCAATGCTTTGGTTAGAATATCTGCACATTGTTGATGAGTGGACACATATGATATTTGAATCTCTTTGCTTAGAACCTTCTCGCGTACATAGTGATAATGAACTTCAATATGTTTAGTCCTTGCATGAAAAATAGGATTAGCAGCCAAATGAATAGAACTCATATTGTCACCAAAAATAGTTGGAGTTCCAAACTCCAATCCAGGATCTTTGAATAATGTCTTCATCCACATAGCTTCCTGAGTAGCTATGGCAAGACCTCTGTATTCAGTTTCAGTAGAAGAGAGAGCAACTGTGGGTTGCTTCTTGGATGACCATGAAATAAGCTTTGAACCTGCAAAGGTAAGATAACCTGAAGTGCTCCTTCTATCTTCCTTGGAGCCAGCCCAATCTGCATTAGAAAATAGCTTCAACCCTAAATCTGATACATAAGGATAATAAAGTCCTTCATTTATGGTTCCTTTGAGATACTTGAGAATCCTTTTGGCAGCATCCATATGTGGTTTCCTTGGTGTGTGCATAAATTGACTTAGCACACTCACACTGTAACATATATCTACTCTTGTCAATGTGGCATAGTTGAGACTACCCACTAGACTTTGATATGATGTGATGTCCTCTATGATTTCACCTTCATGTGAGCTCAACTTGTGATTGACCTCCATTGGATTACCTGCAATCTTACAATCTTGCATCTTGAATTTTGTTGTCATGTCCTTAATGTACTTTCTTTGAGTGAGAAACAAACCATGATCTTTGTAGACAACTTCCAAGCCTAGGAAGTAGGTAAGTGAACCCAAATCACTTATCTTGAACTCTTCTCTCATCTGATCTTTGATCTTCTTCATACCATCTGCATCATTTCCTGTCAATATAATATCATCTACATATACACATAGGTAGATGACCTCAGAGTTACTCTTTTTAATAAAGAGTGAAGGATCTGCCTTGCTTGGTTGAAAGCCTTTGTCCTACAAGAATGAAACAAGCCTAAAATTCCAAGCCCTTGGAGCTTGCTTGAGACCATACAATGCTTTGTTAAGTTTACACACATAATCTGGATAAAACTTGATTCTCAAAACCAGGTGGTTGTGCCATATATACCTCTTCTGTTATCCAACCATTCAAAAATGCATTCTTTACATCTAGTTGAAGTATCTTCCAATTCTTGGAAGAGGCAATACTAAGCAAAACCCTAATAGTAGGCATCTTTGCCACAAGAGAGAAAGTCTCCTCATAATCAATTCCCTGAGTTTGTGCAAAGCCTTTTGCTACAAGCCTTGCCTTATACATGTTAATGGAACCATCCGAATTCTTCTTGAGTTTATAGACCCATCTTGAGCCTATTACCTTCATGGATGAAGTCTTGGGCACCAAATCCCAAGTGTTGTTTTCCTCAAGTGCTTCAATCTCTTCCTTCATTGCATGCTTCCATTCTGATTTTGCTTTGGCCTCTTCAAATGATGATGGCTCCTCTAGGTTTATGTCCTATGCTATGTAGATAGAATGTTTAGTTACTAATGAGGTGTCAAACCCATACCTTTCTGGTTTTTTCTTTTCCCTCATAGATCTTCTTAGGCCATGATGTGATGATTCTGCCTCATGTCCAAGTTCCTGCAATTTTGCTTTACCTTTAGACTTCCATGCTTTGATCTTTTCCATATGAGATTCTTCATCATCCTCCGAGGTGTCTTGTTCTTCAATCTTTGGTTGTTCTCTACCAAGCTTTGGAAAATCTTCTTCAAGATTATATGGTAAATTGACCTTCCTGCATGAATCTTCATACCATGAATTGTTCTCATCAAAAACTACATCTCTGCTTACCAAGAATCCTTTGTTGGTACGGTTGTATAACCTGTAGCCCTTTTGATTGTTGTCATATCCAATAAATACACACCTTTCTGCCTTTGGATCCATCTTGCCTCTAACCTGTGAAGGAACATGAGCAAAAGCAATACATCCAAAAATTTTACAATGATCTAAGCTTGGTCTTCTTCCATTCCAAGCCTCATATGGAGTCATCCCATCAAGGGATTTTGAAGGCAACTTGTTAATCAAGTAAGTGGTTGTAGATACAGCCTTAGCCCATAAGTAATTAGGTAAATGCTTTTCATTTAACATAGACCTTGCAGCTTCAACAATTGTCCTATTCCTCCTTTCTGCCACTCCATTTTGCTCAGGAGTGTACCTTGTAGTTACCTCTCTTTTGATTCCTCTTTCTTGAAGAAAAGAATCAAAATCATGGGAGAAGTATTCTCCCCCTCCATCTGACCTTAGCCTTTTTAGTGATTTACCTATTTGATTCTCCACAAGAGCCAAATATCTTTTGAAACATGAAAAAACTTCATCTTTGTGTTTCATAAAGAATAGGATAGTCCATCTGCTGCAATCATCAATAAAGGAGACATAATACCTTGATCCAGAGATTGAAGCTTCCTTGCTAGGTCCCCATACATCTGTATGAACCAACTCCAAGAGATCTCCATGCATATAACCTTTCTTCATGAATGGTAACCTGTGAGACTTTCCAAATTGACATGCACTACACTTATAAATCATATGTTGTTTTGACAAATTAGGGAGTCCAAGTACACTTTGGTCCCTGCAAATTTGCTTTAATGACCTTTCACCAATATGTGCTAACCTTTTGTGCCATACTTCCAATTCTGTGAGTGTCTGACTACCATAATTAAAGAGAGCAATGTTTCTAGTGTCTTGTAACTCAAATGTGAACAATCTACCTGTCTTTTCCCCTTTTGCAATTTTTCTGAATCCTTGACTTGGATCTTCAACAAATGCTCCTGCTTTTGTGAACCTGACTTGCAACCCTTTCTCTACTATCTGCCCAACACTTATCAAATTCTTTGTAATGGTAGGGACATAGAGTACCTTACTGAGTAGGTTGATGTTTCCATCAGGTGCTTTGACATTGCCTATTTTCTCCATAGGATGTTTTGTATCATCTCCTGTTTGTACCTCATGCTTATTCCTTGGATCTTCTAAATCTGATAGGAGTGCCACATTTCCTGCCACATGATTTGAACAACCTGAATCTATGTAGAAAACATGCTCATCAGATTTACCTTGTGGCATAGCCATGTTCATGATCAATAATGAATCCTCTTTGTTTGAGTCTTCTGTGTAGTTATTGTAGTCTCTCCTTCCTTTGTAGCCTCCTTGATAGTTTGAATGATTGTAGTTGTTGTAGCTGCCATGATAATTGTTGAACCTTCCTCTTGAGTAGCCATAACTTCCTCTATTGTATCCTCTTCCTCTTTGATTCCTGGAATTCCTAAAGCAATTTTCAGTTGTATGATTAGTTAATCCACAAATAGAACATGAGTTGGAGTCTTGGGATCTCCCCCTGCCTTGTCTACCTCCTCTTCCTCTACCTCTGCCATGTCTTCCTCTACCTGCATAGTTAGCTTGATATGTACTTGCTTCATCATCCACTTTCTTTGCCTTTCCTTTGTTATCTTTGGACTTGCTTTTATCAGTGTATAAAGCTGAAGATTGATTACCTTTAGAGCTTTCTCCATTTTTGATAATCTTTGCCTCTCGAGTAAGTAGTTGTCCAATGAGTGTATTGAAATCAGGTACATGCATGTCCATGTACAAATCCATAGCTGTGGTGAATGCTTCCCACTTGTCATCTGCCTTCAAGCCATTGATGACCTGCCTTACAACTTGTTCTTCATCTATTACCTCTCCAATGCTTCCCAACTGATCCGCTATGTCCTTGAGCTTTGTGACAAAATCAGTCACATTTTGTTTGGGAGCCTTCTTGAGAGTTGTGAAATCCAGCCATAGTTGATGCTTCCTAGCTTTGGTACATGAAGAAAAGAAAGCTTCAAGTGCATCCCACACTTCCTGAGATGTCTTACAACTTCTAATGTGAGGCAACAAAAAATCTGAGATAGAGTTGAGGAGATAAGACCTTGCAAGTGCATCCTTGGAGCACCATGTGCTCAATCTTTCTTGCTCTTGTGTTGGTTGACTTTTGTTCCTGAAACTTGGCATAACTTCATCTCTAGCCACATAACCATATAAACTTCTACCTTGGAGATAAGCTTCCATTCTTAATGACCAAGCTGAGTAGTTACCTCTGTCCAATTTGTCAATTGATGAAGGAAATCCATCTGCCATGTTGTCCAACCTTGCTCTGATACCACTATGAAGAGATGGATAGGTATGTGCTTGAAGATGAAGAGGTGTTGCAAAATCCTTGATCTACACCAGCCAAATGAACTCCAGGAGTATATGGTGGGCCCTTTTAGCTTGCCAATGGATGTATTAGACACCCTATGTACCTTGGAAGATCACTCTCAAAAAGATAGATCAAAACAGATAAGTTGGAGTTAGCTCAAAGGTGAAAACTTGTTATTCTTGGTTCATACACCTGTTCAGTGTTTTACATAATTCTCTGAGCACAGCAACAATTAGCTTCATTCCTCTTGGGGAAGTCTAGGTAGCTTAAAGAGCTAACTTTCAAGAGTAATCTCATCAAAAATAATAAACCACACACTGAGAATGAGTTTTAACAAGTGATGACATCATCCCGATTTTCACAGGCTGCTAGAGTTTGAGACCAGTGAGCAGACAAATAAACATAACTCAAAATGTAGGAATCTAATGATTATGAAAATTTGTTTGGTTGTACTAGACAAAAATTTGAATCCAACAAGCTTTAAATCACTGAATTTGAAAAAGTAACCACTGAGAAATGGCTCTGACAAGGTGAGTGAAAAAATCGGGTACCTGATAGAGAAGTGAAGATCAACAAACCCTGTTGACTTCAAATGAACATAATTGAAGATTGCAACATCCAAATGACATGAAAATTTGTGAGCATATAGTAGACTTATAGAGCTAACTTTACCAAGTTAAATCACTGAAAATGATCCACCAAGCTCAGAGAAACAATCTCTGCAATCTGACTGAGAAAACTGAGAGTAATGGCAGTGAGTAGTACACTTCACAAGAACATGGACATATGAACTCAAATAATCATGAAAATGAAAGTATATTGCTTGTAGAATACAATTACTTACTGATACATATGTGTGCCTTGTAATCACACCTTGATATGGCATAAAGCTCAGCTCTTGGAGGTCTTCACATAGGTCTCTCTAACCACGACTAAAACTACCATCTATTTATAGTTGAGTTTGGGAGGCTAACTTCCCTCAATCACTCTCCAATCAATCAATGATTGATTTGATTCTCTACCTACCACAAATCACAAATTCATGGCTCCTCTTTCAATTCTTGATCAAGTGGACTCAACCACTTAAGATTCTTTCACTTTTACATTAAGTAAACTCCTCAAAAGTTACAAGAGGTAGTTCACAAGTGAACTTTAGATAGTCTTCATTTTGAAGCTTCTTCTAAGACTTTGTGAGACTCAAGCCAATACTTAGGCTTGTCATAGACTTGCTCCAACAATCGTGTTCATCATATGATCTTGAACCATGAACAGCTTCTCAAATCAGCTTGCAGCAGAACGGTTTACTGATGGGGAGACTGTAGAGGTGTTTATCACCCGCATAAAGAATCTACGAGATCAAATGATAGGATCAAGTGTTCAAAAGTCAAGTGAGGAGTTAGCTTGATGTTTTCTTCGAATCTGTCCACCTAAGTTTGATGGTTTAGTAACTACTCTTGACACTCAAATCAGACCTCAACCACTAACTTTTGAAGAATTAAGTGCCTTACTCATGGAGGAAGAATTGCGACTCAAGGAGAGGAGTGGTGGTAGCAAAGGAGATGCTGCATTCACAGCAAATGCCAAAGGAGGCAAAACAGACTCTTCAAAAGATGGAGACAAAAAGAAGAACAACAAAAAGAAGTTCAAGGGAGAGTGTTCCACTGCAAGAAGAAAGGACACACAATCCAAGATTGTCACATCAAGAAGGCAGAAGAGAAGAGTGTCTCTTTAAAAGGTGACAAGAGCAAGGAGTATGCCAACAGAGCAGAAATAGAGCTTCAGTTATTTGTTACGATAGAGGAGGTGTGCTCCTCGGCTGAAGATTCAGGAACATATGACTCATGGGTGTTGGACAGTGGTGCATCTCATCACATGAAGAGTAGAAAAGA
The DNA here is from genome assembly GCA_020310875.1 of Ceratopteris richardii. NCBI lineage: Eukaryota > Viridiplantae > Streptophyta > Polypodiopsida > Polypodiales > Pteridaceae > Ceratopteris > Ceratopteris richardii. The sequence goes on from CM035436.1 coordinate 92,165,104, forward strand.
CCTTTACAATTTCTTACAGCCTCTAAAGGAACCCATCATAGTAAAGGTAGGGAACAATGCAAGATGTCCTACAGAGGGCGAAGGTACGGTTTCTTTCATTAACTCTAATGGCAATATCAGAAAGCTTTCAAATGTGTTGTATGTTCCACAAATAAAACAAAATCTACTTTCAGTAGATTCTATAACTGATCAAGATCATCAAGTATCTTTCAGTAAGATAGGAGCTAAGATTATGGATGGTAACAACAACATTATTGGGACTGGCATAAGGAGGAACAACTTGTATGAGTTGTGTGCTCTTACAGCCACTACAAACATGGGCACAAGTAAGCTATGGCATGAGAGATTCGGCCACATTGGATACCCTATAGTGAAGGAGATGCATCGCAGGGGTATGGTTGCACACCTACCACCGATTATGGAAATGAAGGAACCATGTGAAGCTTGCATGATGGGCAAGCAAGGGAGGAAGTCGTTGCCACAAGAAAGCAAGAATAGGGCAAGCTATCCTCTAGAGTTGGTGCATGCTGACTTGTGTGAAAAAATGCCTACACAGGCCTTGGGCGGATCTTCCTACTTCATGTTACTTGTCGACGACTATAGCAGGAAGATGTGGGTGTACTTCCTTCGTGATAAGGCTAAAGCTTTTGGTAAGTTTAAAGAATGGCTTTAGCTTGTTGAAACTGAAATAGGGAAGAAGATGAAGAAATTTAGGACAGACGGTAGTGGTGAGGTCACATCAATAGAGTTTGAAGATTTTTGCAAGAGAAAGGGAATCAAGCATCAACTCATAGTGGCACATAGTCCTCAATAGAACAGTGTTGCAAAACCTCCGAACCGAACCATCATGGAGATGGCAAGGTGCATGTTGAAAGGAAAGGGTTTGCCTAATCAATTTTGGGCAGAGGCTATCAACACTGCTGTCTACATCTTGAATCAAAGCTACACCAAGGCACTCGATGGAAAGACTCCACAAGAAGCCTACACTGGTAAAAAGCCTTCTGTTTCCCATTTCAAAGTATTTACAAGTGAATGTTATGTACATGTTCTAGATAGGGAGAGAAACAAGCTTCAACTGAAAAGCATCAAATGTATCTTCTTAGGGTACAACAAAGATAAGAAGGCTTATAAGCTTTATGACCTTGAGGCTAAGAAGATCATGGTGAGTCGTGACGTGGTGTTTAAGGAGGAGCAACCACATGTGGTGGAGGAGGAAAAGAGAGCTCCCACTTTATCATCAGGCGAAGGAGCAATCCACTATGAACCTGGCCCAAGAGCTATCTCTTCTACACAAGAGAAGGAAGCATCATCTTCAAATGATGAGTCTAAAAGTCACCAACCTGCCGACACCCAAGTGGAAAAGCCATTGCCATGTTGGGTGAGGCAGCTCTATGATTCTACAAACCCCATCCCACGGTCACTAGAACAGATTGCAGATGGACCGAGGTGATCATAGAGGAACAGAGACAGGCAGCTCTATGATTCTATAAACCCCATCCCACGGTCACTAGAGGAACAGAGACAGGCCAGCACCCATATTGTAAACACAGCCTTGATGGTTGATCTCATTCAAGAAGAAGCAAGGGAACCAACCAATGTGGAAGAGGCATTCCATGATCCGAATTGGAGGGATGCCATGCAAATAGAATACAAAAATATCATGAAGAATGGAGCTTTGGAGCTAGTGGATCGACCCCCTAAGCGTAAAGTCATTGGCACCAAGTGGGTCTGGAAGCTAAAGTTCAAGGCTGATGGTACTCTAGAAAAGTATAAAGCAAGACTTCTTGCATAGGGCTACCCATAAGTTGAAGGCATTGACTTTTGTTAATCATTTGTCCCGACTGCAAGAATGACTATATCCGAGTAGTACTAGTTGTGGCTGCACATAAGCGTTGGCCAGTCTATCACTTGGATGTTAAATCAGCATTCCTGAATGGAGACCTCAAGGAGGAGTTATATGTGTCTCAACCACTAGGGTTTGAGGCTCCCCATTCAGAGAACAAGGTATGTAAGCTGAAGAAGGCATTATATGGGCTAAAACAAGCCCCTAGAGCATCGTACCAATGGATAGATAAGTATCTCTTGGATCTATGTTTCAAAAGATGTGCTTATGATTCTAACTTGTATGTTCTAAGAGATGAGGGAAGACAATTGTGCTTGTACTCTATGTAGATGACCTTGTGATTACAGGAAATGATGATGCTCTTCTTCAACAAACAAAAGATGCCCTAAGTTCAGAATTTGAAATGATAGACTTGGGCTCAATGCATTATTTCTTAGGTCTTGAAGTTTGGTAGGAATCAGGGAAGTTTTTCATCTCTCAACAAAAGTATGCAAGGCAGATATTGAAGTCATTCGACATGGAGGATTGCAACGAAATTTCTACACCTATGGAGGTCAACACAAAATTATATATTGAAGATACTTCACCTCCAGTGGATATTGGAAGATACAGGAAATTGGTTGGAAGTCTCATCTACTTGTGCAATAGCAGACCAGACATCTCTTATGTTGTTGGATTAGTAAGCAGTTCTCTAATAAGCCTTGACAAACTTATTGGAAGGCAAGCATGCGGATACTCAGGTATGTGAAAGGAACCATTGATTATGGTTTTCTTTATGAAGAAGGATCATCTCTGGTCAGATACTGTAACTTAGATTGGGCAGGAGATATTGATACCAAAAAATCAGTTTCTAGATATTGCTTTTCTTTAGGATCAGAGATTTTCTCTTGGATTAGTAAGAAGCAACCGACTGTAGCATTATCTTCTACTGAAGATTAGTACAAAGTTGCATGTGTTGCAGCGCGTGAAGCAGTATGGTTGAGGAGGATCCTATGGCACATAGGAATACAAGACAGGAGGCTACAGAGTTGAAGTGTGACAACCAAAGTTGCATGGCCATTGCCAAAATTCCCGTTTTCCATGCACATACCAAGCACATAGAAATTCAGTATCACTATGTGCATGATTCGATTGAGGATGGGATCGTGGAGATAAGCTATTGTCCTACTGAAGAAAATGGAGCAGACATCTTTACCAAGGCTCTTGGGAGAGAGCAACTTCTTCGACACTTTCCAAAGCTTGGGATTGGACCAAGGAGGTAGTTAACCGTAGGGTGGCCATTGAGGGGGGGTGTTAGATATGCTCAATACTCCACCCTCATGTGACCACAAATGATCCATGGTGCTCTAAGTTGTAAGGCCCCCATTATGAGGAGAAGCGATTATGAGAGCCCGGATATTTGTGGAACCCTAACTTCCAAGTTAGATGAGGTCTATGTGTGAGCGTTGATGGTTGTAGATGCTCTTTGTGAGCCTAGTCATTAGGTTAGGTAGGTCATAAACTTCCGGGCCATTGGGTTGCCATTTAACATGAAAATAAAGGTCGTGTGGCATCGCGCAGTTTCCCCATAGAACCTTAATGGGGGGAGTGCAGAGGGGGGTTTTCCCCCTTCTGTGGGGTCCGAGGGTCCTATCCCCCTGGCCCGTAGGGCCGAGATGGTAGTATTTCTGGTCGTGGAGATATTGTGGAATCTTATATTTTATCGACTATTTTGTATCTCTCGACTACATTTATCTATACCGAACCGCCTTGTAAAAGCTATATAAGCACGACCCAGGTTGAGCTTTACATAGCATTGCACACTAGTAAGCCCTTCATCTAGAGTCTGTCTAGATCGCCATCTAAGCTCCACATTGGGAGCGCACGGGTGGACAGCACCATCTTTGTAACTGCACTACGCTCGGCAATCTAAGAATTTGAGTTCTCTATCTCTCAGTCTGCATCTATCTTTGTCTGCATTTTTCTCTCAACTCTGTCTACAGGTGTATTCTGCTATGCTATTATTTTCTTTCAGTCGGCACATGTGATAGGATTCATTATAGGGGCAGGCTCGAGTTAAGTGAAGAAACTGCGATGCAAGGTAATATTTTTGGTTGCCCCACTATCAAAGTACCAAACATCTGAGTCTACTGAAAACATACACTATTCAGGAGGTAGTAAACACCCATTCTTCATTCTACACTAGATTAGCAGACTCAGTTTTAAGTGTAGAGGCCTCTGCAACAACCATTCCAATCTCTTTTTTCTTTGCCTCTTTAACAACCAATTTTGGAAAAATCTTTATGACATGATCATTTGCTTTACAATATCTGCAAAACAATTTTTGCGTCTCTGTCATACTTCTTTGATTGTGTAGAATTAGCAGATTTCTGCTTACTACTAGAAGAGCTCCATTTACCTTTGCCCTTCTTACTAACCAGGAAAGCTTGATCTGCAACACGCATAATGGACATGTTCTGCCTAGACTGATCTTCTTGAAATAGAACAGAGACTAACTCCTCAAATGTTAAGGCATCTGGATTGCCTTCCATCATCAAATGAAGAGTGGAACAAAAACTCTAATATGAATCGGGAAGACCATTCAGAACAGTCTGCGCACTCTACCCTGTAATACTTCATGAGTAGAAATCAACTGTTCATTCAAATCTTTGATCTTTGTCAAAAAATTGTCCATGGAATCACCTTCATTCATGTGCTCACTCTCCAATTGTTTTCAGAGGTAAGCAACATGAGCCTCATTCCTTGCCTGGTATAAAGTGGTAAGTGTATCCCAAGCATCCTTAGCTGTTTTGCAAGAGCAAATGTGAGGAATAATGGCATGTTTGACAGACAAGGCTATCAATGCATGTTCTTGAGCATCTCTGCCATCCCAACGAATGTGTTGTGCAGTAGGTGCAACAAGAACCGTAGCACAAACAGGAACATGAAAGATATCATCATCTTCAATGCCATCTGCATCACATTCAAGAACTATGTTTGTAGGTGTAATAAGATGATTTTCAACACCTTGCACAATATTCCACAGTCCTTTTGCAACCAATACATGATGCATCATATTAGCCCACAATGGGTAATTGGTACCATCCAACTTATCCTCAACAGCGAACATATGAAATACATCACTGCTTTCAGCCATGGCCATTGACTAAAATACACTGATTCAGAAAATTGATTGTATCTCAAAAAGTTGAAAAAAATTATCCTGCTAAACCTGTAGCAGACTTTGAGATGCTTATACTGGCGAACCAAAACATGTATATATCTTTGGCACGAAAGATGAAATAGCCTGCTCAAGCACTACGATAGTGCATTCGAAGCCTGAAATGAGCTCAGATCGCAATTTCAGCATCACATAGCATAGCTATTTTGATCTCCTAATTACCCTCAGTATGCTCACCAAATTTTGTGTGATTCTAAGATTGTGGTCGGAAGGGTGTCAACGACACCCTAGATGAAGCGGTGGCCTGTTCTAATACCAATTGATGGAGTTTGAGGTCTGCGGAAGCATGCGAATAGCGCAAGGAAGAAGAAGAAGCTTGGATCACAACACACAATACTAGATGTATTACCACTAGAATGTACAAAGATAAGGAACCCATTAGGGCAATAGGCATATATACAAGCCGAGGGGAAAAAACCTCCTAAAGAGGGGAAGAAGTGTCCCGATGGTCTTAGTGTGTTCACACACATATTTACCTAAATATATCAACATATGTGGTTCTCAATCTTTTCCCACGACCATCTTCATTGATAGTCAGAGTGCATTGGGAGTTGCAAGGAAACCTATGTTTCATGCTCGCACAAAGCACATTGAGGTGCATTATCATAATGTCAAGGAGAGGTTCTCTTCTAGAGAGATCAGTTTGGCATATGTGCCCACACAAGATAACGTTGTAGACCTTTTTACAAAGGCTCTGCCTAGGGAGAAATTTGAAGCTTTCTCCAAAGCTTTGGGATTACTTCCGTTTGTGGATTGATCTTTGTCCACATAGTTTGGCACTTCCTTATACATGAGTGCGAGCTGCTTGTTCACCACATCATTTCTAGGGGGGATTTCTTGATATAATTTGGTAGTGATGTGTGTGAACACACTTATGACTGTTGGGGCACTTTTTTCCCTCTTTGGGAGTTTTTTTTCTAGTTTGTATATATGTCTATAACCCTAATGGATCACTTATTCTTGTACATTCACTTGGTAATTTATTTAGTATGGGGTTGTGCTCCAAGATTCTTCTTAGGACATCAAGCTTTCGTCATGCATGAAAAAAGGATTTGTTCTAGATCAAGTTAACTTTTTGGAGTGAATCATAGTTTTATGGTATTTCATGAATTTTTATGTCCTTGTAAAAGTCCATAATTATTTATGGATTCTATAAAATTACTCTTATTAAAGGATGAACTTAAAAGTTCTAAAAGCCATGAGTTGTGGGGTTGGTACTCAACTAGTACTTGAAATCAAATTTGAATTTGAAGGCTTCAATTCCTAGATTATAGGAAAAGGGATTTAGACACAATAAACTAATCCCGTGAGGTTTTTTGAGCTCAAATGGTTGTAAAGAGTCATGGAAATCCTTGTAGAAACTCCAAGAATTCTATATAGAGACTCAAGAACTTGTACTAATAATAAGAATATACAATCACTTTTCATCTTCATTTTGCTTATTACTCATTTCTCTACATCATCTCGCGAAAGTTAGTAGACTTGCAAAGGTTGGTTCTCACTTCTTGGAAGTCCAATGTTTATGAATGAGGGCTCATTAGAAAGATATTAGTATCTACTTTGTTTTTAAGAAGTTTTCTATCATTTGGCTTCATACCTAGTGATCATTTTAGCTCCGGGGACATTCTCTACACATTCTTGAAAAGGCGGGATGACCACCTCTTGAAGTTATTATTACAATTGAGCAATTCTTAGTTTATAAATTATTATTGTGCATAATATCTACTTAACCCTATAACTCAACATCCTCTAAGAGGAATTTATTCAATTCTAATTAGGATGGGAGCATTGAGCATTGGAAGGTGCATGTTCTAACCATAAATAATAAATCTCATTTACTAGCTCATGTGCAAAGCAATTTGTTTTTTATCAATTATTTCCCAATGACTTTCCAAAGTACCTAGGGTGTTTTATTGCATCAACTTGAATCTTATGAGGTGAAATAAAGTCTCCAATAGTAAAAGGGCATGTTCTAAGCTGGTTAGTTGAATCAAACTTCAACACTTCAACATCCGATTTCTAGTCTTCTCTCTTCCTTGAGAACTTATAGTGGTGTCATCAAGATGGGTGATGGTTTTCCTTCCATTATTGAGAAGCTTGCGAGAGACCTCCAAATCTCCAATGTCAAGTCTACCTTGGCTTAAGAAAACTTCTATGACAAGTATAGACAAGAATTTAACCAAGTACTTCAAAACTTTTCAAGTCCAAGATTGAAACATACTTCCTTCTTCAAATTTTGAACTTCTGTTCTTCTTCAATAGTCTGCCTCAAGTTTCAAGTTCATTACCTGCAAATGTCATAGATTATGACACTCCAAACTATACAAGAACCTTCATATGATCCTTGCACAACCTTGAGGAACAATAAACCTTTGATTAAACTATATGATTCTCTTATTAATCACTAAGATCAAAAGTATGTCTGAAATTGATGTTCAAAAATGGTGACTTTGACCTAGGTGACTTTAAACACTGATTTCTCACAAACTAAAAGCCATTTTATAAAATGCTTCTAGTCATAGATTCCTTACCTCTCAACTTAGATTTCGAATTCTCAAATAGAAAAAACTTTACACTGACTACTGAGATCTAAGCAAAACATTGATCGATGAGATGTGCCATTTTTGAGTCTACACTTTAGAAAGTTGACATATGAATGTTCCTATGAACCATTCACACAGCATGAAAGGAATTCGACTGAAACTTTAACCATAGCTTGGTTAGCTCTTGAATTAGATCTGTGTACAAGGATTTTTTATCCACATGATCATCCTGAGAGAAATGTGAAATAGAGTGACATCTAAATTTACAAAATTCCTGCCACACTTTTCTTCACCTATGATAATGAACCCTATCTCTTTCTAAAGTCACAGTTGACTTATATATCCATGAATTTTTAAGTGAATCATGACCAATACATTATTATTCATTTTTTTTATTTAGTAATATAACTATAATACACTAATTAGGACCCTCATGAAGTGAATATATGCTCAGTCATGTCTCACAACTTATATTCATTGCTTTCTTCATTCTAATTGATCTTTGTCTGCATCAATCTTCTATTTATCTTTGTTCATGCTCTCACAAGCATCAATTTGTGATTTGTTTGCACCAACAACTCCCCCCAAATCAGTGATTGTAATTATTCTCTTCTTCTTTATTCATGCCATCTCTTTGAATCTTTATAACTTGGGTCCATCTAGACTCTTGGTTAACATATCTTCTACCTATTCTTTTGTTGGAGTATATATGACTTCAGTTTCTTTATCAAGTACCTTTTTCCTCAAAAAATGATATTGAAATCAATATGTTTAGTCTTGGCATGAAAAATAGGCTCAGCTGCCAAATAAAGTGAACTCATGCTATCACCATGTATAATTGGAATCCCTTGCTCAATTCCAAGACTCTTCAACAAATTCTTCATCCATATGACTTCCTTTGCTGATTCTACCATTCCTTTATACTCAGCTTTTTTAGATGACAAAGCAACTCTGTGTTGCTTCTTTGAACACCATGATACAAGTTTATCTCCAATGTAGCATAAGTATCCATGAGTAGATCTTCTATCATCTACTACTTGCCCAATCTACATCACTAAATAATTTGATTCTAGCGTCAGAAGTGAAACCATAGTACAAAAATTCATTAGAAGCTCTTTTGATGTATCTTAGCACTCTTTGAGCTGCAATCCAATGAGTTTTCTTTGGACAATGCATGAATTGTGACAAGACACCAACTTCATATGATAGATCTAGTCTTGTCAAGGTAGCATAGATCAGACTACCTACCAAACTTCGATACATCTTCATGTCGTGGAACTCTTCACCTCCATACTTGCTTAGCTTATGATTTACCTCCAATGGGGATGTTGAGATCCTGCAATTTTCCATATTAAACTTTAGCAAAAGATTCTTCAAATACTTTCTTGTGTAACATACACTCCATGTCAAGAGTAGATCATCTCCATGCCTAGGAAGTAGGATAGATTTCCCAATTCACTTATCTTGAACTCCATATCCATTTTCTTCTTGAGCCTTTGGATTCCTTTGATTTTTGTTGTTGTAAGTATAATGTCATCAACATAAATAAAAATGTATATGTAGCCATCTTCACTTGCTTTCACTAGCAAGCTACTATATGCCTTTGATGCTTGATATCCAAGTTCATTTAAGGATTTTACAAGCCTATAGTTCCAAGTCATTGGGGCTTGCTTCAAACCATACAAAGCTCTTTTGAGCTTACACACACAATCTAATTCACTTGGATCTTTGAATCCTTCTGGTTGCTCCATGTATACTTAATCTGCAATGTATCCATTTAAGAAAGCACTTTTAACATCCAATTGTGATAGCTTCTATCTTTTGCAAGGTGCAATAGCTATCAATGTTCTAATAGTAGACATTTTAGCCAACGACTATAAATTTCATCATAATCCACTATCTTATACACCCATTTGCATCCAGTTACCTTTTGGTTCCTTAGTCTAGGTACCAAGTCCCATGTATCATTCTCAAGTAGAGCATCATGCTCTTCCTTCATTGCTTTTTCCCAATTTTTTTACCTTTAGCTTCTGCATATGTCAATGGATCTTCATATGTCTTCAATATGTATGCATAATCCTTAGTTGTAATGTAAGAAGTATCATAGCTATACCTTATAGGTTGCTTTCTATCTCTTGAAGAGCTTGTTATCTCTGCACTCCTTGAATTCTATGCTTCATCATGCTCTAGATCAAACCTTGGTCTATCTTCATCTTCAATCTAAATTTCTTTACTATATCTATCATCATCTCTTTCATCTTCATATACCTGTATCTTGGATTTTCCTTTGCTTTTCTTCATGATCTCTTCAGAATCTGAATGAATATTAGTTGATCTTGTATACCATGTAACTTGCTCATCAAATGTCAAATCTTTTGAAACAAGAAATTGTTTTGTGGATGGACTCCACAACATGTAGCCCATTTGCTTATCATCATACCCTATAAATGTTGGAGCAAGACAATCATCAATGGATGATTACATGAAGTCTAGGAATGAAGAAGTGAAGAAAAGACTCAAGCTCAAAGCATGAAGTCGAGTGAAGAATCAGGAATCATCCTCACTCCCACTCCCTGCCTGAGTCGGATTTATGAATATGGTGGTTGCTATCTTTTTCTTTTTAGGACAATCCTTATACAAGTGCTGCCCTAAGCAACCATAGCACAAACCCTCTTTCATTGCCTTCTCTTTTTGCTGAGGGGTAAGAATAGATCGGTTATATGCCCTCTCCGCCATAGCAGATACTTTTCTCTTCCCTCCTGAGACTGTCTCAATCATGTGCACATGCTTAGCCTCCCTAGAAGGGTGTGCACTGACCGAACCAGGAGTCAAAGTATGGAAAGGTCGGCTAACCCTAGTCCATGGGGATCTCTGGCCCAGGGAACTTGTGATCATGTGGCCGTCCTCATAAACCAAGAACATCTCTGTGGCCTGTGCCAAAGGTTGACACCGCTCCTTCCTCACTAAAGGTCGGATAGTTTCTCTGAGTCCCAAAAAAAACTTGTGGACTTGAAGAAATTCTGGAATGGTATCAGGTACTTTAAGAAGTACCTCTCTATGCCTATCTGCGTATTCCTGAACTGATTGATTCTTTTGACTAATGAAGAATCAGGTGTCTAGTGCTCTAGACCTTTTATCAGGTGGTACAAAATTGTTATAAAATAGGATTTTAAATTGATCCCATGTCGTGGGCTCCTTCTTATCCTGCTCTATCTTACACCACCACCTATGTGCAACGTCCATAAGGTTATAAGTGGCCTGCTGAATCTTGTGCCTATCATTAGTGATATGACATAGGCGAAGGTACTATTCCCACTTGCTGAGCCACTGCTCAACTGCGTCAACAGTCCTAGTGCTAGTTGAGCCATGATATCTTGGCGACTTAAGATCCTTAAGCTGCCATCTGGCTTCTCTAACTAAGATGTTATCTCTAGGGACTTCTGAAGTTTGATGCTCATCTGGAGTATCTACCTCCATCTCTGGTAAATCAGAATCAAGCAGCTCTTCTTCTTTCTTGGAACCACGCACGTGTTCCAAGATATCTTGAAGAGAACTCTCTAATAATGAAATTCTATTATTCATAACTTGAATTGGATCAATTGGAGGTTCTTGCATAAGGGTATCTGTCCTAGCAGGTGATGATGGTTCAGGTTCCATGCTAGAACTAAAGGTAAATAACTTTTCTTTTGGTTTTCTTTTTTTTTTTTAATACACTAATCAAACGTATATACTAGTGGCAAGCAGAAAAAGAACCAATCAAAGCCTTTGCTTAACAGAAAAAGACAAAAGAAAGAAACTTTGATATGTTTCCTAAACTTCAATGCACATGCATGCTAATTTTTAAAAATTTTGACAACCTAACGGTGACATTTTAAAATCCGAAATAATTTTGAAAAGCGTCAAGCATTCAACAAAATCAAATCATCAATACCGGCAGGCACGATCTATTTTGTCTTCTCAATGAACACCTGCAATTGAAAACGTTTCCAAATATGTTGTTAGGCTCTACAGGCTCTCAATCAATATATTTCTCTTGTCGATACCTTCTGATACTTACCACTTGTAAGAAAAGCTCAAGCATTGACCATACATCTCTACTTACGTCATTCTACACGTATGCAATAATGCTTCTAACAAGCACAATCAACAAAAATAATCAACTAAATATTGACTAAATACTTATCTCAGATTCTTTTGATATTCGTGAAGCATCCAATTAAAGAAGAAAGAGTAAGGTGCTGAAGATGATCGATCCTTTGTTGAAATAGCATGCCAATGCTCCTCCAAGAGTCGAGGCTTCAAAACAAAGCTTGAAAAAGAATTGAAGAAGTATAGAAAACTTGAAGAAGCATGTTGTGGTGATTTGATAAACTTTGACTATAGCTTCAATACAATTCGAAATTGATTTTCGCTTTTAAACCTCTGTAGCAACGATGTCAGCCCCCCCAAGTGCGCAAAGCATGGGTATTATCCCATATACAGTTAGAACACGATTTCAAGATGCCTCCTGAGGACTTGTTGAACGAGCGCGTAGTCTCGGTTAATCCCACATGTAAGGCTCAAGCCAAAAATAGCATATATAGGTCTGCAGAACCTTGTCTATGTGAAGTCGACCAACGTGGGCTCTCTGATCACGCGAGCAACGTGAGAAGACACGGGATAGCGAGCTTTAGGAGTGAGCGTTTTGCTGTATTCCCGGCAGGCCTCCATGCACAGTCCAAAAAAGAAAAGCTTGCGTATGAGATCCGCTGATCTTGTTCGTGAGATCTGATGAATTTGTGTGTGAGATCCGCTGAACGGAAGTAGCCAAAAGGCCTCTCCTGCGCATGAGATCCGATGGGCTTACGTGCTCACGGGCCTTGATGAACGGGCATAAGGTCTCTCAAGGGAAGATTCCTGCTGCTCCAATCTAACATCTCTTGTTTCACAGAACGACGACGAAGACAAAAAAAAATCCGAACAGATCATGACGATGAAGCATGCCCTCCGCTTTCTTCCACCTCGAGTCAGGATAAACATGCACGAACTCTCTTAGCCACGCAAGATTTCTTCTAAAATTAGCTCAACAAGAACTTGCTACCAAGTGTGAGGCTTTCCTCAAAAGAAACATGTGAATGATGTGTGTGCCACTCTCCTCCCATCCATTTATATCCTCTTGTATCTAAAATAGCAGTGATTTGGAATGATCTAGCCTTGCCATATAGCCAGCATGCAACACTCATCCCCACTAACCATCAAATACCTTAGGATATACCCCCGAGCTTAGGACCTTGGCTAACTAGCCCTCACCCCACACACACATGTTCACACACATCACTACCTAAATATATCAAGAGAAGAATGCTAAAGGGCAAGCAAAAAAATGATGAAGAAGGATCTTCAAGTCAAGTAAACTTCATGAAAGGAAAGATGAATTTGAGAGGTAAAGGTAGAGGAGGTAAGAATCAAGAAAATGCTAAAGCTTGTTGGATTCGTGGAAGAACAAATCATTTGGCAAATGACTGGTGGTATAATAATCAAAATGGTGGAAAGTCATAATCAAAATTTCAGCCCTAGAGGAAGAGGAGGCAGAAATCAAAGAGGCAATTTCAGAGGAAGAGGTGGTAGGACTTCCTTTGCTAGAGGAGGAGGAAGGAGTTTCCAAACTCAATCCTACAATAGCACCTATTACAATTATGCTTCATATGAGAAGGAAGACTTGACTCTCCTCTTGAATGCAACACATGAAGTAATCAATGAAGATCAGATGGTGTTTTATATTGACTCAAGATGTAGCAATCATCTGAGTGGCAACATCTCCTTAATGATTGATATGGAAGCTAAAGTGAATGGATATACAATTCAAACAGGAGACAACACCAAACACAAAGTTGAGAGCATTGGATCAGTAAAGACAAAGATTGGAAGCACACTACTAAGCAAGGTACTTTATGTTCCAACAATTCCTAAAAATCTAATAAGTATAGGAAAAATTGTTGAGAAGGGATATGAAGTCAGATTTACAGTTGATGGTGTTTATGTTGAAGATCCAAGCCAAGGATATAAAAGCATTGTTACAAGGAAAAAGGAAGGAAGATTTTTCAGTCTCAAAGTCCAAGGTAATGTGGGACATGCATTGTTTACTTATGGAAGTCAAAAGATGTCTGAATTGGATCTATGGCACAAGATGTTAGGACACTTTAATGAAAGGGGAGTAAAAGAGATGGCAAAGAATGGTGCAGTGCTTGGTCTATGAAATATTGAAGGACGACATATGATATACAAATGTGAGGCTTGTCAACTAGGTAAAGCTCACAAGAAATCATACAATAAGCAAAGATATAGGTATTCAAATATGCTTGAATTGGTTCATACAAATGTGTGGGGTCCTTCAAAGGACTATAGCATAAATGGATCGAGGTATTATGTGCTATTTGTTGATGATGCAACCAGGTGGATTACTCTGTAGGTAATCAAGGATAAATCTAAAGTGTTTGAGACATTTAAACACTACCATGCTTATGCAAAAAGAATTACAGGACAAAAGCTAAAGCGATTGAGATCAAATGGAGGGGGAGAATATTTTTCTAAGGAATTTGATGATTATATGTGGAATGCAGGTATAAAAAGAGAAGTGACTTGCAGGTACTCCCCACAACAAAATGGAGGTGCAAAAAGGAGAAATAAAACTCTTATAGAGTTTGCAAGATCAATGATGAAGGAAAAAATGTGTCCTAATTATATGCGGGCAGAAGCAATTGCAACTTATCTTGTGAATAGGTTGCCTTGCAAAGCTTTGGAGGGAACGACTCCTTATGAAGCATGGTGGGGTAAGAAACCTACTCTTGATCATTGCAAAATATTTGGATGTTTGGCATATGCTTATGTTCCATCTCAATTGAGACATAAGCAGAAAAGTATGTGTTCATTGGGTATGATGATAAACAAATGGGATACAGGTTGTGGAGTCCATCCACAAAACAATTTCTTATTTCAAGAGATGTTACATTTGATGAGCAAAGCACATGGTTTACAGGATCAAACAATGTATGCACAGATCTTGAAGAAATCAAAAGGAAAGGAAATTCAAAGATGAAGGTATATGAAGAAGATATTGATGATGATGTTTGTAGAAATGAAATGCAGGACAGTTATGAAGATAGAACAAGGTTTGTTCCAGAACAAATTGAAGGAGAGACTTCAAGAAGTGCAGAAATTATAAGATCATCAAGAGAAAGAAAACAACATATCAAGTATAGTTATGATACTTCTTTCTTGACAACAAAAGATTATGCTTATATTGTGAAGATAGATGAAGATCCATCCACCTATGATGAAGCTAAAGGAAAGGAAAATTGGGAAAAAGCAATGCAAGAAGAGTATGATGCTCTACTTGATAATGAGACATGGGAATTGGTGCCAAGACCAAAGAATCAGAAGGTAATTGGATATAAGTGGGTATATAAGACAAAGAGGTTTGCAGATGGAAAAGTGTCTAGATACACGGCTAGACTTGTGGTCAAAGGATATGCCCAAAGACATGGCGTGGACTATGATGAAACCTTTAGTCCAATGGCTAAGATGTCTACAATCAGAACTATAATTGCTATTGCTACATGTAAAGGTTGGAAGCTATCTCAATTAGATGTAAAGAATGCATTTTTAAATGGATATATTGCAGATGAAGTATACATGGAGCAACCAGAGGGTTTCAAAGGGTCAAATGGATCAGATTATGTTTGGAAGTAGCTTTGTATGGTTTAAAACAAGCTCCAAGGGCATGGAATTATAGATTGGTCAAGTTCTTGTATGAACTTGGATACCAAACTTCAAAGGCACATAGTAGTTTGCTAGTGAAAGCAAATGAAGATAGATACATCTATGAGTAAATTTATATTGATGACATTATTATCATAGGTACAGATGCTCAAGGAATCAAGGATCTCAAGAAGCAAATGGAGAAGGAGTTCAAGATAAGTGATTTGGGAAACTTGTCTTATTTTCTAGGGATGGAGATTATATACACTCAACATGGAGTGTATGTTACACAAGAAAGGTATCTGAAGAATCTTCTGATGAAGTTTAATATGGAGAATTGTAAACCTTCAACCACACCTTTGGAGGTTAATCATAAATTAAGCAGGTATGGAGGAGAAGAGTTCAAGGACATGAAGACATATCAGAGTTTGGTAGGTAGTCTAATCTATGCTACCTTGACAAGACGAGATCTTTCATATGGAGTTGGTGTCTTATCTCAATTCATGCATTGCCCAAAGCAAACTCATGCGATTGCAGCACAAAGAGTGCTAAGATATATGAAAGGGACTCTCAATGAAGGTTTGTATTATGGATTCACTTCTGATACTAGACTTAAAGTATTTAGTGATGGAGATTGGGCAGGTTATTCAAATGATAGAAGATCCACTCATGGTTATTTGTGTTATATTGGAGATAAGTTAATCTCTTGGTGCTCAAAGAAGCAACATATAGTTGCATTGTCATCCACGGAAGCTGAATACAAAGGAATGGTGGAAGTTGCAAAGGAAGTAATTTGGTTCAAGACTTTATTAAAAAGTCTAGGAATTGATCAGAGTATTCCAACCATATTTGGAGACAATATGAGTTCATTATATTTAGCAACTAATCTTGTGTTTCATGCCAAAACTAAACACATAGAAATTCAATATCATTTCTTAAGAGAAAAGGTGCTTGATAAGGAAGTTGAAGTCATGTATACACCAACAAAAGAGCAAGTGGCACATATGCTGACAAAAATCTTGGATGGACAAAAGTTAAAAAGGTTTAAAGAGATGGCAGGTATAAAGAAGGTGCAGGTAATCACAATTGATAATTGAGGGGGAGCTTTTGGAGCAAGAAAATCATCAATGGATGATTACATGAAGTCTAGGAATGAAGAAGTGAAGAAAAGACTCAAGCTCAAAGCATGAAGTCAAGTGAAGAATCAGGAAGAAATGTTCTATACATGTATGTATATTAGTTTTGGAAAAATACTTCAAAAATACTTTGATGTAGTGACGAGTTCATACTCATATGTACATATATACTCATGTATAGTCATGAAATAGAAGAGAGATGAAGAATAGATGAGAATATAGTCAATAGAATTCAAGTTTTCTAAGAGATAGATGTGCAAAAAGTGTTCTCGTTAGTTAGCGATTAGTCTTTCCTAGACTTCTCTCAATCTGATCATGTGGATCAGGAAATATTTTGTACACATCTAATTCAAAAGCTAATCAAGCTATGACCAAAGTTTGATGATCAATTCTCTTTAGGTTGTGTGTATGACAAGTAGGAACATTCATATGTAAAAGTATGCAAGTGAAGTTCTCAGAATCGTACATTTTGCTGCTCAAAGATTTGTTTGGAACTCAGTGCTCAATGTAAAGTTTTTTTATGTTTGAGCATTCAAAATCTAAGTTAGAAGATAAGGAAGCTTTGGCTAAAAGCATTTAGCAAAACGGGTTAGATTCTAAGAGAAATCAACTGAAGAAGCTGACCATGTCAAAGTCGCCATTTTTGGAAGCCAATTTTCGACATAGGTTTGATCTAAGTGATCAAATTAGAAATCTAATGGTTCTTTTGAAGAATTAATGATCATTGTGATTGCACAAAGATGGTATGAATATGTGCGCATAATTTGAATGATTAAGATCAAAGTCATATACAAAGATTCAAGTTTATTTCTGAAGCTAACTCTTGAAGCTGAAGGAAACTTCACACAGAGAAGTATTTCTTAATGAACTTGAAAGATAATGTAAAGTTTGTGTAAATTTTGGTTTATTCTTGATATAGAAGAGTTCTTACATCAAGATAGATCAGACATTTGGAGAATTAGAGTTCTCCAGCAATGAAGACATACTTCTCTGCCTTGGGCTCTAACTTATGTCTTAATTGAGATGGAACATAAGCATATGCCAAGCATAAGCATATCTCGCATATGGAATTTTCACAAAGAAATGCGCCTTCTTATATAGAACAAGAAGGAACATTCTCATGTCTCAAGGAGGGAGTGAGAGCAAGACTCTCTCTCCCTTGTTCATTAATGTGAAGAAATTTAAGATATCAACATTGTTGATATATTTAGGTAGTGATGTGTGTGAACACACTAGGACCGTCGGGGCACTTTTTTCCCTTTATAAGAGGTTTTTTTCCCCCGGCTTTTATATACGCCTATTGCCCTAATGGGCTACTTATCTTTGTACATTCTCTAGTAATACATTCAATATTGTGTGTTGTGCTCCAAGCTTCTTCTTCTTCCTTGTGTTGTTCGCATGCTTCCGCAGACGTCTAACTCCAACAATTGGTATCAGAGCAGGTCGTCGCTTCATTTAGAGCGACGTTGATACTCCTCCGTTTGTAGTCTTAGAACCACACGAATTTTTGTAAGCATACTCAGCGTGTTTTCGAGATCAAAACAGCTTCGTTCTGTGATGCTGAAATCGCGATCTGAGCTCGTTTTGGCCTCCAAACGCACTATCACAACGCTTGTGCAGGCTATTTCGTCTTTTTGTGCCAAAGGTATATACCAGCTTTTGTTCGCGAGTATAAGCATTTCAAAGTCTTCTACAGGTCTAGCGGAATTCGTCTGGGTAGTTCTGTTCAACTTTTTGAGATACAATCAATTTTTTGCATCAAGGTATTTTAATCACCGGCCATGGCTAAAAGCAGTGATGTATTTCGTATGTTGGTTGTTGAGGATAAGTTGGATGGTACCAACTACCCGTTATGGGCTTATATGATGCGACATGTGTTGGTTGCAAAAGGACTGTGGAACATTGTGTAGGGTGTCGAAAAACGTCCTATCACACCTGCAACTGTTACAACTGTAGGTACTGAAGCTGATGCAGAAGGAGTCAAAGATGATGATATTCTGCATATTCCTGTTCGTATTGCAATTTCTGCTGCACCTACTACAGAGCAGATTCGTTGGGATGGCAGAGATGCCCAGGCACATGCATTGATAGCTTTGTCTGTCAAACATGCCATTATTCCTCACATACGCTCTTGCAGAACAGCTAAGGATGCTTGGGATACACTTACCACATTGTACCAAGCTAGGAATGAGGCTCGTGTTGCTTACCTCCGAAAACAGTTGGAGAGTGACCACATGAATGAAGGTGATTCTATGGGCAGTTTCCTAACAAAGATCAAAGACCTGAAGGAACAGTTGATTTCTGCTGATGAAGTTATACCAGATAGCTCACTTGTGCAGACCGTTCTGAATGGTCTTCTTGACTCATATCAGAGTTTTGCTTCTACTCTTCGGTTGATGATGAAAGGCAATCCAAATGCCTTATCATTTGAGGAGTTAGTCTCTGTTCTGTTGCAGGAGGATCAGTCCAGGCAAAACAGGTCCATTATGCGAGTTGCAGATCAAGCTTTCCTAGCTAGTCAGAAGGGCAAAGGAAAATGGAGCTCTTCAACTAGTAAGCAGAAATCTACAAATTCTGCATATTCGAAGAAGGAAGATAAAGATGAGAAGAAATCAGAAAAGCAGAAACTGTTTTGTAAGTACTGTAAAGGGAATGATCATATCATAAAGAACTCTCCAAAACTGGCTACTAAAGAGGCAAAGAAGAAAGAGGCTGGAATGGTTGTTGCAGAGGCCTCTACACCAAAAACAGAGTCTAATAATCTTGTGCAGGAAGAAGAATGGGCCTTTACTACTGTCTGCAATTTTGACCCATCTTCTCATGAGCAGTGCATGTCTGCAGTAGACTCAGATGTTTGGTATTTTGACAGTGGGGCGACCAAACATATTACCTCGCAGCGCAGTTTCTTCTCTTCACTCGAGCCTGCCCCTACAGGGAATACTGTTACATGCGCCAACAACTCCTCTTATCTTGTTATGGGACTTGGTAAGATCATTTTGACGACTGCTGATGGTAGTTCTTTCACTTTGTCAAATGCTTTATTTGTGCCAGGGATCAAGAAGAACCTTTTATCAGTTTCTGCATTAGCCAAGATTGGCTTGGTTGTGAAATTTGTTGATGACAGGTGTACAGTTCATGATCTCTCAAATGGCGATTTGATTATTGCTTCTGGCATTTTATGTCGTGGGCTGTATAAGCTCATAGACTATGAAAGATCTGTAAATGATTTGGCATGTGCAGTAACTGATTCTCAGGCTATGTCAGATGCAAAGCTTTGACATGCACGCTTTGGTCATCTGAATTTTGCTAGTTTGCTACGCCTGCAAAAATCAGAAATGGTGTCCTCTTTGCCCAAACTTGAGGCACCTGGAAAACATGTTTGTGAAGGTTGTATTTTGGGCAAAATGCAGCGTTCGTCCTTTCCAAAAGATGGTTCAGTTCGGGTAGAAATTGCAGCTTGTACATAGTGATGTCTATGGTCCTATGCAGACACCTTCTTTTGGGAATTATCTTTACTTCGTGACTTTCATCGATGATTTTTCCAGGCATGCATGGGTATATCCATTGAAGGCAAAGTCCGAAGTGTTCATGTGCTTGAAACAGTTTCTGGTTTTGGCTGAAAATCTATCAGCATGTAAAATAGGCACCCTCCATTCTGATCGAGGGAGGGAATATATGTCTTTTGATTTTAATGCATTTCTGGTTGAACGTGGGATAAAACACCAGTGTACAGTGTCGTATACACCTCAACAGAATGGAGTTGCTGAACGAAAGAACAGGTCACTCATGGAGATGGCGAGGTGTATGGTCAAGAGTCAGGCTTTACCACAGTTTCTGGCTTGATGTAAAATGTATTTCTGTTGGGTACAGTTCTGAAAGTAAAGGCTATCGTCTCTATCATCCACAGACTAAATGCATTCTTCTTAGCCGTGATGTTTTTGTGGAGGATGCTATTCAGCCACTGCTTTCATGTACTAAGGGTACATCTGTTAGCTCCAAAGACATGTATGATACTTTGCTGCCTCTTTTTACAGGTGGACAGTCTAGTGCTGGTCCTAATGAGGCAACTTCTCAGCCTTTGCAGGTTTCATGTGATGATGCAGATCATTCCATTTCTAATGCAGATTTACATGATGCACTTATTGATGAGAGAGCTGATATTGAGCAGGCAAGAACTATGCCAAAATGGCTGGAGCAGACTTTGCGTGATAGCAAATTAGATGCACCTTTTTCATATCGTACTAGATCAGGCTCTCATAGTGCCTCTTTTGCATCAGAATGCCTTTGTGATGAGAATGAGCCTGTTTCGTTTGATGAAGCACAAAATTCAAAAAATTGGATGGCTGCTATGCAACCTGAATATGATGCAATAATGAAGAATGGTACTTGGTCTTTATGTGACTTGCCTCCTGGCAAGAAGGCCATTGGCACTAAGTGGGTATACAAGCTGAAGCGTAAACCTGATGGTATAGTTGACATGTATAAGGCCAGGCTTGTTGCAAAGGGTTATGCGCAGGAAAGAGGCATTGATTTTCATAAGACCTTTGCACCTACATGCCGTATGACTACGGTTCGGAGCATTTGTGCACTTGTAGCCCATCATGGTTGGAATCAGTTGGACATTAAAACTGCATTTCTGAATGCTGACTTGCATGAAGAAGTGTATGTTTTTCAGCCCCGTGGCTATGTGCAGAAAGGACATGAAAACCAGGTGTGCGGGTTAAAGAAGGCATTATATGGTTTAAAGCAAGCACCTCGTGCTTGGTATGAGAAGATACATGCCTATCTGATTGCACATGGTTTTGAGAACAGTCCAACTGAAAGCACCTTATATGTTAAGCGTCCTAATGATGTGCTTTTGATCATTGTTGTCTATGTTGACGACATGCTGCTCACTGGTCCTATTGAGAAGCGTATTGCTGATTTTAAGGCTGATTTGCATGCCTCATTTGAGATGTCTGATTTGGGTCATTTGCATCACTATTTGAGCATTCAATTTATGCAAGTTGATGGTGGAATGGCTTTGTGTCAAACGAAATATATTGACACATTATTACAGCGTTTTGGCCTTGAAGACTATAAGCCTATTGCCACTCCTATGGAGACACGTTTACGATTGAGTCTTCATGATGCTGGAGATGCATTTGATGTTGTTCTCTATCAACAGGCTGTTGGGTGCTTGATTTACTTATGCATTACTCAGCCAGATATTCAGTTTGCTGTCTCACAGATGAGCAGGTTTATGCATTGCCCAGGAGTCAAGCATTGGCAGGCCGTTAAGCGCATCTTTCGCTACTTGAGTGGTACTCGGCTACTTGGGTTGTTTTATCCCAAGGGGGGATCACTACCGCCAGTTTGCATGCTTTTTCTGACTCTAATTGGGCTGGTTGTTATTGTTATGACACTCATGTGTCCACTAGTGGCTTTTACTTCATGCTTGGTAGCTCATGTATATCTTGGTTGAGCAAGAAGCAACCTACTGTGGCCACTTCCAGTTGTGATGCTGAGTATAGGGTAGTTTTCACAGCTACTGTTGAGTGTGTGTGGCTCAGACGCCTTATGGCTGATTTGGGTGTTTGTCAGACTTCTACCACCACCATCTTCACTGACAGTCAGAGCGCATTGGCAATTGCGAGGAACCCTGTGTTCCATGCTCGCACTAAGCACATTGAGGTGCATTATCATTATTGATGGAGAGTGTTAATCTCCAAAAGAACAAGTTAACCTTGAAATTAGATCACCTCTATATCAAGATTAACCTTAGACTCCACCAAACTTAGAGATCATTCACTAATTTATCAGAAAATTGAATATTCTGAAAAATTCAACTTCTTCAGGAAAGTCTGCTGCAGATTAGTCACTCATTGACCAATCAATTCTGTAAAGTTTTTGACAAAACTTTGCACAACACTTCGCCTTGAAATTGCGCAACTTTACCAAGTTAAATTTCTCAAAATGATTGAGTGTACTGTGAGAAATGTGTGAAACACTTTACCTATGTCTGAAACTGCTTCCTTGCAATGGCGACTTTGACACCTGCAACTTCTTAGCTTTGGTTCTCCCAACTCTGAACCCGTTTGATCAAGATCTTTTAGCCATAGATGGCTTGTCTCTCAACTTAGATTTTAAGCCCTCACTTGTGTAAAACTTTACACTGTGGACTGAGAACTGTCCATTTCTTTGAACACAAAATATGCGCCTGTTTCAGAAGACACTTGGAGCTTTCCACATACAAATGTTCCTATCTAAAATTCTCTCTGTCTGTTTGCAATTAGACTCTTAAATTCTAGCCATAGATAGATTAGCTATGGACTTAGATACGTGCAAAAGGATTCCTCAAAAGATTAAGCACAGAAGGAGAATGGGAGAGAAGATCGACGCGCAGAATTCTACAACATTTTCTTCTTCATTACTTTTCATACATATGGTTGATGATACATATGATGTTCATCACCTCTCCACCTATTGTCTTCTCTATCTGATCTATATTACTCTCTCTCTTTTCGAATACGTATCTGTAGATATATATACGAGTCTAACTCGTCATCTTTCTCAAAATACATTGAACTATTTACAAGAGTAATATACAAAAGAAACATTTCTGATTCTATTCTCTTCCTTTGAAAGTAATCTTCATTCTTCCACATATCTTCTCATTTTTTGGACTTCATGTAATCACTATTGATGATTGCTCTGCTCCAACAGCTCCCCCTCAATCTTCAATTGTGATTACCTGCATCTTCTTTATTCCTGCCATATCTTTAAACCTCTGCAACTTAGGTCCATCCAAACCTTTAGTCATCATATCTGCAACTTGATCTTTTGTGGGAGTGTGTATGACTTCAATCTCTTTCTCAATGACCTTCTCTCTCAGAAAATGATACTGTATTTCAATATGCTTAGTTCTAGCATGAAATACAGGATTAGCTGCCAAGTATAATGAACTCATATTGTCTCCACAAATAATAGGAGTACTCTGAATCACATCAAAAACTTTCAAAAGTGTCTTTAGCCATATTACCTCCTTTGCAGCTTCCACCATACCTTTATATTCTGCCTCTGTAGATGACAAAGCAACTGTATGTTGCTTCTTGGAACACCATGAAATCAATTTGTCTCCTACATAACACAAGTATCCATGTGTTGATCTTCTATCATCCACATTACCTGCCCAATCTGCATCACTATATATCTTCACTCTTGTATCAGAAGTAAACCCATAGTACAATCCTTCTTTGAGTGTACCCTTGATGTACCTAAGTACTCTTTGTCCTGCAAACCAATGTTCCTTTCTAGGACAATGCATAAATTGTGAAAGCACACCAACTGCATATGACAAATCAGGCCTTGTCAATGTAGCATAAATCAAGCTACCAATCAAACTTTGATAGAGTTTCATATCTCTGAACTCTTCTCCTCCAAACCTAGACAATTTATGGTTCACTTCCAAAGGTGTAGGTGCAACCCTGCAATCTTCCATTTTAAATTTGGTTAGCAAATTTTTAAGATACCTTTCTTGGGTCACATATACTCCATGTTGAGTATAAGAGATCTCCATTCCCAAGAAGAATGATAGGTTCCCCAAATCACTGATTTTGAACTCTTTCTCCATCTGCTTCTTGATCATTTGTATCCCCTTATCATCTGTTCCTGTAAGTATTATGTCATCAACATAAATACACACATAAATGAATCCATCTTCACTTGCTTTGACTAGCAAGCTACTATCTGCCTTTGATGCTTGAAATCCAAGATCATTCAAGAATTTTACAAGCCTATAATTCCATGCCCTTGGGGCCTGCTTCAACCCATACAAAGCTCTTTTGAGTTTACACACATAATTTGGACTCACTTGATCTTTGAATCCATCTGGTTGCTCCATGTAGACTTCATCTGAAATGTAACCATTCAAGAAAGCATTTTTTACATCTAATTGAGATAACCTCCAACCTTTGCAAGCAGCAATTGCAATGAGTGTCCTGATGGTTGTCATCTTTGCCACAGGACTATAAGTCTCATCATAATCCACTCCATATGTCTGTGCATATCCTTTCACAACAAGTCTAGCTTTGTACCTAGACACACTTCCATCTGCAAATCTTTTGGTTTTATAAACCCACTTACATCCAATAATTTTCTGGCTATTAGGTTTAGGAACCAGATCCCAAGTCTGATTCTCTATCAATGCATCATAGTCCTCTTGCATAGCTTCTTCCCAATTTCTCTTGCCTTTGGCCTCTTCATATGTAGAAGGGTCTTCATCTGCTTTTACCAAATAAGCATAATCTTTAGTAGTTAGAAATGAAGTGTCATAGCTATACCTTGTAGGTTGCCATTTGTGCCTAGATGACCTCCTAACTTCTGCACTTCTTGAAGTTTCTGGTTCATCACATTCTGGATCAAACCTTGGCCTCTCTTCTACTTCAACCTGCACTTCATTGTTCTCACTTTCATCAAGTAATTGAATCTTTGCTTTACCTTTCCTTTGTTCCACTACTTCTTCATTATCTGCATGTACATTATATTTACCTGCATACCAAGTACCTTGCTCATCAAATGTAACATCCTTGGATACAAGGAATTGCTTTGTGGATGGACTCCACAACCTGTATCCCATTTGCTTGTCATCATAACCAATGAATACATACTTTTCTGCCTTAGGCTCCAACTTATGCCTTAATTGAGATGGCACATATGCATATGCCAAGCATCCAAATATTCTGCAATGATCCAAGGTAGGTTTCTTACCCCACCAAGCTTCATATGGTGTCATACCCTGCAAAGCTTTACAAGGCAATCTATTAACCAAATATGTAGCTGTATTAACAGCCTCAGCCCACAAATAATTTGGGCAATTCTTCTCTTTCATCATGGACCTTGCAAATTCAACAAGTGTCCTATTTCTTCTTTCTGCTACCCCATTTTGTTGAGGAGAATACCTGCAAGTAACTTCTCTCTTTATACCTGCATTCCACAAATAATCATTGAACTCATTTGAAAAATACTCTCCCCCTCCATCTGACCTTAGTCTTTTTAATTTTTGACCTGTAATCCTTTCTGCATATGTATGATAGTGTTTAAATGTATTAAACACTTCTGACTTTTCTTTAATCACATAAATTGTGATCCACATGGTAGCATCATCAACATATATGACATAATATCTTGAACCATTTATACTAAAGTCCTTTGAAGGACCCCACACATCTGTATGCACCAAGTCAAGTCTTTCTGAATACATAAACCCATGCTTGGAATAGGATTGCTTGTGAGCCTTACCTAATTGACATGCCTCACATCTGTATGTCATGTGTTGACCTGCAATGTTAGGCAACCCAAGCACTGAATCATTGTTAATCATTTCTTTAATACCTCTTTCATTAAAGTGTCCAAGTCTTTTGTGCCAAAGATCCAATTCTGACACCTTCTGCTCTCCATATGTGAACATAGCATGTCCAACATTTCCTTGTACCTTCAATGTGAAGAGCCTTCCTTCTTTCTTTCCTGCAATAATTTGTTTATACCCTTGACTAGGGTCTTCCACATAAACTCCATCATTGGTAAACCTTACCTCATATCCTTTTTCCACAATTTGACCTACACTGATCAAATTCTTTGGGATTGTGGGAACATAAAGTACCTTACTCAGAAGAGTGCTCCCATCCTTAGCTTTGACTGAACCAATTGACTTTACCTTATGCTTTGTATTATCACCTGTCTGCACTGTATGATTAATAGCATTATGATCTAGGTCAGTCATTAAAGCAATATTTCCACTCAAATGATTACTACATCCTGAATCAATGTAGAACACTCTCATGTCCTCATGTGAGGTTTCACATGTATTCATTATGAGAGTCGAGTCCTCCTTCTGATATGATGCATAGTTGTAGTAGGTGTTATTATAGGATTGATTTTGGAAGCTTCTTCCTCCACCTCTTCCAAAAGAATTCCTACCACCTCTACCTCTGAAGTTTCCTCTCTGAAATCTACCACCTCTTGCTCTTTGATTAAAGTTCTGATAATTACTATTATTCTGATTATTGTGCCAACAATCATGAGATAGATGATTGGTCTTACCACATATCCAACAAGCTCTTGCATTCTCTTTGTTGTTTCTTCCTCTTCCTCTACTTCTGCCATTTCCTTTTCCTCTCATGAAATTTGCTTGGTTTGATGTACCTTCTTCTTCACCTGATTGTTGCTTTCCTTTGTTAGCTTTCTTCTTGTCTTTAGAATACATTGCATGACCTGCACTCTTATCAACATCTCCTTTGATATCATTCTCAAAAGTTAGCATATGACCTAACAATTGATTCAAATCAGGAGTAAAGTGATCTAATGAAAGTTCTGTAGATAAAATGAAAGGCTTCCACTTCTCATCTCCTCTTAGCCCTGTAAGTATTTGTCTTACCAATTTGTCTTCTTCAATGTCTTCATCCACTGCACCTAGAGAATCTGCAATGTCCTTCATCTTTGTCACATAATCAGAGATTGATTGTGAGGCCTTCTTCTTGAAGGTAGTAAACTCTGCCCATAATGAAGCCTTCCTTGATTTGGTTGTATTTTGGAAATGCTCTTCCAAAGCATTCCAAATGTCACATGCACTTTCAAGTCCTCTAATGTGAGGAAGCAAATAGTCATTGACTGCCATGTAGATTATGCTCCTTGCTTGAGCATCCTTCTTCATCCAATTCTTCAAATCTGCAAGCTCCTCCCTAGTTGGAACACTAGGATCTCTGAATTCTGGCTTTTCTTCATCTCCTGTGATGTATCCTATCAGATCTTTGCTCATAAGATGAGCTTCCATCCTCATAGACCATGCAGGATAGTTCTCTCTATCCAGCTTTTCAATTTGGAGACTATCTCCCATCTTTACTTCACCTGTAGTTCCAAATCTTTAACCTTTACAGATAATGAGTGTACCTTTACTTCGAATGTTGCTCCTTCTGATCCTTTTGATACTCTTTGTATGTCTTCCTTCAAGTTTTCTTCAACCTTTACCCTTTTGCACCTTCAAAATGTAAAGATTTGTACTTCTGCAATAGTCGGAGTCTTCTTCACTTCAATTTTGACACAACCTGCTCTGATACCACTGATGGAGAGTGTTAATCTCCAAAAGAACAAGTTAACCTTGAAATTAGATCACCTCTATATCAAGATTAACCTTAGACTCCACCAAACTTAGAGATCATTCACTAATTTATCAGAAAATTGAATATTCTGAAAAATTCAACTTCTTCAGGAAAGTCTGCTGCAGATTAGTCACTCATTGACCAATCAATTCTGTAAAGTTTTTGACAAAACTTTGCACAACACTTCGCCTTGAGATTGCGCAACTTTACCAAGTTAAATTTCTCAAAATGATTGAGTGTACTGTGAGAAATGTGTGAAACACTTTACCTATGTCTGAAACTGCTTCCTTGCAATGGCGACTTTGACACCTGCAACTTCTTAGCTTTGGTTCTCCCAACTCTGAACCCGTTTGATCAAGATCTTTTAGCCATAGATGGCTCGTCTCTCAACTTAGATTTTAAGCCCTCACTTGTGTAAAACTTTACACTGTGGACTGAGAACTGTCCATTTCTTTGAACACAAAATATGCGCCTGTTTCAGAAGACACTTGGAGCTTTCCACATACAAATGTTCCTATCTAAAATTCTCTCTGTCTGTTTGCAATTAGACTCTTAAATTCTTTCCTCAAAAGATTAAGCACAGAAGGAGAATGGGAGAGAAGATCGACGCGCAGAATTCTACAACATTTTCTTCTTCATTACTTTTCATACATATGGTTGATGATACATATGATGTTCATCACCTCTCCACCTATTGTCTTCTCTATCTGATCTATATTACTCTCTCTCTTTTCGAATACGTATCTGTAGATATATATACGAGTCTAACTCGTCATCTTTCTCAAAATACATTGAACTATTTACAAGAGTAATATACAAAAGAAACATTTCTGATTCTATTCTCTTCCTTTGAAAGTAATCTTCATTCTTCCACATATCTTCTCATTTTTTGGACTTCATGTAATCATTATTGATGATTGCTCTGCTCCAACAATTATGTCAGGGAGAGGTTCTCTGTTGGGGAGATTAGCTTGGCATATGTGCCCACGCAGGAGAACATTGCAGACCTTTTCATAAAGGCTTTGCCTAGGGAGAAGTTTGAAGCTTTCCGCAAAGCTTTGGGCTTACTTCCTTTTGTGGAGTGATTTCCACATAGCTTGGCACTTCCTTATACATATGCCAGCTCCTTGTTCACCGCATCACTCCCAGGGGGGGATTTGTTGATATATTCAGGTAGTGATGTGTGTGAACACACTAGGACCGTCGGAGCACTTTTTTCCCTCTTTAGGAGGTTTTTTTCCCCCGACTTGTATATACGCCTATTGCCCTAATGGGCTACTTGTCTTTGTACATTCTCTAGTAATACATTCAATATTGTGTGTTGTGTCCAAGCTTCTTCTTCCTTGTGCTGTTCGCGTGCTTCCGCAAACGTCTAACTCCAACAATCATTAATGTGAAGTTCCCTTTCCCTAGACTCAGTAATGTGAAGAAATTTAACATATCAACATCATTACGTATTTATCATTCAAAATTTTAGAACAATAATGTTTTAACATAATATTTTAGAAAATATATTTGCATACTTCAAAATGGTTAGGTAGTTGACGTTGGAAAGCTTGTTTTAATGTCCACTTGGTTATTTCATAAGGCCAAAATCTATGACTTAAATCTTTTCTTTTTTGTGGCCTTGAATTTGATGAAAATATTATCACAAACTTGAAATTTCCACAAGTTCTTTGTTTATCTACATAATGTTTTTCCCTTAGTCATTCTATTAAAAGATTCTCTATATTAAGTTCAAATGATTGTCTATTTCTTGAAGCGTCTCTTGTTTGTTTCAAATCTTGTAATTGGATCATTGAAATTGATAAGGGTCAAGTAATATTGTCCATACATTGCAATGAATGGAGACATGGCAATGCTACTATGGAACGATTTATCAAGGAAGAAGAAAGAGAGAGCTTATGTGTTGTTGTTTATGGATCCAAGTGTTTGGATGCCACTCTAGCTCAAAATCCGCTCCCAAGTCTTTGCAAAGACTTACATAGTGAAGAGGTGGGCAAGATTTCCCTCCCCATCTTTTTAAAAAATCTTGATAAATTTTAGGGAAGGAGCATCAAGGAACCTTCTTTTGACAAGCAAAGAAAGATTCGAGAGTGATTCATATATATATAATATATATATATATATATAATATATATATTATATATATATATATATTATATATATATATATATATATATATAAAAAAGAGATCATGTTGTGGGGGCGGATCAACAATCTCCCCGTCTCTTTCTCCTCACGAAACGATCTTATTATTTTCTTTTGTTTTCTTTTTTTGTTTTCTTTTTGAATGTTAAAGAGAAGGGGACGAAGAGGGAGAGAGAGAATTTGGGGGACGTTAACTTATTGAGTAAACTAAATCAATCAGCGAAATGAAATGATACTTCCGCCGGAAATGCAAGTAATCTCCCTCTATATGGTAACACATCAACTATCATCCCCAAGTTTTGGTCGGAAGGGCAAAAAATCACATCAATTGCGCTTCGTCTAGTAGTGTGGTTCTGATGCAAATATGGACTCTTCTGTAGTGACTTCATGTTGACCCTTAAATGGAAAATATCGCATGTTGCAACCAAAATAGTATACTCAATTTCCTTCATTTTAAGTCCAACCCATAGCCATCACTGTACAAATATGAATTTGGACCTGAACCTCAAACCCTAATCCATCTTGCCGATTGAGTACTCAATAACCATGGTTTTCCTTCTTCCCATGGTTTTCCTTCTTCCCATCTTGCGGATTGAGTACTCAAAAACCATGGTTTTCCTTCTTCCCATAATATGACTACCCTCTCTTGAGGTATCTCAACCACTCAAAAGATCGAGACACTTCCTTGATGGCATACCTCCAATTCAAAGTCTTCCGACCCCTTTGACTTCGGTTTTTCCCTTTTGAGCGTTCACTTCTTCATCCTTATGAGTGTCCCTATGCAAGAGTTTAATTTTAACCTCTTTCTAAAGAGTATCCCCAAGTGATTCTCCCTATAACGGAGTGACCAGATGGTATACCATCTAGAAAACGCAATATTAATAATGCCAATTGACCTATATGTAGCGTGACAGTATGGGACTAATGCATGATAACAATCTCCAATGTCAATATGGTGCCGAATGTAGTTTCTCCCAAGTTTTGCAAACAATGTATCACATGCTCTGATCTATTGGATACCTACATAACAGCATTGAGGAGTTTTGGACCCTCAAACTTTGTGGTCCACGTACTCCCAAGTGTTGCAAACAATGTATCACATGCTCTGATCTGTTGGATAGTTACAACAGCATTCAGGAATTTTGAACCTCAAACTTTGTGTCCTACATACTCCATATCTCTACATCCTCCATTTATCACACATGGATTCGGAGAGTCCATCATAACCACCCACTGATTCTAATAAAAATAAGTGTGAGCAATGTCATGGCTTCTTCAGTAACTATTTCCAGAAAATGAAAAAGCATCTCTTCCTGCTCTTCCTCATGTGCAACATCATTCTATTTGTCAATGCCAATAGAGACCCCTATATTCTATATTGTTCATGAGGGAGCTTTTTCAAGTCAGAATTCGTCTTAGTGACAGTTGGATATGACCTTTAGGTTTTCATCTCCATCTAATAGAATGTGTTCGTACTAGATGGAGAAAGCAACTTATAATCCATATACTTTCTTTCACAAGTCCTCACACATTGGGTAAATGTATAGAATATGCATTAAAGTTTTTCTCCCACGATACAGATTTCCTATGACAACAATGGATGGACAATATCATGGAATCCATCCTTCTCAGCCCTTCTCTGTGAGTAGATATTAAGCCACATAGCAAGTCATTTTCACGATAACAGAATACCACACAAGCTACCGGAAAGCCAGTTAATTTTCACATGGGCGGTTTGAATCATACAATCTATAAAGCAAGATTGATAAAACTCATGCTCCACGTTAGGAAATGGTGAACAAAACTTCACCCTAAATTCTTAGTGATTGTTTTGGTTTTTTAAGACAATTTTACAAATGACTATACATGTCATCATTGCCACAACCTCGGGATGGGAGATGAACCAAACTGTGATTCTTGTATTGGTGAGTTTTGCTCTACGAATCATTGTACATATGGCGGTCGCCATTAAGCTTGACAGCCCTCTTACAGATCCACATATGTTGACACCAAATAATTGTTACTCGATATCTTTGATAGCATCCTGCCAATGGCCCCACAATCATGCTGTAATAAACTGCTGATGATTTCAGACAAAAACTTTCAAGCAATCAAGAAACCAATGAATTGTAGTCGTGGGTTAGAAAATGTACTGCTAGTAATAATTATCCGCAGTAGTTAGCTATGAGTACCTGACATAATGTTAAATAGTGCATAGCTTAAAACTGCAACGGCTCAAGAACAAGAACTGCGCCGCATCAAGTACTAATGAGTATCTTACCTCAATATCTTTAATAGCGTGATCATAATCATGTTATAAGAAACTGCCATTCATTACTCAGCAAACCCTTAAAGCAACTAAGAAACAAAGCTAATTATACTGTAAGCGGAAGAAAGATATTTTAGCTGCCAATAACACATATATAGTAATAAAGATATGGGCATCAAATATCACGTTAAACAAATGCAGTCTGAAAAATGCAACACTTAAAGATAAAGAACTAGTCTACAGGTTTTGGTTATACACGCTAACCCATTACATGAGTACCTTGGCAAGACGAGTGACATAAGCAGCCACACCAACAGTTATCAGTAACCCAATGCCCAGCGTCAGAAGTTGGTCACGACCCCCAATGAATGGACTCTCAGACTCCTGCATCACCACATCGCAACATTCAAGAACATATATTGCAAATCTAAGTGCATGATTCAATTCATAACAAGTGAATAACTTTAACCCTATCATACAGGTTTGAAGCTATCAACAATCCTAGCGCTCCCCTGATCAGTAGGAAAAAATATTAATAATTTCCTTTTCAATACATTAGGTCAGGAAGGTGATAGTACAATTAAAGCTCTTCCAACCGCACCAGCACTCACATATGCCCAAGATCCAGGAAGCATACCTAACCAGCTGCAACATGAAATACAACATATCAAGAATTGAGTAAACTTATTCCGTCTT
Organism: Ceratopteris richardii; assembly: GCA_020310875.1. NCBI lineage: Eukaryota > Viridiplantae > Streptophyta > Polypodiopsida > Polypodiales > Pteridaceae > Ceratopteris > Ceratopteris richardii. The sequence continues at coordinate 92,197,833 of CM035436.1, forward strand.
AGAAAATCTTACTAACATTCTCAATACCAAAAAGTAAATGGCTCTTCAATAAATAACTTACCGTTGAAAAAATAATCAAAGATAGGAACACAACTTTCAATTAAGAAGCTATACAATACGTTGCAAGGACACGTAAAGAAACTGGAACACACCTAACTAAGCTATGGTATGTATATATATACAAATACATACATACAACCACACACACACACACACACAGATATACATACATACATACATACACATCATACATATATACACACACACACACACACACACACACACACACACACATATATATATATATATATATATCACACACACACACACACACACACATATATATATATATATATATATATATATATATATATATATATATATATATATATATATATATATATATATATATATATATATATATATATATATATATATATATATATATATATGTATGTATGTATGTATGTATGTATGTATGTATGTATGTATGTATGTATGTATGTATGTATGTATGTATGTATGTATGATTTCAAGACATAAAGTGGTTATTTGTTGCATTCACGAGCATAAACTTCATCGTAAAAAGAATATCTTCTTCCTACTCTCGATGGTTATGTATATGCCTAGATGATTTGTTCAAGGATTTTAAGACATAAAATGGTTATATGTTGCTTTCAAGAGCATAAACTTCGTAGTAAAAAGAATATCTTCTTCCTACTCAATGGTTATGTATTGTTTGTTGCGTACTAAATCCGATTGTGTTGTACAACCATCATACTAGTTGAATACATACATGAAATGGTGTGCCTAATTTCCTTATCAACGACGAACTTTCCTTCGTGTGTGGCCTTCGACAAACCGAATGAGTCAGCCTTACTCCACTTGCCTCCTCTCCAAGGAGGATGAACATTAAATCCACGAGAGATATCAACGAATGCAATAAAGATCTAGTATAAATGAGTAGGCTACCAAATTACCAATCCATCTACTCTTGAGCTGCTCAATTTCCCGAAAGTCCAATAGCATTGACGTAAGGATTCACTATGACTCTATATATTATATATACCAAAATGAATCCAAGCAAACCCCAAATTCACCCTCAAATGGAAGTGCAACTATAAGCACATGGTAGTCAACCACAAGACTATACAGCATATCAGCTCCACTATGCATAGTATCGACTGAATACTATGACATCCCCACTAACGTCATCAGTGCCCAATAGTGGATATAGAACTACAATTGAATACATGCTCACACATGCACCCCACAATGCGCACACACCATGTTTGCATGACTCACAAGAAGCTTTGCGAATTGAGTTTCTATCACTACGAGAAGTGATGGGCAAACTCAGCCATAATGAAGCCTAGCACAAAATGCAAACAAAAGATGGGAAGAATTAAGGAAATGCATAGTTGATAGGGTATACACACCTATCAAGTGGTCGCAACTCTATATAATACTCTAGTGACTTGGACTATGTATATTACTCCACTAGCAAATGACATAAGGATTCACTTTGACTCTATATATTACTCTCGTGACTTTCTACACCACTCCAAGTGGGAAATATTGCTTGTTACAAATCTTCATAGTTGTGACATGTTTGTCTTCTGCTTCATTTTTTAGATCAAGGTACCTTCGAATTGCTCATTTCCTCTTGTGATGTGCCTCTCAGAATGAATAATACAGTTATTAAAAACCCTTCTACTTGATAAAAGGTTAAGAAATCTTTGATAATTCTAGAATGCCATACTCCACGCTCGTAGCTTATGCATTGGAATCACTTCGTTTTAAAAATGTAAAATGTTATGTGTGATTTTGGAAAGTTATTTGTTGAGCTTCAAAGACAAGGATCAACGAATGGAACAACTACTTTCCATGTTGAGGTGAATTGTTGAGTTTGCTCACTTTCTCCCCATGAACATGTTGAATACTCCACTTCTTCTCGCATTCATTATTTAGATAGACTTATGAACTTCAAAACAAGGGAACATGTATGCATGAGCAAGACCATATTGATTTGAATACCCCTCTAAACAATTCTTTCATTGTGTGCTCTAGCTACCTAAGCCAAATCATCTCAAGCTCTCAAAAATTGATTTGTACATATTTGATACTCATGCTCTATTGAAGATGTGCTATGCACACTACTCTAATGTAATGGGCATGCGTCAACCTTCCACTAACGGTCAATGAAATACCACACAATCCTCCCCACATGTTAAACCATCATTGTTATCTTCGCTTGATCTTAGAAAACAATTTGATGATATAAAGCTGCTATTTTCTTTCCAACAACTCAAGATCAATAAATCACATAGCCCTGACAATTTAACTGAAGAGTCCATTTTGCTCTATTGGAATGACCTCAAAGATCTCATTACATTTGCTACCACCAAAATATGCTTAATTTTTTACATGCCTTCCAATATTAAGAATAGTTTTACTATTCTCATCCCTAAGGTTGAGCATCCTTTCACACTCTCTGATTGGCATCTTATTACCACCGTTCTTGCATAGTACAAAGTAGAGATCCAAAACGTAGATTTAAATCAGAATTTTAATCATAGATTTACATCAAGATTAAACTTATTTCAATTGCCAAGATTTAAATAATCCAAAATAAAAATCGAGGTGTTTATTCACCCTTAGATTTCTATCTTTTACATTTTTACCTAGAGTATAAGCAAAATCGGGTAAGTGCCTTTTTACATCCATGGCACAAAAATACATAAATTATGTAAAGACATATTCATCTATCTACTATGCATCAACCAATGACACATCTTGTTATTTTGTCTACCTATTTATCTCTCTTGCTATTTATTTATTTATCTACTTAACAGACTAATTAGTATCTTCCTACCTACCCATCCATCCATCCATCCATACATCCATTTATCTGTCCATCTATCTAATAATTTTCATGGATCTTTCTATCTATCTCTCTGTCTCGTTGTCTATTATTTGTCTCCTTGTCTATTATTTATCATATATCTCTATCCAGGTATCTAGAGAAGAACCAACTTGCCTAACTAGTATATTTATCAATGTTTCACTCAAGAATACAAGAAATTTTATTCCTCTATACTTCATTGATTTTGTTGAATGATCCGCACGACGCCTGCATCAAAGAAGAGAGATTCTTCAAAGTTCTCCAACTCCACTGATATATACCTTCATAAGTTCAGAGTTATTCAAACTTATGAACCCAAGATAGAGAACACAAAGACATACACATTAGAAAAAACAACAAACAAAAATAAGAGACTACACAAAAAATAAAATTAGTAAAAGACATGAAAAGTACAAACAATAAAAAAAAAGGGAAAACAATATAAAATGAGCCACACTAAAAAATATTAATCAATATTTAAATTATTTTTCTTAATATATATATAATAATTAAATTAAATAATTTACAAATAATAATAAAAACAATAAGAATTAAAAATTAAAAAAACATAAAAGAAAATAAATAAAAATAATAATAATTACACACACACACACACACATATATATATATATATATATATATATATATATATATATATATATGCAAAATAAATATAAACAAAAACAAAACAAAAAGTGCATCGTCAACTTCTATGTATGTCCAAAACAAGAAGTATCAGAATTAAACTTTATCATGCATAGCTTGGACAAATAGCTATGACATCCCTACTTACGTCATCAATGCCCTAAAGTAGATGCAGACTTTAATAAAGACGCCATACTTTGCTAAATGAGAAATATTTGAATCAATATGAGGCATTCTTATCATGTTAATGCTGGCAAATTCCGGTTCTAATCTTTTATCATATATATCTACTTCCAAACCAAAAGGAGATTGAAATATTTTTAGATCTACAAAAGCACAAGAATCACCATGTGAAGTTCAATTCAGCTAAAAAAAATCTTTGGGATAAATACCACCACCAAAAGCATCATTGTTTAAGTACATAAAATCTTGAAAAGAACTAAAATCAGAAACAAACAGATCATCTACATAGTGTTTAATATTAGAAGGTTTGTGTATAATGATAGGACAAGTATAAGCTAAAACAAGCCTTTCCATAAATCCAAATTCATAAGTAAAAACATAAAAATTAGCAAGAAAGACAGCACAATTTGTACACATAGGAATTACAATACATTGTTTGAATAAAGTATCAACAACTAAAATATACAAGTTTTTTAAAAGAAAATCTAACCAAAGAGGAATGTCAGTTTCATCTACTATTCTAGTGTAAGGTTTCTTTCTACTATCTACATCTATGGAGTTGGATTTCAACCATAAATAATTAAAATGCAATGCAAACTTTTCTACCAAAAGAGCCTCACATCTATCTTTGGTGAATTTAAAAGAGAAAACTTTCCTAACTAAAGAAGAAATCCTATGTTTTAAATCATTCAAATCTAACTCTGTATACAAAGTGGTAAAGTCAAAAGTTTGAAGCTCTAAAGGAACACATTTTTCTTCTAGAGTTCTTGAAGAGTTGAGAGACTTTATTGCAGGAATAACACCTAGTGAATTATCTAAGATCCAACAAGAGGAAGCTTGCACATCTGCATCTTTGAGAAATTCCTTCCAAATATCATGAATCGTAGATAAAATGGATTTAAAACAATTGCTTAACCATTTGGAAACATCCGTGAGAGAAGTATTACTAGATGCAACTATAAATCTCGGTTTGATAGGGTTCTTATGGAATTTTCAAACTATAAATAAGAATGGTAAATTTTGATACAATTTGAAACCATAAGATTTACAAAAATCTTGATGACTTGAAATAACTTCTCCAGAAGAAACATTGCAAAACTAATATGTAGAGGAGTGAGTTTCTTTCATAAGGCACTCTACATAAAATTTTTTACAAGTAAAAACAAAATTATTAGGACATTTATCCACATAAGAAATCACAAAGTTTGTATGAAAATTTTTTAGTGAAGTCAAATCACTTACCGATAAGCTATCTAATGAAGGAGAATTAATCTCTAAAGCTAAATCAACCTTCATAGAAACTTTCTTCATTACTATTGATTTTCAATGTGTAAAAATTCCACAAATACTTCAAGATTCTTCAAATTCGCACATTCGTGTGTGTTGGGGATAAAGGCCCCAAGGACTCTCCTTTTGTATATTTTGATCCTTCCATGTGAAAGCTCTCTTCGAGAGCTTTCCAGACATATTTTTGTTATATTTTTTGGACCCCAAATTGAGGAGTTATAGGCATTTACATTATTTTTATGACTTTGGTCATTGGCCATGTGTGAACATGCCCAAATGACCTAAAAGTCACTTATCAATAAAACTTGGTCCGAAATCTCTCATAACTTGAGTGGTACTTCTTCAACTTCAGCTTCTCCATCTTCTTCTTCAAATTTCTACGCAGGTTTCTCTCTCCTCACACAGGAGCCCACTCCCTTGGCGTTTGGAGCAACCGAGCACACCACGATGTAGCTCTTCGCAGCCTCTTTCAACTGGTATCAGAGCTTTGAGCCGTTCCATCGCGACAAAGTTGCTTCAAGTGCTTTTCTACTTCAGCCTATGTTAAGCTGAAGGCGTTTTCTTGCATTTAGGAGAATTTCATCGCGAAGAACCTTCTTTTTTCGCGATAAAAGTGATGTTTTTGGAGGATTATTTCAACCAAGAGCAAAGCTGAAGCAAATTTTGTGATTTTTAGATAGTTTCATCGCGAAGAAAGTTTCTCCGGGGCCAAGAGGATCACTTTGGGCATCTCAACGGCCCATAACAGGCTGTTTTCAGGTGTTTTGCAGGTCTAAACAGGTGTTTTGCAGGTCTAAACAGGTGTTTCACATGTCATAGAAGCAATACACACGTTTAGTACCCTATGTATTGGATTGTGGCAAAAGAAATTGCTTATGTACAGCAATTTATGGCATTTTTCTGAGAATTTCAGAAATTTCTGAAGCAAAATTTAGGGTTTTTGCTCCTATTTTGTTCTAAAGGTTGTGTTATAGCCTTATGTATGCACATTGAGGTCAAAAGAAGTCAAATTTGTTGATTTCAAGCACAAATTAGTTTGCTGGAATTTTCTGTAAATTTTTTCAGAAAATTTCAGATTTTGATTTTGTGCTTCATTTTGCTCTTACAGGTGTTTGAAGCTATTGTGCACTATTTTTAGAGGTGGTACCCTGATTTTGGTGCGTTTTGCCCAAAATTTCAGCACACTGACCTTTTCATTGTGCAATTATGGCGTCATCTTCCTCAGATGTGAAGAATCTATTTGAGATTCGACGATTTGAGGGAATAGGTTTCGACTTGTAGAAAGAGAGAATGCATGGCTTATCTCTTTCTGAAGGATTGTGACAGGGCATTGGAGGTGGAAAAACCAGAGGACATGTCACAAGATGCATGGCTTATCTTGAACAAGAAAGCTGTTACATATATCAAGATGGCTATCTCTGATGAAATCTTGGTAGATCTCAAAGGTTTGACCTCTGCTGTAGAAATATGGGTAAAGCTGAAAGAAACTTATGAAAACACTACACCTGTTAACCAAGTGCATTTGATGCGGAAGCTTGTTGGCATGCACCTAGATGAGTCCAAGAGTGCAGCTGAACACTTTATCTCTCTTTACAGGTACTTTGTCACAGTTGCAACACTCAGGTATGGCTCCTTTTGATGACAAGCTTAAAGACATTTTCTTGCTTATGACATAGCATGACTCTTGGGAGACATTGGTAGTCTCATTGTCCAATAACCCCAACCTGACCTTTGATGGTGTTAGAGGTTCTATATTTAATGAAGAGATCAGGAGAAACGCAGGTGGTGAAGGTGGCACCTCAGCCAACATGGTTAGAGGCAGAACAGATAAGAGGAGTAATAATGCACAAAGGAACAAGAGTAAGAGCAAGGAAAGGGGTACTAGCAATAAGGGTAAAAGCAATGATGTGACATGCTATCAGTGTGGCAGGAAAGGCCACAAGAAACCTGATTGTCGCTATTACAAAGCACAGCTTGAAAGAAAGAAGAATGTTGGAGATAAGAAGAAGGAAAAGAAAGAAGACAAGACTGATGCACAGGACAGCCAAAAGGACAAGGAGAAGGCCAATGTGGCACTCTTATGTAGTCATAGAAGAGCTGTCAGATGTTGAGGATATTTTATACACTACTTTATCGGTTGATGATACTGATGCATTTGATTCCTCTCTAAATGTTCATTCACAGGATATGTCGATCACCAAAAGTGATCTTATTGATGCTTTGCTGACCATTAATGATGCATTGGCTCAGACATGGATTGTTGACTCTGGTGCTTCTTTTCATGTGACTCCTATCAAGGAGTGTTTTTCTACTTTTACTACAGTCAGCCATGGCCATGTATACCTTGGAAACAATCACGCACGTTCTATTGATGGTATTGGCACAGTGCATTTCTCTACAAATGGCACTACTGAGCTGGTCTTGCATAATGTGTGTTATGTACCAGGGATCAAGAAAAGCTTGCTTTCTGTGGGTCAAATGGATATACATGGTTATAGCATTCTCTTTGAGAGAGGATCATGGAAAATGACAAAGGGATCAAGGCTGATTGTGAAAGGCACAAAGAAGGGAACTCTCTATTGCTTGCATGGAAAAGCCTTATCAGGGAAGTTTATTGCTTTGGCTGAAGTTCACTCCCATATGGAGTTGTGGCATAAGAGACTTGGCCATATGAGTCAAAAGGGTCTCATTAAGCTTTGTAACTTAAAGCAGCTTGATGCTAAAGGCACAAAGCTTGATTTTTATAATGAATGTCAATATGGAAAGCAAGTGAAATGTTCCTTTTACTCTCGTGTGTCTCGTAAGTCTTGTGTACTTGATCTTGTTCATTCTCATGTATGTAGCATGCCTACCAAATCTATGGGGGGTGCTTTGTATTTCATTTCTTTTGTTGATGATTTCTCTAGAAAAATTTGGGTTCAATTGTTAAGTCTAAGGACGAAGCATTTGCCGCATTTAAGCGTTTTCATGCATTTGTGACCACCCAAACAGGTAAAAGGCTGAAATGCCTACGTACAGATAATTGTTGAAATGAAATCACCTACTCCTAATCTACTATTAATCATACATTAATCAAACTAAGGAGGAAGGAACAAAAGAAATGAAAACATAATGAACTTGATTAATATGAAAAGACTTACATGAAATGCTCTAGGAGCATGATGACTCCATGAAGGAGTGCTCACTCTTGGCAATGGGCTAGAGTGAAATGACTTATATGGAGTGAAGGGAGGCCTTGCTTATATGAAGTTTGGGAGAATTCCCTTGCATGTGGGATATATGTGCTTGCATGAGAATGATTCTAGCTTTGGACAAAAGGGTGGAGCATGGAACTCTCAACACCCCCCCTCCATGTGATGACCCTTTTGTTTTTAATATGGGGACTAGCGACATATGGGATCACTTAGTCCATTTGGTTTTTAGGATCCAAGGACATATGGGATCCTTGGACATAACTTGGACATATGGGATCCAAGTTTGGGACATATGGCATCCCTAGGATCTTGGGACATATGGGATCCCAAAACATATACTTGGACATTTGGGATCCAAGTGGTTTTTAATGGGATCTAGGGACATATGGGATCCCTAGACATGTACAAGGGTTTACATCATGGGTAGGTAGTGCCTTTGGAACCATTTGCCTTCTCTTTCTTTGAGCTTTTGTTGTATTCTTCATGGGATCCATTGATGGGATCTTTGGTAGGTTCCTCCTTTTGGTGTTGGTGAAGCCTTTGTCTTGTGAGCTTCATGGCCTCGAAGTGGGCTTTGAGTGTCATTTTCTTGAGAGTACATGTAGCTCTTCATGCCTCTTGGAAATACATAATTTGATGTGTGAGAGAGTAAAATATGACACTAGAAAATTTCTCATGGCATTGGGAAGGTCCTACCTTGAGTACTACTCAAGGTGGTGTTTAATCCCTTACAAAGAATGCATATAATAGAAAATTTAGCATGTTCATCATTAACTTATCTCTTTTAAGCAAAGAAGACTTATTTTTCTTCTTTGTTTTCAAGTACACCAATGCGATGAAATACAAAGATAATAATGACTGAACTTTCCACTCCGACGCGGTAGGTCTGGAATATCTCAGCCCGATGTGTGCAGGTTCAATGAATGCACAACTTGTAATGGAAACCAAGAAAGTGAGTGACATCATTGCTTATGACAGATTTGCTCTATTATCGCTGATCATAGAAGTGGAGAGACGTGCATTGACGTTAGTGCTGCTTCGTCCCCAAATCTGCACGCAGGTCAGAGCACACTAATGAACTTGTGTCCATTCATTGCTTTAACGAGGCAGCTGACACAGTGTTCGAGCTGCTTTTGAGCTTGCGCTTATCTTCCCACGTTTCCTCTTGAGCCTGCGCATTCTCTTCTGCTTCCACTTAGCTCTCATGGCGAGCGCCTCGTATCACCTGTGTTCCTTCACTCACAGAGCGTTCTGAGCTGTTTGAAGAAGCAACCCACCTTCTTCCTCACATTGGTCCACAGTTTCCTTTCTGTCAAAATGATGTGGAGAAGGAGAGTTGCACAGACTGTCTTCATCTTCTTGATTTCGCACTCCGCATAGCTCCTCAATAGTAGCTTCTCGCTTGCATTCTTGCCGGGTCCTCTTGCTGATCTTCAGCTTCAGACCTTCGTGTTGTAGTGGTGCAAGGAAAGCCCCAGCCATCGGTTGTGTAGTGGATTCTCATCATCTCTGTCATTGCGTTGTAGCAGGTTCTCAGGTGCGATGGATTCGAAAAACCTTATGCAAGGTCTGTACATCTGTCCGAGCGCTTGCTTCAAAACAATAGTGTCTCAAGAGATGACCATGAAAGGGTCAGATTTCAGCATCACCAGCAACCTAATAAGCCCAATTTTGACCCTCAGGATGCACCACAAAGAACTGAAAATATTGATGATCCAGTGGTTTTTGAGCCAGAAGATCATGGAAAGCAAGATGAGGCTCTTGAAGGGCATATGCAGCCACCTATTCATGCTGAAAACAGGGCTGGAAATGATGCACAGCAGCCCGTTAACAATGAAGAAGTTAATGTACCTCCTGATGTAGATCCATTGCCCGTTAATGTCTATCATTGGGTAAGAAGATCTATACGTCCTAGGAGGCAAGTGAATAGATATGATCCCTCTATACATTATATTATCTTATCAGATGAAGGTGAGCCTCTTACTTATAAAGAGGCAAAGCTATGTGAGCACAAGAAGGAGTTAGCCATGCAAGAAAAGATAAAGGCCTTGCATGCAAATGATACTTGGGATTTGGTTGAGTTGCCCAAAGGAAGGAAGGCCATTCCCAACAAGTGGGTGTACAAAATCAAAACTGTTGATGGCAAACCCAAGTATAAGGCAAGGCTGGTTGCTAAGGGATATGCCCAAAAAGAGGGCATTGATTTCCAAGGAGTGTTCTCTCCAGTGGTGAAAATGACCACTTTACGTGTGTTGTTTGCTCTCACAGCTGCCTTGGATTTGGAATTATTCCAAATGGATGTTAAAACAGCCTTTTTGCATGGTGATTTAGACGAAGAGCTGTACATGAAACAGCCAGAAGGATATGACATTCCTGGAAAAGAGCATCTGGTATGCAAACTGCAAAGGAGCTTATATGGGCTGAAACAGGCCCCATACAATGGTATAAGAAGTTCGATGCATTTATGCTCAAACATGGGTTTAAAAGAAGCCATGCAGATCACTGTTTGTACACCAAAAAGGATGAAGATGGCAGCCCAATTATTCTTGTGTTGTATGTAGATGATATGCTGCTGGCTGGGAAGAAAAAGAGCACTCTGAATGCTCTAAAACAGCAGCTGAACTCTGCATTCTCAATAAAAGACCTTGGGGAAGCTGACGGTATGCGTATAAAAAGGGATAGGCAGCAGCATACTTTACAGGTATCCCAAGAAAAGTAAATTGAAAAAGTGCTGGACAGATTTAATGTGGCTGATGCTAAGCCTCTTGGAGTGCCATTGCAGCCACATGTTAAGCTTTCCAAGGATGCCTGTCCCAAAGATGATGATGCAGCCAATTACATGAAGAGTGTTCCATATGCTTCAGCCTGTGGTTCACTTATGTATGCTATGGTTGCTACTCGGCCAGACATTGCTCATGCAGTGGGAGTTGTTAACAGGTTCATGGCTAATCCTGGTAGAGCTCATTGGGACGCATTCAAATCTATCTTGAGATATTTGAAAGGGACCAAAAGTAAATGCTTATGTTATGGAAAGGGTCCATTGGAGTTAAAAGAATTTTGTGATTCAGACATGGCAGGTGATGTGGACACACACAAGTCCACAAGTGGCTATGTATACATCCTTGCAAGTGGAGCTATTTCATGGTGCTCTAGACTTCATAGGATAGTTGCACTATCTACTACAAAGGCTGAACATATTTCAGCCACAGAGGCTTCCAAAGAAGCCATTTGGTTAGCCTGCCTCTGCAGTGAGTTTGGGATGCTTGAAAAGGCACCTGTTCTTGGATGCGATAGCCAGAGTGCCATATGTTTCGCAAAGAATGGCATGTTTCATGCTCGCACAAAGCATATTGATGTGAGATACCACTTCATCACAGAGGTGTTAGAGGATGGTCTGATCACTTTGATCAAGGTCAATACTTCATAGAATCCTGCAGATGCTCTCACGAAGTGTCTACCCAAGGCACAACATCAGCTATGTATACAAATGGTGGGAGTTACTTAGCTTAAAGGAGCCCCCTTTGTCCTTTAAATGGGAGGTTGTTGGGGATAAAGGCCCCAAGGACTCTCCTTTTGTATATTTTGACCCTTCCATGTGAAAGCTCTCTTTGAGAGCTTTCCATACATATTTTTGTCATATTTTTGGACCCCAAATCGGGGAGTTATAGGCATTTATATTATTTTTATGACTTTTGCTCATGGGCCATGTGTGAACATGCCCAAATGACCTAAAAGTCACTTATCAATAAAACTTGTATCCCAAATCTCTCATAATTTGATTGGGACTTCTTCAACTTCAACTTCTCCATCTTCTTCTCCAAATTTCTGTGCAAGTTTCTCTCTCTACTTTCTCTCTCCTCATGCTGCAGCCCACTCCCGTTGCGTTTGGAGCAACCTAGCACACCACGACATAGCTCTTCGCGGCCTCTTTCAGTGTGTACATATGATGCACTAGACCAAGAGTGGATTCCTCTTGATCTAGTATACGTAAGACTATATAATTGTATTTCAAAATAGGCAATACACTCTCAATATAAGTCCAAAAGTCCTCATCTAGAACTTTGCATTGCACATATCGTGCAATATCAATGTTCGCCATGGACATGGTCAACCAACGATGGTCAATAATTGTCATACGCAAAGAATCCATAACTATGTGGAGTCTATGGAACACTAAGTAGATATACGCAAAGAGTGTGTCAGTAGGTCGAACCACGTCATGTGCACTATACGATCGAAAAATAGCTAGCGCATGATGGTTTTTTCTAGTGAACATATTATGTGACTATATGTTTCGCATATGTTACTAAAGATGCAAGCCATGGTAATTTTGCATGATCTTCAAAGCGAAGATCTATGCAATGTGTAGCACATAGAGTCCACACAATACTAGGGAATTCTCTCTCAACTAATTCCCGATTCTCTTGCAATTGGAAGCATTGTCTTCCATAACTTGTACAACGTTCTCTAAACCATTCTTCTCCAAGCTTCTGTCCTCACTAAATTAGATGACAAGTTGCATTAACGAATGCAACGTTCTATTTCAATTTCAGACACTTTCATACGTTGCTTCTACAATGTAAAGAACATAAAAGAAGAGCTCACGTTGGCTTGTCTCTCTCTCTCTGAGAAGAAGGAGGACGAACATTAGTATCTTCCTCATCACATAGCGAGGAAGGTCGTCCCTTCATGGTGGAAATATTTTGACTGACAGAAGCATCAACATCATCCATCATGTCAACATAGGTAACCGCCATCTCACGACGATGATCTTCATTCCCTTGTTGAGGAGCACGATGCTCACATTGAATTGCCTCAGCAATTTCATGAGAGACCTTGTCACATGCTGATATGCCCCCTCCTCCTACACCAGATACATGGCTAAAGTCTTGATGTGGTAGCAGTGAAGTTCTTACCACAATACTTACAGGTCCATTTTGTTGTACCAGATCCAGATGCATTAAAGCGAGAAGCCAATGAATTGCATACTGTATGTGCATCCCATACACCTCAAACTGCACGAGAGATGATAGATAATGCCAAATGGATAGTACTTACTACTAAGCAGTGAGCACTTGATAGCTAAGAGAAGATATGGATAATGGAAGGGTTAAGGATTCTCAAAGCCTCAATGGATAATAGATATGGATGATAATGGAAGGGACAACTTTCAAGTGACAAGGATGCTCAATGGAAGAGTCTAGACTGTGTATGTATGCTCAATGGATAGCCTAGGCTCAAGGATGCTCAATATGTATGTAGTTGTGCAATGTGTTACGTGTGTATCTATGGTGTATATGAAATTTTATGAATAGACATGGAAGATGGCTAAGCGAATGGATGGATTATATGTATGCGTTGAGTCTTGAGGGCTAAGCAAAGGGCCAAGGTTAATGACCTATGGACGAAAGTGTCACAAATATCTAGTTCTATGGTTGAAGCTTCAAGAATCAAAGTTTGGGTTCGAATCTTGTGGCAACTGGCAATGACTAATGGCATCGACCTATAGAGGCAACACAAGTTACTTGAGGACAAAGGTGGAGTGGGAGCAAGGTGGTTGTCCAACTCCAATGGCAAGTATTGAGGGCAGTCGGGCTCGACAGAATGTAGGTAAGCTTGGAATGCGTGCACAACGGAAGCTCAGGGCTCTAACTTCAAAATAACTAAACTTTGAAGTTCTAGGTTATCGTACAATCCAGCATGAACTGAATGAAAGGTATGCATAAGGGATGTACTGAACCGGAAAAGAGTACCGTACGATGCGGTACGTGAACTGCTGCTACCCAGATGTATTGTTGCTTGATCAAAGGCCAATATAGATCATGACCATCAGCTGTGGTCACCCTTCTTCCTCTTGAGTTAGTAAGGGAAGAAAATACCTTCTTGCAACATGTCATATGCTTAGTAGCACCAGAATAAAAAATCCAAGGATTTTCTGAGACTTCATGTAATGCTTCTTGATCAAAGGCTATTTCTTCAATACTAACACATGCATATGATTCTTCATTTGAAGACTCAAGCTTTGAACTTTCTTCAACATTACCTAATGATCTTTTCTTCTCATTAAAAATCCTCTTTCTTCATTCTTCTATGTAATGCCTAAGTTCTTCCAATAATGGCATATGCCTTTCTTTGAGGTGGATGTAGTTGAAGTAGACTTCTCTTTCGGAGTGAGAGAAGTATTGGAACTAAATGTGGTAGGAGTGGTTGAAGACTTAGAAGTGGAAGGCTTACTTTTCTTCTTCTCCTTACTCGTTTTCTCCTTCTTTCTTGTCTCCTTCTTCTTCTTTCCCTCGGATGATGACACCATGGCTTCCGCATCCTCTTCCATACTCTTCTGCTGGTCAAAGTTTTTCCATGTGAATCTTGATATTTAGATACATGTCCAAAGATTTTCGATGTGGCATTAAAAAGGAAGGTCAAAAAGTATCACCTCGTTGAATTCTACATGGAGTTATCATTTCCATGATTGTGATAGAATACCTGCAGCCACTTTTGAATCAGTGGTTATTAATTAAGTGTCCTTATCCAGCTATATATTTGTTTACACCTTTTGCTTATATACTAGATTCTTATGCACGTGATTTTCATAATAATATTGTTTTGATGCCTAGTAAGTATGGCTCTCTTTTCTTGAGGTTTGGTGATGATATAATATTGTTGTAGTGAATCGATCAAAATGCTCAGACGGTGAATAATTCTTTGCTCACATTAATTATCCACTTAATAACCACAATGCTTGGAACTGCAAGAATTCTTTGCTCACATCAGTTACTCATTTAATAGCGACAATGTTCATAAATATAGAATGGGAATGTCAATGCATATGATGATTGTAAGCATTTCAACTTGAATAAAACTAATGCACAATGTTGGCATGGTATATAAGTTAGTTTCAGAATTTAGCATCAACAATAGCGATGATTCATGAATCAACTGCATCAGTAAGTACTCCATTATGCAATCATGTCTTCTTATGAAGAGTTATTATGGTTGCATTTCAAATTTGAGATCAGATACAAAAACTGTATTATGGCATGAGGTTTGATTGTCTGCATTGAAGAAGGATGCAATTTTTGTGGCATTTATTCTAAAATTATCAACATATAAAGGGCTGGACAAATAAGGCATTTTCATTTTTTATTAATTGCTTCCAATAATTGATCAATTTAAGATAACATCTGGTATGCATGATCATAGTAATACTGATGTTTGTTGGATTGTGGATCAATTTGGAACTATGTTCCTTTGGCTCCTCTAGTAGCTAATAATTATATTATATTTCATAAATAAACTAACTTTGTTTATAAATGTTTCGCCCAGCATGTTTATTAAAACCTGCATTCCAATCATACAAATCATGTTTAGACTGACATGATCAAAGCAGTTATGTACAATATCTTCTCAAAATATGCTACAGACATCATTGTGTGTTGTCTTGTTTTCCAAAAGCAAAAAAGTATGTACATTTCTCTGTGTGTGTGTGTGTGTGTGTGTGTGTGTGTGTGTGTGTGTGTGTGTGTGTGTGTGTGCGCGCGAGAGAGAGAGAGAGAGAGAGAGAGAGAGAGAGAGAGCGAGACCATTTCGAATTGAAGATATATAAAAGGGTGGCAGTAGGAGCTTTTGTTGATTTTCATCAAATGGCTGCTTACATTGAACAAATACATCATTACCTTCCCAAAAGATGCACAAATAGAACCCCTTGTAGCCTTCAAAACACACATTTTCACTTTCAATTTTCCATCTTACATCTCTTGTGTATGAACTTTGGAGGCTTGAACTACCTTGAGCATTACATATTCGACATCCCTCTCCACCCTCTTAGCCCTCTCCACGCTCTTAGCCTTAGGCCTCTCTTCAAGAGAGATTTCAACAACCCCTCTCTTGAGTCCTCTCTTCAAGACTAAAGAGTCAAGACCAGCTTGTAAGCCTTCCTCTTCTCTCACCTTTGAGCTACTACCTCCACTAGTGGAGCATCGATTCCCCACTTGGATTCTTCATGATACTTTAGTTATCTATCAACGATGCCATATGGGTAATGGCTATACTTTTTTGGTTTTAATCATGATATGTACTCTTTTTTATATGTATTGATAATCAAGATGATACGATGATTGATCTCTGATCATCCTGCACCAATGCAATCCTTTTTTATGAGATCATGGTAATATAGACATGCTTTGGCCCTTAAACATTGTCTATGATGTATAATCATTGATATGATTGTTCAATGTTGTCTTCCATATAAGTAAGAGTTTGATTAATGATAACTTATAAGTCATTGTTCAATGTTTATCTACAGTGCAACAGATTACAACTCAGTGCACACCACATGTTTTCGTATATTTCACTTAAAAAGACTTGTTTTTACTAATTTCTTGTTTAGATGTGTTCCTATAAACTAACTTCTAAGAAAATAATTATGAATGGTCTTTATTTAAAATTGGCTTCAAAATCAACACATTTTGAGTGCCGTCCTAGATTGGTGTCCCAAGGATGGTCCAGGTCCCGTCCTCGACCTCAGGACGTCACCATTCTCAAGACACGTCACCGTCCCTTGTTGTCTGTGATAAATATAGATATAGTTATAGATAAAGATAAAGATAGAGATAAGAATAGAGATAAGTATAGACATAGATATAGATGTAGGTGTAGGTGTAGGCGGTGTAGTAGGTAGGTGTACCGTGTAGGTGTAGGTGTAGGTGTAGGTATAGGTATAAGTATAGGGATAGGTAGAGATATAGATAAACATAGAGATATGGATGTAGAAAAAGATATAGATATAGATGTACATGTAGATATAGGCACAGGCACAAGGCATTGACATGAATATAGACATATACACAGACATAGACATCACCATAGATGATAGAAATAGCTATAGATCTATATAGATATAGGCATAACCATAGGCACAGGCACAAATATAGATGTACACATGGACATAGATAGTTTTATGCATTGATTTGGACATTGCATGTGTGTGTGTGTGTGTGTGAGTGAGACGTGTGTGTGTGCACGCGCGCACATGTGTCCACATGCATGCTTGCACATGTATGAATAAGGTAATAGATTACCTGCCCAGAATGTATGGCACAAGCTTCACGGATGTCAAGCCATAGAGATAATTTCCAAGAGAGAAAGGCAGCAAAGGGCTTAAGCGTAGTAACGTGACCACTCGAAAACCATTCTCTCCTATAGCTTTATCAATTGCCAGAAATTTCTTATTTCCAGCTGCAAGCTTCAAAATGTGATCTCGTGCTAAGTATCTTGCAATCAAAAATGCAACAGTGGCTGCAATCTGCAGATATTCAAGACAGCAATGTTAAATTGACTTTCTCAATGTCTCTCTTAAATTGCAGTACCAGTTGAGTATACATAGAGTACCAGTTGGGGTTTTTCCTTTTTTTCTCCCCGGGAAAGGGGGGAGGGGGGCAAGATCATCTCTTCTTATCACAAAAAATATTCCCAGTCGTTTTACATATGAAGTGCATACATGTTCACATACACATATCACTGACTGCATAAACCTCGAGAAACGAGCACGTATGCATGTGTATGCACGTAGACACAGACACACATACACACACACACATATGCACACATGCATGCACACACACGCAAACTTGGCCTTAGCATATAGAGTGAAATGAAATACCGTGCCTGAAATGGAGACAATAATAGTTCCCGTAATACTACCAAACAGAAGGCCTGCTGAGAGTGTTAGGGGGATAGCTGGTACAGCTAGGACCTGGAAAAAAGAGAAAAGAAGGAAAAAAAGTATAAGATGTAGGATTAATTTTGAGTATTTGAGAAACTCTTTCAGCTTTGAATGTTCCAAGGGAGCTAAAGATGTGGAAAGCAACATAAAAATGCCCTCCCTCCCTCCCTCCCTCCCTCCCTCCCTCCCTCTCTCTCTCTCTCTCTCTCTCTCTCTCTCTCTCTCTCTCTCTCTCTCTCTCTCTCTCTCTCTCTCTCTCTCTCTCTCTCTCTCTCTCTCTCTCTCTCTCTCTCTCTCTCTCTCTCTCTCTCTCATACCAGGAAGAATGGAAAGTGAGCAGTATACAGAGGCGGTCAAGCTATTATCAGAGATTTCCATACCCATACCACATAGGAAGAAACAGCTATCTCCCTCATTTGTAATATATATTGATGTAATTTTGAAACTCTTATGAGTCATAAGAGTGCTTTGGAAGCCACATCCCCCCCTTTTATTTTGATTTTTCCCTTTTATTATAGCCCCTTGAGGGCTTCCCCCCCAAGTGGAATGTAATGTTTTGATGTACCTGATCGGTCCCATAGGTCGATTTCGGCCTCCCGTGGACATTAATATCTCTCTCTCTCTCTCTCTCTCTCTCTCTCTCTCTCTCTCTCTCTCTCTCTCTCTCTCTCTCTCTCTCTCTCTCTCTCTCTCTCTCTCTCTCTCTCTCTCTCTCTCTCTCTCTCTCTCTCTCTCTCTCTCTCCCTTTTTTCCCCCTCCCTCCCTCCCTCCCTCCTATCTTCTATTCTTGCTGCTGCTGCTGCCAGCACAAGGTTTTCCAACCTACTACCTCAAGAGGAAAAGCTTTTGTGGCTGCTTATATTAGAGAAGGACCTAATTTCTGTTACTGTTGCAGATCTTCTCTCTGAGTCTCAGCACATAGACTATTTTCTCTACAAGCACTCTATTCTATCTTCATAATCCAGCACATTTTCACTTTCATTCATAGGCACACTTTCCTCTAATTTTCGTACCTAAATCCATCTTACATTCAGCCTTTATCCAGATTTTGTATATACACACATTGTGTAGACTATAGGTATTCATTCATCAAGTAGATTTTTTTAAGTGTTAAGAGTAGCCTTTTTGCTACCGTTCATTTCTCATCTCTTGTCTATTTGTATAATCATTCATCTATCTTATTTGGTTCAAAGTGCATATGTGTGCATGGTTCTAAGTGTTGGAAAGATCCTGTGATTTAATATTGGGCTTAACTCACTTCCTCCTCCTCCTTCTTCTTGCCATATTGAAAGGAGATGTTGTGTTCCATTCATATTGAAAGGAAATGTCTTAAACGAGTCAGACCTTTTGTTACATCTTTCATTAGAATTCTTCGAAACACAGCATGAATGCTTGCATCATGTATTATCCCTTAATCTTGGATCACATGATAAGAGAGAATGAGTCTTTTTTAACTCAAATTTAAAATAGAGATCTACTGCAGGATAATTTTACACATCTTCTTGTATTTCTGCTATGATCTTACTTAAATAGCAATAATGACACCTTAACATTTTTCTTTCATTTGTTGTTGTTGATCATCAAAAATATGTGTTGCTACCAATACCCTTTCCTTTCACAACATCAGGATGGGATTTGTTACACCTTTCATTGGAATTCTTCGAAACACAGCATGAATGCTTGCATCATGTATTATCCCTTAATGTTGGACCAAATGATAAGAGAGAATGAGTTTTTGTCAACTTAAACTTAAAATAGATATAGGTTTGGTGACTGGCCCTCTTTGAAGGCTTTGATCTACTACAGTATAGATCTACTACAGTATACGAAAACAATAATTTTATACATATCTTCTTTGTATTTTTGCTATGATCTTACTTGAATTGCAATAATGAAAGTGTAACATTTTTTTTTCATTTGTTGTTCTTTTCGATCATAATTATTTGTTGCTACGGTAGGTGAATACCCCTTCCTTTCACAACATCAGGATGGAACATGCATATAAGGAAGAACAATGAGTGTTTACGACGATTAAGGAAAGATCTATCATTAAAGTGGCTCCTTTTTTCAAAACCACAAATACCATGTCTCCAAAAAGGATGGTAAGAAGGGTTACAAGCAAAAGAGAAATTTGAACGTGATAACCATCACACAAAAAGGATTTGCATTGCTAAGAAGAAACCAAGGTTGCAAATTATCAAAACTAGGTACATAATATTTTCTTAAATCTAGGCCAATCATTTGACATAGCCAAAAACGTTATTTCCACATCCAAAACAGAGCTCATAAATTCAAGAACCAAAAGAACATTTCAAAAGACAGCACGCCTCAATTACTCATTTTATTTCTTTAGCACATGTTGCAAACATGGTCCTTTAGTTTATCTAATTTTATCTACAAGTTGCATGTGAAAGGAACCCTAGAAATACCCATCAAAGGTCCTAGAAAAAATAGGGTGTGATAGTAAGATTATAAGAGCCTAAACAAGGTTAGCTAATGTAATATTGCATCTAAGGTTTAAATTTATCATTCAATAGAGAAACCTTGACACCTAAAGTTTAGATTTTTCATTCAATTGAAAAGACCACATCCACATAAAAATCGGTTTATCTCCAGCCTCAAGGGTTCAAATGAATACTTGCCTCATTTTATCTAATTGTAATCAGTAACTAGGTGGAAAGAGAAGCAATGTACCACATCTGTCATATGAAGATAATCTCCTTTTCCTAAACATGAAAGCCCTTTTGACAATGGTCTTCCACTAAGAGACAAGCAGATCATTATCAATCATTAATTGTGGATATTGTTGATGTGAAAGATACTACAATTGAGAACCTTGCACGTATGTTATGAAAATAGCAATGTGAATAGAGTCAGATCAAGCTCATACCAGAATTTTGAGTGCATGATAGAATATGCATTTCGTGCACACAAAAAGGTAATGAGCTTTGATGCTCTGATAGAGATCAGTCTAAATATGATTCCGTGAAATATGATTCCATGAAGATGTGCATGCACAAGTCTAGAAGAGAAGCTCAAGACAAGACAACATGGAGACAATTACATAAAAGGTAGGAGAAGCCTGTGATATCAGGCATATATTCAGAGCCACAAAAATAACAACAATAAGGACCCGTTCAGAGCACTCTTAAGAGAGCTTGCAGCCATCACTATTACAAAGTAACAGCCCTCATCTAGATTAAACAAACTTATCAATAAAAAACAGTCCAATGAAAAGAAAACGATTAGTGTTTTTGAGAATGAGACTAAAAACTGTACCTCAAGACCTGCATATACAGCTACAAATAATGCATACCCAGCAACTCCATAACCTGCATAAAATAACTATGTTTGAGCAGCAAAGCATAACACCTAACTATGTCAAAGTTCTTGAATGCTACTTTGATTTATGGAGCAGTATTCTGCTGTTTGAAAAATCTTACAGATAATTCTTTATATCTGTAAAAATATGCTCTGAAACACTCATGCATGTATACTTCAAGCATAAAATGGCTAACACTTCAATCTTCTGGATTATTTTTTCCTCGGACAAAACATCAATCAACTACTCAAGAAAACACACTCCAAAAAAGAAATGCAAAACAAACCTAGAAGTAACAGCAATACAATGTGGAGCATTCTACCAAATAGGAGCAAAAGAGAAGAAATGAATATCAGAAAAAGGGGCTTAAAGACCAGACACTAATATGAAAGACAGAGGGTTTTGATACATTGATTGATAACATATGTGCCTTGACTGAAGGTTCACATGAATGAGGAAAACCATGAGCATGTGTATAACAAGAGGCGAGCGGATCCCAACTCCAAATTTGTATCTATTGTCTTTGCAATCCCTCACTCTGATGTCCATGTACTTACTGGCTCTATCAGGACCAAAGTATCTTCACAACCTGTGAATAGAAGTACAAGTAAAGAAAAATGAACCAGATGTAGGCTATCTCTGATCCTGATGTATACATGCAGTCCAAAAGTAAAGAGTAAAGGAAGAGCATTCCTGATCTCTTACAGACAATTGATAAAATTTTGAACTGATGAGTAACATCAAATTGATTTGATACACAGAATTCACGTTGTTGAACACTTCATCTACTTCTACACTTGGGAGTTACTGAATCTATTCATGAAGAATAGCAAAAGAATATCATGATTATCGTGAGAGTACTTTTGTAAATGAAAAAACCAGAAGGCTAAAGTATGCATGTATACTAGTAAGAAAAAAACTCATCCCAAAAAGTGTTTCAAGGCCTGAATCAGTGTCACAGTCGCTGGTCTATTCTTCCCTGCAGTATACTCAGATGCAATATGCTTGCCTTCTCATGTTCACAACAGTTACTAGTTTCTTTCAAGGTTTGAAGATAATTGTAAGATTTGATAAGTTTTGTTGGCCTGCACCTTTTCTTTTCTGTTGTAAAATTCTCTTCATATAAATCTTCAAGTCTTCCTGTCTTTCACTTCACTTACTCCATCCTTGACTCTCTTATTACTAGCCCTTTCTTGGGGCAGCAGATTATCTTCTTTGATAAATGAAGTATTCGCAAGGGCTTTCTCCTCTAAATCAGCAGTAACCATCATGCAGTATATATTTCATAAAATTACCTGGTCAAATTCTGTGCAATCTTATAACTATTTCAAAATGCTATCCAGTTACTTGAGATAGCATGTCAAAAAAAATAGTTTTCGCACATATCTAGATGCTTTTCTGCATCCTCCTCTGTATCATCACAAAGAAAGGACAACTCAAGAGCAGCCTGCTTGACTCCCTAATACAAAAGAGAGAATACTGGTGTTATTCAGTAAGCTAAACATAAAAATCTCCTTTTCAATAAATTTGACCGTGCATTAGTATGAAGTGTTATTGGCACCACATTTTACTATAAAGTTCATCAATTATTTTCAGCTGTACATACCTTCTATAACATCTGAAAACTCAATTAGGAAAGCGTTAATTTGCTCTTTGTAAATGTAGCTAGCAATTCCAAAGCCACCTACTGCACCAATCAATAGCAATCCGACAACTATAGTGCCCTTCAAAGCTGTGTCAGTCATATCTCTTTGTTGTTCATCTTGTACAACCTTCATACTGTCATCTGGATTTGTAAATGTACTGTTAGAGGCAAGTGCATCATCTTTTATTGAAGCTAAACTGTTTCATCACCTTCATTTTCATTGGAAGACTGATGCTCATCCACACACTGGCTGCTAATCAGAGGTTCACTCTGCACTGGTTGGCTTACACTTTCTTCCAAGTCCCTAGTATTCCCTTTAGAAGATGAAGCTCGTACCAGATGCAAGCCTGCTTTCTTATATGACCTCGAACCAAAATGTTTGATGTCATCTGGTAGAGTCAAAACACATATAGACAAATACCTATTGAGTCATCCACCAATATCTTTTTTTAATATAATACTACTACTAGTACTTATAATAATAATAATAATAATAATAATAATAATAATAATAATAGTAGTTATTATTATTATTACAATAATCATTATAATAATAAAAATAATAATACGTGTGACTCTGTAAACACGTCCCTTTCCTTCACTGTTTCTTTCCCATCCATTCGATATGTGCCCCCCCCCCCCCCAAAAAAATGCCCCCTCCTTCCCAACTACATACTTAGTCTCCCACGCCCTCCCCCTCCCCTTCTCCCTCCTATCCCCATAAGTGTTCCTGACAGAACCATATGTTCAACAAAGACAGGTATCGAGGTCTGGAATGAATATACGAAAAGACCCAAAAATTTTCAAGACAACCTCATATTCAGATATCGACATTGTAGGATAATCGCCCGAAAAAAAAGGTATAAAATACTTGGCAATGGCATCGATTCTCAAAGAAGTGAAAAGTTGAAAACTCAAACCTCAAAGCATGTACTAGCAGCTAGAAATGTCACACGATTGAGTACATAAAGCATGAATATTAAAGTGGATACTACTAGCTACTCATGGCAAGCTGAAATAGTGTACTGATTCAACTACATTGAAGAATTTGGGGAATCAACCTCAAAGATGAGGTAAAAGAAGATGCAATTAGAAATGAATACATCCCAGTACAGGACACACTTGAAGAGAGGAGAGCTCAGACAGTTGCTTCATCTACATGTGAGGATCACATGTCTACCTGAAGGGAGATCAGCTGAGACAAATGCATCACAGATATGTCACCAACTAGGATATAGTGACATACCATTTACTCGTGCATGGAGAGTTGGCAAAGACAACACAAAACCTAGAGCTTTGATATTGCAAATGAGCATATCAAAGGAGAGAACCGTTTTCTTCAAAAAGCCGTCAACATTACGCAACCTCCCAAGAACACCCTTTTTTATGGATGAAGACCTTGCAAAAATGTAGATAGAACACAAGAGAACATGTATGCCCCATATCCTAGAGGCAAGAAGAGAAGGAAAGAAACCCTTTTATCGAGAGGGTAATGGACACCCTACTAAATAGGGATGTGTGGCCTATGAGACAGCACTATATCAGGACACATATCTCAGTGAAGCGCCCCATTGTGGACATGACCAGATCGCTTGGAAGACCTACTCGCTGCAGTGACTTTATTTGCATCACAGACACATGAGAGCAGAGACAAGGATTACCCGGTATAGTTGGATTTCAACGGGAGTCCAGTTTTAGGACCACTACCACACATGACACCATGCGGGTCTAGTGGTGTAGCAATTTTGTTCAGACTTGGCATCCAGAGAAAAATTCAAATTTTGAAGAGAGATGAAGAGGCACGATATATGTGGGTTCGCATTGAGCTCACTAGGGGGAGATGGATTTACATTGCTATATGCTAGTTTCCCCCCACCAGATTCAGTATATGCCAAACATAATGGGATGGTCACTTCTCCACTATCAAAGGACATAGTTCACTATTCCAGACTAGGTGAGGTCTTCCTTATTGGAGCCTTCAATGCATGTACACAATCTCGACAATGCGAGGCATATGACATGGAGCAGCCTAATATCATGGTGAGTTTGGAGTCAGACGAGACTAGGATTGACAAATCATCCAATGATATGTGTCAAGATACGATGATATGTGTCAAGATACGATGATACGTGTCAAGATATGACAGGGTATGGAAGACATCTTCTTGAGCTTGGTGGGCGACATCATCTCATTACCATAATGGGATGCATAGGTGGCCAGGTAAGGTGCTTTACTTGGTTTGTGCATAGTGATGGATAGAGCACTGTAGATTATATTTTAGGATCTCTATTTGGAGTCTCTCTCATTCACTCTCTTTCCATAGGTCGATGCCCACAAGGTGCAGATCACACATACTTTAGCTTGACTTTCTTTCTTCTATATCATGAGACCCCTCACCACATACCACCATACACTTCACACACAAGCTTTCTCATGCATACGCACACCATCTTTACTCAGAGCTCCTCACACTCAACCCACATGATTCCCTTGATACACTCACTTCACATATTATATTCATCTTGCATGACTCAACTACATGGAGTTTTCCCCACCTTCCACCACGAATTGGGACCATGCCCCAAGACAACTAGTATGATGAGGAGAGTGTGGGCTACGAAGATGCCTCGAAGCTGATGAGGCCCTTAGAGGGATCACACACAAACAGGCATAGCGCCGCATGCAGTCATTGACACGCACTAAAAGAGGGAGTTGAAGGAGCACCAGTATTGGGACATATACCACTTACTTATGAGCAAGGAGTGTTCAGTTGCATGGCAACTACTTTCACTTTCTTCACACAAAAGAAAGTGAGAAGAGCCATCTTACGACTACTTCAAGCTGAGCATCTTATATATGGTGAGGAGCTCTTGGTACCACTTATTACACACCTCTTCAAGAGAGCCTTGGTTGAGGGGTTCCCAATCACGTGACAAAGCACACCATTGTGCGTATTCATAAGTCTAGGGACATGACGGATCCTAGCACATACCGGACTATAATGATTGGCCCCATATTGGCCAAACTCTACGTAGTTATTCTTGAAGAGCTTAGCACCTTGGCTAAGCAAGAGGGTTTTTGGGCTCCAAAGTAGGCTAGCTTTAAGCATGCCTTTTCCACAAGGTTGTTAGCAACGTTTTCGCAACGTCCAAGGCAACGTGTTGCTAACGGGTTAGCAACATCGCAACGTTTGGGCCTGGACATTGCGAAAACGTTGCGAACCATTTCTTCTTTTTTTTTCTTTTTTTTTTGCAAATATAGTAACCTAGATGTATATTATAGTATATACATATATAATATGTATTATGTAGTATGTATTATGTTGATTTATGTAATATGTATTGAATATTTATGAATCATAATTCATTCCAATTTCCAAATTCTCGAATTCTTGGGGCCTGTTCAATGCAGTGATGGAAGATGCACAATGCACATTGCACATGTATGATGTCAGAATTTACAAATAATCATTATCATGACTCAATGACTCATTCTAAAATTCAAATTCACAATGCACATTCAAGCAACTTACTAGTAACTACTTAGTACTTAGTACTTACTACTTAGTACTTACTACTTACTACTTAGTACTTAGCAATGTTCATGTTGGAACTTGGCACCTAGCAATTGCATTATTTTCAAGAATCAAACTTCAAAGCATCTCATATGACATCAGAGTCCAGACAAATACATTAATATATATATATATTATATACAACTTACAAGTTACAAGGAACATTGAAAAACAAACTTCAAAGAATTATAATTTATGACAAAAACATGTGAAAAAGTCAACCTCATCTCAAAATTATGACACAAGTGACTGTCATAACTCATATGTGATATCATAATCCAATGTCCATAATACATATACATCAATGATCATACCAGTAACCATCATCCATGATACCACTAAGTAGTCAAACAATAAACTGTCAATAATACAATGATCAATCAATATCAAGTAAATCATAAGTCATAATATCATAATACATATGACATGTCACATGATCAGTCATCAATCCTCAAAATCGTCTGAGTCACTAATAACTATCACCATCATCATCATCATCACTATCATCATCATCACTATCATCATCATCATCATCATCATCATCATGTGGTGCTCGACTAGTAGATGCCTCCATCCTACTAGTAGATGGACCTGGTACACTATGTGCTCTATGACTAGAACGAGTCCGAGATGCCCTCATATCATGTTGTGGCACTGTCAACTCCTGATAGAGCATGTCATATAGATCAAGGTCCTCTGCCGGAATGCTAGGTATATCATGGACCCTCTCTATATCAAGCTCATCGACATTCACATGCCGCACCTCTGCTGAGTGGCCACCACGCTCCAATAAACGCAAGTTGCAGTGGCAATAGACAAGCCGCTCCAACTGCAATGTAGATAGTCTATTCCTCTTCTTTGTATGGAAGAGGGCCCATGTACTCCAATTCCTTTCACATGGACTGTGCACTACAATCTTGTGAAAGTATGCGGATGGCTAACTTTCTCTGCAAGATAAAAAAGAAAGAGTTCATTAAAAATTAAAGACTCAAGAGGATTGACTCATGATTAAGTTATAACTTATTAGTTAAAGACACAAGAAGAAATTGGAATGACTTACTAGCTCAGGTGTACCAATACCGTATCTCTCCCACCATGTCACAGGCATCAACTGCATGCAGTGTCTCTACCAAAAAGTCCTTCATTATTCTGAAACTGGGTGAGCTGAAGCTCCAACTTCCCACGTAGCTCCACATCATAAGGTCCATACAATTGATCTACATAGTCATTCCAAGCATTCACAAGCTCCATATCCAATGACTGTGATGCAGATCTCCATAAAGGATGTAGTAGATTGGCCATCCCATGTATAGAGCAATGGAACCAATCCCACCTCTTCCTCCATATTCCTTTTAATTCCTCTATCCTATGGATAAAAAACAAATCAAGTTAGAAAACAATAAGATTTAAGAATGTTGAACTTTGAAGAGTCAAGACTTGAACATGAATGCTCATAAAAAATAAAATATGGTTACCCAAGTTTCAACTTACCTCTCCAATATCAAATAAAGACATCTCTGTATAGACTCTCCGACACGATCCATGAACTCATAAACAAGTCCAAGTGTGCAGCCCTCTCTATCTGCTATGCGTATGAGTGAATATAAGGGCTGTAAGGCCCGCACTAATCCATCCACATCCCTCCAAAAACTGTCATCCAAACATGTGCATCGTACAAGCTCTGCCTTTGGACTAGTATGTCCATCCCAAGCTAACCAATCACGTGATACAACTGTCTGCATCAGTGCTTGCCTCACTCTTAATAATCTTTCCATGACTATGCACATGTATGCAAATCTGGTCTTTGCGGGCTTCACCAAATCAATATCACTGTAAGACCGAAATATAGCAAGCAATTTTGATCTCTTTGTGAACAAAGAGACCACTTTTATGCAAGTGGTAAAAATGGTGTAAATCCATGGTATCTTCCCCACATCCTCTATCAGCAAATCAATGCAATGGGCAGCACACGATGTCCACACAATAGAGGGGAATTCTTCTTCTAGAAGCTTGCCCATAGCCACACAATTACTTCCATTATCTGTAACCACCTAGACTACCTTTTCTACACCAATGTCCATGATAGCTTGACGGATATGGTCATAAATGAACCTACCTGTTTACATATAACACAATGTCAATTGATAAATTATAATTTATCTTGACATGTGTCATGCACATGCACAATGCACAATGCACATGCACATGCACATGCACATGCACAATGCACGTGCATGACACATGTGCATGTGCATGTGTATTGTGCATGTACATACATACATACAAGCCAATGCACAATGCACATGCACATGCACATGCACATGCACATGCACATGCACATGCACATGCACATGCACATGCACATGCACATGCACATGCACAATGCACATGCACATGCACATGCACATGCACATGCACATGCACATGCACATGCACATGCACATGCACATGCACATGCACAATGCACATGCACATGCACATGCACATGCACATGAGAGATGCCACACGCATGATTGATCATTGCACAATCAAATATAAACTGAAAATTCAAAAATCAGTTCACTTACATGTGACTGTAGTACCAGCAGATGATGCATCTATGGCTCGAAGGAACATGGTCCCTTTGCAACAATGCACCAAAATGTTGTACACATTCCTCTTTCGTATGTCCGTCCATCCGTCACACATGATTGTGCATCCATACTTTGCCCATGTCTCTTTCATGGGCTCAAGCTCTCTCTCTAATGCTTCCTTTGTTTTTTTAAGCTCCTTTGTCCTCAACTCTTCATAGTAGGCCCTTGCCAACGAAACCCTAATAGTGATACTTTCTCGATGGCATTTCTCCATGCCGGTGTCCGTGCAACATTAAAAGACAAACCACATTGTATAAAAGCTTTCATGATGGCTTGTGTGGCTTCTTGTTTACGTTGTTGTTGCAAGCTAGCACGTATAGATGCTCCTCCAATTGCTACATATTGTAGACATGTTAGGCCGTCAAAACATATTTTATATGAATCCTATTTTTCAGTGAGGAGACCTGATCGAATCGACGGATTGGCTTGTAACCATTCGCAATAGTAATAGAATGGATCCTCTCTCCGTGTAGAGAGAGAGACGAGTACTGGACCTTCCGGATTGTCGATTTGTCGCATTGGGGAAGAAGTATTCAGTACATATTGAGTTTTGTGTAATTGAATTCTTTTCTGTATTGTTATAATTCTACTGATGTAATTTGTTCTGTACCGGATTGTGTAACGATTCTGCCTAAGAGGTTTGAAGTTTTCGGTGGTTACATCTAAGTTCTTTCTGAAAAATTCGAGGAGTATGAAAGATCTTTGTATCAGGTAGATAATTGTGAAGTGGGAGAAACACACCGATCTAGTCTCTAGATTCTGCCACCCAAGAACCCAATGAACCTGTTCCTTCCTTAACCGGACACGACAGAGGTTAACATTGGTGATCCCATTTGAGGGGTGGTGGTTATAGCCTACATGTTGGTAACGCGATCCGACGAATCTTACCTGAAGAATAAGACTGACAAACATCCCGTGCGAGTGAACATTACTTTAGGAACAGCAAAGCGCAAAGTAGGTGAAGTCACAACGTCCGATGAAAAAATTGTAACGAATCGCAACAACCCCCCAACACCATGCTTAGTTTCCGGTCGGTGGGACATACCAAAAACTTCTTCCGCTCTTTTCGGTGAAACTTTGGTGGTGTCCGGTGAAATTTCGATGGTGTCCGATGAAACTTTAGTGGTGTTCGGTGCTATCGAGAACGAAAAGATGCAAAATACTCAGTCTGTGCAAACTAAATCCCCACAAGAAGCTGTAGTAGATATCACAAAAATTTAAAAAGATCCACTGGCGAAAGCAAGCACTACCTGAGAAGGCTAGAGAAAGCCTATAGAGCGACGAATTGCAACTACCTTCCCAAGGTTTTGGAGTAGCAGAAAAGCACCTCCGACAAAAGAACTAGAACCCATTCAACAGCTAAATTTAGAAATTCCAGGGCGACTAGAACGACAAACACATCAAGCATCATCTTCCAGTTCCGATTCTGCAAACGTTGTGGACATACTTGAGTATTTTAGCCCCCGATTCTGCAAACATTGTGGACATACTTGAGTATTTTAGCCCCCGATTCTGCAAACATTGTGGACATACTTGAGTATTTTAGCCCCAGACTGATGGAAGACCCACAAGATGGACAAAGAAGGAAGCATCCAACTGGAGTAACCTATGCCAAATTCGGCCGATTTCCGAGTGACGACCGGGATGTACATGTTCACACATTTGAAATCAACTACAGTGTATTAGATCATCCGAATGATGATGAGTGTAAGACTTGAGTATTCCAATCCACACTCATAAATGAAGTTGCACGATGGTTAACGGAATTTGATTTAGATCACTTTCAACAATATAACGCAGTCAAAGAAGCCTTCTTGCAAAGATTCCGGTTCAAGAAACTTTTACGTGTTGGGTTCATTATCCTTATTGAACATGCCGAACGGATCTCTCTTATAGTGATTGTCCCTAAGAAAAATAAACAACTACGAATCTGTGTGGATTACCGAAAACTTAATGCTTCCACCATTCCCGATCCTTTTCCCTTACCTTTTCTCGATAGTATGCTCAATGAAGTAGCATGCCGCGAAATATATTCCTTTATGGACGGGTATAGTGGATATAACCAAGTTCGCATGGCTGAAGCAAACATTCCTAAAGCTTCTATCATTACGAATTGGGGGGTCTATGCTTGTACAGTTATGTGGTTCGGTCTCCAAAATGCCCCTAGCACCTTCTAACATTGTATGCATAACATCTTTTCCCCCTATTTGACTAGTTTTATGAGGGTGTTTCTCGATGATTCACTTTCGTGTGCCAAACTAGATCATTTACAACATCTCCACCTTTGTTTTTTAAAGTGTAGAGACTATCGGCTTTGCCTTATTCCTACCAAATCACGTGTGGTAAATTGCTTGGACATATTATTTCACGCCAAGGTATTCAAGTTGACCTGGATAAGGTGCAGGTTATCCTTCATGCCAAACCACAAAAATCACATACGGAAGTTCTTCGTTTTCTTGGACAGATCCGGTGGCAGAGTCGTCTTCTTCACTCGCTTGTGCATCTTACTATCCCACTTACTTGGCTAACCAGAGTCCCTCCTCTTGAATTTCACTGGACTCATGACTGTAACACTAGCTTTCTTTGCCTGAAGCAATTACTCACGCAAGCTCCTATTCTCCAAGCTCCTCAATGGGACTTACTATTCCATGTATTTGTTGACGCATCCGATATCGCTATTGGCGATGTTTTAATGCAACTCCATGAAAAGTGGTATCGTCCGGTATACTATGCTAGGAGACATCTTGCCCTTGCAAAACGAAACTACTCAGTTACTGAATGCGAGTGTCTTGGCCTTATTTATTCCATTAAAAAGTTCCGTCCTTATCTACTTGGCCCTAAATTTAATTTCCATGTGGACCATTCCGCCTTAACTTATTTAGTACGACAGCAAAACTTGGGTGGCCGACTCGCCCGCTCGGTCCTCCCGTTGCACGAATTTGATTATGATGTTATTCATCGGTTCGAGTCATCACATGCGATTGCTGACTTCCTTTCCCGGTTGGATTCGGGTGACGCTCAAATTGGGGTGGATGATTAGTCTCCGGCCATCTACATTGTTCAGCCCAATTCCTCTTTGGTTCGTTGGGATTTGGCCAACTCCTATTATGATACTCTTTTGACTTTCCTGACTACTCGTCCTCTCGAATCTCTTCCCATTCCTCCTAGGCAGAAATTGGCATTGTATAGCCGTCAGTTTCATATTATTGTAGGGCAATTATACTATTCCGATTCTTCGAGGGCTTGGCTCCGATGTGTCCCCACTCATGAGGTCTCATCGGTCTTTTCCTTAGCGCATGAAGCTTCCACGGGTGGTCATTTTTCGGTGGATTTAACTTATAAAGAACACTTTCAGAGCAGACTTTGATGGCCCACGATGCAATGTAATAGTCATAACTATGTGCGGGCTTGTGATCCTTGTCAACCTACTGGCCAACCCCTTCTTCGGCATAATTTTCCTCTTCAACCAATCCTCCCTCTTGAACCCTTCTAGAAGTGTAATTTACCAGTGTAATTTGTTCTATACCGGATTGTGTATCGATTCTGTCGGAGAAGTTTGAAGTCTTCAATGGTTACGTCTAAGTTCTTTCTTACGAATTCGTGTAGTACGATGGATCTTTGTATCCGGTAGATAATTGTGACGTGGGAGAAACATATGGATCTAGTCTCTAGATTCTCCCACCCAAGAACCCACCGAACCTGTTCTTTCTTAACCGGACAAGACAAAGGTTAGCAGACGTGAGACTATGATACAGTCTATACAGAGAGCAAAGGGTGGTATACAGGAGAGGATCACTCATTTCTTTCATAAGATTCAGGCAAGACCGATCCAGTGGACCAGGACTCACTATCAAGAAGACAGAGACTCAAAGAGTCAGGAGAAAGCTTCGAGTTTGCGGATATGTGAGACCCCGGCTCAACCAGCATAAAATCTTGAGGATCCGACTCCTTACATGAGCAGGTGATGGAGTGGAGACGTGCATCCACACCTTGGGACAGTATATTCCACCAGAAACTTTACCCATCACCTACGTATCACATTTTACATCCCCCCATACCACATCTCGAGGTTTATGATTTCCCCCTGTATGGCATGGGCATTTTTTGCTGAAATTTACATTCCATTTTGATTTTCCAGCTGATTGGATCACTATCTTTCGTATATGGTTTGTCTTGAACTCCAAATTTGGCCTTCACTAGACGTTAATATGACTTTCTTTCTTCTTTCTTTCTCTGTCTCTCCCTCCCCAGGATGAAAGTCTACAGCTCATAGGAGGAGAAAGGAGTGCTGTTGAGCACAGACCCTTTCCATCCTCCTCGATAAACGTACATGAGATCAGGTCCATTCCCAGAAGATTCTCACCTCGCATTATACGTACACCAACTCTCTGTTTTCATATCGAGCTACACTTTCTTACTGTCGAAAGGATGTAATTGGTAAAACACAGAGACAGACAAACAGTGAGAGGGGAATACCAGCAAAAATGTTGAATGTCGGCTTGGACAGCTGAAATATACGCGGGCGTCCATCCCAAGGTGTAAAAATCGGATTAGCCGAGAGCATCGAAGTTGCCATCAGGAAATTTTCAACGAACTAAGGACGAAGTAACCGATCCCAGAATGGCAGCAGCAGCTCATGGGCACCTTGGTAAAGCTAAAAAAAGCATGGCGAGACTTCTACTCGATCAAATGGAGCTCCTTCACTGCAGAGTTAAAGCTGAAGATTAGGATTAGTAAACATTCTCCTTCGTGCAAGCGCGCCCGAATGACTGCATGTACAATGCGTCCATGTACTTCGATACGTACGTAGAAACTGAGTGACAGCACACTCTGTGTGTGTATTTGTGGGTGTGTGTGTGTGAGACAGAGAGAGAGAGAGAGAGAGAGAGAGAGAGAGAGAGAGAGACTTCTGCTGATCGCAAGAGTGAGAAAGAGCACCAAACCTTCAAGCTTGTGAGGGAAACCTTGACCACGTAGAAGATCGACGAAACGGATTTTCAATATGAATATTCTACAGTATGGATATATCGAATGCGGACATGTGCACTCTGTCAATTACCAGTTTAGCCGTTCACGACTGGTTGGTTATATGAGCAGATTTTGGAACACAATATGTCACTCATCAAATCATCTATCCAAAATGTTATGTGTGCACATTTGGAACACAATTTCTGGAACTGATTGAGTGAGCATGTGGATAGATGGTTCAAGGTTTTACTTTGTGTTCAAGTTTAAGGCTTTCAATGTATAAGGTAATAGAAAGGAACATGCACCTACACACAAGTACATGGAAAATGCATTTGGGTCAATGTTTTGAGATATATAAAAGAGATTTATATGTATCCTCAATATCACTCTTGTCTTGAGAGTTAAGGCCACGCAAGTTCAAGCTAAATCCGAAGTTCAAATCAAAACAAACTTAGCTAAGGGGCAAAAGAGTTGTGGCCTTGTTTATTTGTGGTCAAGGAAGCACTAAAGGTCAAGCCATACGGAAATTCATGGCAAATTCATGGCTAGATGGAGCATAAAAAGAATAGCTTAGAAGATTAAGAATCATATAGTTCAACCCCATAGGTTTCTCATCAAATACGGCATGGATTCATTGTAGATTGATTGTCAAAACGTGTGAGAGCAAGACCATGCTATTGAGCATCACCCATTTGCACAAAATTCTATACACATACTTAACTAGAAACAGTTTTATGATATTTTGACACTAGTCATACGCTCATTTGCAGAGGATACTCTGGCAAAATTTTTCAGATATATAGTGGTCGATTTACTCCTTGATACACTTATTCGTTGGTGTTCGGACTCTTCTAGGCGCTCCATTAGCATTCCATTTAGTTCTGTACCATCATGGCATCAGAGGTCTCAGGCACATCCGGTGGATCAGGGTCTAGTACTAGTGTTCCGAGGAGGAGCTATAACTTGCACGGAAAAGACCATTTTGAGATCCGAAAATTTGATCGCACAAACTTTGCTCTATGGAAGAATCAGATTAAAGATGTGCTGATTCAAAGGAGGAAATGGAAGCCAGTAAATGGGATTTCAAAGAAGCCTGCTGACATGGATGAAGATGATTGGGATGAGTTAGATAAAATGGACAGGTCTACCATTTGCTTGCACGTGGCAGATAATGTTTACTTTACAGTATTAGACTATGAAAGTGCAGAGGAGCTTTGGAAGAAGTTATGCCATACATATGAAAAAGGGACGGCATCAAGTAAAGTGTATCTGATGAGAAAATTATATGACCTTCGTATGAAGGACACAAATAGTGTTTCTGCTCATCTAAATGAGTTTGATGCTGTATTCTCACTGTTACATGCTCAAAAAATGGATATGGATAACGAAATGAAACCAGTATTGTTGTTATGCACCCTACCATCATCATAGGATACATTTTGCACAACTATTAGCAATAGTGCACCTGGTGGTAAACTTGTCTATGATGACATATGTGGAGCACTCTTGAGTGAGGAGATTCGTAGAAAATCTATGGTTGGCACTTAGAGTGGAGATGCATATAATGTTGGTGATTCTTAACAAGGAAAGAATCAACAACGTGGCAAGAGCAAGAACAAGGAAAAGAATGGTCAACGAAATAAGAGTAGAAGTAAATCAACGAAGAGAGATATCGAATGCCATTATTGTCATAAGAAAGGACATATGAAGAAAGACTCTTATGCATTAAAGAATGCTAAAGGTAAAGGAAAGAACGTTGATGGGCATGTTAAACAATTACCTGCACCATCTACTTCGACTGTGAAGATTGAAGTAATTAATGCTATTTCTGATGATGTTGATGTGTTGACACTTGGTAGTACTGTGCCATCTGAGGCGCTTATGGATGATTCTCTTTCCCACACATGGCTGCTAGATTTTGGTGCTTCTTTCCATGTGACACCACACAGAGAATGGTTCTCTAATTATGCAGCAAAGCCTCATGGAACCGTGAGACTTGGTGACTCTTACCAATGTGATGTTGTGGGGATCGAAGATGTGGTTGTGCAATTCATTGATGGTTCAAAATTTACTATGCATAATGTACGCCATGTACCTCAGTTATCACACAGTTTGATGTTAGTTGGTCAACTTGATGACCTTGGTTACAAGGTGGTCTTGTATGCTCACTCCTTTCGCATATCAAAGGGCAATATGGTTATTGCAAAATGAAGCAAAGTTGGCTCACTTTATCCTTTATATGTATCGCAGAAAGAACACTTGTTAGCTGTTACTAAACAGCCTATATTTGGCATGGTCGTTTGGGCCATATATCTCATAGTGGAATGGAAAATCTTTCTCGTTCTGGATACTTACCTGTGTTATCTTTCTCCGATTTCTCATTTTGTGAGCATTGTCAATATGGAAAGCAAACCAAAAATGTGCATAGAATGAACACTAACTCTTCAATTCAGCCTTTGGATCTCGTTCATACAGATGTGTGTGGTCCCATGCCCACTAGGTCCTTAGGTGGCTCTCTCTACTTTGTCACTTTCATAGAGGATGCTACTAGAAAAGTTTGGGTATATCCTATCAAATCGAAGGATGAGGTATTCCCTACTTTCAAAAAATGGCTTGCTTCAGTTGATACTGAAAAAGGAACTAAGCTTAAGGCTTTACGTTAAGATAATGGGGGTGAGTATACCTCACATGAATTCAACCTTTACTGTCAATCTAGAGGGATCCGTAGAGAGTTTACAGCTCCTTATACCCCACTAAAAGATGGTGTAGCTGTGATGGTGAATAGAACTATTCAAGATAGAGTATTCTCTATGTTGCATCATGCAAACCTCTCACAAGGCTTTTGGGTAGAAGCAGTATTGATTGGAGTTCATGTGATTAACCTTTCACCTAGTACTGCCAAAGGTCTGAAAGTGGCACAACATTTATGGATAGGGAAGCCACCATATTATGATCATCTTCGAGTTTTTGGGTGTGAAGCATATGTTCATATACCCAAGAATCTTAGACAAAAGTTGGACCATAAGTCAAAGAAATGCATTTTTCTTGGGTATGATCAAGAAGTACAATTTGGATATCGCTTTTGGGATCTTGAAACATGATCAATGATTAGAAGTAGTGATGTCATTTTCAATGAGCCTAAGATGCATAAATAGCCCATTAAGGAGGTTGAAGTGAGAAGAGTGGTGTTTGAGGATACTAGTCCTCCGGTTAGCATGCATAAAAATGCTGCACATAGGGATGTTCAAGAGAATGTCCATTCAGATCAGTCTGCACATGTTCTTGTTCAGCAACCATTGAGACGTTCTGCACGTGTCTCACATCCACCTGATAGATATGTTCCAAGTTTAGATTTTGTTATGCTAACAGATGCCGGTGAGCCTTCTTGCTACAAAGAGGGTATGTAGATAGAGGATCATGTCAAGTGGGAGCGTGCCATGAAGAGTGAGTTGGATTCTATTCACAAGAATGGTACTTGGGATTTATTACCTTTGCCAAATGGCAGGAAAGCTTTACCGTGTAAATGGGTATATAAGCTGAAATTCACATCATATAGTGCTTCTCCAAAGTATAAAGCACGACTTGTTGCAAAGGGTTTTAAGCAACAACATGGTGTTGATTTCGAGGAAATCTTCTCTCTAGTGGTCAGATGACTACCCTTCGTATGTTGCTTGGATTTGTTGCAATGGAGGACTTAGAGCTAGTCCAAATGGATGTGAAAACTGCTTTCTTGCATGGAGATCTTATAGATGAGATCTACATGGAACAACCAAAGGGTTATGTAGTTCCTCGCAAGGAAATTCTATAAGCTTGAGAAGAGCTTGTATGGACTTAAACAATCCCCAAGATAATGGTACCAAAAGTTTGATGTGTTAATGAATTCTCAAGGCTATTCTCGAAGTAATGAGGATCATTGTCTCTACACAAAGAGATGCTCAGATGTCAGGTTGATATGCTTGATACTTTATGTTGATGATATGTTGATTGCTGGGAAGTCCTCTTATGATTTGTCCATTCTCAGAAAGAAGTTGAGTCATACGTTTGATATGAAGGATTTGGGGAATGCCAAACATATTCTTGGCATGCACATTACTCGTGATAGGAGTAAAAGATGCATATAGTTGTCTCAAAGTGAGTACATATCCAAAGTACTTCACAGGTTCAATATGCAGGGTGGAAAGGCATTGAGTACACCTTTACCCACATATGTGAAATTGAGCAAGCATGATTGCCCCAAATCAGATGAGGAAAAGGAATTCATGACCAAAATTCCCTATCAGTCTGCTATTGGTAGTCTTATGTATGCTATGTAGCTAGGAGACCAGACATTGCATTTGCAGTGGGAGTTGTGAGCAGATATATGTCTAATCCTTACAAGAAACATTGGGAAGCATTCAAGATGATTTTAAGATATCTGAGTGGCACTAAGGACAAGTGTCTATGCTTAGGTAGAGGGAAAGCATCCATTATTGGTTACACAGATTTTGGCTATGCTGGTTGTGTAGACAATCGTAAGTCTACATCAGGGTACATTTTTCATTTTGCTGCAGGCGCTATCTCTTGGAGATCTCGTCTTCAAGAATGTACAACTGTTTCCACCACAAAAGCAGAGTATGTTGCAAGTGAGACATGTAAGGAAGCGTTGTGGCTTTCTCGTCTTGCTTGTGATATGAGTTTACCTCAGCATGTACCTCATTTGCTCAGTGATAGTCAAAGTGCCATTGCTTTGGCTAAGAATCCGGTCTATCATGCAAAGACCAAGCACATTGAGGTGAGGTATCACTTCATTAGAGATTGCTTAGCCACTTAGCACATTTTTCTTGAGAAGGTTCACACTCAAGATAATGTTGCAGATGCTTTGACTAAAGCTCTACCACAGGATAGCTTTCGACACTGTTGTCACTTGATGGGGGTTACTTGATTTCTGATCTTACACAGTCACTTATCTGCTGTGTAACATGCCCATTAGGTGGGAGGTATAGTTTGTATACTTACACTCTGGTATTCTTTATCATTCCTTATTTTTTCTCCCATAGCTACTTTGGCCATATTGGCCTTTAGTGGGAGATTGTTACCGTTAGTGTCCATGTGAAAGGCCAAATGGCCAATGGACACTTCTTTGTATATGTTCTTTAATAAAACATATAGTGTCCTGGTCAGCCACAGACTGTAAGTTCGACCGCATTTGTGAGACCTAAGAAGTCTATCTTCGTGCTCCCTATGTACTGTGTTTTCGGTGTATTCTGCAGCATCTGTGTGAAGTACTACATATGGCCTCAGGAGCTCGATTTTCTACTCCGAGCATATCATCATGGAGCTCTTGAGAAGGAGAGCGCACTATGGTGCATCATCATGGAAATACTTCATAATGATCAAATCCTTGCACAAAAACCTTTTCACAGATGTTATCTTGATGAAGGTTGGTATGGAATCATATGGCCTTGATATTCACTAGCCATAAATTCTAAAAAATCATTAGGCATACATCTATCATGTTGAGATCTTGGGTAGCATCCTGATGATGAGATCCTAGATGTTATGGCTTATTTTATAGGTCTATCGGATGTTGAGATCATTGCTTATCATAAATAAGCAATGATCTCAACATCTAAGTGTACTCCTAATAGCTTGTACTAAGTGGGATTTCACTTGTTCCCTCATGATTGGATATGGAGGTGTGATTGGATGGAGAAGATTAATTCCTTATTGTCTGCCAATGTTGTTGGCAAGTTACTAATAAATACTTCTCTTTTAAAGTCTACAAAGCTCTCATCTATATCTCTCAGTGCATGGCTCTCTTGACCATGCTTCCAAGCTCTCAAATGATGGTAATCTCTTCTTTGTGTTTCTTGTTAAAAACAATGATTCCTAATCATGTGTAATGGTTTCTTGTATGGACTATTAATGGAAGGTAAAATAAGAGGGTGGGAATGGAGACATTGATGGCCAGGAGTCTAAAATGTCTTAATCTCTACTGGCGTTTGCCTCTTGTGACCTTAACATTGCATGCAACTTTTTGTCTTGTTCTTGATATTTTCTATTTGTTTTTCTTTTTTCATTTACAAGGGCTACTAATTTTGATATTTTCTTGATTTTTCTAGTAGGTAAGATCATTTTGAGCATGTGCTTCTTGTAACTTACTCAATAATGCTCTCTTTTTTCCCTCAAAATGCTCTTGTTATGTCTTTTTATGCTCTCAATGTATATGTTCAAGAGGGCATGTACATGCCATACCCCCCATGCTTCATCCATTAGCTTCCACACCACCATTACACAATGCTTCCACCTCCACTTTTACTTTTCATGCATTGGATATCCCCACTAATCAAAGCCAACAACTTCACATCTTGTCCTTTCCATGTTATCTCTGTCTCACATGCCCTCCACATCTTCCACTCAACCAATTCCCACTCTAAACTCTTTCATAGATAATCAAATTGGAAGTATTATCAAATAGCTTAAAGTCTATGCATGAGAACATCAAATATACAAGAACACAACCTTAGAAGTGGAAAAAAATAGTGACCACTAAGGTACAAGAAATAGAGGCTATAACACAAGGGCTAGAGAAAGAGAAGAGCATATCTGACAAATTGCTCAAAAAACTAGAGGTCGTGAAAACCGAAAAAGAAAAGGCAAAGACTTTGGTAAGTACTTTCACTTCTCTAGAGCCTTTTAAAAAATGACATCACAAATCAAGGTTGATGGGGTAGCCAAATTTACAGAAAGATCACAAAGATATGATACAAGATTTTATGAGTGGAAACTTGATCAATTATATAGATACTCTTGTCACTACATCATAACACATGGCTATTGAATTATTCATGGTTATAAAACCGGATCTAGTGTTATTTGGGTTCTTGTGATGTGAAAGCCTCTACTAATTCTCCATCCAAACCTTGTGATACAAAGTTAAAGTCTTCAATGTGCTTTGTTCACTTAGGGGCCTTCTTCTTTTGTATACTCTTCTTCGTCTTTGATTGCTCTTTTTGTGACTTCTCCATCTTCTTTCTCCTTTGCTTGTGTAGCTTTTCCAACTTATTTAATATTGGAAACTTAATCTTTAAATGAAATAAGGAAGTTAAGATTTTACTTACTATCTTTTGTGGGACTGCTACTAGTAGAGCATCACTACATGACAAGCATTCATAAATGATCTTGGTTAGTCATAGGATTTCCTTACCTTATTTCGCCATTATGAAGTGATGGTGCTAATATCAGGTCCTTACCTTCTTTAGCCATTCATAAATTAATGGGATAATGTTAATTGTCTCCTTGGGTTTCTTAGTTATAAGAAAAAGGGTACACTATGATTTTGACTAGAAATGTATACCTAGTGAAGTGATTCATGCAAAACTATAAATGGAAAACTTGGATGACCAACTCTAAATTGAGGTAGTTATATAATTCTTCAAAAGATATGAAATCTTTTTCTCGTCTTCAATCTGACTATATTGTTTCATTGGTTCGGGGAACTTGAGGTT
This sequence comes from Ceratopteris richardii, assembly GCA_020310875.1. Taxonomy (NCBI): domain Eukaryota; kingdom Viridiplantae; phylum Streptophyta; class Polypodiopsida; order Polypodiales; family Pteridaceae; genus Ceratopteris; species Ceratopteris richardii. Next base: position 92,239,398 of record CM035436.1, read on the forward strand.
TTGTCTAATGATATGAGGAGGTGTTATGGATTGCCTCTTGGATTGTGACAAATCAATGACCATGGTGATGCTTTCTAGTTCTTCTCAATGACCTCTTCATAAGACGATATAATCTCTACACATGGCGCTTTATCAACATGTGCTATTGGCATTCTTAAGTATTCATGAATCCTTAAGTTGTCCCATGTTGAGAATACTAAGGTTTTTGAATGAATGGTCTCAAATTTTGATGCTAAGTAAACCATTTTGTTGTGTTATTGTATGCTACCATGATAAAGAAGATAGATGAACCCTATTGTATGATTTATGTTTTGTCGATTTTGTTCAATCATCCAAAAAGAAGTCATAGTGATGTTATCCAATGGTAGACATGGAGACTCTAGAATAACCACTAGGGCTTTCTTGTGTATTCATGATGAGGAGGCTACCGTATCCACCTTTAGCCAACTTACAATTTGTATCTAAGCATAAAATACATTACAACCTAGCCAAATAGAGAATGCTAATGACAAAGTTAGTAAAGTAGTAAAAGATTTAGTAAGTTAACTTGTAAGAGAGTCAATAAGTTAGTATTATGGTACCAATTTGTGTGTGCCTCTTGTGCATGGGATATTACAAGTGTGTTTATGCTTGAACTTGAAATGTGGCCCTACAACATGCATACTTTGTAAATGTGTTGACCTAACATAGTGCAAAAGACGAGGTTGTGCATTGAGCAATGGATTTTTGCACATTGAGATTCCCATTTCTACCTATGTTGCTTGAAAAAGGGAGTATAATTTTTGTATGGAGGGATCTACTTGATTCCTAAATGATTCAATAATCGGGTGATCTAAAGACTCTAAGCCATACTACTTACTAAGAATCCACTTTTGGATCATTGTACACTCGTTTTGAGTCAATGCATTCTTTCTAATTATTTCGAGAGCTCTTTCTTTGTCATAACCTTGGGTTTTTGTGTTTGTTTTTCTTGAGCCATTGATGACTCTTTTGTCATCCAAACCCATTTTTTATATGTTGACTCATCTTAATCGTCACTATAGGTTGATTTTGATTAGGTAGACTATATCTTGTTGTTCTATTGTCTCTCTTGTTCTGTCTTGGCTTGAATGATAGAACTATTCTATTAGGATTTTTCACAGAGTTTGGAATGTGTAACAATCTCTTTAGTATGCATATTTGTGATTCCTTGTTTACGTTTCAATCACCTCTACATTTGATGGTGGTTGGTCCCCACTTCCACTCTCACTTTCCATACCATCTTTTGTGCAAGCTTCTTCATTCAAATTAGTGTTTGGTGCAAGAGAAGCATGCAAACATTCATTCAAAAAAAAAGCAAAACATCAAAGATCATATAATGTTGGTACATTACATGTTCATTTTGCATTTGTACACCACTAGATGTAAAGTCTATTGTGTTTGAATGCTTGTTTAAGCAATCTCTACCTAATATGATTTTTCTTCTTCCATCTTCTCTTCATGTATGACCAAAAAAATCCTCATAGGAGACTAATTCATCTACATTCAACATATTGTCATCTCTCCTATGCATGCTAATCCTATTCTGACCACTCCAATGACATATGTGTTTGTTTGAAAGATTTGTCCTTTGAAGGTCCAAGCCAATTTAGTTGAAGAGTCTGAGAGTGAGTGTATGAATGAAGGAGATTCTATGGATAATTTTTTGACAAAGATCAAAGATTTGAAGGAGCAGTTGATTTCTACTGATGAACTCATGCCAAATAGTTCACTTTTGTAGATTGTTCTAAACAATCTTCTAGATTCAAATCAGAGTTTTGCTTCTTCTCTTCGATTGATGATGAAAGGATATCCAAATGCCTTAACATTTGAGGAGTTAATCTCGATTTTGTTGCAGAATAGGTCAATTATGCATGCTGCATATCAAGATTCAATTGTTAGTCAAAAGGGCAAAGGTAAATAAAGCTCATCTACTAGTGAGCAAAAATTTGCTAATGCTACACAACTGAAGAAAGAATACAAAGATGAGAAGAAAACAAAAAAGTAGAAACAATTTTGCAAATATTATAAGGCAAATGATCATGTCATAAAGAGTTTCCTTAAGCTAACTGCAAAAGAGGCAAAAAAGAAAGAGGTTGGAATGGTTGTTGTAGAGGCCTCTACACCCTAAAACATAGTCCGTTAATCTTGTACAGAATGAATAATGTGCATTACTACTGTTTGCAGCTATGAGCCGTCTTATCATGAGCAATATATGCCTGAAGTAACTCATATGTTTGGTACTTTGATAGTGGTACAACCAAACATATTACCTCACAACACAATTTCTCTAGTTCACATAAGCCTACCTCTATAGGGAATACTAACGCATGTGCTAACATCGCCTCTTATCCTGTAATGGGAGTTGGTAACATCATCCTGACTACTACTAATGATAGTTCTTTCACATGGTTAGCTGCTTTATATGTGCCACGAAACAAGAAAAATATAGTAACACTTTCAACATTATCCAAGGTTGATTTGGTTGTTGAATTTGTTAATGATTGATGTACAATTCATGATCTCTCAAATGGTGATGTTATTATTGCTTCTAACATTTTATGTCATGGGTTGTATAAGCTCATAGAATATGAAAAATCTATGAATGATTTAGCATGTGTAGTTCAAGATTCTCAGGCTATCTCAAATGCAAATCTTTGGCATGCACACTTTGGTCATTTGAGTTTGCTAGTTTGCTTCACCTATAGAGATCTGAAATGATGTCCTTTCTATACAAACTTGAGCAACCTTATAAACATGTCCATAAAGGTTGTATTTTGGGCAAACTGCAACATTGTTGCTTCCCAAAAGAGGCTTCAGTTTGAGCTGCTCATAAATTGCAGCTTGTTCATAGCAATATTTGTGGTCCTATGCAGACACCTTCTTTTGGGAACTACCTTTACTTCATGACTTTTATTGATGACTTCTACAAGCATGCATGAGTGTATCCATTGAAAGCAAAGTATGAAGTTTTTATGTGTTTCAAATTGTTCCTAGTTATGATTGAAATCTTTCAACATGTAAATTGGGCACCCTTCATTCTGGTCAAGGGGCGGATACATGTCCTCTGATTTTAATTCATTTTTGGCTAATCATGGGATAAAACATTAGTGTACAATGTCATATCCACCTCAATGAAATGTAGTTGCTAAAAGAAAGAATAGGTCTCTCATGGAAATGGTGAGGTGTATGGTCAAAAGTCGGGCTTTACCACATAGTTTTTGGCCCAAGGTTGTTATGTGTGCAATATATGTACTTAACAAGTGTCCCACCAAAACATCGCAATCGATCACTTTATATGAGGATTCACATGGTTGCAAGCCATCTGTTGCTTATCTACATGTCTTTGGTTATGTGGCATATGCATTAGTGCACAACAATGCAAGAAATTGGATGATAAAGCAGTTAAATGTATTTTTGTTGGATATAGTTCTGAAAGCAAATGTTATAGTTTGTATCATCCACATACAAAATGCATTATGGTTAGCCATGATGTTGTCTTTATTGAAAATGCAATTTATTAATCACTTTCATGTACCAAAGGAGACTTCAATTAGGTCTAAAAATATGTATTACACTTTGTTACTATTACCATTAGTGTCCATGTGAAAGGCCAAATGGCCATCGGACACTTCTTTGTATATGTTCTTTAATAAAACATATAGTGGCCTGGTCAGCCACAGACTGTAAGTTTGACCGCATTTCTAACACCTAAGAAGTCTGTGTTTGTGCTCCCTGTGTCCTATGTTTTTTGCATATTTTGTAGCCTCTGTGTGGAGTACTGTGTGCGGCTCTAGGAGCTCAATTTTCTACCCCGAAGATATCATTGTGGAGCTCTCGAGAAGGAGAGCAAATTGTGGTGCATCGCCATCAAAATACTTCATTGGTGTGAGAGCATTTCAACACAAAAGACTTGTTCCTTTTGTGCAAGCGAAGCGAGCACCCACCCACCCACCCAAGGCTTATGACTAAAGTTGCGACCAAGGCATAAACATTGGCATGCCTTGTCATCTCAATCATTGAAGTCACCGTTGGCACCATTGGTTGTGCGCGAGGGAGGACCTCAACGATCAAGGAAGGTAGAGGTTCTCCATACTTCCCGAGAGGTCACCCATCCCAATATTGTTCCCCTTGGAGCTCGCTTAATCGTGGCAATCTCTTGCCACTAAGCTACACTCTTGTGGTGTTTGAAGAAGGGCAAAGACTAAGGTTACCATTAATTTGAACATGTTTTGGTCCCTCAAAGCTTCATTCTTTGCTTTCAAAGCCTATTTTTGAAGCATTTTTGGGGTGTCTTTTGGAGCCATTTTGGAGTATTTCTACACATAGTTCTCTTCACACAGGTCCAAGAAAATCAAGAAGAGTGTTCTTTGTACTTTTCCAATAATAAATATCAAACTTTAGGGCTTTGTTTTTAACCACAGTCATAAAACTACAGGTTTCTTGAAAGGTTTTCAATTTTGGTGGGAGTTTCCATTGAAAATTTATGCATGTTTTTGAGCCTAAAACATCAGAGTTGATAGACACAAGCATTTGTTGTTGGCTAGTCTTTTGGCTATGCATTCAGTCTTTTAGTGTCATTTTATTGTATATATTGAGCACATACACACCATGTATGCTTATGTGAATATTGCTTATGTACGTCCATATGGTCATTGATATAGTGGTTACGTTTTTGCATAAAGCCTTTTACGTTTGATAAAGAGGGTTGTGGTGAGGAAGAAAACTGGGAGACACCCAGATGTCAGGGTCTCTTTGGTGATGTAGGTGGAAGACTTACCCAACCTCGCCATAGGAGATGTATGATAGTTGTTCATAGGTGCTCGATAAGCCTAGTTGGCTTCTATTGGGTAACTGATTATATGCAGTGGAGTCAGTGATTCACTATGCAGGTAAATATGTCAGTACTTGCAGTTTTATGATATTTTGAAACTAGTCATACACTCATTTTGCATAGGATACTCTGACAAAATCTTTCACATTTTTTGGTTTTGTCAACTATATAGTGGTCGATTTACTCCTTGATACACTTATTCGTTGGTGTTTGGACTCTTCTAGCTCCATTATCATTCTATTAGGCTCTCTACCATCGTGACATCAAAGGTCTCAGGCACATCTTGTGGATCAGGTTCTAGTGCCAGTGTTCTGAGGAGGAGCTATAACTTGCAGGTCAAAGACCATTTTGAGATCCGAAAATTTGATCGCACAAACTTTGCTCTATGGAAGAATCAGATTAAAGATGTGCCGATTCAAAGGAGGCAATGCAAGCCAGTAAATCACATTTCAAAGAAGCCTGCTGACATGGATGAAGATAATTGGGATGAGTTAGATGAAATGGCCAGGTCTACCATCTGCTTGCACCTGGCAGATAATGTTTACTTTACAATATTAGGCTATGAAAGTGTAGAGGAGCTTTGGAAGAAGTTTTGCAATGCATATGAAAAAGAGACGGCATCAAATAAAGTGTAACTGATGAGAAAATTATATGACCTTCGCATGAAAGACATAGATAGTGTTGTTGCTCATCTAAATGAGTTTGATGCTATATTCTCCCAGTTACAGGCTCAAAAAATGGATATGGATAATGAAATGAAAGCAATCTTGCTATCATGCACCTTGCCATCATCATGGGATACATTTTGCCAGCTATTAGCAATAGTGCACCTAGTGGTAAACTCGTCTATGATGACATATGTGGAGCACTCTTGAGTGAGGAGATTCATAGAAAATGAAGGGCTTTGGTGTGCAGAACAAGAGGAGCAAGGAGTAGATGGAGGGAGAGGGAGAGAGGAGAGGAGAGACGTGCACATATGCGTGGGAGCCTTGAAACCCACATAATGATCTCACTTTAGGTAATGCTCTATAAATGTATATATATGAATATGGGAGCATGGTCACATGACCCTTACATCCCCAACAATCTCCCACTTAAGGATCAATGTGACCATAAGTGGTAAAATATACAAAGAATGATGTAGGACTATATAATAATCTATAAGAAGAGTCAAGATCTCAACCCATACTGATCAGCCTACACCAATTGCCTCCAACAAGGTGTATCCATGCACCTCAAACTACTCTAGAATCATATCGATAAGAGTCGAGCTCATATTTGACTAATGCAAGAATTGATGGAGGTCGTGCAAAGCTCCCACTCACTCTCTTCCTATGTCAATCATTGAACGACTGACAACTCCAAGTGAAAATGCTCCAATAGCAACTACAATATCTAGTCTCGAGCATAACAACTCGTACATCAAACTCCCGAATGTTGACAAAACATGTGTTATCCTGGCGAACCTAAGCATGTGAGCCATGCCTAAATCCAAGGCATCCAAAGCACCATCATCAAGACCAACATGTCCTGATATATCTGTGTCAACATCTAGCAAGAGTGAATCCAAGAATGACTGCATGATCGTTGACTCATCAACATCTAAATCAGTCATGCTCTCAACCAAGGATGTGTATAGATGTGCACCTTGAGAGCTAATATGCTCTGGTATGCACTGTGTATCATAAGAGCTATCCTAGTCTACCACACCAAGTGTATCATCATGCTCCACATGAGCTAACTGCACAACATCAACACCAAGGTCAAACTAATGATCAAAATCTAACTGAGTATCATCACAATGCCCTACATGAGCATCCACATCATGCTCTAAAGCATCCAAATGATCATCCAAAGTGTGCTCCATAAGAGCATCCACATGATCAATAAAATCATGCTCCATATAAGCATCATGAGCATCCAAAACATGCTATACATATGCATCCATCTAAGCATCTAAATCATGCCATACATGTGCATCAGGAATGTCAACATGTGTAGGTAGACAAAATGAGACATGACGAGTCTCACATCGCACATAAGGCTGAACTCCCACTGAGACGAGACTATCTCTCACATGGAGTATCTGCAGTGGATACTTGTGCCCAATCCTGCCACCTCTGACAAGCATAAGTTGTCCCAACTTATAATTGGCTAACTGAATGCATAATGTCTGCTCTCCTATAATTGGCTAACTGAAATCAAGCTCATAGGGAATGAAGGCACATAGCATATATGTCTGAGTGTAAGTGATGCTCCGCTAGGTAGCATAAGGCATACATCTCCTGCACCCTCAATGTCATATGTCATACCATCAGGCATGTGCACACATCCACGACTCTCACTTGAGAATCAACAAAACCACTCACGATGTGGAGTAACATGAAAAGTGGCTAATGCATCAAGCAACCAAGCCATATGTGTGCTATCCAATGAACAAGAGGAATCTTGAGATGAACCATAGAAGAAAGTGATATCACCATCACTAGGATAATCAACTTCCATAGACTCTCTTGAAGCCACTAGCTGACCTGCATCACATGCATATCTTTGACATCATCGTCGCATCTGCTTGAAGCAACGTCGTCGAATATGGCCCTCACGGCCACAATGCCAACATCAAAGGTGTCGATGTGATCTATGTCTCACATGATTCAATGGAATCACACATATCATGTCGTCTCTGCCATAATGCACAACTCATCTCCTCATACGTATAGAATCCACAAGTTTTAATTGGATAACGGAGCTGGCCAATGCTTCCATATCCATCCATACGTGGTTGGGCATGTCATGAGGCCTCTGTGCATCTCTATGCACATACACGTGTAACCTTACACGTACCAATGTATGCCACATGTGAGCTTTCCATCTCAAAAAGTTAGTGCCATCAAACCGAGAAGACACCATGCTTGCAATCCAAGATACTAGCAATGTAACAAGAGAGTAAAAGTAATACTCTATCACTAATAGGATCACATGTGCATATCCATATGCATAAATCACATGAAAAATATCTCACTGGAGAAGAAACCATGTGAACCATCTGTCAAATATAACCATGGATCTATTATGCGCATAAAACCATGAGCATAAGCTTGCTCACCGAGTCTCCAAACTGACTAAGTAGATGTGAAAAAACTTGGAAAAAATTTGACAGAGTATCCCCGGTAAACTGAACAATAAAACAACATAACCAATAGCAAAAGAACAATCAGTAACATGTCACCACCTATCACTGATCTAATAAAAGATAATGGCAAATATATATGCCAAAGAATTGATGGTAATACACACCAATACAATGGCGATACACCTCCCACTCAAGAATAAATCCTACAAGATGGTCCAATCTCTCACAAATAACCTATGACTAAGTTCAAGTGAATGGAGATAAGCAATGATCCAAAACTATCACACAAGCTTCAAGAGCCACTAGAGTTCTCTTCTAGCATAATAGCCAACAAAATTTTGGTAGCATGTCCTCTATAAAATGGACTCTGAACGAAATGAACCATGTGGGAATCACCATCCACATACGCCAAGAATCACACTGGTAAATAAGATATCAAATCAATGAACATATGCTAAAATAATAGCCAATCAGGTGACAAATGGATGTGCAACTGAGGCTCCAATCTAGATCATGTACCTGCAAAGAAAACAAAGATACAAGTACTAACCAAGATTCAAAATCAACTCTCATAAATTTATGTGCAACCGGCAAGTAAATCCATAACCAAGTGGCATAGATGGGATAGATACCACAAGGCCACTATACACCTACTGACAATGCCATGATCAAATTATGATGACATAAACCTCAAAAAGGTTATACCACAATGTCATCTCACATACTAAACACCTGAAAAGTTCATGCTCTACTATCATACAGAGGAGCTACCACAGTGATCATACATGGACAATGCCGTCAAGCTCCAAAAGAAAGAGCTTGCACACCAAAAACATATCTCTCGAAGAAGTTCCAAAGCAAACTGAACCTCCATATGCAACTAGGGTTCTTGTGGTGAAAATACGATGCTCTGTGTTTTGCTATTTTAGAGATTATAACCTCTGAATTTGAAGTTTTGCTCTTCAACAAACTTCAAGAACTATTTCTTAGCTACGTAACGATTTAAAGAACACCTCAATCGGACATGTGTAGCTCAAGATATACACGAAACAAGCATCTGCAGTTGATTTCACCTTCACCTACAACACTACTTCTCTGTATTTTGCCATTTCGGTGACCTAAAACTCAGAATCTGGATTTGTATTCCTTCTAGAAAGTTGTAGCCTCTTGTCCAAGCTATGCATAACAAATTGAATCATTCAAATCTGACTTGTAAAACTCACGTTATGGCCCAAAAACTCACCTACTTTCCAAGTGATTGTAGATTCCTATTCGACATCAGTATGTGTTTTTCATATTTTTGGCACTTTAGAACTCCAAACCAAGTTCTCCGCCCTTTTGTGCAATTCCATTTCTTTATTTCACCTACGCACATAATTTTAAAATGCATCAATTCGAGCTCTTTAGCTCAAGTTATGGCCAAAATACTGAACAGATGTTGAGAGGTGCCGACCTACACATTCACTTCTTGTGACCTTAGCTTCCATTGAAGCTTCTTGCACACAAGCCTTCAACAAGCTCTGATACAAATATAGGGCTTTGTTCTGTAGAACAAGAGGAGCAAGGATGTTACCGTTAGTGTCCATGTGAAAGGCCAAATGGCCACCGGACACTTCTTTGTATATGTTCTTTCTTAAAACATATAGTGGCCTGGTCAGTCACAGACTGTAAGTTCGACCGCATTTGTGAGGCCTAAGAAGTCTGTCTACGTGCTCCCTGTGTACTACGTTTTTCTGCGTACTCCACAACATCCGTGCGGAGTACTGTGTGTGGCGTCGGGAGCTCGGATTCTACTCCGAGCATATCGTCGTGGAGCTCTCGAGAAGGAGAGTGCAGTGTGGTGCACGCCATCGAAATACTTCACTGGTATCAGAGCAGTTCGAGGAAAAAAAAAGCTTTGTTCCCTTTGTTTTCTCCAAGGCTTGCGACTAAGGCGGCGACCAAGGCATAGACCTTGGCATACCTTGTCATCCGAGTCACCGTTGGCGCCGTTGGCTGCGTGCGAGGGAGGACCTCAACGATCAAGGAATATAGAGGTTCCCGGTACTTCCCGGGAGGTCACCCATCCCAGTACTGTTCCCCCCAGAGCTCGCTTAACCGCGGCAATCTCTTGCCACTAAGCTACACTCTTGTGGTGTTTGAAGAAGGGGAAAGACTAAGGTTGACATTACCTTGAACAAGTTTTGGTCCCTCAAAGCTTCATTTTTGCTTTTAAAGCCTATTTCCGAAGCAATTTTGGGGTGTTTTTGGAGCCATTTCGGAGTACTTTCACACGTAGTTCTCTTCACACAGGTCCAAGAACATCAAGAAGAGTGTTCCTTGTACTTCTCAGACAATAAATATCAACCTTTGGGGCTGTATTTTCAGCCACACTCGTAAAACTACAGGTTTCTCGAGGTGTTTTCAGTTTTGGTGGGAGCAGTCGCTGCAAATTTATGCAGGTTTTTAAAGCCTAAAACATCAGAGTTGACAGACACTTGCAGGTGTTATTGGCTAGTTTTTTGGGCTGTGTATTCAGCCTTTCAGTGTCATTTTACTGCATATATTGAGCACATACACACCATGTACGCTTCTGTGGATACCGCTTATGTACGTCCATGTGGGCATTGATATAGCGGTTACGTTCTTTGCATAAAGCCTTTTACGTTTGATAAAGAGGGTCGTGGTGAGGTTTTCTTAACTGGGAGACACCCAGATGTCGGGGTCTCTTCGGTGATGCAGGTGGAAGACTTACCCAGCCTCGCCATAGGAGATGTATGATAGTTGTTCATAGGTGCTCGATAAGCCTAGTTGGCTTCTATTGGGTAACTGATTATATGCAGTGGAGTCAGTGATTCACTATGCAGGTAGACATGTTAGTACTTGCAGTTTTATGATACTTTGACACTGGTCATATGCTAATTTTGCAGAGGATACTCTGGCAAAATTTTTCCAGATTTCTGGTTTAGTCAACTATATAGTGGTCGATTTACTCCTTGATACACTTATTTGTTGGTGTTTGGACTCTTCTAGCTCCATTATCATTCTATTCAGTTCTCTACGATCATGGCATCAGAGGTCTCAGGCACATCCGGTGGATCAGGGTCTAGTACTAGCGTTCCGAGGAGGAGCTATAACTTGCAGGGCAAAGACCATTTTGAGATCCGAAAATTTGATGGCACAAACTTTGCTCTATGGAAGAATCAGATTAAAGATGTGCTGATTCAAAGAAGGCAATGGAAGCCAGTAAATGGGATTTCAAAGAAGCCTGCTGACATGGATGAAGATGATTGGGATGAGTTAGATGAAATGGCCAGGTCTACCATTCGCTTGCACCTAGCAGATAATGTTTACTTTACAGTATTAGACTGTGAAAGTGCAGAGGAGCTTTGGAAGAAGTTATGCAATACATATGAAAAAGAGACGGCATCAAATAAAGTATATCTGATGAGAAAATTATACGACCTTCGTATAAAGGACACAAATAGTGTTGCTGCTCATCTAAATGAGTTTGATGCCATATTCTCCCAGTTATAGGCTCAGAAAATGGATATGGACAATGAAATGAAAGCAGTATTGCTGTTATGCACCCTGCCATCATCATGGGATACATTTTGCACAGCTATTAGCAATAGTGCACCAGGTGGTAAACTCGTCTATGATGACATATGTGGAGCACTCTTGAGTGAGGAGATTCGTAGAAAATCTATGGTTGGCACTCAGAGTGGAGATGCATATAATGTTCGTGATTCTTACCAAGGAAAGAATCAACAACGTGGCAGGAGCAAGAACAAGGAAAAGAATGGTCAACGGAATAAGAGCAGAAGTAAATCAAGGAAGAGGGATATTGAATGCCATTATTGTCATAAGAAAGGACACATGAAGAAAGACTGTTATGCATTAAAGAATGCTAAAGGTAAAGGACAGAATGTTGATGGGCATGTTAAACAGTTACCTGCACCATCTACTTCGACTGTGAAGATTGAAGAAATTAATGCTATTTCTGATGATGCTGATGTGTTGACACTTGATAGTACTGTGCCATCTGAGGCACTTATGGCTGATTCTCTTTCCCACACCTGGCTGCTAGATTCTGGTGCTTCTTTCCATGTGACACCACATAGAGAATGGTTCTCTAATTATGCAACAAAGTCTCTTGGTACCGTGAGACTTGGTGACTCTTACCAGTGTGATGTTGTGGGGATTGGAGATGTGGTTGTGCAGTTCATTGACGGTTCAAAATTTACTATGCATAATGTACGCCATGTACCTCAGTTATCACGCAGTTTGATGTCAGTTGGTCAACTTGATGACCTTGGTTACAAGGTGGTCTTCTATGCTAAGTCCTTTCGTATATCAAAGGGCAATATGGTTATTGCAAAAGGAAGGAAAGTTGGCTCACTTTACCCTTTATTTGTATCACAGAAAGAACACTTGTTAGCTGTTACTGAACAGCCTATGGCTTGTATTTGGCATGGTCGTTTGGGCCATATATCTCGTAGTGGAATGGAAAATCTTTCTCGTTCTGGCTACTTACCTGTGTTATCTTTCTCTGATTTTTCATTTTGTGAGCATTGTCAATATGGAAAGCAAACCAGAAATGTGCATAAAACGCACATTGACTCTTCAATTCAGCCTTTAGATCTTGTTCATACAGATGTGTGTGGTCCTATGCCCACTAGGTCTTTAGGTGGTTCTCTTTACTTTGTTACTTTCATAGATGATGCTACTAGAAAAGTCTGGGTATATCCTATCAAATCGAAGGATGATGTATTCCCTACTTTCAGAAAATGGCTTGCTTCAGTTGAGACTGAAAAAGGAACTAAGCTTAAGGCTTTACGTTCAGATAATGGGGGTGAGTATACCTCACATGAATTCAGCCTTTTCTGTCAGTGTAGAGGGATTCGTAGAGAGTTTACAGCTCCTTATACCCCAGTACAGAATGGTGTAGCTGAGAGGATGAATAGAACTATTCAAGATAGAGTAGTCTCGATGTTGCATCATGCAAACCTCTCACAAGGTTTTTGGGCAGAAGCAGTATTGACTGCAGTTCATGTGATTAACCTTTCACCTAGTACTACCAAAGGTCTGAAAGTGGCACAAGAGTTATGGACAGGGAAACCACCATATTATGATCATCTTCGAGTTTTTGGGTGTGAAGCATATGTTCATATACCCAAGAATCTTAGACAGAAGTTGGACCATAAGTCAAAGAAATGCATTTTTCTTGGATATGGTCGAGAAGGACAATTTGGATATCGCTTATGGGATCTTGAAACACGGTCAGTGATCAGAAGTAGTGATGTCATTTTTAATGAGTCTAAGATGCATAAACAGCCGATTAAGGAGGTTGAAGTGAGAAGAGTGGTGTTTGAGGATACTAGTCCTCCGGTTAGCATGCATAAAAATGCTGCACATAGGGATGTTCAAGAGAATGTCCATTCAGATCAGTCTGCACATGTTCCTGTTCAGCAACCATTGAGACGTTCTACACGTGTCTCATATCCACCTGATAGATATGTTCCAGGTTTAGATTTTGTTATGCTAACAGATGCCGGTGAGCCCTCTTGCTACAAAGAGGCTATGCAGACAGAGGATCATGTCAAGTGGGAGCGTGCCATGAAGAGTGAGTTGGATTCTATTCACAAGAATGGTACTTGGGACTTAGTACCTTTGCCAAAGGGCAGGAAAGCTTTACCATGTAAATGGGTATATAAGCTGAAATTCACATCAGATAGTGCTTCTCCAAAATATAAAGCACGACTTGTTGCAAAGGGTTTTAAGCAACAACATGGTGTTGATTTTGAGGAAATCTTCTCCCCAGTGGTCAAGATGACTACTTTGCGCATGTTGCTTGGATTCGTTGCAATGGAGGACTTAGAGCTAGTCCAAATGGATGTGAAAACAGCTTTCTTGCATGGAGATCTTACAGATGAGATCTATATGGAACAACCAGAGGGTTATGTAATTCCTGGCAAGGAAAGTCTAGTTTGTAAGCTCAAGAAGAGCTTGTATGGACTTAAACAGTCTCCTAGACAATGGTACCAAAAGTTTGATGCTTTTATGAAGTCCCAAGGCTATTCTCGGAGCAATGAGGATCATTGTCTCTACACAAAGAGATGTTCTGATGGCAGCTTGATATGCTTGATACTTTACGTCGATGATATGTTGATTGCTGGGAAGTCCTCTTATGATTTGTCAATTCTCAAAAAGAAGTTGAGTCAGACATTTGATATGAAGGATTTGGGGGATGCCAAACATATTCTTGGCATGCGCATTACTCGTGATAGGAGTAAAAGATGCATATACTTGTCTCAAAGTGAGTACATATCCAAAGTACTTCATCGATTCAATATGCAGGGTGGAAAGGCATTGAGTACACCTTTACCCACATATGTGAAATTGAGCAAGGATGACTGCCCCAAATCAGATGAGGAAAAGGAATTCATGACCAAAATTCCCTATCAGTCTGCTGTTGGTAGTCTCATGTATGCTATGGTAGCTACGAGACCAAACATTGCATTTGCAGTGGGAGTTGTGAGCAGATATATGTCTAATCCTGGCAAGAAACATTGGGAAGCGGTCAAAATGATTTTGAGATATCTGAGTGGCACTAAGGACAAGTGTCTATGCTTAGGTAGAGGGAAAGCATCCATTATTGGTTACACAGATTCTGACTATGCTGGTTGTGTAGACAATCGTAAGTCTACATCAGGGTACATTTTTCATTTTGCTGGAGGTGCTATCTCTTGGAGATCTCGTCTTCAAGAATGTACAGCTGTTTCCACCACAGAAGCAGAGTATGTTGCAGCAAGTGAGGCATGTAAGGAAGCATTGTGGCTTTCTCGTCTTGCTTGTGATATGGGTTTGCCTCAGCATGTACCTCACTTGCTCAGTGATAGTCAGAGTGCCATTGCTTTGGCTAAGAATCCAGTCTATCATGCAAAGACCAAGCACATTGAGGTGAGGTATCACTTCATTAGAGATTGCTTAGCCACTGAGAGCATTATTCTTGAGAAGGTTCACACTCGAGATAATGCTGCAGATGCTTTGACTAAAGCTCTACCACAGGATAGCTTTCGACACTGTTGTCACTTGATGGGGGTTACTTGATTCTTGATCTTACGCAGTCACTTGTATACTGTGTAACATGCCCATCAGGTGGGAGGTATAGTTTGTATACTTACACTCAGGTATTCTTTATCATTCTTTCTTTTTTCTCCCATAGTTACTCTGGCCATATTGGCCTTTAGTGGGAGATTGTTACCGTTAGTGTCCATGTGAAAGGCCAAATGGCCACCGGACACTTCTTTGTATATGTTCTTTCTTAAAACATATAGTGGCCTGGTCAGTCACAGACTGTAAGTTCGACCGCATTTGTAAGGCCTAAGAAGTCTGTCTACGTGCTCCCTGTGTACTGCGTTTTTCTGCGTACTCCACAACATCTGTGCGGAGTACTGTGTGTGGCGTCGGGAGCTCGGATTTCTACTCCGAGCATATCGTCGTGGAGCTCTCGAGAAGGAGAGTGCAGTGTGGTGCACGCCATCGAAATACTTCAAAGGAGGAGTTGGAGAGAGAGAGAGAGAGGAGAGGAGAGACACACATACATGCTTGGAAGCCTCGAAACCCACATAATGATCTCACTTGAGGCAATGCTCTATAAATAATGTATATATATGAATATGGGAGTAAGGTCACATGACCCTTACATCCCCAACAGAAAATCTATGGTTGCCACTTAGAGTGGAGATGCATAAAATGTCCATGATTCTTACCAAGGAAAGAATCAGCAACGTGGCGAGAGCAAGAACAAGGTAATGGTCAATGGAATAAGAGTAGAAGTAAATCAGGAAAGAGGGATATTGAATGCCATTATTGTCATAAGAAAGGACACATGAAGAAAGACTGTTATGCATTAAAGAATGCTAAAGGTAAAGGACACAATGTTGATGGGCATGTTAAATAGTTACCTGCACCATCTACTTCGACTGTGAAGATTGAAGAAATTAATTCTATTTCTAATGATGCTGATGTGTTGACACTTGATAGTACTATGCCAAGTGAGGCTCTTATAGCTGATTCTCTTTCCCACACATGGCTGCTAGATTTTGGTGCTTCTTTCCATGTGACACCACACAGAGAATAGTTCTCTAATTATGCAGCAAAGTCTCTTGGTATGTGAGACTTGGTGACTCTTACCAGTGTGATGTTGTGGGGATTGGAGATGTGGTTGTGCAATTCATTGATGGTTCAAAATTTACTATGTATAATGTATGCCGTGTACCTCGATTATCACACACTTTAATGTCAGTTGGTCAATTTGATGAACATGGTTACAAGGTGGTCTTCTATGGTCAATCCTTTCATATATCAAAGGGCAATATGGTTATTGCAAAAAGAAGCAAAGTTGGCTCACTTTATCCTTTATTCGTATCATAGAAAGAACACTTGTTAGCTGTTACTGAACAACCTATGGCTTGTATTTGGCATGGTCATTTGGGCCATATATCTCATAGTGGAATGGAAGATCTTTCTCGTTCTGGCTACTTACCTATGTCATCTTTCTCTGATTTTTCATTTTGTGAGCATTTTCAATATGGAAAGCAAAACAGAAATATGCATAGAATGCACATTGACTCTTCAATTTAGCCTTTAGATCTCATTCATACAGATGTGTGTGGTCTTATGCCCACTAGGTCCTTAGGTGGTTCTCTTTACTTTGTCACTTTCATAGATGACGCTACTAGAAAAGTTTGGGTATATCCTATCAAATCGAAGGATGAGGTATTCCCTACTTTGAAAAAATGGCTTGCTTCAGTTGAGACTAAAAAAGGAAAAAAGCTTAAGGCTTTACATTCAGATAATGGGGGTGAGTATACCTCACATGAATTCAGCCTTTTTTGTCAATCTAGAGAGATTCGTAGAGAGTTTACAGCTCCTTATACCCCAATACAGAATGGTGTAGCTGAAAGGATGAATAGAACTATTCAAGATAGACTAGTTTCTATGTTGCATCATGCAAATCTCTGACAAGGTTTTTGGGAGAAGGAGTATTGACTATAGTTCATGTGATTAATCTTTTACCTAGTATTGCCAAAGGTCTGAAAGTGGCACAAGATTTATGGACAAAGAAGCCACCATATTATGATCATCTTCAAGTTTTTGGGTGTGAAGAATATGTTCATATACCCAAGAATATTAGACAAAAGTTGGACCATAAGTCAAAGAAATGCATTTTTCTTAGATATGGTCGAGAAGGACAATTTGGATATCGCTTATGGGATCCTGAAACATGATCAATGATCAAAAGTAGTGATGTCATTTTCAATGAGTCTAAATCCATAAACAACCCATTAAGGAGGTTGACGTGAGAAGAGTGGTGTTTGAGGATACTAGTCCTCCAATTAACATGCATAAAAATGTTGCACATAGGGACGTTCAAGAGAATGTCCGATGAGATCAATCTGTAGATGTTCTTGTTCAGCAACCATTAAGATGATCTGCATGTCTCTCACATCCACCTGATAGATATTTTCTAGGTTTAAATTTTGTTATGCTAACAGATGCCCATGAGCCTTCTTGCTAGAAAGAGGATATGCAGATAGAGGATCATGTCAAGTGGGAGCGTGCCATGAAGAGTGAGTTGGATTCTATTCACAAGAATGGTACTTGAGATTTAGTACCTTTGCCAAAGGGAAAGAAAGCTTTACCATGTAAATGGGTAAAGAAGCTGAAATTCACATTAGATAGTGCATCTCCAAAGTATAAAGCACGACTTGTTGCAAAGGGTTTTAAGCAACAACATGGTGTTGATTTTGAGGAAATCTTCTCTCCAGTGGTCAAGATGACTACCTTGCACATGTTGCTTGGATTCATTGCAATGGAGGACTTACACTTAGTCCAAATGGATGTGAAAACTACTTTCTTGCATAGCAATCTTACAAATGAGATCTATATGGAACAAGGACAGGGTTATGTAGTTCTTGGTAAGGAAAGTCTAGTTTGTAAGCTCTAGAAGAGCTTCTATGGACTTAAACAGTCCCCTAGACAATGGTACCAAAAGTTTGATGCTTTTATGAAGTCTCAAGGCTATTCTCGAAGCAATGAGGATCATTGTCTCTACACAAAGAGATGCTCAAATGACAACTTGATATGCTTGATACTTTATGTCGATGATATGTTGATTGCTGGGGAGTCCTCTTATGACTTGTCAATTCTCAAAAAGAAGTTGGGTCAAACATTTGATATGAAGGATTTGGGGGATGCCAAACATATTCTTGGCATGTGCATTACTTGTGATAGGAGTAAACGATGCATATACTTGTCTCAAAGTGAGTACATATGCAAAGTACTTCACATGTTCAATATGCAGGGTGGAAAGGCATTGAGTACACTTTTACCCACATATGTGAAGTTGAGCAAGGATGATTGCCCCAAATCAGATGAGGAAAATGAATTCATGATCAAAATTCCCTATCAGTCTACTATTAGTAGTCTCATGTATGCTATGGTAGCTACGAGAACAGGCATTGCATTTGCAATGGGATTTGTGAGCAGATATATGTCTAATCCTGGCAAGAAATAGTGGGAAGCGGTCAAGATATTTGAGTGGCACTAAGGACAAGTGTCTATGCTTAGGTAGAGGGAAAGCATCCATTATTGGTCACACAGATTCTGACTATGGTGGTTATGTAGACAATCATAAGTCTACATCAGGGTACATTTTTCATTTTGCTTGAGGTGCTATCTCTTGGAGATCTCGTCTTCAAGAATGTATAGATATTTCCACCACAGAAGCAGAGTATGTTGCAGCAAGTGAGGCATGTAAAGAAGCATTGTGGCTTTCTCCTTTTGCTTGTGATATGGGTTTACCTCAACATGTATCTCGTTTGCTTAGTGATAGTCAGAGTGCCATTGCTTTGGCTAAGAATCTGGTCTATCATGCAAAGACCATGCACATTGAGGTGAGGTATCACTTCATTAGAGATTGCTTAGCCACTGAGCGCATTATTCTTGAGAAGGTTCACACTCAAGTTAATGTTGCAGATGCTTTGACTAAAGCTCTACCATAGGATAGCTTTCAACACTGTTGTCACTTGATGGGGTTTACTTGATTCATGATCTTACACAATCACTTGTATACTATGTAACATGCCCATCAGGTGGGAGGTATAGTTTGTATACTTGCACTCAGGTATTCTTTATCATTCTTCATTTTTCTCCCATAGTTACTTTGGCCATATTGGCCTTTAGTGGGACATTGTTATCGTTCGTGTCCATGTGAAAGGCCAAATGGCCATGACACACTTTTGTATATGTCCTTTAATAAAACATATAGTGGCCTGGTCAGCCATAGACTATAAGTTTGACCGCATTCATAACATTCAAGAAGTCTGTGTTTGTGCTCCCTTGGTACTCTGCTTTTCTGCATATTCTGCAACGTATGTGCGAAGTGCCGTGTGCAGTGCTTGGAGCTCAATTTTCTACTCTGAGGATATTGTCATGGAGCTCTCAAGAAGGATAGTGCAATGTGATGCATCACCATCGAAATACTTCAAATCCTTAGAAAGAAAGAAAGAAATTCATCATCGAAGTAAAGCACTTAGAAATTGAGAGCATTATATGTGTTTGTTGATTGATGGTATGGATCAAAAGAAGACATTTCTGCCCCATTTTTCTCACATTCCTAAGGATTTGGAGATGAAATCCTTGTGCAAATGCATTTGTTTGGTGCTTTAGTATACAATGGAAATGTAAGCTTTAAGGTTTTCTTCATGTATCCCCATGTGCATAATGATCCAAAGTTACTATCACTGTGATTCATAAAGCTCTACAATCATGGGAAGGTCATGTTTCACGAACTCTATATTTGTAGCTTGATAATACTGCAAGAGATGATAAAAATTCTGTAGTCTTTGGATATTTATGCATGCTTGTTCATAAACAAGTGTTTGTTGTACTTTGGAGTTTTCCTCTACAATCATCATAGTATAAAGGAACAACAACCTCAAACGTGTAAATTAACAATCCGGAAGTATGCTAAGACCCTAGCCCCTTTTTCATCAATGGAATCCAAGATTTGTCATCACAAGATCGGTTTCATTAGAGGTTTCCCAAATGATATGGATAATTCTCATAATTCTTTTAGATTGAGTTAAGAATAAGCTTTTTAATTGATTCCTATGCCAAAAGTGTGCTATTTTTCATAATAAAGACAACATTAATTCAAAATTTCAATACCTATAACCCTATGATGAGAGAGTCACAATTCAGAAACATTCTCACAGTCAAGATGCAACAATATTTTGGAGGATTAAGGGATCTTAGAAGGTGAAGATAGGCTTGTGAAAGCATGAAACTCAAAGAACTGAAGTATTTTGATGACGATGCACCATAGTGCACTCTCCTTCTTGAGAGTTCCACGATGATATCCTCGGAGTAGAAAACCAAGCTCCTGAGGCCGCATGCAGTACTTTACAAAGGTGCAGCGGAATACACAGAAAACACAGTACACAGGGAGCACGAAGACAGACTTCTTAGGTCTCACAAATGCAGTCGAACTTACAGTCTATAGCTGACCAGGCCACTATATGTTTTATTAAAGAACATATACAAAGAAGTGTCCAATGGCCATTTGGCCTTTCACATGGACACTTACGATAACAATCTCCCACTAAAGGCCAATATGGCCAAATAATCTATGGGAGAAAAAATAAAGAATGATAAAGAATACCTGAGTGTAAGCATACAAACTATACCTCCCACCTGATGGGCATGTTACACAGTAGAGAAGTGAAAGTGTAAGATTAGAAATCAAGTAACCCCCATCAAGTGACAATAGTGTCGAAAGCTATCCTGTGGTAGAGCTTTAGTCAAAGCATCTGCAACATTATCTCGATTGTGAACCTTCTCAAGAATAATGCGCTCAGTGGCTAAGCAATGTCTAATGAAGTGATACTTCATCTCAATGTGATTGGTCTTTGCATGATAGACTGGATTCTTAGCCAAAGCAATGGCACCCTGACTATCACTGAGCAAACGAGGTACATGCTGAGGTAAACCCATATCACAAGCAAGATGAGAAAGCCACAATGATTCCTTACATGCCTCACTAACTGCACCATACTATGCTTCTGTGGTGGAAACATCTATACATTCTTGAAGACGAGATCTCCAAGAGATAGCACCTCCAACAAAATGAAAAATGTACCCTAATGTAGACTTACGATTGTCTACACAACAAGCATAGTCCGAATCTATGTAACCAATAATGGATGCTTTCCCTCTACCTAAGCATAGATACTTGTCCTTAGTGCCACTCAGATATCTTAAAATCATCTTGACCGCTTCCCAATGTTTCTTTCCAGGATTAGACATATATCTACTCACAACTCCCACTGTGAATGCAATGTCTGGTCTCGTAAGTACCATAGCATACATGAGACTACCAACAGCAGACTGATAGGGAACTTTGGTCATGAATTCCTTTTCCTCATTTGATTTGGGGCAATCATCCTTGCTGAATTTCACATATGTGGGTAAAGGTGTACTCAATGCCTTTCCACCCTGCATATTGAACCTGTGAAGTACTTTGGATATGTACTCACTTTCTGTCATTTGAGCATCTCTTTGTGTAGAGACAATGATCCTCATTACTTCGAGAATTGCCTTGAGACTTCATAAAAGCATCAAACTTTTGGTACCATTGTCTAGGGGACTGTTTAAGTATATACAAGCTCTTCTTAAGCTTACAAACTAGACTTTCCTTGCGAGGAACTACATAACCCTCTGGTTGTTCCATATAGATCTCATATGTAAGATCTCCATACAAGAAAGCAATTTTTCACATCCATTTGGACTAGCTCTAAGTCCTCCATTGCAATGAATTCAAGCAACATACAAAGGGTAGTCATCTTGACCCCTGGAGAGAAGATTTCCTCGAAATCAACACCATGTTGTTGCTTAAACCCTTTGCAACAAGTCGTGCTTTATATTTTGGAGAAGCACTATCTAATGTGAATTTTAGCTTATATACCCATTTACATGGTAAAGCTTTCCTGCCATTTGGCAAAGGTACTAAATCCCAAGTACCATTCTTGTGAATAGAATCCAACTCACTCTTCATGGCACTCTCCCGCTTGACATGATCCTCTGTCTGCATAGCCTCTTTGTAGCAAGAAGGCTCACCGGCATCTGTTAGCATAACAAAATCTAAACATGGTGTTGGAGTTAGACATCTGTGCAAGCACGCGAACAACACAAGGAAGAAGAAGAAGCTTGGAGCACAACACACAATACTGAATGTATTACTAGAGAATGTACAAAGATAAGTAGCCCATTAGGTCAATAGGCGTATATACAAGCCGGGGGAAAAAAACCTCCTAAAGAGGGAAAAAAGTGCCTCGGCGGTCCTAGAGTGTTTGCACACATCACTACCTAAATATATCAACAAATCCCCCTTGGGAGTGATGCGGTGAACAAGTAGCTGGCACTCATATATAAGGAAGTGCCAAGCTATGTGGAAATCACTCCACAAAAGGAAGTAAGCCCAAAGCTTTGCAAAAAGCTTCAAACTTCTCCCTAGGCAGAGCCTTTGTGAAAAGGTCTACAATGTTCTCCTGCGTGGGCACATATTCCAAGCTAATCTCCCCTGCAGAGAACCTCTCCCTGACATAATGATAATGCACCTCAATGTGCTTAGTGCAAGCATGGAACACATGGTTTGTCGCACCTGCCAATGCGCTCTGACTGTCAGTGAAGATGGTGATGGCAGAAGACTGACCAACACCCAAATCAGCCATAAGGTGTCTGAGCCACACACACTCAACACTAGCTGTAAAAGCTGCCCTATACTCAACCTCACAACTGGAAGTGGCCACAATAGGCTGCTTCTTGCTCAACCAAGATGTACATGAGCTACCAAGCATGAAGCAAAAGACACTAGTGGACACACGAGTGTCATAGCAACCAGCCGAGTCTGAGTCAGAAAAAGCATGCAAATCTGGCGGTAGTGATCCCCCCCTTGGGATAAAACAACCCAAGTAGCCGAGTACCACTCAAGTAGCGAAAGATGTGCTTAACCCCCTGCCAATGCTTGACACCTGGGCAATGCATAAATCTGCTCATCTGTGAGACAACAAACTGAATATCTGGCCGAGTAATGCATAAGTAAATCAGGCATCCAACAGCCTGCTGATAGAGGACAACATCAAATGCATCTCCAGCATCATGAAGACTCAATCGTAAACCTGTCTCTGTAGGAGTGGCAATAGGCTTACAGTCTTCAAGGCCAAAATGCTGCAATAATGTGTCAATATATTTTGTTTGACACAAAGCCATTCCACCATCAACTTGCATAAACTGAATGCCCAAATAGTGATGCAAATGCCCCAAATCAGACATCTCAAATGAGGCATGCAAATCAGCCTTAAAATCAGCAATATGCTTCTCAATAGGACTAGTGAGCAGCATGTGGTCAACATAGACAACAATGATCAGAAGCATATCATTAGCACACTTAACATATAAGGTGCTTTCGGTTGGACTGTTCTCAAAACCATGTGCAATCAGATAGGCATGTATCTTCTCCTACCAAGCACGTGGTGCTTGCTTTAAACCATATAATGCCTTCTTTAACCTGCACACCTGGTTTTCATGCCCTTTCTGCACAAAGCCACGGGGCTGAAAAACATACACTTCTTCATGCAAGTCACCATTCAGAAATACAGTTTTAATGTCCAACTGATGTACATTCCAATCATGATGGGCTGCAAGTGCACAAATGCTCTGAAGAGTAGTCATACGACATGTACTGTACCATCAGGTTTACTCTTCAGCTTGTATACTCACTTAGTGCCAATGGCCTTCTTGCCAGGTGGCAAGTCACATAAAGACCAAGTACCATGCTTCATTATTGCATCATATTCAGATTGCATAGCAGCCATCCAATTTTCTGAATTTTGTGCTTCATCAAACGAAACAGGCTCATTCTCATCACAGAGACTAGATGCAGTCATAACATAGCAATCTGATGCAAAAGAGGCAGTATGAGAGCCTGATCGAGTAGGATATGATAGAGGTGCATCTAATTTTCTATCACGCAAAGTCTGCACCAACCATTTTGGCATAGTTTTTGCCTGCTCAATATCAGCTCTCTCATCAACTAGTGCATCATGTAAATCTGCATCAGAAATGGAATGATCTGCATCATCACATGAAACTTGCAAAGGCTTAGAAGTTGCCTCATTAGGACAAGCACTAGACTGTCCACCTGTAAAAAGAGGCAACAAAGTATCATACATGTCTTTGGAGCTAACAGATGTCTCCTTAGTACATGAAAGCAATGGTTGACTAGCATCTTCCACAAAAACAACATCACGGCTGACCAGAATGCGTTTAGTCTATGGATGATACAGACAATAGCCTTTACTTTCAGAACTGTACCCAACAAAAATACATTTTACTGCTTTATCATTCAATTTTCCGCGATGTTGTTCAGGCACTAATGCATATGCCAAACAACCAAAAACACACAGATGAGCAACAGATGGCTTGCGGTCATGCCAAG
Source organism: Ceratopteris richardii (assembly GCA_020310875.1). Taxonomy (NCBI): domain Eukaryota; kingdom Viridiplantae; phylum Streptophyta; class Polypodiopsida; order Polypodiales; family Pteridaceae; genus Ceratopteris; species Ceratopteris richardii. The sequence goes on from CM035436.1 coordinate 92,263,929, forward strand.
CCTCATATGGAGTGATAGACTGCAGTGCTTTAGTGGGACACCTGTTCAGTACATATGCTGCACACATGACCACCTCAAGCTAGAAACTATGTGGTAAAGCCTGGCTCTTGACCATACACCTCGCCATCTCCATAAGTGACCTGTTCTTTCGTTCAGCAACTCCATTCTGTTGAGGTGTATACGGCACTGTACACTGGTGTTTTATCCCACGTTCAGCCAGAAATGCATTAAAATCAGAAGACATATATTTCCCCCCCTCGATCAGAACAGAGGGTGCCCATTTTACATGTTGATAGATTTTCAGCCAAAACCAAAAACTTTTTGAAGCACATGAACACTTCGGACTTTGCCTTCAATGGATATACCCATGCATGCCTAGAAAAATCATCGATGAAAGTCACGAAGTAAAGATAATTCCCAAAAGAAAGTGTCTCCATAGGACCACAAACATCACTATGTATAAGCTGCAATTTCTGAGTAGCCCAAACTGAACCATCTTTTGGAAAGGATGAACACTGCATTTTGCCCAAAATACAGCCTTCACAAATATGTTTTCCAGGTGCCTCAAGTTTGGGCAAAGAGGACACCATTTTAGATTTCTGCAGGCATAGCAAACTAGCAAAATTCAGATGACCAAAGCGTGCATGCCAAAGCTTTGCATCTGACATAGCCTAAGAATCATTTACTGCACATGTCAAATCATTTACAAATCTTTCGTAGTCTATGAGCTTATACAGCCCATGACATAAATTGCCAGAAGCAATAATTACATCGCCATTTGACAGATCATGAATTGTACACCTGTCATCAACAGAGTTCACAACCAAGCCAATCTTGGCTAATGCAGAAACTAATAACAGGTTCTTCTTGATCCCTGGCACAAATAAAGCATCTGACAAAGTGAAAGAACTACCATCAGCAGTAGCCAAAATGATCTTACCAACTCCCATAACAGGATAAGAGGAGTTGTTGGCGCATGTAATAGTATTCCCTGTAGGGGCAGGCTAGAGTGAAGAGAAGAAACTGTGCTGCGAGGTAATATATTTGGTTGCCCCACTGTCAAAATACTGGCAAACATCTGAGTCTACCGCAGACATGCACTGCTCATGAGAAGATGGGTCAAAACTGCAGACAATAGTAAACGCCCATTCTTCTTCCTGCACAAGATTAGCAGACTCTATTTTTGGTGTAGAGGCCTCTGCAACAACCATTCCAGCCTCTTTCTTCTTTGCCTCTTTAGCAGCTAGTTTTGGACAATTATTTATGATATGATCATTCCCTTTACAGTACTTACAAAACAATTTCTGCTTTTCTAATTTCTTCTCATCTTTATCTTCCTTCTTCGAATATGTAGAATTATCAGATTTTTGCTTACTAGTTGAAGAGCTCTATTTTCCTTTGCCCTTCTGACTAGCTAAGAAAGCTTGATCTGCAACTCGCATAATGGACCCATTCTGCCTAGACTGATCTTCCTGCAATAGAACAGAGACTAACTCCTCGAATGATAAGGCATTTGGATTGCCTTTCATCATCAACCAAAGAGCAGAAGCAAAACTCTGATATGAATTAGGAAGACCATTCAGAATGGTCTGCACAAGTGAGCTATCTGGTATAACCTCATCAGCAGAAATCAATTGTTCCTTCAAGTCTTTGATCTTCTTTAGGAAACTGTCCATAGAATCACCTTCATTCATGTGCTCACTCTCCAACTGTTTTCGGAGGTAAGCAACACGAGCCTCATTCCTAGCTTGGTACAATGTGGTAAGTGTATCCCAAGCATCCTTAGCTGTTCTACAAGAGCGAATGTGAGGGATAATGGTACGTTTGATAGACAAAGCTATCAATGCATGTGCTTGGGCATCTCTACCATCCCAACGAATCTTCTCTGCAGTAGGTGCAGCAGAAACCGCAGCACGAATATGAATATGCAGAATATCATCATCTTCAACACCTTCTGCATCAACTTCAGTACCTGAAGTTGTAACAGTTGAAGGTGTAATAGGACGTTTTTCGACACCCTGCACAATGTTCCACAATCCTTTTGCAACCAACACATGTCGCATCATATAAGCTCATAACGGGTAGTTGGTACCATCCAACTTATCCTCAACACCCAACATACGGAATACATCACTGCTTTCAGCCATGGCCGGTGACTAAAATACCTTGATGCAGAAAATTGACTGTATCTCAAAAAGTTGAACAAAACAGCCGAGATGAATTCCACTAGACATGTAGCAGACTTCGAGACGCTTATACTGGCGAATAGAAACTCGTATATATCTTTGGCATAAAAAGATGAAATAGCCTACACAAGCGCTACGATAGTGCATTCGGAGGCCGAAACGAGCTCAGATCGCGATTTCGGCACCACATAACAAAGCTGTTGTGATCTCGAAAACACGTTGAGTATGCTCACCAAAATTTATGCGATTCTAAGACTGCAAACGGAGGAGTGTCGACGGCGCCCTAGATGAAGTGACGACCTGCTCTGATACCAATTGTTGGAGTTAGACGTCTACGAAAGCACGTGAACAACACAAGGAAGAAAATACTCAATGTATTACTAGAGAATGTACAAAGATAAGTTTCCCATTAGGGCAATAGGCGTATATACAAGCTGGGGGAAAAAAACCTCTTAAAGAGGGAAAAAAGTTCCCTGGCGGTCCTAGAGTGTTCACACACATCACTACCTAAATATATCAACACATGGAACATATCTATTAGGTGGATGTGAGACACGTGCAGAATGTCTCAATGATTGTTGAACATGAACATGTGCAGACTGATCTGAATGGGCATTCTCTTGAACATCCCTATGTGCAGCATTTTTATGCATGCTAACCAGAGGACTAGTATCCTCAAACACCACTCTTCTTACTTCAACCTCCTTAATGGGCTATTTATGCATTTTAGACTCATTGAAAATGACATCACTACTTCTAATCACTGATCACCTTTCACGATCCCATAAGTGATATCCAAATTGTCCTTCTCGACCATATCCAAGAAAAATGCATTTCTTTGACTTATGATCCAACTTTTGTCTAAGATTCTTGGGTGTATGAACATATGCTTCACACCCAAAAAGTCGAAGATGATCATAATATGGTGGTCTCTCTGTCCATAACTCTTGTGGCACTTTGAGACCTTTGGTAGTACTAGGTGAAAGGTTAATCACATGAACTGCAGTCAATACTGCTTCTGTCCAAGAGCCTTGTGAGAGGTTTGCATGATGCAACCATAGAGACTACTATATCTTGAATAGTTCTATTCATCCTCTCAGCTACATCATTCTGTACAGGAGTATAAGGAGCTGTAAACTCTCTACGAATCCCTCTAGACTGACAAAAAAGGTTGAATTCATGTGAGGTATACTCACCCCCATTATCTGAATGTAAATCCTTAAGCTTAGTTCCTTTTTCAGTCTTAACTGAAGCAAGCCATTTTCTAAAAGTAGGGAATTTCTCATCCTTTGATTTGATAGGATATACCCAAACTTTTCTAGTAGCATCATCTATGAAAGTGACAAAGTAGAGAGAACCACCTAGGGAACGAGGGGGCATGGGACCACACATCTATATCAACGAGATCTAAAGGATGAATTGAAGAGTCAATGTTCATTCTATGCACATTTCTAGTTTGCTTTCCATATTGAAAATGGTCACAAAATGAAAAATCGGAGAAAGATAACACATGTAAGTAGCCAGAACGAGAAAGTTTTTCCATTCCACTACGAGATATATGGCCCAAACGACCATGCCAAATACAAGCCATAGGCTATTCAGTAACAGCTAACAAGTGTTCTTTCAGTGATACAAATAAAGGATAAAGTGAGCCAACTTTGCTTCCTTTTGCAATAACCATATTGTCCTTTGATATAGGAAATGATTGAGCATAGAAGACCACCTTGTAACCAAGGTCATCAAGTTGACCAACTGACATCAAACTGCGTGATAACTGAGGTACATGGTGTACATTATGCATAGTAAATTTTGAACCATCAATGAACTGCACAACCACATCTCCAATCCCCACAACATCACACTGGTAAGAGTCACCAAGTCTCATGGTACCAAGAGACTTTGCTTCATAATTAGAGAACCATTCTCTGTGTGGTGTCACATGGAAAGAAGCACCAAAATCTAGCAGCCATGTGTGGGAAAGGGAATCAGCCATAAGCGCCTCAGATGGCATAGTACTATCAAGTGTCAACACATCAACATCATTAGAAGCAGCATTAATTTCTTCAATTTTCATAGTCAAAGTAGATGGTGCAGGTAACTGTTTAACATGCCCATCAATGTTTTTTCCTTTACCTTTAGCATTCTTTAATGCATAACAGTCTTTCTTCATATGTCCTTTCTTATGAAAATAGTGACATTTGATATCCCTCTTCCTTGATTTACTTCTACTCTTATTTCGTTGACCATTCTTTTCCTTGTTCTTGCTCCTACCACGTTGTTGATTCTTTCCTTGGTAAGAATCATGAACATTATATGCATCTCCACTCTGAGTGCCAACCATAGATTTTCTATGAATCTCCTCACTCAAGAGTGCTCCTCATATGTCATCATAGATAAGTTTACCACCAGGTGTACTATTACGAATATCTGTGCAAAATGTATCCCATGATGATGGCAGGGTGCATAACAACAATACTGCTTTCATTTCGTTATCCATATCCATTTTCTGAGTCTGTAACTGGGAGAATATAGCATCAAACTCATTTAGATGAGCATCAACGCTATCTGTGTCCTTCATACGAAGGTCATATAATTTTCTTATCAGATACACTTTATTTGATGCCGTCTCTTTTTCATATGTATTGCAGAACTTCTTCCAAAGCTTCTCTGCACTTTCACAGTCTAATACTATAAAGTAAACATTATCTGCCAGGTGCAAGCGAATGGTAGACCTGACCATTTCATCTAACTCATCCAAATCATCTTCATCCATGTCAGCAAGCTTCTTTGAAATCCCATTTACTAGCTTCCATTTCCTCCTTTGAATCATCACATCTTTAATCTGATTCTTCCATAGAGAAAAGTTTGTGCCATCAAATTTTCGGATCTCAAAATGGTATTTGCCTTGCAAGTTATAGCTCCTCTTCGGAACACTAGCACTAGACCTTGCTCCACCGGATGTGCCTGAGACCTCTGACGCCATGATGGTAGAGAACTGAATGGAATGATAATGGAGCTAGAAGAGTCCGAACACCAACGAATAAGTGTATCAAGGAGTAAATCGACCACTGTATAGTTGAAAAAACCAAAAATATGGAAAAACTTTGCCAGAGTATCCTCTACAAAATGAGCATATGACTAGTGTCAAGATATCATAAAACTACAAGTACTGACATGTTTGCCTGCATAGTGAATCACAGACTCCACTACATATAATCAGTTACCCAATAGAAGCCAACTAGGCTTATCGAGCACCTATGAACAACTATCATACATCTCCTATCGCAAGGCTGGGTAAGTCTTCCACCTACATCACCGAAGAGACCCCGACATCTGGGTGTCTCCCAGATAAGAAAACCTCACAACGGCCCTCTTTATCAAACGTAAAAGGCTTTATGCAAAGAACGTAACCGCTATATCAATGACCACATGGACGTACATAAGCAGTATCCACAGAAGCATACATGATGTGTATGTGCTCAATATATGCAGTAAAATGACACTAAAAGGCTGAATACACGGCCCAAAAACTAGCCAATAACTTCGGAAAATGTCTGTCAACGCTGATGTTTTTGGCGCAAAAACCTGCATAAATTTGCAGCGGCTGCTCCCACCAAAACTAAAAGCCTTTCTAGAAACCTGTAGTTTTGCGAGTGTGGCTGAAAAACACAGCCCCAAAGGTTGATATTTATTGTCAGAGAAGTACAAAGAACACTCTTCTTGATGTTTGCAGACCTGTGTGAAGAGAACTATGTGCAAAAGTACTCCAAAATGGCTCCAAAAGACACCCAGAAGTGCTTAAAAAATAGGCTTTGAAAGCAAAGAATGAATCTTTGAGGGACTAAAACATGTTCAAGGTAATGTCAACCTTAGTCTTTCCCCTTCTTCAGACACCACAAGAGTGTAGCTTAGTGGCAAGAGATTGTCACGGTTAAGCGAGCTCTGGGGGGAATAGTACTGAGATGGGTGACCTCTTGGGAACTACCGGGAACCTCTATCTTCCTTGATCGTTGAGGTCCTCCCTCGCGCAAAGCCAATGATGCCAACGATGACTCCGGTGACTCGGATGACAAGGTATGCCAAGGTCTATGCCATGGTCACCGCCTTAGTCGAAAGCCTTGGGGGGGTGCTCGCTTCGCTCGCACGAAAGGAACAAAGCCTTTGGCATCCAACTACTCTGATACCAATGAAGTATTTCGATGACGATGCACCAAAGTGCACTCTCCTTCTCGAGAGCTCCACGATGATATGCTCGGAGTAGAAAACCGAGATCCTGAGGTTGCACGCAGTACTTCGCACAGATGCTGCAGAATACACAAACACAGTACACAAGGAGCACGAAGGCAGACTTCTTAGGTCTCACAAATGCGGTCGAACTTACAGTCTATAGCTGACTAGTCCACTATATGTTTTATCAAAGAACATATACAAAGAAGTGTCCAGTGGCCATTTGGCCTTTCACATGGACACTAACGGTAACAAGAACGACTGATCACAAATCCAAATCCATGAAAAATACTCAAAAAATTAACTTAAAGTCATCATTAAAGCTTGATGATGAGATTTGGAAGAAAGAAGAGCTCTCAAGTTCTCATTGATTTCCAAAAATACAAGATCTCCTACAATTTAGTCATCATTGACTTATATAATTTTTCAAGTGTCCCATTTCACACTCAAAATAAGGCCTCTTAACTTTTACCAAAAAAATCTATTGACTTGAGGGCTCTAAAAATTCTACAAAAAATATATAATTTATATTTAGTCATGAGGAAGACTCTTCCTCACTTTTACAACAATTGGGGTATTCTAAACTACTATATTAAAAGATTTTCTATTTTCTTTTACAAAAAGTTACTTTCCAACATTCTCCCTCTCCTTACCTTTTGTCATCCTTGACAAAACTTTGTAATGGATCTTAATCAATGCTTCTTCTTTCTCTAATATCCTTAAGCCGCTAGATCATGAATCTTTCTTTCTATAACATTTTGGTAATTGACCATCTTAAAAAGTGCCTTTTCTCCATTTACATGTAGAGGAGCTTATGTCCAAATCTTCCTACATTCCTTGTTCTTATCCAACCATTTATTTTTTCAAGAAGGATTAACTTTTTCAAACAATTCTTTTTTAATTTATGTATTCTCTTCATATTCGAGAAACTCATTAGATTCTCTTCCAACTCTGGTAGTTCGATAGTTCTTTATACTTTCCAAATCCATACAAAAAGGAGTTCCTAATCCATATACAGCCCAATGATGGTGGTTAGGATTGACTCCATATTCTAATGCAAACTATACAATTTTATTCTCATATTGATTGTGTATTTTCCTTATATACTTCATCTTGGCTTCTCTATCAATGAGAAACTACTATATATATTCATTGAAATCTTCATCTTCGATTTCAACTTCTCTCTGAACTTTCACAATATGCTCTTGCACATGAGAAGGTTGTCTTTCTAATATCTCTGGCCTTTCTTGAGTCACATTTTCAATCACAACATCTTTCAATTGAAGGCTAGATTTGGATTTCCAACTTTCTACTTCCTTCCTCTATCCTTTGTTGTTGCCTATAAATTCTTTATTTTTCTATTCTTTCATTTAGATCGCTATACCCTCTCATGGCAGTAGTAGCATGTGTGCTTACTTGTTTTTCTAACTCTTTTGCATCTTTCAATTCTTCTTTAATCTTCTCTAGCTCTTGCTCAAGTGACTTCAATTCTTCATTTTGGTTGTCCAAGGTATTTCCTTCTTCTTTATAATTATGCTCCTCCATCAAAATTCTATTTATCTCTTCATTAGTTTTAGTTTTGATAAACTTAGCTTAAGCTACAATACCCAACATGATAATATTCTTGCTTGATGGTCTAAAACCCTCAATTTGATTCATTACAATTTCACAGGTTCCTTTGATGTCTCTAGGAATCTTGGCCAATTCTACCGACTGTTCTTGATTTTCCCCCTCTATCTATCTATCTTCCACTTCTTCTTCATTTTGCTTTTTTGATTAGGAGTGTTCTTCTTCTTGATATTCGTATTCGTGTTCATGATCCTCTTTTTTATCTTCATAGTCTTCATGATTGTTCTCTCTTGATCATTATTCTGATGCCCTTCCTCATCCCCTATGTCTCTTCTTTCTTGTTCTTCTTCTTGATTTGACATGTCCTTCATCTCTATGTCATTAATTCCATATTCCTGTTGAATGTCATCTAGAATGTTATGGATGTCTTCTACTATGGTATGTTGATCCTCCTTTTCTTCCTCCACAACTTTTACTTCTATTACTTCTCTTTCCACTACTTTGATCATAAATTTTGTTCCCTTGTTTCTTCTCCCTTCCAGCCTTGATCTGTCACTAACATGAGTCCTTCTGACTCCTTATTTTCCACTATGTCTTCTAGGTACATACTTTCCTTCTTGGATTCCATTATCCTTGCCATTCCTTTTATCTCCTTGATTTGAACTCTTGTATGTTTGCTAGGAGTGTTTGGCTCTGATAGATTTAAGCTTCTTAGAAGGAAACCTTCCACATCAGTATCTATTTTTGTGTCAGAACTTCCTTTAGATGCAACTATTTGGACATATTCTACCACCTTTCCTTCTTCTTTATATGTTTCTATCTTATGGATCAAAGTGGATTCACTTGCTAATTCTTCTTCTGATTTATCTTCTTCAACTTCTACTTTTTTCTTAGATCCTTTCACATTTGTTTTTAACTTTGGATCTTTTCTTCTATTGGGGGACTCTTTAGTTGAAAGGGACGAGTGTTTTTAGGAGAAGAATGGAGAAGAAAAAGAGATACAAATGCATCGGAAGTCTTGATGTCTTGATTAACAACAATAAATACAATAACCTTGTCTAAAATGAGACAAAATTGTTCCCTGTGCATAGCATGTAAGCCAAATATCACACACAAGTATAAAAAAATACCACAACTTCTTGTGTGGTCAACCGCCTATGTGTTAGTCCTCCACCTTGCCCAGTAGCTTGCCCTTGTGCACATCTTGCTCTCAAGCTTCCAATAAGGTTGAAGGAAAGATCACTCTCTGTTGTCGATGCACCACACTTCCTTGATGGTACTAGTTCCACCTTAGGTGCTCTCCTAGTTGCTCTTTGCATACTCATTGTTCAAGTGTCTTGCTCAATCTTGATCTCTCTTGCTCCTTAGTCTAGCTCCTTAGTCCAATAATTGCTCCTCTTTGGTTGTGTGTCCATACGTCACTTCAACTACTAGTGTATCTTTGTGCTCATTTTGATGTCCCAAGGATCACTCTATGTGCAAGGCCAATGACACCCTATTTTGTCTTATAGTGACTTTAGGAGAAATTAAATATTAAATGGGAGGCCACACATAAACTTGTTGTCACTCTAGCACAATGGTGAGTACCAACGTGAGGAGATACACCTCATAAATGTCAATCCGTGGAGACGTGAGGACCGGTGTGAAGACCAAGAGCAAGTGAAGTGCACAAGTGCATGAGTGAAAGCATACAAATATGTACACACATACTGTTAGCTCAGAAAATGGTTGGTTTTAATGCACTAATGTGGTTCTATTTGGCAGGAAATACGTTTGATTTCAGGTACTTGAAGAGTGGATTTGATGATTGATGAGAAGCATGTGGAGATATTGGTGAAGGAAAACATGGCTATTTGTTGGTGCAGACCAATCACCAATTGAAGTTTTGAAAGACAAAGGATGGAGATAAGATAAGTCTTGAAGCTTAAAAGATGGTTACATTCACAGGTGGAAAGAAATGTACACATATGTACATTAGTTAAGACATAGGTCACTTACACTTTTGATTAGTCATAAGTTTGTACATATTTGCCTATAAATACTATGGAAAAATGTCGGGGCATAGGAGAGGAGACGAGGAGAGACTATGTGAGAGCATAGGAATAGAGAAATGAGATGTTGTAAGTGTCATTAGACACATGAAAACTTAGTTGAGATCTCTCCTTTATTCAGTTGTAGTCTTCTTCAGAAATGACATAATTTTTGCGCCCGAAGTTTCTGTGTTTTCTCCTTCTGTGGTAGATCTTTTATGGAATGCTTTTGTACAAGTTTAAGTCTAGAGTTGATCGACTACTGTATAAAATTTTAGCTTCCAATTATGATCAGGCTGAGAGAATTCTGAATAGGAACATTCGTATGGGTAAAGGTCTGAGTACCTTCTGAAATAGGCGCAGATTTCGAGTTCAGAGAAATGGACAGTGCTCAGTGCACAGTGTAAAGTTTTACACAAATGATAGCTCAAAATCTAAGTTGAGAGATAAGCTATCTACATCTAAAAGCATTTGACCAAACGGGTTCGACATTGGGAGAACTATAGCTAAGAAGTTATAGATGTCAAAGTCGCTACTGTAGAGAAGCAGTTTCACACATAGGTAAAGTGTTTGAGTCATTTCTCAAAGTATACTCAATCATTTGAGGAGATTTAATTTGAAGAAGGTGTGCAACCTTAAGGCGACACATCCTACAAAGTTTTATAAAAAACTTTACACGAATGGTTAGTCAATCAAAGATTAATCTGTAGCAGACTTTTCTGAGAATTTGATTTTTTCTAGAATAGTCAATTTCTTGATAAGTTAGTGATTGTTCTCTAAATTAAGAGGAGTCTAGACTTATTCTCGATATAGAGGTGCTCTAATTTCAAGAATAGGTTGTTCTTTTGGAGATTAACATTCTCCATTAGTGGTATCAGAGTAGGAAGCATCAGAATTGAAGAAAGGAGGATCCCGACTGCTGCAGCTACAAAGAATTTGACATCTGAAGATTCAAAAGGTGAAAGCTTGCAAGAAAAGCTTGAGAAGGAGATCATACGACATCAAGGAACTCAAAAGGAGTGTCATTCGAAGTAAAGGTAACTTTATACTTCATAAAGGTTGAAGAATTCAATATACAGGTGAAGGAAGGATGGGAGATTCTCTATAAATAGAGAAGTTGGATAGAGAAAACTATCCTGCATGGTCAATGAGGATGGAAGCTCATCTAATGAGCAAAGATTTGATAGCTTACATTACAGGTGAAGAAGAAAAGCCACAATTCAGAGATCCTAGTGTTCCAACTAGGGAGGAATTATCAGATTTGAAGAATTGGATGAAGAAAGATGCTTAAGCTAGGAGCATTATCTATATGGCAGTCAATGATTACTTGCTACCTCACATTAGAGGTCTTGAAAGTGCAAGTGATATATGGAATGCTTTGGAAGAGCATTTCCAAAACACCACAAAGTCAAGGAAGGCATCTTTGTGGGCAGAATTTACTACTTTCAAGAAGAAGGCCTCTCAATCCATTTCAGATTATGTAACAAGGATGAAAGACATTGCAGATGCATTAGGAGCTGTTGATGAAGACATTGAGGAGGATAAATTGGTAAGGCAAATCCTTACAGGTTTGAGAGGTGATGACAAATGGAAGCCATTCATTTTTTCTACAGAATTATCACTTGATCATTTCACTCCTGATTTAAATTAGTTGCTAGGTCATATGCTAACATTTGAGTAGGATGTTAAAGGAGATGGTGACAAAAGTACAGGTCATGCAATGTACTCAAAGGACAAGAAGAAAGCTAACAAAGGAAAACAACAATCAGGTGAAGATGAAGGCACAACTAGTAAAGCCAACTTCCTAAGAGGAAGAGGAGGTGGAAAAGGTAGAGGAAGAGGCAGGAACAACAAAGATGGAGCCAAAGCATGCTGGATTTGTGGTAAGACAAATCATTTAGCTAATGATTGTTGGCATAATACTCAGAGTAATGGTGGATATAATCAAAACTATAATTCAAGAGGAAGAGGTGGTAGAAATCAAAGAGGTAATTTCAGAGGTAGAGGTAGTAGGGGTTACTTTGGAAGAAATGCAGGTAGAGGATTCCAAAGTCAACAATATAACAATACCTACTACAATTATGCTTCAGATCAGAAGGAGGATTCAACATTAATAATGAATGCAACTTGTGAAAGGCAGAGTGAAGATCAAAGAGTCTTCTACATTGACTCAGGGTGTAGCAATCACCTGAGTGGTAACATAGCATTGATGACTAATTTGGAGAATAAGGTATCTAATCATGTTGTTCAAACAGGTGACAATACAAAGCACAATGTGAAGTCAATTGGATCAGTGAAGGCCAAGGATGGTAGCACCTTATTGAGTAAGGTTTTGTATGTTCCAACAATTCCTAAGAATCTGATAAGTGTAGGACAAATTGTTGAAAAAGGTTATGAAGTTAGGTTCACTAATGAAGGAGTGTTTGTGGAAGACCCTAGCAATGGGTATAAACAAATTGTTTCACGGAAGAAAGAAGGAAGATTGTTCACATTGAAGATTCAAGGTAATGTTGGTCATGCCTTGTTCACTTATGGAGGACATAAGATCTCTGAGTTAGATCTTTGGCACAAGAGGCTTGGACATTTCAATGAAAGAGGTATCAAAGGTATGATTAACAATGGTTCAGTGCTTGGATTGCCTAATGTTGCAGGTCAACATATGACATACAGATGTGAGGCATGTCAATTAGGTAAGGCTCATAAGCAATCTTACTCCAAGCATGGTTTTATGTATTCAGAGAAGCTTGAGTTGGTACACACAGATGTGTGGGGACCATCAAAGGATTTCAGTATCAATGGTTCAAGGTATTATGTGATTTATGTTGATGATTCTACCAGATGGATCACTATTTATGTGATCAAAGATAAGTCAGAGGTATTCAATACATTCAAACATTATCATGTGTATGCAGAGAGAATTACAGGACATAAATTGAAGAGACTAAGGTCAGATGGAGGGGGAGAGTATTTCTCTAATGAGTTCAGTGATTACTTGTGGAATGCAGGTATAAAAAGGGAGATTACTTGCAGGTACTCTCCTCAACAAAATGGTGTAGCAGAGAGGAGAAATAGGACTCTTGTTGAGTTTGCAAGGTCCATGATGAAGGAGAAAAATTACCCAAATTATTTGTGGGCTGAGGCTGTAAACACAGCTACTTATTTGGTCAATAGGCTACCATGTAAAGCCTTGCAGGGTATGACACCATATGAGGCATGGTGGGGTAAGAGACCTACATTAGACCATTGCAAAGTATTTGGATGTTTGGCATATGCATATGTGCCATCACAATTAAGGCACAAATTGGAACCTAAAGCTAAAAAATATGTGTTTATTGGTTATGATGATAAGCATATGGGATATAGGTTGTGGAGTCCATCCACAAAACAATTCATTGTATCTATGGATGTTACATTTGATGAGCAAGGTACTATCAATATTAATAGAGATGATGAAGAAGTTGTGAGTCAAAGAAAAGGTAAATCAAAGGTTCAGATATTTGATGAAGAAAAGAATAATGAAGTGCAGGTTGAAGTTGAAGAGATACAAGGATTTGATCTAGAATGTGATGAACCAGAAACCTCAAGGAGTGGAGAACTCAGGAGGTCTACAAGGCACAAATGGCAACCTACAAGGTATAGCTATGATACTTCTTTTTTGGCTACCAATTTATGCTTACATGATAAAAGCAGATGAAGACCCTTCTACATATGAAGAGGCAAAAGGTAAGGAAAATTGGGAGAAAGCTGTGCAAGAAGAATATGATGCATTGATGGAAAATCAGACTTGGGAATTGGTTCCTAAACCAAATAGCCAAAAGATCATTGGATGCAAGTGGGTTTATAAGACAAAAATATTTGCAGATGGAAGTGTGTCTAGGTACAAAGCTAGACTTGTTGTGAAAGGGTTTGCTCAGACATATAGTAGATTATGATGAGACTTATAGTCCTGTGGCAAAGATGACAACCATCAGAACACTTATAGCAATTGCTGCATGTAAAGGTTGGAAATTGTGTCAATTAGATGTGAAGAATGCTTTTTTGAATGGTTATATTTCAGATGATGTTTTCATGGAGCAACCTCAAGGATTCAGAGATGGAAGATATCCAGATCATGTGTGTAAGCTTAAGAGAGCTTTATATGGCTTGAAGCAGGCCCCAAGGGCATGGAACTATAGACTTGTAAAGTTCTTGAAAGAACTTGGGTTTCAAGTATCAAAAGCAGATAGTAGCTTGCTTGTCAAAGCAAGTGATGATGGGTTTATTTACATGTGCATATATGTTGATGATATCATTCTTACAGGTACAGATGAGAAAGGCATTCAAAGCCTAAAGAAGCAAATGGAGAAAGAGTTCAAAATCAGTGATTTGGGAGATTTGTCATACTTCTTGGGCATGGAGATTTCATACACTCAACATGGAGTGTATGTGACTCAAGAAAGGTATTTGAGAAACTTGTTAATCAAGTTTAAAATGAATGATTGCAGGGTAGCACCTACTCCAATGGAGGTGAAGAGTTCAAGGACATGGAACAATATCAGAGTTTGGTTGGTAGTCTTATCAATGCTACATTAACTAGACCTAACTTGTCATATGGAGTAGGGGTTTTATCTCAATTCATGCATTGTCCTAGGAAAGAACATTGGATTGCAGGTCAAAGAGTGTTGAGGTACATTAAGGGTACACTCAAGGAAGGTTTGTATTATGGTTTTACATCAGATACAAATATCAAGATCTATAGTGATGCAGATTGGGCAGGTAATCCAGATGATAGAAGGTCAACCTATGGATACATGTGTTATGTGGGAGATAAGCTAATTTCTTGGTGTTCAAAGAAGCAACATACAGTTGCTTTGTCATCTACAGAAGCAGAGTACAAAGGCATGGTTGAAGTTGCAAAGGAAGTGATATGGCTTAAGACTCTCATGAAGAGTTTTGACATTATACAGAGCATACCTATCATTTATGGAGATAACATGAGTTCATTATATCTAACTGCTAATCCTGTTTTTCATGCCAGGACCAAACACATTGAGATACAGTATCACTTTCTAAGAGAGAAGGTGATGGATAAAGAGATTGAAGTTATACATACTTCAACAAAAGATCAGATAGCTGATATGCTAACAAAGAGCTTGGATGGACCAAAGTTACAGAAGTTTAAAGACATGGCAGGCATAAAGAAGATAAGAGAAACCTCAATTGATATTTGAGGGGGAGCTGTTGGTGCAGACCAATCACCAATTGAAGTTTTGAAAGACAAAGGATGGAGATAAGATCAAGTCTTGAAGCTTAAAAGATGGTTACATTCACAGGTGGAAAGAAATGTACACATATGTACATTAGTTAAGACATAGGTCACTTACACTTTTGATTAGTCATAAGTTTGTACATATTTGCCTATAAATACTATGGAAAAATATCGGGGCATAGGAGAGGAGACGAGGAGAGACTATGTGAGAGCATAGGAATAGAGAAATGAGATGTTGTAAGTGTCATTAGACACATGAAAAGTTAGTTGAGATCTCTCCTTTATTCAGTTGTAGTCTTCTTCAGAAATGACATAATTTTTGCGCCCGAAGTTTCTGTGTTTTCTCCTTCTGTGGTAGATCTTTTATGGAATGCTTTTGTACAAGTTTAAGTCTAGAGTTGATCGACTACTGTACAAAATTTTAGCTTCCAATTATGATCAGGCTGAGAGAATTCTGAATAGGAACATTCGTATGCGTAAAGGTTTGAGTACCTTCTGAAACAGGCGCAAATTTCGATTTCAGAGAAATGGACAGTGCTCAGTGCACAGTGTAAAGTTATAGCTCAAAATCTAAGTTGAGAGATAAGCTATCTAGATCTAAAAGCATTTGACCAAACGGGTTCGACATTGGGAGAACTATAGCTAAGAAGTTACAGATGTCAAAGTCGCTACTGCAGAGAAGCAGTTTCACACATAGGTAAAGTGTTTGAGTCATTTCTCAAAGTATACTCAATCATTTGAGGAGATTTAAGTTGAAGAAGGTGTGCAACCTTAAGGCGACACATCCTACAAAGTTTTATCAAAAACTTTACACGAATGGTTAGTCAATCAAAGATTAATCTGCAGCAGACTTTTCTGAGAATTTGATTTTTTCTAGAATAGTCAATTTCTTGATAAGTTAGTGATTGTTCTCTAAATTAAGAGGAGTCTAGACTTATTCTTGATATAGAGGTGCTCTAATTTCAAGAATAGGTTGTTCTTTTGGAGATTAACATTCTCCATTACTATTGATATGAATTATAACGAGAAGTCAAGAATGGGCTGGGGGAACGGGAAAGGATAAGAACTCGAACAAGAAGAAACTGTGAAGAATGTTTCGATTTGGAGGATTCCGGTGATGGTGGGATCTTCTTATTGCAGATAGCAGGGGTGTGGAGAAAAGGTTTCACTTGAAAAAGGCCATTGTGCTTTTGAAGTTGGAGGATATTTTATCATCAAGGGTCCTGGGAAGTTGCTTCGCAGGGATTGAGAATGGACAAGCCTCCTAAGAACATAGGAAATCCTGACGTGCAGAGGAAATTAGAAGCAGCTTTGTTTCAGGGGGGAATGCTTTCTTATCAACCATCAAATACAATCGTTTGACCGATTTCTGGAATTTGATCTTCGACACCTCACCAAAAAAGAATTCAGAGATGTGGAGGTGTTCAGCCATTTCTTTGTTCTCACCCCAAAGGCATGGCTGTTTTAATTGTGAGAGAATAAAAAACAGATTGGCAGCTTTCTGTTTTGTGGGCAGAAGGGAGGAAATTTCTTTTGTTTTTTGCTACAAAGAGTGTGTGGCCTATTTTCTTCAAAAGATTGGATGCCTTTATCTTTGGCGGTAGCAAAAAAGGGTTTTTTCTCATATTTTTCGGAGGGGCTGCAGAACTGTGTGGAGAGTAATCGACGTGGGAGACCCTTATCTTGAAGGGAGTTCTGGTTGTGGAAGCACATCGCAAAGAGCATCTCTCGGAGGGAAAAGAAGGCACTGCGCACCGAGCTGAAGGAGGGAATAATGCTGGTATGACGGCACCACGCTGGAAAGGGGGAATTACCTGCGCTTCACTTCCCAGCTTGCAACAAGTTCTTCCGAGCTTGCAACAAGTTAAAAGGGGGAAGTCACGAGCTTTCTCTGGAGGCCATTAGCGCTGCAATATAGTAACGTACGTATCACCACAGGAATGAGAAGCCGGACGCTAGCTTGAACGAGAAGGTCCCATCGATGGAGGATGTTTTATGGAGCGCGCGAGCCTTGCTAAAGGGAGTGAACCGGCCTTGCTTATGGAGGTAGGGAGATTCGTAAGTGAAGGAAGGAGAAATCTTAGGAGGTTTCCAGATTGCTTTGCGCATCGAGAGGAAGAAACATATTCAAAAGGGGTAGAGCGCTATTCAGACGGAGGAAGGAGGCAAAAATCTTATGAGGTTTCTGATTACTCTACGCAATAGGAGGGCATACAAGAACATGAGTAGAACCAAGGTGCAGAAAGCATGGAGATAGAGAAAATTATCCAGAGATTTCCAATGTGCGAGTGGAGCTGAGGATCAGAGGTGCATATACATATAGATGGAGACTAAGGTCGTGGGAGATAAGGGGAGCTCAATTGCTCAACGACTAGAGGGAAGGTATGGAAGAGGTGACAAACTACAGAAGCGCAGGATGAAAGCAATCAGGTGTGTTGTTATTAGCTGAATAGTCAGCGCAACATATACCAGAACAATTGAACATAGTTTCAGAAGAAGGCGCTTGACCTCTAGTGATATCTAGGAGTGGATGTAGCAGGCTGGATCAACGAGGGTGAGTCTCATGAAGGTTGCTGCATCTTATGATGGTGTTTATGATGGATTACCTTTGAGGAGAGTACAAGGAATCCATTGCACAAATATTTACTGCTGAAGGGAAGGAACTCACGTTTTACAAAGGCCTGTTCTATTGAGGATACTTCTCTCAGATTCTTCAACAACATCTGAAATTCACCCTATTCCCTTTTATGAATGACTCCAACACTATCCGTGGATCTGAATGGATGCGCTTCATTGTTCTATTGGCTGATCTTGGGCAAAGATAGAATTGAAGACAATTATATGTATGAATAGGAAGTCTGTGGGGAGAACACATGAAGACCATACCAGAAATGGAGCCAAGGTATTCTGGCTACTGTGCAAAAGGGAGAGGAATAATTGCGTACATCTCTGGTTTTGGAAGAGGACAACGATGTAGAAGTTCGCAAAGAAGTTGCAAAAGAATTCATAGAGGAAGGGCTAGAGCCAAGCATATAAGCTAAACTTGTCACGTGCATGATTATAGTTTACAAGCCCGCAAGAATCTCAAGAGTTTGTGAAAATTCCAATACCTAGGCATATACAGGTTTGCGTAGTCACATCAGATAGCATGCGGAAATTCAGAGAGAAGTGCAGGACAAGATGGACGGGAAGGCAGTTTATGATGTGATTGAGATCTACCTTCGGAGACAAAGCTGTGGTGAAGATAAACGACTGTTGTCGTTCTACTCATCATGAAGAATTGAGAGAGGTTGTTGGGCGGAAGGAGTCGGCCTACTTCTATTTTTTGTTGACTTGATGAAGCACACACCGGAGTAGAAGAAGGGTCCTTCAGAGTCGGTGCCTCAAAGCTTGGATTGATAACAACCGCAAGGTTTTACACGTGAATGGTTGCAAATACAGTTGAGGGGTCTGTTGTAAATACATTTGAATGTATGCTTATATACGTATTCTAGATAGCAGTTCCTTTGCGAGATAATATGCCTCTGCATTTTTTCTTGTATGAAGGGCCTAATGATGGTTTAAATTATTCGATGGGTGATGTCTGCCAGGTGTGTGCACTATTGGAAGTTGATATTTTAAACCAAACAATCTTGTTTATTTGATGCATAAAAGAGTTTTCTTAGAGAAAATGTATGCATATCACGTGCGTATTCATTGGGGTTGTTTTTTGCATATTTGAATCAAGCCTTGGGATGCTGCATCAAGGGGAGGAACAACGTTGCAAACACTATGTAGTCTTATAGGTATAGCAGCAATTGGCAATAGAGGGTGAATAAATGATTGTGAGGAGAGAGAGTTTTCTTCATCTAGCTTAACACTTCCAATAATGTCCTCTTCTTCATTACCGACATACTCTCCATCTAGCTTAAACTTCTGCAACACATTGTGAGCAAGGAGCCCAGCACAATATGCTACTACAGAGTTTTTCAACTCTGCGATCGACCAACCTTCTTGTCGAATAGGTGTTTGATACTATCCCAGCAGTTCTGACCTTCTTGATACAAGTGCGTGAGAGTGTATGTGTGTAGGTATAGGTGTGAGCGTAATAGAGAAAGGAAGAAAAAGAGAGAAGTAGTGGAAAGTAAGTGAGAGTCCGAGTATTGGAGTGTGCATGTGAGAGAGAATGAGGAAGAGTAAGTGAGGAGAAGAAGGAGAGAAAACGAGTGAGCGGAAGTGCGAGAGAGAAAAAAGGGTAATTGTGTGCAACTGTGTGTGAGAATGAAAGGGAGAGGTTGAGAGAAAAAGAGGAACGAAGGATACATAGAGCACGAGACAGGAAGTGTGAGCAGAAGGAGAGTGTCCTTTATGCCTTATTGAGGATTTAGAAGAGGGCTGATAGGTCGATTTCAAGTAATTCGGCAAACCAATAGCCTCCGTATGCATCTTTTCCCTTGGACTAAGAGTGTCAACATTTTGGTGCGTTTGCCGGGAATAGCTTGGCACGTCTCTATAAGAGAGTGCCATAGGTTCGCCTAGCGCCACATGTTGGCCGAGCTTGCGGACCGAAGATCTAGTACATGAGCGAGGGGAGCTCATCCTCAGGGGCAACACAAACACAAAGAGAGGAACGCGCTCAGAGAAGAGCCCTTGAAAGAGAAAGGAAGAGGTGGGAGTTGCAAGGCGAGTCAACCTCAACTAGCTCGAAGAAATCTGCTAAAAATGTGTACTCTTGTAGGAGAGTCGCAAATCAAGTGCAGAAGTTTGAAGGAAGGATCCTGAGGCCACGTGCGCTAAATTTCTGGGATCGAAGTGATATTGATATCACACCTCTGTTTGAAATGGCTCAGCGGATTTCGGTTCATTTGGGGGACTTCACCAAGTTCTCAGGTGCTTGGGACGAGGATCCAGATAGTTTTATCCAACTGTTTGAAGTTACTTGTGAAGCCAATGAGGTAGTTGACCAGGGTCAAAGGTTGAGGATTTTTCCGGCTATTCTTTGTGATGAGGCAGCCAATTGGTATGGGAATTTGACACCACAAGAGCGTGGAACTTATCAGATGCTCAAGGAAGCCTTCTTGGCAAAATTTCGACGACAAGGCTTCCAAGATAGATTGGCCCAACAGATGGATTACTTGTGACAGGGAGTCAATGAGAGCATCGATAACTACATTCAGAGAATGGAAACGTTGGTAAGAAAGATGGGCGTGAATGCCCCGAACGATGAGACATTGAAGAGAAGATTCATTGCGGGATTGAGAGATCCTACGACGCAGCAGCATATCAGCCTGACAAGACCGACAACCTTAATAGATGCTAAGGAACAAGCAAGGCTTTGGGAGGAAGTACAATTATGTCAACAGAGGAAGATGGAGCTCTTATACGAGCCAATGGGAGGCCTAGGAAACATACCGATGAAAGATCTTGGCCAAGGAAGTCCCGCATTGACGACCCCAGCTTTTGTAGCTGCCACTAGCACGCCAGGCGAGGTAAAATCTGTGCTAACTGAAGAACGAATATTGGAGTTGGTCACACAAGCTATAAAAGCTGCCACAATGACCCAGGAAACATACACAGTAAAACCAGAGGTAGCTACAAACCCGAATCAAGTGTTTAGATCGAACACATGGTGTGGAAAGTGCCATGGTTACGGCCATTTGGCTTCAGAATGCCCTACAGTCTCAAGGGTATTCACAGATAGATCACCACCTAGAATGCGTTGCACTTTTTGTGGAAGAACAAATCACACAGAGGACCGATGTTATAACAAGAGAGCCTATGAAGAGAGGACCATGAAATCGGGAGATACAAGAGAAAGACTTACACGGGATTGCCCGCTCAAAGTGTCCCACCTACATCTCGTTGGGAAAATAGACCTACTTATGGATATGGTGCTCAGGGTCAAGGAGGAGACTATCCAAGAGGAGCCGCACGTGATCAAAGAAGAGATGATCCAATCCAGTGCTGGAGATGCCATGGCTTTGGCCATACTCAATCTAGATGTCCAAACGAAAAGAAACCAATTGATTATACCCCACTATGTAGGTACTGTAGTGGAAATGGCCACTTTGATGAAGATTGTCCAAAACGAAGAGCCGCCGTCGGCAAGGAAAAAGGACCAGTAGGGTCCTCGAATTATGTTGATACTCAGATGCATTCCACATCGAGAGCTCAAGAGCACGTTCCTACGATCGGAGTAGTGTTCAAGACACCGAACCCTCAAGAAGGCTTTAGCTTGTCAATGCACTTTGTAGATGCTTACCAGGCCAAGAAACCACATAAAGAGCCAACTGTGGTAGTAGTCACAAGGACCCAAGAGTATTCAAAGAAACATCGAGAAGGTGAAAGCGAAGAAGCGAGATCAGAGAAGATAACTGAGCATGGAGAGGTAGAAAACCAAGTTGGAGGATTTGCTGAGCAGCAAGAGTTTGAGGATGGGGAAGAGATAGAGATTCTTCCACCAGTGACCAAGGAGTTTGTGCCGGGCATATCACCATTTCCCGAAAGATTAAGGGCTCCAAAATGTAGGAAGGAAAGACAGAGTTTGGAGGAAGTGGATATTGTAAAGTTGCTCGCAGACACGGAAGTCACGCTGGACATTGGCACATTGCTAAAATGTTCACCTGCTTATAGGAAACAATTCTACAACGAATATATTAAGAATCCGAGGAAAGCTCGAGATAAAAAGAGACAAGATAAAGATGTCCAAGGGATCATTCAAAGTATTACGACGCAAATTGATTCGAATGCTCCAGCTGTGACAGTCGAGATTAAAGGGTATGCAGCCCCCGGTGCTCAGTTAGATAGTGGAGCCGTAGTCAACCTTATGACTGAGTTCATGATGAAAGCTTTGGGCCTCAACCACATGGAAGAAACGCCGATGTCCTTGAGAATGGCAGATCAAACACAAGTGAAGCCTGCGGGTCTTTTGAAGAATGTAAGCATAGTTGTGGGCGGTCTAGAGTTTAAAGTTGATTATCTGATAGTAAGACCAAGGACCTCAGAGGCTACCTTCTTGATCTTACTTGGACGGCCATGGCTGGTGCAAGCCGAATGTGTGCACGATTGGCGCACAGGATTTATCACAATTGGACCGAAGGCTGATCGAATACAACTTCAAGTGTCTCCAAACTTGACCGACAAGAAATCGACAACAACTGAGGAAAGGGAGCAAAAAGCAAAGGAAAAGGTTAGACAAGAAATGGCGCGCGTAAGATTTGCCCTGCGCACGGAGACTTCCAAGGACCTTTTAGAGGATGGATTTAATCTGCAATTGGCCAACCTCCAACATGCGAAAGTGGGCGAGTACAAAGATCCACTATGTTACAAGGATGACTCAGACCAGGAGTTGCTGGGATGGTTGACACATACAAGTGAATTTGAGTGCTACATGTTGACTATAGACGCAAAGGAAAATAAAGCTACTCAATCCCTGGAGAAGGGAACTTCAAAAGAAGAGTTGAAACTGGAGTTAGCTCCGACAATGGAAGTGCAACAGTTGAGAGAAAGGCTTAGAGTGCTAGAAGCAGAACTTCTAAGGAGAAGTCGAGAATTGGAAAAGGAAGCGAAGAGTAAGACTAAAGTGTCGGAAGCCATTGCAAAAGTTGAATTAAAGAAATTGGGTCTGGTTGAAAAAGAAAAAAACAATGATTTACTGGCCAACCATGCACGCGTGATCGGGGAACACTTTCCAATTACAACGTCATCAAGGAATAAGGAATATTCGCGAGAAGCTCAGGTGGAAAAATGGGAAGTTTTTCCAGAAAAGTTCTTGAGCGTGGGGTCAGAGCTACCAGATGGAGTACGAGATTGCATTAAATTGGCACTCAAAAATTTCAGCAAGGCCTTTGCATGGTCATACAGTGATCTGAGAGGAATTGATCCCCGAATCTGCCAACATTATATAGATTTGGAAGAAGGTACCGGACCAATATGTCAACGACTTAGGCGGACAAATCCAGTCTACTTGGAATTGATCAAGCTGGAATTGACTAAGTTATTGGAAGCAGGATTCATATATCCCATCGCATCCAGCGAGTGGGTATCACCAATTGTAGTTGTTCCGAAGAAAAATAAGAAAATCCGTATTTGCATAGATTATTGTAAGTTGAACGAGCGCACAAAAAAGGATCACTTCCCTTTGCCGTTTACTGATCAAATCTTGGACAGAGTGGCTGGCCATAAATTGTACTCATTTTTGGATGGTTTCAGTGGGTACAACCAGATCCAAATCCATGAAGAGGATCAATCAAAAACTACTTTCACCACGGAATGGGGCACATACGCATATCGTGTGATGCCATTTGGATTATGCAATGCACCGACCACATTCCAGAGGGCAATGATAGCTGCATATCAAGACTACTTGCAGGATTGGATGGAGATATTCCTCGATGATTTTGCAATCAGGGGCAATGATGAAAACATGATGGAGAGGATCGAAGCTATTTTAAGAAGAAGCATTGAAAAAGGCATCGCATTAAATCCTGAAAAGTGTACATCTGGAGTACGAAGAGGATTGCTTTTGGAACATGTTATTTCCGAAAAAGGGATCGCAGTTGACGAGGATAAAGTAGAAAAAATCGGACAACTTCCACCTCCTCAAAACTTGCAGCAACTCAGAGGATTCTTGGGGCATGCTAATTATTATCGACGATTTATATTAAATTTTGCATCCATAGCAGCACCATTGACGAATGTTTTGAGGAAAGACCAACAATACCAATGGACTGGTGAGTGTCAAGTTGCATTCGAATTGATAAAAAATAAATTGATAAATGCGCCCATTTTAGTAGCACCTGATTGGACGAAAGAATTTCATGTGCACATAGATGCTTCTCATACTGTGGTTGGAGCAGTGCTATGCCAAGCCGATGAAAAGAAGTTGGACCACCCTATTTATTATGCAAGTCGCAACTTGAATAGCACTGAGAGGAACTACACGACTACAGAGAAGGAATGCCTCTCGATGATCTTTGCGGTAAACAAGTATCGGCATTACTTGATGGGAAAACATTTCACGTTTTATGTGGATCATGAAGCCCTAAAGTACATCATTAATAAACCCAAGCTATCAGGGCGATTGATGAGGTGGATGCTACTCCTCCAAGAATTTCAGTTCACAGTGGTAACCAAACCAGGCAAAGCGCATATATTGGCTGACCATTTATCTCGAATTGTTAATGAGGAGCCAATCTCTGGTGTGCCCGATGATGCTCCTGATGGACATCTATTTCAAGTTGATGCTAAGGTACCTTGGTATGCCGACTTGGTGAATTTCTTGTGCACCACTAAATATCCGCTAGGAGAAAGCAAGAGAGAGAAGCAAAAACTGTTAGCATTGGCGAAGCACCATAGCATCATTGGGGGGAAGCTCTATCGATATTTTGTACATGAAAGCATTTATCGGAGGTGTCTCGAGGAAGAAGAAGCAACCCTAGTGTTGAGAGCATTACATGATGAACCCTGCGGTGGGCATTTTGCTGGTGAACTGACGGCAAGAAAGATTTTATTGGCCGGGAATTGGTGGCCAACGCTGTTCAAAGACTCTCATACATACTGCAAGAAATGCGACAAATGCCAAAGAATGGGCAAACCAACGTTAGCACATGCTGCTCCTCTTATGCCAGTGCTTGCTCTTAAGCCTTTCGAAAAGTGGGGAATTGATTTTGTGGGGCCTATTGACCCTCCCTCAAGACGTAGATCCAATAGGTATATTCTGGTCTGCACTATCTATGTTACCAAGTGGGTAGAGGCTAAAGCTCTGAAGACTGACCGAGCTGTTGATATAGTGAAATTTTTGTATGAACAAATTATCACCCGATTTGGATGCCCGTTGGAGATAGTGAGTGATAGAGGAACACACTTTGTCAACGAACTGATCGAAGAATTAATGGAATTATATAAGATCAAACATAGAAAAAGCACTCCATATTACCCGAGGGCAAATGGACAAGTGGAGGTCACCAACAAGGTCCTTGGACAGATTCTGACAAAGACAGTAGCTGTGCATAGGCGAGACTGGGATGAGAGACTTTTGGAAGCTTTGTGGGCGTATAGAACATCCTACCGAGTGACGACTAAGAGCACTCCGTTCTCCCTAGTATATGGCGAGGAAGCCATCTTTCCCATCGAAAAAGAAGTTCCGACATTAAGAGTGGCCATTGAGGCCAGGATGGGAGAGGAAGAGTCATTGAAGGAGAGGTACATACAATTGGTCAAGCTAGAAGAAAAGAGACTCATTGCACAGCAAAGTCTGGAAGCTATTCAGAGAAGACGTAAGGAGAGGCATGACAAGAATCTCAAGACCTATGTGATTCAAGAAGAGGATTTGGTGCTAGTCTATGAGAGTAAATATTATAAATTCCCGGGGAAGTTACAGACAAGATGGGCAGGACCGTTTAAGGTGGTGGAACTCAACTCCAATGGTTCCATGCAAATTCAAGATTTAGGAGAAGAATGTGCTCCCGTGAAGGTTAACGCACTTCGAGTTAAACCATATTTCAAGTAGCATTAGGACGGGAGGAGCCAGACGAGATCCAAGCAGAAGGACGTAGTAAACTCCTTGTACATAGATGTATAGTTATATATATATATATGCGCATATGTAAGCTATGATTTTTGTGTTATAAATGTTATCCCTTGCTAGCCCAAGAATTTTGGACTTCTAATTATTTTTTTGTGTTGCGCAGAGACTGTTAGGAGCTAAGTAACAAAATGGCAGATCAAATAACTCAACTCTATTTGTACGAGCTAAGGATATATTTCTCGGACCAAACATTCGCCCGCATGGACATAGATGTCGACGACTTTGAGACGGAATATGATGTGGAGGAAGCGCACTGGCTGGTATGCTTCATAAACCAAGGTTTGGATGTTATGTTTTATATTGAGTGTTTTGAGGAATACCTGACCCGACATGTAGGATGGGCGGGGGATCGATATTACTATTTCGACCCTTTGAGGGAAATGCCTAACAAAGAAAACGATATCACTTGGGCTTGGGCAGATGTGTTAACGATAGGAAGTGATGACGGAGTTCCTGAAGTTGAGCCTGACTCGCCCTAGGGAAGTCGTTGGGCTACGAGTACGATGTGAGGCTACATGACACATCCCGGAGACCCACATTCTAGATCGTCTAAGGATAGGTACAAGAGGGACTAAGGCATAGCTGGTTGTAGTTACCTAGTGAAAAGTCAAATCGATGAATACATATGTAGTGTCTGTACTTGAGAGAATGGAGTGAGGAGGTGGTTGATCTGTCAAAGGCTAGAGTGTATATGTTTGCATGTCTGTGTGGGAAAAGTGGGGAAAATCCCTTTCTTCCTCTCCCTAATTCTCAAGACTCGGGCGAATTAACTAATATGAAAAAAAAAAACATTGTGTTGTTGTGATTGTGCCGACGCGCTATGGTGGGCTAGTAGGTGGGTGGATTTATCCTAGCCGGGTGGTTAGGACCACGAGCCGCAGCTAGTTTCGCCATAGGCTTGGGATGTATATGTTTATGTCTTAGCTATGCGCCATAACGGGTTGGTAGGTGGGTGGAGCCATCGTGGCTGGGTAGTCACGACCACGAGCCGTATCGAGCTTCGTTATGGGCTAGCTAATATATGTTATGTATTATCATTGTGTGTTTGTGTGTTGTGCGCTGCATTGCATTGGTAGATGGGTGGAATCAACCTGATCGGGTGGTCAGGTCCACGAATCGCATCCAGTGACAACGTAGGCCAACGTGTGAATATAAATAAAATTTACCTATGAAGTTATTCCCCACTCCTGAGGGGGAGAGAGAGAGAGAGAGAGGAGAGGGCGATGATCGCCTGGAAGGGAACGTTATTTGCTTGTGTGATTGGTATGTGGCGGCTTGCGATAGATCAGCTCACTTTGAATCAACATTCTCAAAGGCACGGATACTGTATATGTACTTATAGATGAGACCTTAGCGAGTTAATGCAACGGGTTTGCTTTATAACTTGTGTGCTCTATCCGAGGGTTTTCCAGTGTGTTGGACACTCCAGGGTTTTTATGTAGGTCTTGACTTGTACTCGGGTCTCGATGGCTTGTGTGGGATGATGGTGGGGATTCTTCGGGTGTGTCTAGTCATGGAATAATTGTACATAGCGAATGGTAGGTGCAATAATGGAGTATACATTTTGGGTATGTTGCATCTCCTATTGGATTCATTTCAGTTGTTGTTGTTTATTTCGGTACTTTCTTTTTTGTTTTCTCACAATGACAGTCGTATGTGTAAGACATGGAAAGGTATGAATGTGTTATTTTGGTTGAGAGTATTTTCATAATGCAATGCATGAGAAATTTGATGCATGTTGGAAATGGAGTTGCATATATGTGCATGTTCTTGGATCATTTGGAAGTGATTGATTTGTATGTATTAATGAGTGATTTTTTGAGCACTAATAACTTCAATGAGTGCAGGTTCCGTTGGAGTCATGGCTTGATGGAAAGGTATGCAACCAAGTTATAAACTGACATGTTCATGGCTGTTTGGGTTATATTGCAGCATAGAGTGGCTTGTCGAGGACGACTTCGCAAATAAGAAGAGGGGAGTATGTTAGCTCAGAAAATGGTTGGTTTTAATGCACTAATGTGGTTCTAATTGGCAGGAAATACGTTTGATTTCAGGTACTTGAAGAGTGGATTTGATGATTGATGAGAAGCATGTGGAGATATTGGTGAAGGAAAACAGGGCTATTGATTATGAATTATAACGAGAAGTCAAGAATGGGCTCGTGGAACGGGAAAGGACAAGAACTCGAACAAGAAGAAACTGTGAAGAATGTTTCGATTTGGAGGATTCCGGTGATGGTGGGATCTTCTTATTGCGGATAGCAAGGGTGTGGAGAAAAGGTTTCACTTGAAAAAGGCCATTGTGCTTTTGAAGTTGGAGGATATTTTATCATCAAGGGTCCTGAGAAGCTCCTTCGCACGGATTGAGCATGGACAAGCATCCTAAGAACATAGGAAATCCTGACGTGTAGAGGAAATTAGAAGCGGCTTTGTTTCACGGGGGAATGCTTTCTTATCAACCATCAAATACAATCGTTTGACCGATTTCTGGAATTTGATCTTTGACACCTCACCAAAAAAGAATTCAGAGATGTGGAGGTGTTCAGCCATTTCTTTGTTCTCACCCCAAAGGCATGGCTGTTTTAATTGTCAGAGAATAAAAAACAGATTGGCAGCTTTCTGTTTTGTGGGCAGAAGGGAGGAAATTTCTTTTGTTTTTTGCTACAAAGAGTGTGTGGCCTATTTTCTTCAAAAGATTGGATGCCTTTATCTTTGGCGGCAGCAAAAAAGGGTTTTTTCTCATATTTTTTGGAGGGGCTGCAGAACTGTGTGGAGAGTAATCGACGGGGGAGACCCTTATCTTGAAGGGAGTTCTGGTTGTGGAAGCACACCGCAAAGAGCATCTCTCGGAGGGAAAAGAAGGCACTGCACACCGAGCTGAAGGAGGGAATAATGCTGGTATGACGGCACCATGCTGGAAAGGGGGAATTACCTGCGCTTCACTTCCCAGCTTGCAACAAGGTCTTCCGAGCTTGCAACAAGTTAAAAGGGGGAAGTCACGAGCTTTCTCTGGAGGCCATTAGCGCTGCAATATAGTAACGTACGTATCACCACAGGAATGAGAAGCCGGAAGCTAGCTTGAACGAGAAGGTCCCATCGATGGAGGATGTTTTATGGAGCGCGCGAGCCTTGCTAAAGGGAGTGAACCGGCCTTGCTTATGGAGGTAGGGAGATTCGTAAGTGAAGGAAGGAGAAATCTTAGGAGGTTTCCAGATTGCTTTGCGCATCGAGAGGAAGAAACATATTCAAAAGGGGTAGAGCGCTGTTCAGACGGAGGAAGGAGGCAAAAATCTTATGAGGTTTCTGATTACTCTACGCAATAGGAGGGCATACAAGAACATGAGTAGAACGAAGGTGCAGAAAGCATGGAGATAGAGAAAATTATCTAGAGACTTCCAATGTGCAAGTGGAGCTGAGGATCAAAGGTGCATATACATATAGATGGAGACTAAGATCGTGGGAGATAAGGGGAGCTCAATTGCTCAACGACTAGAGGGAAGGTATGGAAGAGGTGACAAACTACAGAAGCGCAGGATGAAAGCAATCAGGTGTGCTGTTATTAGCTGAATAGTCAGCGCAACATATACCAGAACAATTGAACATAGTTTTTGAAGAAGGCGCTTGACCTCTAGTGATATCTAGGAGTGGATGTAGCAGGCTGGATCAACGAGGGTGAGTCTCATGAAGGTTGCTTCATCTTATGATGGTGTTTATGATGGATTACCTTTGAGAAGAGTACAAGGAATCCATTGCACAAATGTTTACTGTTGAAGGGAAGGAACTCACGTTTTACAAAGGCCTGTTCTATTGAGGATACTTCTCTCAGATTCTTCAACAACATCTGAAATTCACCCTATTCCCTTTTATGAATGACTCCAACACTATCCGTGGATCTGAATGGATGCGCTTCATTGTTCTATTGGCTGATCTTGGGCAGAGATAGAATTGAAGACAGTTATATGTATGAATAGGAAGTCTGTGGGGAGAACACATGAAGACCATACCGGAAATGGAGCCAAGGTATTCTGGCTACTGTGCAAAAGGGAGAGGGATAATTGCGTACATCTCTGGTTTTGGAAGAGGACAACGATGTAGAAGTTCGCAAAGAAGTTGCAAAAGAATTCATAGAGGAAGGGCTGGAGCCAAGCATATAAGCTAAACTTGTCACGCGCATGATTATAGTTTACAAGCCCGCAAAGATCTCAAGAGTTTGTGAAAATTCCAATACCTAGGCATATACAGGTTTGCGTAGTCACATCAGATAGCATGCGGAAATTCTGAGAGAAGTGCAGGACAAGATGGAGGGGAAGGCAGTTTATGATGTGATTGAGATCTACCTTCGGAGACAAAGCTGTGGTGAAGATAAATGACTGCTGTCATTCTACTCATCATGAAGAATTGACAGAGGTTGTTGGGCGGAAGGAGTCGGCCTACTTCTATTTTTTGTTGACTTGATGAAGCACACACCGGAGTAGAAGAAGGGTCCTTCAGAGTCGGTGCCTCAAAGCTGGGATTGATAACAACCGCAAGGTTTTACAGGTGAATGGTTGCAAATACAGTTGAGGGGTCTGTTGTACATACATTTGAATGTATGCTTATATACGTATTCTAGATAGCAGTTCCTTTGCGAGATAATATGCCTCTGCATTTTTTCTTGTATGAAGGGCCTAATGATGGTTTAAATTATTCGATGGGTGATGTCTGCCAGGTGTGTGCACTATTGGAAGTTGATATTTTAAACCAAACGATCTTGTTTATTTGATGCATAAAAGAGTTTTCTTAGAGAAAATGTATGCATATCACGTGCGTATTCATTGGGGTTGTTTTTTGCATATTTGAATCAAGCCTTGGGATGCTGCATCAAGGGGAGGAACAACGTTGCAAACACTATGTAGTCTTATAGGTATAGCAGCAATTGGCAATAGAGGGTGAATAAACGATTGTGAGGAGAGAGAGTTTTCTTCATCTAGCTTAACACTTCCAATAATGTCCTCTTCTTCATTGCCGACATACTCTCCATCTAGCTTAAACTTCTGCAACACATTGTGAGCAAGGAGCCCAGCACAATATGCTACTACAGAGTTTTTCAACTCTGCGATTGACCAACCTTCTTGTCGAATAGGTGTTTGATACTATCCCAACAGTTCTGCACTTCTTGATACAAGTGTGTGAGAGTGTATGTGTGTAGGTATAGGTGTGAGCGTAATAGAGAAAGGAAGAAAAAGAGAGAAGTAGTGGAAAGTAAGTGAGAGAGTGCGAGTATTGGAGTGTGCATGTGAGAGAGAATGAGGAAGAGTAAGTGAGGGGAAGAAGGAGAGAAAACGAGTGAGCGGAAGTGCGAGAGAGAAAAAAGGGTAATTGTGTGCAACTGTGTGTGAGAATGAAAGGGAGCGGTTGAGAGAAAAAGAGGAACGAAGGATAGATAGAGCACGAGACAGGAAGTGTGAGCAGAAGGAGAGTGTCCTTTATGCCTTATTGAGGATTTAGAAGAGGGCTGATAGGTCGATTTCAAGTAATTTGGCAAACCAATAGCCTCCGTGTGCATCTTTTCCCTTGGACTAAGAGTGTCAACACATACACACACACGCGCACAAGGTAAGAACAAAGAGTGGAACAATGGAAGATCTTCGATTACAAAAGAACTCTCTTACAAAGCTGAAATCTACAACAAGCTAACCCATCAAATGAGCTTTCCAGCCCTTTTTATAGTTTTTTGAGTGGTTTTGGCTCTGTCCAGACCTAGTGTCCGGCCTAGTTAAAAATTAGGTTCCAAGGCTTATTTGGGGACTCAAACGGAATCTAAAAATTATGAAAACTGGTAGGATGTTACTTCTAATACTCCTCAAGCTCGAGAACTCCTCGGCTTGAACAAAATGGAGTTGTAAAATTGGAAAATGGTATTTACAATGGTTTTTAGTGACAAAAGTCACTATATGTATAGGGATTTCTTCTAAAAATTTGACATGTGCTTCTTGGAGCTCCTTATATGCTCCTTCTTCTTGTGTCTCCACTTCATTGATGCGCTTTGCTGCTTCTGTGTGGCCTTGACTATCAACACTCCCCCCCCTCTAGAGTCTGTCGTCCCAGACAGACCCTTGTTGTAGTGGTTGTTCCATGTAGTAGGTTGAGAAGTAGTGTCCTTCATGTACCAACAGGAGCGGTCCATCTTCCAATTGTAGCTTGGACAGTTGTCTGGGTCTTCATTTGTCACAGATATCTTTGTATGTATTTCTTCCTTGTATTCTCACTTGATGGTGTCTTTGTGAGCTTTCAAAAATTGTGAGCTACTCAAAAGAGGTTGTCAATGGTGATTATGAGCAACTCTCGTGGTGGCTTGCTTTGTGGCTTTTGTTGTTGACACTGTGATGTCCTTTGGTTCTTTGAAAGATGACTTCCCTAGTTCCCATACCAAGTACTCGTGACCCATAATGACTGATGGGTAAGTGCATGAGTGCATGGGTTGGAAGAAGAATGTGCCTTGTGCACGGCCTTGTAATGTGGCCCTATGTATGCGTACTTGGGGAATGCATTGGAAGCAGTATGGTGCAAGAAATGGGGTCTTGAGCTAAGTGCTCAAGGGTATTCTGATGAAGAGGTTTCCTAATCTATCATGGTTGTGGTGTTGCTGAAGTAGGCAATTCTTACCATGGTGAGAGTTTTGTCGATCTTCAACTCTTCATGTTGTACTTCCATCAGGGTGAGTGACCATCAGCTTGTCTTCCGTTGTTGATGGATGTCCTTATTGATGGTTTGCATTGGGGACTCTTCATATGCACAATCCCATTCTTTCGCTCGTCTTCTTCCACTTCTCTCTCTCTTTTTTTTTTTGGAACAAGGTCACAAAACAAGAAGAAAGATGTTTGCATCAAAAATATTTTACATGTGTCGAATGTGTCCCATGTGCCTGGGATTCTCAGTTGTGTCTATGCATGGCCGTGTAATGTGGCCCTATATTGATGCATACTTTGGAAATGCATGACCTGAATGGTGCAAAAGACAAGGTTATGCCACAGGCACATGGTTGTTGCTGGTCGAGGCTTTTGATGTTACTTGGAGACTTGATGCAATCTTTGTTTGGAGGTGTCGATTGAATCTTGCAATGATGTAATCCTCCTTATAGGGATCCATTTGAGAAGGGTATGTGGCCTTGTGGAGATCAATTCTGGCCCTTTCATCTGTGGATGGTTTCTAAACTTTGATATCCACTGTGGTCGGCTCGTTGGTGTTGTGGAAGCTGCTGGTACTTTTGGCTTCCAAACCCATATCCTTTGTGATTGTCTTTCTATTACCGGCGAGAAGATGAATTCATCTTCTTTTGGTCTCTGCTCTTGGTTTTGACTCTTTCTTCTCCGTGGCGTTTTTGCTGAGATTGTTCTCGTGAGGGAGATCATATGGTTTTGTGCATGTATCAGTGCCTTGGGTACCCACATTTGTAATCGCCCTTGTTGAGCTGCAACTAACTTCTTTGGCACCCAAATTTGTACGTTATTATGGTCGGCCTCCCTCGATTGCTTTGGTACCCAAATTTGTCGAAGACCTTGGGATTGAGCTTGTCCTCGTTTCTTGGTGCTTCTTTTAGCATGGTTTGCTTGCCTCCATGGGAAGGGTTGTGGCAAAGCTGGTGGTTGTTCTCCTTTTCATACCCAAATCTGCTTCATGCCTGTAACTACTTTCTTCTTGAATTCTCTCTGTCTAGTGGATATAGTAGATGTCTTTTTTGCTTGCCTCTTTGGTCGAGTTATGCTTGCATTAGTCTGTGAAGACGAAGGGAGGTTTGCTGGCCTCTGAGCTTGTGCTTCCATGATTAAGTCCTTGTGCGTCGTAGGGTTTTTGACACACACAACATGTTCTTTACGAAGATTAGTTTCGGAAGAACTAAGAGAATGTGTGACCTCTGGATTTGTGAGCACGCAATTGTCTAATTCTAATGTAATACATTGTTCATGTGCCCAAACGTGAAGGATTTGACTTCTTAGGTTCAAATCGACAGCATGGTCATAAATCCAATCTTGACCCAAGATAAGTGGCTCTATAATGTCCTCATCATGACATACTCGCATTTTGACTTTCATTGGAACATCTTGAAGGTAGATGGGAAGTTCCACCTCGCCCAAACAAGGGGTTTCCACACCTCCCAAACCTATGAGATAGGCTTCTATAGGCTTTATGTTCAATTGCAAGTCTTGGCAATAGGATAGTCTAACTGCACTAGTTGCTGCACCTGAATCAATCAATGATCACACAGTCCTTGCATGCTTTCCTTGTCCTACCGCTATGGTCACAAATGGACGTCGATCAATTATTCGAGAAGCAATTGCACTTGATGTTTGACACATGGCCATGTGGTATCTGGGGGCCTCAAGATTGACATCTAGGCCTAGGCATCTTAACTTATTTCTCCTAATGCGTTCTCTAGCCTCTGCCTGTGCTTCTTCTCTAACCCTTAACTCTTCTTCTTTTCGCTTCTTAGCCGTGTTGAGTCTCTTTAACATATCCTCTATAAGAGGTTCTTGATATAGCTTGACTCGACAACCACTGATATAGTTTGATAGGATATCACCTTCTAGTGTGGCCAATTGAACTGCACTGCTAGTGGAAATTCTATTAATGATCATGGGTCCGTATCCTCTCTTTTCCAATTTACGGGCATGTTGCTTTAGTGTATAAACTAACACTAGGTCTCCCTCTTTCAATCCTTTATCTTTGATATGTGCATCGAAGTATGCCTTCTACCTTTTCTTTGCAGCATAGATTCCTGCAGCCGCTCGTAGCCTTGTCTCACCTAAGCGTTCTAGATCAAAGATCCTTAAGGATAACTCGTGTCCATTCCATTCATGCTCTTGTGCCAATTTTAAAGTTGGGATTATGAAGTCCAAAGGTAGCACAACATTTTGTCCGAAGACCATTTGAAATGGGGTGGCATTGAGTACCGTTTTGTAGGCAACTCGGTAGGCCCAAACAGCATGATAAAGTTGTTTGTCCCAATCAGAGCGTTTGTTATTTACTAGTTTTGTCAATACATTACATAGGATCTTGTTTGTGCTCTCAGCTTGTCCGTTAGCTTGTGGATGATAGGGGGCAGACTTCTTATGTATCACCAAGAATTCTTGGAGAATTACTTCATTCAAGAAGTGTGTGCCTCTATCACTTACTAACTCTATTGGTAATCCGTATCTCATGAACACATTCTCAAATAAGAACTTTGCCGTTGTTTGAGCATCATTCTTTGTTGTGGCTTTGACTTCTACCCACTTTGTAAGGTAGTCCGTGGCTACAATAATGTATTCTGCATGGGAGTTTCTAGCTGGGGGGTTAATAGGACCTACAAAGTCTATACCCCACTTCGAGAATGCACATCCTCCCATCATTGGCCTCAAAGGCATCTCATCTTTTCTAATTGGGTACTAGGCATGTTGGCATGTGTCACATTTCTTCACATAGGTATGTGCATCCATATGAAGAGTGGGCCACCAAAGTCCTGAGAATAGAATAGTCTTAATTACTCGATCAGGACCAAAATGTCCACCTGCGACACTGCTATGGGTAGTTTCTAAGACTTTCAAGTAGTCTGATTCGCGAACGCACAATCTTAAGTAACCATCTTTTCCTCTCCTATATAGGTTGTCTCCTATGAAGGCGTAGTCTTTAGCCTCTTGCTCCATGCTTCGTTTCCTTGCTAGACTAGCCTCCTTGGGTAAGGTTCCCGATCTCATGAATTCTACCAATGGAGCACTCGAGTCTGGAATTAATGACACAGGATAAAGGGTGGCATGCTCCATGGGGGGTCTCTCTTTGCACATTGGACAATTCTTAATCCACTCATGAATTTCTTTGTCCACATTAGGCCAATACACTCCTAAGCATTTCAGATTCTGCAATGTTCGTTGCTTAGAATAGTGACTTTCTAGCAACCCTTCATGGGCTTGTTGCAACCAACTACTATGTTCATCATCCTCGACACAACAAGCTAAAACACCTTTTGTGTCTTGTTTATACATGCTTCCTGCCAATATTTGATAGCTTTGTGACTGTACAATTTCATCCTTGTTCGTCTTCACATTCTTGTTTGCAGGTCCGAAGGTTAGGACAGTTACCAGCTTATTTGCCTATTTAGGAACAACTTCTAGATTGAACAGATATGCGTCGGGCAATTCATCGGACACTCCTTGTGGTGACTCACCTGAAGTGATGCGAGATATGTGATCTGCCCTAAGGTGGGTTCTACCTTTCCTAACAACCACTTCAAAGTCATATTCCATTAGTAAGAGGAACCATCTTACTAAGCGTCTTGTGTTGCAAGGTTTATTGACCAAGTATAATAAAGCTTGATGATCAGTGAAAAATTTGAACTTGTTGGCCAATAGATAGTGTCTAAACTTCTTCACAGCAAATACCATGCCTAAAACTTCTCTTTCGGTTGTGGTGTAGTTTCGTTCAGCACCATTCAATTGCCTGCTAGCATATGCTATAGGCAAATCTAAATTCCCTTCACCAGTTGGTTGTGACAGCACACAACCTATTGCATAATTGGATGCATCCACATGTACATGGAATGGCTTATTCCAATCAGGAGTGGTCAGTATTGGTGCTGTGCACAAGTGTCTCTTCAGCTCATTGAAGGACTTCTCGCATTCATCGTTCCACTCAAAATTTTTCAACAAGGCATAAAGAGGCTTAGCTATAATTGCATACATGTGAATAAACCTACGGTAATATCCACAATGGCCCATAAAGGCTTGTGTTGGAGTTAGACGTCTGCGGAAGCACGCGAACAACACAAGGAAGAGGAAGAAGCTTGGAGCACAACACACAAGACTGAATGTATTACTAGAGAATGTACAAAGATAAGTAGCCCATTAGGGCAATAGGCGTATATACAAGCCGGGGGAAAAAAACCTCCTAAAGAGTGCCCCGGCGGTCCTAGAGTGTTCACACACATCACTACCTAAATATATCAACAAATCCCCCCTGGGAGTGATGCGGTGAACAAGGAGCTGGCACTCATGTATAAGGAAGTGCCGAGCTATGTGGAAATCACTCCACAAAAGGAAGTAAGCCCAAAGCTTTGCGGAAAGCTTCAAACTTCTCCCTAGGCAGAGCCTTCGTGAAAAGGTCTGCAATGTTCTCCTGCGTGGGCACATATGCCAAGCTGATCTCCCCAGCAGAGAACCTCTCCCTGACATAGTGATAATGCACCTCAATGTGCTTAGTGCGAGCATGGAACACAGGGTTCCTCGCAACTGCCAATGCGCTCTGACTGTCAGTGAAGATGGTGGTGGCAGAAGACTGGCCAACACCCAAATCAGCCATAAGGCGTCTGAGCCACACACACTCAACAGTCGCTGTGAAAGCTGCCCTATACTCAGCCTCACAATTGGAAGTGGCCACAGTAGGCTGCTTCTTGCTCAACCAAGATATACATGAGCTACCAAGCATGAAGCAAAAACCACTGGTGGACACACGAGTGTCATAGCAATCAGCCCAATCTGAGTCAGAAAAAGCATGCAAATCTGGCGGTAGTGATCCCCCCTTGGGATAAAACAACCCAAGTAGCCGAGTACCACTCAAGTAGCGAAAGATGCGCTTAACCGCTTTCCAATGCGTGACTCCTGGGCAATGCATAAACCTGCTCATCTGTGAGACAGCAAACTGAATATCTGGCCGAGTAATGCATAAGTAAATCAAGCATCCAACAGCCTGCTGATAGAGAACAGCATCAAATGCATCTCCAGCATCATGAAGACTCAATCGTAAACCTGTCTCCATAGGAGTGGCAATAGGCTTACAGTCTTCAAGGCCAAAACGCTGCAATAATGTGTCAATATATTTCGTTTGACACAAAGCCATTCCACCATCAACTTGCATAAACTGAATGCCCAAATAGTGATGCAAATGCCCCAAATCAGACATCTCAAATGAGGCATGCAAATCAGCCTTGAAATCAGCAATATGCTTCTCAAGAGGACCAGTGAGCAGCATGTCGTCTACATAGACAACAATGATCAAAAGCACATCATTAGCACGCTTAACATATAAGGTGCTTTCAGTTGGACTGTTCTCAAAACCATGTGCAATCAGATAGGCATGTATTTTTTCATACCAAGCACGTGGTGCTTGCTTTAAACCATATAACACCTTCTTTAACCTGCACACCTGGTTTTCATGCCCTTTCTGCACAAAGCCACGGGGCTGAAAAACATACACTTCTTCATGCAAGTCACCATTCAGAAATGCTGTTTTAATGTCCAACTGATGTACATTCCAACCATGATGGGCTGCAAGTGCACAAATGCTCCGAACAGTAGTCATACGGCATGTAGGTGCAAAGGTCTCATCAAAATCAATGCCTCTTTCCTGTGCATAACCCTTTGCAACAAGCCTAGCCTTATACCTGTCAACTGTACCATCAGGTTTACGCTTCAGCTTGTATACCCACTTAGTGCCAATGGCCTTCTTGCCAGGAGGCAAGTCACATAAAGACCATGTACCATTCTTCATTATAGCATCATATTCAGATTGCATAGCAGCCATCCAATTTTCTGAATTTTGTGCTTCATCAAAAGAAACAGGCTCATTCTCATCACAGAGACTAGATGCAGCCATAGCATAGCAATCTGATGCAAAGGAGGTACTATGAGAGCCTGAACGAGTACGATATGACAAAGGTGCATCTAATTTGCTGTCACGCAAAGTCTGCACCAGCCATTTTGGCATAGTTTTTGCCTGTTCAATATCAGCTCTCTCATCAACAAGTGCATCATGTAAATCTGCATCAGAAATGGCATGATCTGCATCATCATATGAAACCTGCAAAGGCTGAGAAGTTGCCTCATTAGGACCAGCGCTAGCTTGTCCACCTGTAAAAAGAGGCATCAAAGTATCATACATGTCTTTAGAGCTAACAGATGTCTCCTTAGTACATGAAAGCAATGGCTGAATAGCATCTTCCACAAAGACAACATCACGGCTAACCAGAATGCATTTAGTCTGTGGATGATACAGACGATAGCCTTTACTTTCAGAACTGTACCCAACAAAAATACATTTTATTGCCTTATCATCCAATTTTCTGCGATGTTGTTCAGGCACTAATGCATATGCCAAACAACCAAAAACACGCAGATGAGCAACAGATGGCTTGCGGTCATGCCAAGCCTCATATGGAGTGATAGACTGCAACGCTTTCGTGGGACACCTGTTCAGTACATATGCTGCACACATGACAGCCTCAAGCCAGAAACTATGTGGTAAAGCCTGACTTTTGACCATGCACCTCGCCATCTTCATGAGTGACCTGTTCTTTCGTTCAGCAACTCCATTCTGTTGAGGTGTATACGGCACTGTACACTGGTGTTTTATCCCACGTTCAGCCAGAAATGCATTAAAATCTGAAGACATATATTCCCCCCCTCGATCAGAACGGAGGGTGCCCATTTTACATGCTGGCAGATTTTCAGCCAAAACCAAAAACTGCTTGAAGCACATGAACACTTCGGACTTTGCTTTGAGTGGATATACCCATGCATGCCTGGAAAAATCATCAATGAAAGTCACGAAGTAAAGGTAATTTCCAAAAGAGGGTGTCTGCATAGGACCACAGACATCACTATGTACAAGCTGCAATTTCTGCATAGCCCGAATTGAACCATCTTTTGGAAAGGAAGAACGCTGCATTTTGCCCAAAATACAGCCTTCACAAACATGTTTTCCAGGTGCCTCAAGTTTGGGCAAAGAGGACACCATTTCAGATTTCTGCAGGCGTAACAAACTAGCAAAATTCAGATGACCAAAGCGTGCATGCCAAAGCTTTGCATCTGACATAGCCTGAGAATCATGAACTGCACATGCCGAATCATTCACAGATTTTTCATAGTCTATGAGCTTATACAGCCCACGACATAAAATGCTAGAAGCAATAATCACATCGCCATTTGAGAGATCATGGACTGTACACCTGTCATCAACGAATTTCACAACCAAGCCAATCTTGGCTAATGCAGAAACTGATAACAGGTTCTTTTTGATCCCTGGCACAAATAAAGCATCTGACAAAGTGAAAGAACTACCATCAGCAGTAGTCAGAATGATCTTACCAACTCCCATAACAGGATAAGAGGAGTTATTGGCGCATGTGACAGTATTCCCTGTAGGGGCAGGCTCGAGTGAAGAGAAGAAACTGCGCTGCAAGGTAATATGTTTGGTTGCCCCACTGTCAAAGTACCAAACATCTGAGTCTACTGCATACATGCACTGATCATGAGAAGATGGGTCAAAACTGCAAACAGTAGTAAACGCCCATTCTTCTTCCTGCACAAGATTTGCAGACTCTGTTTTTGGTGTAGAGGCCTCTGCAACAACCATTCCAGCCTCTTTCTTCTTTGCCTCTTTAGCAGCCAGTTTTGGACAGTTCTTTATAATATGATCATTTCCTTTACAGTACTTGCAGAACAATTTCTGCTTTTCTGATTTCTTCTCATCTTTATCCTGGTTCTTCGATTGTGCAGCATTTGCAGATTTCTGCTTACTAGTAGAAGAGCTCCATTTTCCTTTGCCCTTCTGACTAGCCAGGAAAGCTTGATCTGCAACACGCATAATGGACCTGTTCTGCCTGGACTGATCTTCCTGCAACAGAACAGAGACTAATTCCTCAAATGACAAGGCATTCGGATTGCCTTTCATCATCAATCGAAGAGTAGAGGCAAAACTCTGATATGAATCAGGAAGGCCATTCAGAACGGTCTGCACAAGTGAGCTATCTGGTATAACCTCATCAGTAGAAATCAATTGTTCCTTCAGGTCTTTGATCTTTGTAAGAAAACTGTCCATCGAATCACCTTCATTCATGTGCTCACTCTCCAACTGTTTTCGGAGGTAAGCAACACGAGCCTCATTCCTAGCCTGGTACAAAGTGGTAAGTGTATCCCAAGCATCCTTTGCTGTTCTGCAAGAGCGAATGTGAGGAATAATGGCACGTTTGACAGACAAAGCTATCAATGCATGTGCCTGGGAATCTCTGCCATCCCAACGAATCTGCTCTGCAGTAGGTGCAACAGAAACAACAGCACGAACAGGAATCTGCGGAATATCATCTTCGACACCATCTTCATCAGCTCCAACACCTGTATTTGCAGTACCTGTCGTTACAGGTGTAACAGG
This sequence comes from Ceratopteris richardii, assembly GCA_020310875.1. Classification (NCBI taxonomy): domain Eukaryota; kingdom Viridiplantae; phylum Streptophyta; class Polypodiopsida; order Polypodiales; family Pteridaceae; genus Ceratopteris; species Ceratopteris richardii. The sequence continues at coordinate 92,304,911 of CM035436.1, forward strand.
ACGTCTTTCAACACCCTGCACAATGTTCCACAATCCTTTTGCAACAAGTACATGTCGCATCATATAAGCCCATAATGGGTAGTTGGTACCATCCAACTTATCCTCAACAGCCAACATACGGAATATATCACTGCTTTTAGCCATGGCCGGTGACTAAAATACCTTGATGCAGAAAATTGACTGTATCTCAAAAAGTTGAACAGGACTGCCCAGACGAGTTCTGCTAGACCTGTAGCAGACTTCGAGACGCTTAAACTGGCGAACAGAAACTGGTATATACCTTTGGCACAAAAGGACGAAATAGCCTGCACAAGCACTGCGATAGTGCGTTCGGAGGCCGAAACGAGCTCAGATCGCGATTTCGGCACCACAAAGCGAAGCAGTTTTGATCTCGAAAACACCCTGAGTATGCTCACCAAATTTTGTGCGAATCTGAGACTGCAAACGGAGGAGTGTCGACGGCGCCCTAGAAGAATCAACGACCTACTCTGATACCAATTGTTGGAGTTAGGCGTCTGCGGAAGCACGCGAACAGCACAAGGAAGAGGAAGAAGCTTGGAGCACAACACACAAGACTGAATGTATTACTAGAGAATGTACAAAGATAAGTAGCCCATTAGGGCAATAGGCGTATATACAAGCCGGGGGAAAAAAACCTCCTAAAGAGGGAAAAAAGTGCCCCGGCGGTCCTAGAGTGTTCACACACATCACTACCTAAATATATCAACAGCTTGTACCTCTTTAACATTCCTCGGCCTTGGCAACTCCGCTATGGCTTTTACCTTGTCCTCATCTGTTGATATTCCGTTCTTAGAGACAATGTGACCTAAGATTTTACCTTGATGTACCATGAACACACACTTTTCTAGGTTTAGACACACTCGATATTCTCTACACTTGTTGAAGATCTGTCTGAGCTCAGGGATGTGGTATCTTCGCTCCAGGGAATGAGCACATAAATCATCCACATATACTTCTAAGCTCTTTCGCAAGAACTCTTTGAAGACATGATACATGAGCCGTTGAAAGGTTGCAGCTGCATTGGTGAGCCCAAATGGCATTACCCGAAATGCAAAGATCCCCCACTCTGTGGCAAAAGCTGTTTTATGTTGATCTTCTGGGGCAATGGCTACCTGATTGTAACCTGAAAATCCATCAAGGAAGCTATAAACTTCCTTGCCGCAACACGCTCCAATAAATGTTCGGTGATTGGAAGCGGATAACTATCTCTGATTGTAGCAACATTAACTTTTTTAAGGTTAATACACACTTACAATTTTCCGTTCTTTTTGGGCACCACTACAATGGGGGATACCCATTCAGTATGCTCGATCTCATAAATGAATCTAGCTTCAATCAACCTATCAATTTCTTCTTTTATTTTAGCTGCATAAGTGTCATTATATGTGTAGGGCTTATGTTTGGTGGGCTTGGCATCTGCTATCATGGGGATCGTATGAGAACAAATTTTCGGATCTACTCCCTTCAAGTCTCTATAGTGCCATGCAAACACGTCCCTATATTCCCTTAATAACGCTACCAACTCTACTTCCTCTTCTTTACTTAGGTCATCTCCTATGTATGTACATCTCTCTTCGTTCTCTTTGATGGTGACTACGATTTTTTTGGTCTTTTCTTTGTTATCATATGCTTCTCCTATTGTGGCCTCTCTCTTAGGCATTCGTACCAAAATTTTTCGATCCTCAACTTCGTATTTCTTGAAATTTTCTGGTACTTCAAACAATGGTTCCTCCTCGTCCTGTTTCACTACTTTTCTTTTCTTTTTTTCTTTTTACTACCTTCACTCCCATCCTTTGAATTTACCGTTTTGATGCTTGTGAGAGGTTCTTCTTCTTTTTGTGTGAATACTCCTATGTCTTCTAGATAGTGCTCCTCTGAAATAAAGCAACTATCCATCACAATGGACTCTAGATCATCATCGTTCTCTTCTTCTTCTTTGAAGTCATTAGAGTCATCTTCTTCTAGCAAGGGCTGACACATGAACACTGAAATATCATAACCCTCCTCATCACAATGAGGTGTCCACTGTTCTTCATTGACAGCAATGTCCATGGTAGCTAAGATTTCTGCCCAACCATGAGGCTCAAATTCCTCATCTGGAAATATCATCGGCGTATAGTCTGGGTCTCTAACTGGTCTATCTCCTTGAGAAGTTCCTTTATCTCTTGCCTTTAAGCGTTTTTCCTCTTCCTTTGCAACCTTGCACATCCACAAATGAGTATCTTCATGCATCCAAGATGTATCAGATGAACTCTTAGAATGCACAGAGATTGAATCTTCTTGCTCCTTGTGGATAGGATTCCACTGTCGGGGTGGTACGTCTTTGAAGGTGTAATCCTTCAAATTGACCTTTTTTGTGACCCCTAAGCGCTGCAAGTACAAGGAGTTGGTTCCCCAATCCTGTACTATTTGTAGTTGTCGCAGGAAGGGTCTTCCTAGGATCATTTCGTAGAAATTATTTTTCTCAAATTCGCATATAGCAAATGTGTGTTCAAACTCTACACCACAGGTGGTTAGAGTTATCCCTTTGAGCAATCCTAGAGGTCTTTCAAAATGACCGTCTGCCATCTGAAGCTTCATTCTAGTTGGTCTTAATGTGGGCTTGCCCCATCGCTTCCACAAGGGGGTGGTTGCGATAGCAACACCAGCACCTGAATCTATGATCGCTTTGGTTGTGTAACCTTGGTAGGTGATTGGAAGATAAGTATTACCTTCGTCACCCTCACACATGTCCCCTATTTTGTCTAGAGATATCTCTGGAACTTTCTCTTTAGAGCCTGCTTTTGGCATATTGGAATCAAGTTCTGGAACCTGATCCTTCACATGATTCCATAACTCCGGTTTTGCTTTGAGCAGCTCTTCTACAATAAGATGACACTGAACCTTAGCATTCTTCACGACTTCAGTGTTTCTTGGAACCACCGAGTCTTTGTTTTTTATCAATATTGTGGGAGCTCTGATCTGGAGAGATTCAGATTCCCATGGGCCTGTGAACTGTGGCAACTCTTGTAAAGAATTAGATTCAAAATCTAATCGTTCATCTTCTTGTTGCTCTGTTTGGTCTCCATAGATAGATGGGATGTCTTGTGGAAATTGATCGTGAAGGTCATCAATCTCAAGAATAGGAGGGGGAACATCCTTCTCCTTGGCCCATTTCTCTTCTTGTATTTCCCGCAAAAACTTTTGAGTGTGCTGTTGAATTGAAAGAGGTTCTCCATCATCTATGGAGTTAGGAACATAGACTTTCTTTGGTGATGAACTTTCTCTTTCAATAGTTAGTTGAGCCTGTGGAGGTAAAGAAACTTGCGGTTTATTTACCAACTGCTCTAATCTTTCTAGTAAGCCCTCGAAGTGCAGACCCAGTGTAATAGCATTCGTTTGATTGAACGATTGATTGGCCTTGAACATAGCTAGAGCTAGTTCCACCATTTTTATGCACATTTTTGTCCATTCAATCTCTAAATCTACTCTAGGGTAGCTCTTATCTAGGTTTTCACGTGTTGGCCCTTCTTGAAGTCGAGCCTTGTATGCCTTGAACATCATGTCCAAATCTTCTGGGGTTGGATCTGCAAGAACAGACCCCAGTTGTGGTGGTCCATTTACCGTGGTGGGTGGGTGGGGATGAGGTGGTGTGGATGGAGTTTTGACATGCGAGGGGTTTTGAGAGGCAATATCTTCTATTTTTGTTTTTACATCTTTCAGGCATTCTTCTAGTTCGGATAACTTTTTGGTCCACTTACGATTGGCCTTCTCTCTAGTATCCTTCCATGTTCTTGTTCTTCTCTTATTAGGGTCTCCTGATTCACTTGGCTGTGATTGCTCAGCTGGTTTAGTTTGTTGTAAGGCTTGTGCCCTAGTAACTATGTGTATAGGAGCCACATTATCACTACTGGAACTTGAATCCCCCACTAAGCCTACTACATTAATGGGTGTAACCTTTGGTGCACTAGAGGGATGTCCGGGACAATCTCTCAGGAGTTGTTCTTTGCCACACTCAAGACAAACAACTTGTATTGTGATGTTCTACCCTTGTGTTGGAGATAGTGGGTGGGGTGATTGTTGTCCTGGTATAGGTTGAGGTTGGCCATATCCTCCATGTTCATACATTCTAGATGCTCCTCGTGATCCTGGACATGGGTTATACCTAGGAACTTCTCTGCCTTGTTCTCTAGGAGGGTACTCGTATGGTCTACAGTGGGGTGGTACAAACGGTCATGGATGTCTATTCATTGGATAGTTTTTGGTGTTGTAGTTGATGTACCTCTGCTCACTACAAGAGTACATGTTAGGCGCTTGAGTTGGTTGTCTATCGTAAGGGTAAGGTTGTGATAACCCTAATGCTTCTCTGGTGCAGACATGAGATGGATGATCCCCACCGCAAAGTGTGCAACTTCCTAACATTGGCACTCTCAAGGAAGAGTTCTTGTAGTTCCTTTGTCCTTGTATCCCTAATTTTATGACCACTAACTCTGCCACTTCCTCCACATAACTCGAACTAGAAGTTTCATTGTTCCTTGTATCCTCTGATTTGGTAGGATCTTGTGTGGTTCTGAGATCCTCATCTATGTTTTCTTCCAAATCTATGCACTCCCGAAGACACTCACTTAGGGTTTGTAGTCGTTTTACATATACTAAGATTCTCAATGTTCCATTGGTTAGACCTTCTAAAAATAAAGATATCATTTTTTGCTGAGAAGGTCTCTCTGTCACAGGGCATCGGGCTACGTATTGCTTAAATCTTCGTGCTTCATTTTTTACTGTCTCATTAGGAGCTTGTTTGAAACTATGTATTAAGGATGATGAATTGTGCTTGATCCCTCGCTTAGTGAATTCCCAAATAAGTTCTTGGAAGAATTGTTCAATATGTTCAAAGGAACTTGGATCCAAGGATTGAAAGCAGGTCAAGGCTATTCCTATGAGGGTTAGCCCAAAGGATTCATATTGCATGAAAAAGTCATCCACTTGCTCCACTCGCAATACCTGCTTGAATTCTGCAATGTGGTCATATGGCTCTCCTGTGCCATAGTAATGATTTCGCATACATTTGGCCAGTTGGATTGAGACACATACATTTGGCCAGTTGGATTGAGACACATACATTTGGCCAGTTGGATTGGTCTCAATATTTTGCCGGGCTCTGGGGTTTGACTTATGATGGGATAAGCGGATTTTACTAGGTGTATTCCAGCTCCTACATCTTGGGGTGGTTCTCCCCTAAATATGGTTCTATTCAGATTTCCCATTCCCTGGCTAGTGTGGTTATGGGGTTTAATTCCTGTCATGGTGAATTGCTCATGTGGTTCATTGGGTATACTACCTTGGCTCTTTTGTCCTAACATCACATTTTCTGTTCTTTGCTGGGTCTCAAATGGGTTTTGTGAGGTAGTTGCCTGATCTCGAGCTAACTCTCCTCTTTCATTAATCTGATCAGGGTTTTCGGATACTACATATATATTGCCCATCTTGTCCCTATAAACTCCACCTTCATACTTGGCGGCTGGTCTTGGAATTATTTCAGATTCTGTGGTGTTTATCATTCTTGCTACTGTCCTCTGTAGACCATCAAGGTAGATGGGTATTCCCTGCAAGTTGGTGGATATGTATTGAAGAGATGTCCTATATTCCTCTTCCATTGTAGACATAAGGCCTTCTCTAGGTACGGAACTATGCATGTCTTCAGAAGCCAAGAGTCTCTCCCAGTTAAGTGACATTTTTGACTGTCTATGAACTCAGAACGTGGTGTTAACCCCTGAGTTGTGAGTCCCTGACTTGGTTGTGTAGTTGACCTTAGTTTCAAGTGATTTGGTACTTTATCTATCTCTTCCTAAGTGTCTGCTTGATCTTAGGTTCATAATCCTTGTCTACAGGTCCACAAATGTCCTTTGAACTACTCAAAATCTTGTGGAACCCCTTCCTTCCTAGTCCAACCTGAGGTTCAAATTCAAAATACCTTATCTAATAATCCTGGTATTAATTTTATCGTAACCAGTGGAAGTTTTTGTTGTACTCCCCACGAGATTTCCAACAAACTCAAAATCACAGCAAATGGATTTCGTATGAGAAAGTTATGCCAGTTCAGGGTTCTAGGGGTTAAAACAGGGAAATAGGACCTCTCAAGAAATGCTTCAAAACAGGCAATACACGATACTTATCAAGTATCGCGATACTTGGAAGCAAACGATAATGATACTTGCCTTGCCACGATACACGATATCTCAACTAAACAATATACGACACTTGACACACTGGAAAAGTCACGATACTCGATCTTTGGCTGACTAGAAAAATGCCACAATATTTGATACTTGAGCCCACACGATACACGATATTTGACCAACTAGACAGATCACGATACTCGATATCTAGCAAGTATCACGGAAGGACCCTCACGATATTCGATATTGCATAGGTATCGCCAAGAGGAATCCCACGATACACGATACTCAATATCAGGCGAGAGTTAGACTCACGATACTTGACACTGAAAGTCACGATACATGATATTGGGTAGGTATCGCGAAAAAATCACGATACACGATACTTGGAATTCCCACGATATTCGATATTCGTGAAGTATCGTTTTCAGATCTCTACGATACTCGATATGTGACCAATATCGCGAGAAATTTCCTGACGATACTCGATATCTACCAGGTACCGTGAAACCTCAACGATACTCGATATTGGTCAGGTATTGCGATACTTGACCACATGAGATCACGATATTCGGAAATCGTGATACTCGACCGCGGGAGAACATGATACTTGGACTTTTTGGAGTCCAAATTCAAAATTTTTTGCAAATATGAGTACCTTGTGTCCTCCTTGACACTCCTATGTGTCTGTAGATGCAAAATCTCCCTTCAAACCCGTGATATTGCACTCACGATACTTGGTGCAGGTTATGTCACGTCCGGGATAGATCACTCCGATTTTCAGCTATTTTGGTACTATTTCTTCAGCGTTTCAGTTCTGCACCCTCTCTAAGGCTCTTTCTCACAACCACAAGTAAAAAGCTAGGTGAATGTACTCTAAAAAATGGAAAAAACTGAGAAGATGAAGGTGGGTGGAGATGGTGATGATGATGAAGATGAAGATGAAGGAGAAGAAAAACTAAAAAACTGAACTAAAAATGGTGATTTTTTTACCTTCCAACGTTGCTACTCTACGTCTTACCGTCACACGCTCGTCCTCCAAGCTCTCTCCTCGGCAACGATGCCAAATTTGGTATCACTCTAGCACAATGGTGAGTACCAACGTGAGGAGATACACCTCATAAATGTCAATCCGTGGAGATGTGAGGACCGGTATGAAGACCAAGAGCAAGTGAAGTGCACAAGTGCATGAGTGAAAGCATACAAACATGTACACACATACACACACACGCGCACAAGGTAAGAGCAAAGAGTGGAACAATGGAAGATCTTCGATTACAAAAGAACTCTCTTACAAAGCTGAAATCTACAACAAGCTAACCCCTCAAATGAGCTTTCCAGCCCTTTTTATAGTTTTTTGAGTGGTTTTGGTCCTGTCCAGACCTAGTGTCCGGCCTAGTTAAAAATTAGGTTCCAAGGCTTATTTGGGGACTCAAACGGAATCTAAAAATTATGAAAACTGGTAGGATGTTACTTCTAATACTCCCCAAGCTCAAGGACTCCTCGCCTTGAACAAAATGGAGTTGTAAAAATGGAAAATGGTATTTACAATGGTTTTTAGTGACAAAAGTCACTATATGTATAGGGATTTCTTCTGAAAATTTGACATGTGCTTCTTAGAGCTCCCTATATGCTCCTTCTTCTTGTGTCTCCACTTCATTGATGCGCTTTGCTGCTTCTGTGTGGCCTTGACTGTCAACACTTGTGTGTACCACTTTCTCTTCTTGTCTTTTCCACTTTTGAATTCATTTCTTCTAAATGTGTGCATAAGGGAGGGTTCACTTGAACCTTCAAAAACACTTAAAAACCTTGAAAACCCTTCAAAAGGACCATTTTCTAACCTGCATTCAAGTTTTCTTGCAAAACCATTGTGAAAAAACTATTTGTGCACTACTTGTGCACCCTTGTTCTCGACCACTTGTGCACCACTTTGCACTTTTGCACCACATATGCATCACTTACAAAGTCATCACTTTGATCTTTGACTAGTTTGACCTTTGACCAGTTCAACATCTTCTCTTTCTCACCATTGCTACTACTATGGTTCTCTTTTCTAGAGGTCCCTAGAGCTCTTTGAAGTAGGATAAAATCGAAGCCTCTTTTTTAATGAACACAACCTCTGTTTTTGCATTCATCATTTGTCCATGGAGATCTTTGTAATGCTCCAATTCAACTTGTGTCAAATTAGTTGCTTTATCAGAACAGTCTTCCAACATCTTCTGGTATTGATCTTCATAACAAGTCTCTTATCATTATCCTACATTAAATATGAATACACTTTTTATGTACTTGTCTGTGGTGGGTGAGGCTCTTTATCATCCTCAACTTTCTTTTGTTCTAATTTTATTTCCTTCTCTGTGGCTTCTTTTGCTTCTAGTTACATCCTCCTAGGATCTATTTTCCTCTTCTTAACATGCTGTTGAACTTCATGAATTATCTCTTTTCTTTTCTTACCTGCCTCCTTTATAGATGTCTTCTTTCTTGGACTCTTTAATCCTATCATTGCTTCTCTGAACACGTGTGCTTCTAGAGCCAACAAGAGCTTGTCTTGAATTTTAGGTAGATGATATATAGTCTTTGTAAGCAACTGAGCTCCATTCACAAACTTTTTAGACTCACAATGCTTTGTTTCTTCTTTCAATTGTTCATGGATGTATGAAGACGTATCTACCACCCCAAATGCTTTGGTTTTGTCTTTGTTGTTACATCACCAATGTCAATGGCTTGTGAGGCATGGTGTACCTTGATAGTCTGGGAAAGCACAAGAGTTGTAGAAAGGTCCTAATTGCCAGCCCTCATTGGGATTTTCTTTGAAGTCCTCGAACTTGGTGTATCCTACATATATAGCTGCATTCTTTTTCACAAAATTGACATCTATTTTGGTACCCATAGGATAGAATTTAAATGGTGCTTTGATATGCTTTGATTTGATAGTGATCTCCACCAACTCCTTTTCCTCATTAATCACCTTGCACGCAAAAAAAAGGCTCATTATTTCTCCTCAATTCTTGCAATGAAGCCATAACCCACTCACATCTTCCAAAGTCTATGAAAAACATGGGTTCTTCAAATAATTTATGAAGACCCACTACTTTCCAACTTTTATACACCATTGCGGATCTCTAGAAGTTGTGGAATTCCTAACATAGAACTGTATACTTGTATTTGCCTTTCTTCATAGTAAAGATATGTTTATCCACAATCTTAATGTAGTCCTTTAGTTCCTTCTCTATTTGCTCCTTCTCTCGGAATTCTTCCTCATCTGATTTCAACTCTACAATTTCTTCAGCTACTTCATTGTCTAAAAACCACTGTCCTCTGGACAAAGACACCGAGTCCACTTTTGATTTTGCAATTGGAAGCCGTTTAGTCATTTTCCTGTAAAAAGAAAGAACACCAATACGCCACCACAATTAATAAAGACTTCACATATGACAATTGATTGAATCATCACAAGAAAGAATAAATGTTTTACACCACTCATCACATGCTCTCATCACTCCATTTTTCAATAATTCTCTTTGTGCTCATCATAGTGAAGCAAGGTCTTTTTCTTTCTTTTCTAAGTGGAATTGGAAAAAATTTTGGAAAATAATAATATGAACAAATAAAAGAAATAAAATAAAAAGAAAAAATAAAAATAAAATAAACTACAACTCAAAAATTCCTCTTATTCCCTACTTTTTGCTTTAAAGAAAAATAAAACATGTATATTATACATGTATATATATATTTTAATTTTCTTTTCGAGCGTTCCTCCTTTCCAAAACATGGTTCAGTTTGGGCTACTTAAAAATTGCAGCTTGTACATAGTGATGTCTGTGGTCCTATGCAAACACCTTCTTTTGGAAATTATCTTTACTTCGTGACTTTCATCGATGTTTTTTCTAGGCATGCATGGGTATATCCATTGAAGGCAAAGTCTGAAGTGTTCATGTGCTTCAAATAGTTTTTGGTTTTGGCTAAAAATCTGTCAGCAAGTAAAATGGGAACCCTCCGTTCTGATCGAGGGGGGGAATATATGCCGTTTGATTTTAATGAATTTCTGGCTGAACGTGGGATAAAACACCAGTGTACAGTGCCATATACACCTCAACAGAATGGAGTTGCTGAACTAAAGAACAGGTCAATCATGGAGATGGCGAGGTGTATGGTCAAGAGTCAAGCTTTACCACATAGTTTCTGGCTTGAAGCTTTCATGTGTGCAAAATATGTACTTAACAGGTGTCCCACTAAAGCGCTGCAGTCTATCACTCCATATGAGGCTTGGCATGATCGCAAGCCATTTGTTGCTCATCTGCGTGTTTTTGGTTGTTTGACATAAGCATTAGTGCCTGAACAAGATCGTAGAAAATTGGATGATAAAGCAGTAAAATGTATTTTTGTTGGGTACAATTCTGAAAGTAAAGGCTATCATCTGTATCATCCACAGAGTAAACGCATTCTGGTTAGCCGTGATGTTGTTTTTGTGGTAGATGCTATTCAGCCATTGCTTTCATGTACTAAGGAGACATCCGTTAGCTCCAAAGACATGTATGATACTTTGCTACCTCTTTTTACAGGTGGACAGTCTAGTGCTGGTCCTAATGAGGCTTCTCAACCTTTGTAGGTTTCATGTGATGATGTAGATCATCCCATTTCTGATGCAGATTTACATGATGCACTTGTTGATGAGAGAGCTGATATTGAGGAGGCAAACATTATGCCAAAATGGCTGGTGCAGACTTTGCGTGACAACAAATTAGATGCACCTCTGTCATATCGTACTCAATCAGGCACTCATAGTGCCTCTTTTGCATCAAATTGCTATGCTATGGCTACATCTAGTCTCTGTGATGAGACTGAGCCTGTTTTGTTTGATGAAGCACAAAATTCAAAAAATTGGATGGCTGTTATGCAATCTGAATATGATGCTATAATGAAGAATGGTACTTGGTCTTTATGTGATTTGCATCCAGGAAAGAAGGCCATTGGCACAAAGTGGGTATACAACCTAAAGCGTAAACCTAATGGAATAGTTGACATGTATAAGGCTATGCTTATTGCAAAGGGTTATGTGCAAGAAAGAGGCATTGATTTTGATGAAACCTTTGCTCCTACTTGCCAAATGACTATTGTTTGTAGCATCTGTGCACTTGCAGCTCATCATGGTTGGAATGTACATTAGCTGGACATTAAAACAACATTTCTGAATGGTGACTTGCATGAAGAAGTGTATGTTTTTCAGCCCCATGGCTTTGTGCAGAAAGGGCATCAAAACCAGGTGTGCAGGTTAAAGAGGGCATTATATGGTTTAAAGCAAGCGCCACGTGCTTGATATGAAAAGATACATGCCTATCTGATTGCACATGGTTTTGAGAACAGTCCAACTGAAAGCACCTTATATGTTAAGCGTGTTAATGATGTGCTTCTGATCATTGTGGTATTTGTTGATGACATGTTGCTCACTGGTCCTCATGACATGCATATTGCTGATTTTAAGGCTGATTTGCATGCCTCATTTGAGATGTCTGATTTGGGGCATTTGCATCACTATTTGGGCATTCAGTTTATGCAAGTTGATGGTGGAAAGACTTTGTGTCAAATGAAATATATTGACACATTATTACAGCGTTTTGGCCTTGAAGACTATAAACCTATTGCCACTCCTATGGAAACATGTTTACCACTGAGTCTTCATGATCCTTGAGATGCATTTGATGCTATTCTCTATCAGCAGGTTGTTGGATGCTTGATTGACTTATGCATTACTCGGCCAGATATTCAATTTGCTGTCTCAGAGATGAGCAGGTTTATGCATTGCCAAGGAGTCAAGCATTAGCAGGCCGTTAAGCGCATCTTTCGCTACTTGAGTGGTACCCAGCTACTTGGTTTGTTTTATCCCAAGGGGGGATCACTACCGCCAGATTTGCATGCTTTTTCTGACTTTGATTGGGCTGGTTGCTATGACACTCATGTGTCCACTAGTGGCTTTTGCTTCATGCTTGGTTGCTCATGTATATCTTAGTTGAGCAAGAAGGAGCCTACTGTGGCCACTTCTAGTTGTGAGGCTGAGTATAGGGCAGCTTTCACAGCGACTATTGAGTGTGTGTGGCTCAGACACCTTATGACTGATTTGGGTGTTGGTTAGTCTTTTGCCACCACCATCTTCACTGACAGTCATAGTGCATTGGCAGTTGCGAGGAACCCTGTGTTCCATGCTCGCACTAAGCACATTGAGGTGCATTATCATTATGTCAGGGAGAGGTTCGGACATCCATGGTTAATTGCACTGAAAGATAAAAAATGGGGTTGTGATCTTCTTGTTTTCAAACTGAATGAAAAAAGAAAGTGAGTTACCTATGATTTGAAGGACCATAAGAAGGAAGATCATAACTATGAAGAAGCTTTAGATGAAGAGAGTTCATGTTATGAGAGTGATTCTAGCAACAAGGAATTGACATGTGAAAGTGACTCATCGACACTAGAAGTCATGGAAGTAATCTTTCAAGCAAAGGAAGATGGAGCCAAAGGGGATGATCATGAACAACCACAAAGTGAGGAGTTCGCACAGTAAGTAGATTTCAAAAGTATGTTAGTAGATGATCTTACAATAGAGGAAGAGTACAAATATATTAACATGCTAAAGAGATATCCTGGATTATTCATAAAAGACTAGATTCAGAGTAATTGCCATCCAACACCATATTGAAATCAAACTAAAATACCAAGCCAGTGGTGCAAAAGCTTAGGAGGATTGAGACTCTACAACAAGAAACTTTATTGACAGAGGTAAATCATCTTCTCAAGGTTGGTTTTATTTATCCCGTTTTCAATTCAAAATGGGTTTCTCTAGTTATTGTTAGTCCTAAAAAGAATGGTAAATGGAGGGTGTGTATGGATTAAAAGCCATTGAATGCTTCAACCAAAAGAGATCACTTTCCACTACCCTTCCAAGATGAAATATTGAATGAAGTAGTAGGCCATGAACGATACACTGTATGTGAAGGATATTCCGTATATTTTTAAATATGTATAGCTGATGAAGATCAAAGGAAGACCACTTTCATCACACCACGGGGATGCTTTGCATATAGAGTGATGCCCTTTGGTCTCACTAATGCAACTACAACATTTTAGAGATTCATGAATCATATATTCCAACCTTTCTTTGGATCATCAATAAGAGTGTACATGAATGAATTTTGTATATATAGTAGCAGAATAATTCATTGTCAGAAGGTTGAGGAAGGATTAAAAAGATTGCATGAGCTAGGAGGATAAATAAATCTAGAGAAGTGCCACATTGCTAAAAACAAAGTGGTACTTCTCAGACACCTTATTTTAGAGAAAGAAATCCAAGTAGATGCATCCAAGGTAAGAGCTCCATTGGCATTACCATCTCCACCAACAACAAAGCAAATCCTCACATTTATACACAAGGTACGCTATATGTCATGCTTCATCCATCTTCTATCATAGATAATTTCTCCCTTGCAGAAGCTTGCATTGTGTAATACTTTTATCTGGGATGATATGTTGCCGTTAGTGTCCATGTGAAAGGCCAAATGGCCATCAAACAATTTTGTATAGGATCTTTAAATAAAACATATAGTGGCTTGGTTAGCCACAGTTCGACTACATTTAATACCAAGGAAATCTGAGTTTGTGCTCTTTGAGTACTGTGTTTTTTTGTGTATTCTGCAAGTAGTGCGGAGTACTGTGTGTAGCATCTAGAGCTTGGTTTTCTACTTCGATGGTATCATCGTGGAGCTCTTGATAAGGAGAGTCCACCATATTGCATCACCATCAAAATACTTCATCAATATCAAGGCATTTGGACCGAAAAGCTTTGTTCCTTTTGTACGAGCGAAGCGAGAAGCCACCCACCCATACAAGGCTTTCTCCAAGGCTTATGACTAAGGTGACAACCAAAGCATAGACCTTGGCATATCTTGTCATCCGAGTCACCGAAGTCATCATTGGTTCCATTAGTTGTGCGGGAGGAAGGACCTCAATGATCAAGGAAGATGGAGTTTCCCGGTACTTCACTAAAGGTCACCCATCCGAGTTTGTTCCCCCTACAACTCCTTTAACTGACAATCTCTTGCCACTAAGCTAGACTCTTGTGGTGCTTGAGAAAGGGGAAAGACTAAGGTTCACATTACCTTGAACATGTTTTGGCCCTCAAAGATTCATTTTTTCCTTTCAAAGCCTGTTTTGAAGCATTTTTTAGGTGATTCTTGGAGCCATTTGGAGTACTTTCACACATAGTTCTCTTTACATAGGTTCAAGAACATCAAGAAGAGTGTTTTTTGTACTTCTTCCACAACAAATATTCAGCTTTGAAGCTCGTTTTTCAGCTTCACTAGTACATCTACATGTTTCTTCAAAGGTTTCAGTTCTAGTGGGAGCCACGATAGGTCTATGCAAGTTCTTGATCCTAAAGAATAGAGTTGACAAACACTTGGAGGTGTTTTTGGCTAGTGTTTGGTGTTGGAGTTTGAGATCTTCGGAAGCACGCGAAGATCACAAGGAAGAAAAAGAAGCTTGAAGCAAAACACATAATATTGAATGTATTACTAAGAGAATGTATAAAGATAAGTGACCTATTAGGGTTATATGCATATATACAAGCTACAAGGAGAAAAACCTCTTAAAGAGGGAAAAAAGTGCCCCGACGCTCCTAGTGTGTTCACACACCACTACCAAAATATATCAACAAACCCCCCCTAAGAGTAATGGAGTGAACAAGGAGGTGGCACTCATGTATACAAAAGTGCCAAGCTTTGTGGAATCAATCCACAAAAGGAAGTAATCCCAAAGCTTTGCAGAAATCTTCAAACTTCTCCCTAGGTAGAGCCTTTTTGAAAAGCTCTGCAATGTTCTCTTGTGTGGGCATATATGCCAAACTGATCTCTCTAGCACAAAACCTCTCCCTCACATAATGATATTGCATCTCAATGTTCTTAGTGTGAGCATGGCACATAGGTTTCCTCGCAACTCGCCAATGAGCTCTGACTATCAGTGGAGATGGTGATGGTAGAAGATTGACCAATACCCAAATCAACCATAAGGCATCTGAGCCACACACACTCAACAATCACTATGAAATCTTCCCTATACTAAGTCTCATAACTAGAAGTGGCCACAATAGGCTACTTCTTTCTCAACCAATATATGCATGAGCTACCAAGCATGATGCAAAAATCACTGGTGGACACAAAGTGTCATAGCAACCAACCTTGTTAGAGTAAAAAAAGCATGTAAATCTGGCAATAGTGATCCCCCCTTAGGATAAAACAATACAAGTAGCAAGGTACCACTCAAGTAGCAAAAGATGTGCTTATCCACCTACCAATGCTTGACGCCTGGGCAATGCATAAACCTGATCATCTATGAGATAGAAAACTGGATATTTGGCCGAGTAATGCATAAGTAAATCAAGCATTCAACAACCTATTGATATAGAACAACATCAAATGCATCTCCAACATCATGAAGACTCAAGGGTAAACCTCTTTCCATAGGAGTGGAAAGAGGTTTGCAATATTCAAGGCCAAAATGCTACAATAATGTGTTAATATATTTTGTTTCACACAAAGCTAGATCACCATCAGCTTGCATAAACTAAATGCCCAAATAATGATGCAAATGCCCAAAATAAGGCATGTAGATCAACCTTAAAACCAGCAATATGCTTCTCATTAGGACCAATGAACAACATGTCATCAACATAAATAACAATGATCAGAAGCACATTATTTACACGCTTAACATATAAGGTGCTCTTAGCTGGACTATTCTCAAAACTAAGGTTCTCTCATTTGGACTGTTCTCAAAACCATGTGCATTCAAGTAGGCATGTATCTTTTCATACCAAGCATGTGGTGCTTGCTTCAAACCACATAATGCATTTTTCAACCTACACACTTTGTTTTCGTGCCCTTTCTGCACAAAACCACAGGGTTGAAAACATACATTTCTTCATGCAAATCACCATTCAAAAATGCAGTTTTAATGTCCAACTGATGTATGTTCCAACCATGATGAGTTGCAAGTGCAGAAATGCTATGAACATTAGTTATTTGGCATGTACTAGCAAATGTCTCATCAAAATCAATGCCTCTTTCTTGAGAATAACCCTTAGCAACAAGCCTAGCCTTATACCTGTCAACTATTCCATCAGGCTTATGCTTAAGCCAATGGCCTTCTTCCCAAGGGGCAAGTCACATAAAGACCAAGTACCATTTTTCATAATAGCATCATATTTTGATTGCATAACAACCATCCAATTTTTTGAATTTGGTGCTTCATCAAACAAAACAAGCTCATTCTCATCACAAAGGCTAGAGGCAGCCATAACATAGCAATATGATGCAAAAAAAAGCACTATGGGAGCCTATATGAGTACGATATGACATAGGTGCATCTAATTTGATATCTTGCAAAGTTTGCACCTTAACACAATACACAATATTGAATGTATTACTAAGAGGATGTTCAAAGATAAGTGACTTGTTCGGATTATAGGCATATATACAAGCCGGGGAAAAAAACCTCCTAAAGAGGAAAAAAAGTGCCCCGGTGGTCCTAGTGTGTTCACATCACTACCAAAATGTTGGAGATAGACGTCTGCGGAAGCACGCGAACAGCACAAGGAAGAAGAAGAAGCTTGGAGCACAAACACACAATACTGAATGTATTACTAGAGAATGTACAAAGATAAGTAGCCCATTAGGGCAATAGGCGTATATACAAGCCGGGGGAAAAAAAACTCCTAAAGAGGGAAAAAAGTGCCCCGACGGTCCTAGTGTGTTCACACACATCACTACCTAAATATATCAACAAATCCCCCCTGGGAGTGATGCGGTGAACAAGGAGCTGGCACTCATGTATAAGGAAGTGCCAAGCTATGTGGAAATCACTCCACATAAGGACGTAAGCCCAAAGCTTTGCGGAAAGCTTCAAACTTCTCCCTAGGCAGAGCCTTGGTAAAAAGGTCTGCAATGTTCTCCTGCGTGGGCACATATGCCAAGCTGATCTCCCCAGCAGAGAACCTCTCCCTGACATAGTGATAATGCACCTCAATGTGCTTAGTGCGAGCATGGAACACAGGGTTCCTCGCAACTGCCAATGCGCTCTGACTGTCAGTGAAGATGGTGGTGGCAGAAGATTGGCCAACACCCAAATCAGCCATAAGGCGTCTGAGCCACACACACTCAATAGTCGCTGTGAAAGCTGCCCTATACTCAACCTCACAACTGGAAGTGGCCACAGTAGGCTACGTCTTGCTCAACCAAGATATACATGAGCTACCAAGCATGAAGCAAAAACCACTGGTGGACACACGAGTGTCATAGCAACCAGCCCAATCTGAGTCAGAAAAAGCATGCAAATCTGGCGGTAGTAATCCCCCCTTGGGATAAAACAACCCAAGTAGCCGAGTACCACTCAAGTAGCGAAAGATGCGCTTAACCGCCTTCCAATGCGTGACTCCTGGGCAATGCATAAACCTGCTCATCTGTGAAACAGCAAACTGAATATCTAGCCGAGTAATGCATAAGTAAATCAAGCATCCAACAACCTGCTGATAGAGAACAGCATCAAATGCATCTCCAGCATCATGAAGACTCAATCGTAAACCTGTCTCCATAGGAGTGGCAATAGGCTAAAAGTCTTCAAGGCCAAAACGCTGCAATAATGTGTCAATATATTTCGTTTGACACAAAGCCATTCCACCATCAACTTGCATAAACTGAATGCCCAAATAGTGATGCAAATGCCCCAAATCAGACATCTCAAATGAGGCATGCAAATCAGCCTTGAAATCAGCAATATGCTTCTCAATAGGACCAGTGAGCAGCATGCCATCAACATAGACAACAATGATCGGAAGCACATCCTTAGCACACTTAACATATAAGGTGCTTTCAGTTGGACTGTTCACAAAACCATGTGCAACCAGATAGGCATGTATCTTCTCATACCAAGCACGTGGTGCTTGCTTTAAACCATATAATGCCTTCTTTAACCTGCACACCTGGTTTTCATGCCCTTTCTGCACAAAGCCACGGGGCTGAAAAACATACACTTCTTCATGTAAGTCACCATTCAGAAATGTTGTTATAATGTCCAACTGATGTACATTCCAACCATGATGGGCTGCAAGTGCACAAATGCTCCGAACAGTAGTCATACGGCATGTAGGTGCAAAGCTCTCATCAAAATCAATGCCTCTTTCCTGCGCATAACCCTTTGCAACAAGCCTAGCCTTATACTTGTCAATTGTACCATCACGTTTACGCTTCAGCTTGTATACCCACTTAGTGCCAATGGCCTTCTTGCCAGGAGGCAAGTCACATAAAGACCATGTACCATTCTTCATTATAGCATCATATTCAGATTGCATGGCAGCCATCCAATTTTCTGAATTCTGTGCTTCATCAAAAGAAACAGGCTCATTCTCATCACAGAGACTAGACGCAGCCATAGATAGCAATCTGATGCAAAGGAGGCACTATGAGAGCCTGAACGAGTACAATATGACAAAGGTGCATCTAATTTGCTGTCATGCAAAGTCTGCACCAGCCATTTTGGCATAGTTTTTGCCTGCTCAATATCAACTCTCTCATCAACAAGTGCATCATGTAAATCTGCATCAAAAATAGAATGATCTGCATCATCATATGAAACTTGCAAGGGCTGAGAAGTTGCCTCATTAGGACCAGCACTAGATTGTCCACCTGTAAAAAGAGGCATCAACGTATCATACATGTCTTTGGAGCTAACAGATGTCTCCTTAGTACATGAAAGCAATGGTTGAATAGCATCTTCCACAAAACAACATCACGGCTAACCAGAATGCGTTTAGTCTGTGGATGATACAGACGATAGCCTTTACTTTTAGAACTGTACCCAACAAAAATACATTTTACTGCCTTATCATCCAATTTTCTGCGATGTTGTTTAGGCACTAATGCATATGCCAAACAACCAAAAACACGCAGATGAGCAACAGATGGCTTGCGGTCATGCCAAGCCTCATATGGAGTGCTAGAGTGTAACGCTTTAGTGGGACACCTGTTCAGTACATATGTTGCACACATGACAGCCTCAAGCCAGAAACTATGTGGTAAAGCCTGACTTTTGACCATGCACCTCGCCATCTCCATGAGTGACCTGTTCTTTCGTTCAGCAACTCCATTCTGTTGAGGTGTATACGGCACTATACATTGGTGTTTTATCCCACGTTCAACCAAAAATGCATTAAAATCTGAAGATATATATTCCCCCCCTCGATCAGAACGGAGGGTGCCCATTTTACATGCTGACAGATTTTCAGCCAAAACACTTCGGACTTTGCTTTGAGTGGATATACCCATGCATGCCTGGAAAAATCATCAATCAAAGTCACGAACATGAACACTTCGGACTTTGCTTTGAGTGGATATACCCATGCATGCCTGGAAAAATCATCAATCAAAGTCACGAAGTAAAGGTAATTTCCAAAAGAGGGTGTCTGCATAGGACCACAGACATCACTATGTACAAGCTGCAATTTCTGTGTAGCCCGAACTGAACCATCTTTTGGAAAGGAAGAACGCTGCATTTTGCCCAAAATACAGCCTTCACAAACATGTTTTCCAGGAGCCTCAAGTTTGGGCAAAGAGGACACCATTTCAGATTTCTGCAGGCGTAGCAAACTAGCAAAATTCAGATGACCAAAGCGTGCATGCCAAAGCTTTGCATCTGACATAGCCTGAGAATCATGAACTGCACATGCCGAATCATTCATAGATCTTTCATAGTCTATGAGCTTATACAGCCCATGACATAAAATGCCAGAAGCAATAATCACATCACCATTTGAGAGATCATGGACTGTACACCTCTCATCAACGAATTTCACAACCAAGCCAATCTTGGCTAATGCAGAAACTGATAACAGGTTCTTTTTGATCCCTGGCACAAATAAAGCATCTGACAAAGTGAAAGAACTACCATCAGCAGTAGTCAGAATGATCTTACCAACTCCCATAACAGGATAAGAGGAGTTATTGGCGCATGTGACAGTATTCCCTGTAGGGGTAGGCTCGAGTGAAGAGAAGAAACTGCGCTGCGAGGTAATATGTTTGGTCGCCCCACTATCAAAGTACCAAACATCTGAGTCTACTGCAGACATGCACTACTCATGAGAAGATGGGTCAAAACTGCAGACAATAGTAAACACCCATTCTTCTTCTTGCACAAGATTTGCAGACTCTGTTTTTGGTGTAGAGGCCTCTGCAACAACCATTCCAGCCTCTTTCTTCTTTGCCTCTTTAGCAGCCAGTTTTGGACAGTTCATTATGATATGATCATTTCCTTTACAGTACTTGCAAAACAATTTCTGCTTTTCTGATTTCTTCTCATCTTTATCCTGGTTCTTCAATTGTGCAGCATTTGCAGATTTCTGCTTACTAGTAGAAGAGCTCCATTTTCCTTTGCCCTTCTGACTAGCCAGGAAAGCTTGATCTGCAACACGCATAATGGACCTGTTCTGCCTGGACGGATCTTCCTGCAACAGAACAGAGACTAACTCCTCAAATGACAAGGCATTTGGATTGCCTTTCATCATCAACCGAAGAGTAGAAGCAAAACTTTGATATGAATCAGGAAGACCATTCAGAACGGTGTGCACAAGTGAGCTATCTGGTATAACCTCATCAGCAAAGATCAACCGTTCCTTCAAATCTTTGATCTTCGTTAAGAAACTGTCCATAGAATCACCTTCATTCATGTGCTCACTCTCCAACTGTTTTCGTAGGTAAGCAACATGAGCCTCATTCCTAGCCTGGTACAAAGTAGTAAGTGTATCCCAAGCATCCTTTGCTGTTCTGCAAGAGCGAATGTGAGGAATAATGGCACGTTTGACAGACAAAGCTATCAATGCATGTGCCTAGGCATCTCTGCCATCCCAACAAATCTGCTCTGCAGTAGGTGCAACAAAAACAGCAGCACGAACAGGAATCTGCGGAATATCATCTTCGACACCATCTTCATCAGCTCCTGCACCTGTATTTGCAGTACCTGTCGTTACAGGTGTAACAGGACGTCTTTCAACACTCTGCACAATGTTCCACAATCCTTTTGCAACCAGTACATGTCGCATCATATAAGCCCATAATGGGTAGTTGGTACCATCCAACTTATCCTCAACAGCCAACATACAGAATACATCACTGGTTTCAGCCATGGCCGGTGACTAAAATACCTTGATGCAAAAAATTTACTGTATCTCAAAAATTTGAACGGAACTGCCAAGTTCTGCTAGACCTGTAGCAGACTTCGAGACGCTTAAACTGGCGAACAGAAACTAGTATATACCTTTGGCACAAAAGGAAGAAATAGCCTACACAAGCGCTGTGATAGTGCGTTCGGAGGCCGAAACGAGCTCAGATCGCGATTTTGGCACCACAAAGCGAAGCCGTTTTGATCTCGGAAACGCGCTGAGTATGCTCACCAAATTTCGTGCGAATCTGAGACTGCAAACGGAGGAGTGTCGACGGCGCCCTAGAAGAAGCGACAACCTGCTCTGATACCAATTGTTGGAGATAGACGTCTGCGGAAGCACGCGAACAGCACAAGGAAGAAGAAGAAGCTTGGAGCACAAACACACAATACTGAATGTATTACTAGAGAATGTACAAAGATAAGTAGCCCATTAGGGCAATAGGCGTATATACAAGCCGGGGGAAAAAAACCTCCTAAAGAGGGAAAAAAGTGCCCCGACGGTCCTAGTGTGTTCACACAGATCACTACCTAAATATATCAACACAAAATATATCAACATTTGGACTGTGAATCCAACCTTTTAGTACCATTTTACTACATATATTGAGCACATACACACTATGTACACTTTTATGGATACTGCTTATGTATGTTCATGTGATCATTCATATAGTGGCTACATATTTGCTTAAAGCCTTTGACATTGACAAAGAGGGTCGTGATGAGGTTTTCCTAATTGGGAGACATGTAGACGTCGGGATCTCTTAGATGATGCATGTGGAAGACTTATCCAACCTCGCCAGAGGAGATGTATGCTAGTTGTTCGTAGTTGTTCATAGGAGATGTATGCTAGTTGTTCATAGGAGATGTATGCTAGTTGTTCGTCGGGATCTCTTAGATGATGCATGTGGAAGACTTATCCAACCGCGCCATAAGAGATGTATGCTAGTTGTTCGTATGTATGCCTAGTTGGCTTCTTTGGGCTAATTGATTATATGCAGTGGAGTCAATGATTCACTATGCAGGTTTACATATCAGTACTTGCAGTTTTATGAGATTTTGACACTAATCATATGCTCATTTTGTGGAGAATCTAGCAAAATTTTTCCAAATTCTTGGTTTTGTCAACTAAATAGTGTTCCATTTACTCCTTGATACACTTGTTGGTGTGAGCACATTTATTCTCACATAATCCTTTTGGTTGGTCATTATTGTTCATTAATTCATTTTTTTGGGAAGACTCTACTAAATTTTTCCCAGAATCTAACTCTTAGTCATCCTTTTATGAGCCTTCTTAGTGGCGTTTGGAAGCTCCATTATCATTCTATTTATTTCTCTATCATCATGGCATCACATATCTCAGACACGTCTAGTGGATTATGGTCTAATGCCAATGTTCCGATGAGGAGCTATAACTTGTAGGGAAAAGACCATTTTGAGATCCGAAAATTTGATGGTCTAAACTTTGCTCTATGGAAGAATTAAATCAAAGACATGTTGATTCAGAGGAGGCAATGGAAGCCAGTAAATGGAATCTCAAAGAAGACTACTAACATGGATTAAGATGATTGGGATGAGTTGGATGAAATGGATAGGTCTACCATTCGATTGCACCTGGCAGATAATGTTTACTTTACAGTATTGGACTATGAAAGTGCATAGGAGATTTGGAAGAAGTTGTGCAATACATATGAAAAAGAAATGGCATCAAATAAAGTGTATCTGATGAGAAAGTTACATGACCTTTGCATGAAGGACATAGATAGTGTTGCTACTCATTTGAATGAGTTTGATGCTATATTCTCTCAGTTATAGGCTCAGAAAATGGAGATGCATAATGAAATGAAAGCAGTCTTGTTGTTATGCACCTTGCCATCATCATGGGATACATTTTACACATCTATTAGCAATAGTGCACCTGGTGGTAATCTAGTCTATGATGACATATGTGGAGCACTCTTGAGTAAGGAGATTCATAGAAAATCTATGGTTGGCACTCATAGTGAAGATGCATATAATGTTTGCAATTCTTTCCAAGGAAAGAATCAACAATGTGACAGGAGCAAGAACAAGGAAAATAATGATCAACAGAATAAGAGTAGAAGCAAATCAAGGAAGAGGGATATTGAATGTCATAATTTTCATAAGAAAGGATACATGAAGAAAGATTTCTATGCATTAAATAATGCTAAAGGTAAAGGGCTGAATGTTGATGACCATGTTAAACAACTACCTGCACCATCTACTTCAATTGTGAAGATTGAAGAAATCAATAATATTTTTGATGATGATGATACGTTGACACTTGATACTACTGTGTCTATTGAGGCTCTTATGGTTTATTCTCTTTCCCACACGTGGTTGCTAGATTTTGGTGCTCCTTTCCATGTGACACCACATAGGGAATGGTTGTCTACTTATGCATCAAAGTCTCTTGGTACTGTGAGACTTGGTGACTCTTACTAGTGTGACATTGTCAAAATTGGAGATGTGGTTCTGCAGTTCATAGATGGTTCAAAATTTACTATGCATAATGTACACCATGTACCTTAGTTATCATGCACTTTGATGTCAATTGATCAACTTGATGACCTTGGTTACAAAGTCGTCTTCTATGCTCATTCCTTTCGCATATCAAATGGAAATATGGTTATTGCAAAAGGAATCCAAGTTGGCTCACTTTATCCTTTATTTGTGTCACAGAAAGAACACTTGCTAGCTGTTACTGAAAAGCCTATGGCTTGTATTTGGCATGGCCATTTTGGGCCATATATCTCATAGTGGAATGGAAAATCTTTCTCATTTTGGCTACTTATCTGTGTTAGCTTTCTCTGATTTTTCATTTTGTGAGCATTTGCAATATGAAAAAAAAAACTAGAGATATGCATATAATGCACATTGACTCTTCAATTCAGCCTTTAGATCTTGTCCATATAGATGTGTGTGGTCTTATGCCCACAAGGTCATTAAGTAGTTCTCTTTACTTTGTCACTTTCATAGATGGTGCTCCTAGAAAAGTCTCGATATATCCTATCAAATCGAAGGATCAAGTATTCCCTATTTTCAAAAAATGGTTTGCTTCATTTGAGACTCAAAAAGGAACTAAGCTTAAGGCTTTGCATTCAAATAATGGGGGTGAATATACCTCACATGAATTCAACCTTTTTTGTCAATCTAGAGGAATTCATAGAGAGTTTATAGCTTCTTATACCCCAATACAAAATGGTGTAGCTAAAAGGATGAATAGAACTATTTAAGATATAGTAGTTTCTATGTTGCATCATGCAAATCTTTCACAAAGCTTTTGGGCAAAAGCAGTATTGACTGTAGTTCATGTGATTAACCTTTCACCTAGTATTGCCAAATGTCTCAAAGTGGAACAAGAGTTATCGATAGGAAAGCCACCATATTATGATCATCTTTGAGTTTTTGGCTGTGAAGCATATGTTCATATACCTAAGAATCTTAGACAAAAGTTGGATCATAAGTCAAAGAAATGCTTTTTTTTTTTTTATGTGGTCAAGAAGGCCAATTTGGATATCGCTTATGGGATCCTGAAACATGGTCAGTGATCAAAAGTAGTGATGTCATTTTTAGTGATTCTAAGATGCATAAATAACCCATTAAGGAGTTTGAAGTGAGAAGAGTGGTGTTTGAGGATACTAGTCCTCCAGTTAGCATGTATAAAATGCTGTAGATAAGGATATTCAAGAGAATGTCTTATCATATCAATCTGCAAATGTTCCTGTTCAGCAACCATCGAGACACTCTACATGTGTCTCACATCCACCTGATAGACATGTTCCAGTTTTGGATTTTGTTATGTTAACAAATGCTGGTGAGCCTTCTTCCTACAAAGAGGCTATGCAGACAAAGGACCATGTCAAGTGGGAGTGTACCATAAAGAGTGAGTTGGATTCTATTCATAAGAATGGTACTTAGTGCCTTTGCCAAAGGCAAGAAGCTTTACCATGTAAATGGGTATATAAGTTGAACTTCACATCACATAGTGCTTCTCCAAAGCATAAAGCACAACTTGTTCCAAAGGGTTTTAAGCAACAACATGGTGTTGATTTCGAGGAAATATTATCTCCAGTGTTCAGGACGACTACCCTGCAAATGGTGCTTGGATTTTTTGCAATGGAGGGCTTAGTGCTAGTCCAAATGGATGTAAAAATTGCTTTCTTGCATGGAAATCTTAGAGATGAGATCTATATGGAACAAACAGAGGGTTATGTAGTTCTTGGCAAATAAAGTTTAGTTTGTAGGCTGAAGCAGAGCTTATATGGACTTAAACAATCCCCTAGACAATGGTACCAAAAGTTTGATGTTTTTATGAAGTCTCAAGGCTCTTCTTGAAGCAACGAGGATCATTGTATCTACACAAAGAAATGCTTTTGTTTTTTTGCTTTGACCCCTTGTGAGAGTCTCGAACACACAGACTCTAGCTTGAGAACTCCTAAAAATCACCAAAACACCATTAAAAATAACCAAATTTGTGCCAAAATGTAAAAAACTTTTTTTCTCAGGTAAGTGGTATGTTCCTATAGATAGTGTATAGATGGGTTTGTCGTGGTGGTACACTATCACAATACGGGGTGTCTATCCCAATAGAGAGGTTCTATCATGGGAGTTTGTTATGAGAAAGGGTGGTCTGTCATGATAGACTAGACCTATGATGGGAGGGTCTCTCATAATAAAACAGTCTATCATGATAGAGGGTGGTCTATTGCAATAGAAGAGTCCCTATCATCAATTTGATCCATCATGGAATCGGTGTGTCGCAATAGAGGGGGTCACTATTACGATAGAGGGTCCTAATCACAATTGATGGGATCCATCACGATAGAGAGGATCGATCAAGGTCTTTGAGCTTTCATGGTTGAGTGGCATCTTATGATAGACAGATGGTATGTTGTGATACACAATGTTCTTCGGAGATCAGTTTGTCGCGATAGATGAGTGCTCTATCGCGATAGAGCCGATCCATCATGATAGACTAGGTTTGTTGTGATAAACGATGGTTGTCATCGATTGCATGTTTGGTCTGTTGAGATAGAGCCAAAAACATGAAATTTATTTAGTACATCTAGTGTGCAAAGATGGTGTTGGGGAGTCTTATGTCGTGTTATATATGCAATTCCAAAACTTCGACTTTTTTTGTTTTGCCATGATAGACCAAGTCAATCGACACGAATTCCAAAAAATGCTCCATATCGTACTTGTGCAAGCCTTGAGTTGAAGATGAACCTAAATATGCTAGAAGACACTAATAACAAGCAAAAGTTTCATTAACAATTCAAAATTTTTGAAAGAGAAGGAAATGGTTTTCATAACTAGTTTGATGTGTTTTTTTTATTTCACATAAGCGCACTTGCTCTCATGAATGAAAATGAGGGAAATGAGGAGGAAGTGCTAGATATGGTGAAAACAAAAAAAATTTGGTGAAGATGATGATGAGTGACTATGGTGGAAGAAGGTACTATAGATGAAGAGATGAAGAAACTGGTGAAAAAATCAACAAAAATAACAATTTTTACCTTGCAATGTTGATTCTTCTATACTCTTACCATCACATGCTTATCCTCAAGTGCACTCCCGACAATGGTGCCAAACTTGGTGTCACTCTAGACTATGATGAGTACTATGTCAAGACGATTCACCTCCTTGATTGTCAATCCGTGGAGACAAGGATGATATGAGGATCGTGAGTGAATGATGTGTATGAATATGAAGGTCAGAAGCACATGAGATGCACACACACACACACCAAGTAGAGACAATAATTAGATGAAGGAAAGGAAGTAGATTTTTTATAACCAATTCTCTTACACACAATAGAAGATTTCTTTCCTCAAAAGTCCAACTATATTCTTCCCAAAAATGAGCTCTCTAGCACTTTTTATAGTTTTCCTACTAGTTTTGGCCTATTTCAAACATAAAGTCCAGTATAGTTAAGATTTAGGTTCTAAGGGTAATTTGAGGCATATAACAAGGTCCAAAAGTTATGAAATTTTATACAAGAGTTCTACCTAAGCTCCTCAAGTTGAAGTTTTCCTTGGCTTGCACAAAATGGAGCATTTGAGTACAAAATTGAATGTTATATTACAAGGTTAGTGATAAAAATCACTATTTGGTTACTTGAAGAGAAAACTGATATTTGATACTTCGAAAATTTGGCTCAATACCACTTATCCTCGCACATACCTTGCTTCATATGCTTCCTTGCCTTTGGTGCGTGCCCCCTCTAGTGGGACCTTGGCTTTGTGCACTACCAACACAAGGTTAGAGAGATCCATATGTGCAAGGTCCGGCTCCTCATTGATGATGACAATGGTTGTGGCAATGTAAGAAAGGTAACTCATACCCATACTCTTCTTCTTGTTATAGCATTTTATTAATCGCACCATGTCATCCAAGAGATGCCCTACATCCTCAATAATTGAGGAAGTTTATGATTTCCTCAAGCACAACAAATTTGAAATCGATTATCCCATTAAGATATGGAACTCTAGATACAAGGTCATACAATTTTTTTAACCTTTGTACTTAGTTGATTCTAAGAACTCTATGAAGAGTTGTTGAAAACTTTTGGCAAGAGGGGTAATATGGGTGGAGGCAACCATTGCACGTGTATGCAACTTGATTGCGAGTGTGTTCTTTCTCTAGGAGGGCTTCTAGCTATTCTTTTTTCCAAAAGCAAAAAGATATCAAAGATTTGTTTTATAATAGTTTTAGTTTTTTCAAGTGAATTGGATCCATTTGAAGGTAAAAATAATAGATGTAAATATAAAAATCATACACATAACTCCTAACTACATAAATTATCTCATAAAAATGATTAATCAGATTCCCATTAAACAAGATAAGAAAAACCACATCTACATAGTAGCAAAAATATAAATTGAGAAATCCTAGAATTGTAATACTACAATGGAAAAAATCAATGATTCTACAATTTGTGCATTATATTAAAATAAAAAAGTTTTACAATTTTAATTTCTTGCATGTGCAAGAAACCTTGAGGTGGACTAAGGGTTATGAGAATGAAAAATGGTTTTTTTCTACACTCCAATAATCACGTATACAAGAGCTATGAAAATGAAAGTTGAGCTTCATCTACACTCCAATCACAAAGGACTGAGATTTTATCTACCAACCTCTTTTTGATCTATAGAAAAATAAAAAACTTTGAATATTTTACATGAATATAACAATATGTATAAATAAAAGAAAAAACAAAATAGATTTCTTACCTTATGCCCTTGTATTATGAACTTGGATTGATGCAAATCATTGAATCCCATTATTAAAAAATGTTCTCTAACATTAGCAAAGGTCTAATGATGATTCACTGAAATGACTTCCATTTCATTGTTGGGAAAATTAATCTTAATCTCAAACTAAATTAAAGAATCCTCAGAACTTTATAATGCTATCCATTGACCAAGTTTACACATCTGACAATCATAATAGAATATAATGTATAATGGAGTGCCATGTTTCAGATATTGAGATCATATGCCTGTTGCATTGATTATATAAAGGTATCCATCTCGTTTGATGAATCCTTCTACAAGTCCCAAATTCTCACCTAGTAAACCCTCTGCTTGCTCATATGTGATATCTTTACACATGAACATTGTGAAAGTCTCTAGAACTATGAATGTCTAAAATAGGTATACAAAACAACGAATAGGAACACATTGTTAAGCACCATATATTAAGTTGTGGCCACTCCAACTTGAAAAGATAATCTAGCTTAATCATCTCTAACATACCAAAATCATTTGATGTAAAGGGTACATCATATGTATGTTTGTAAAATAAAGCTCTCTCACATAAAAGATTATCATGCGATACTTGTGGAAAGATTGGAGCCCTATCTACATGCAATGCTTGGAAAGTACCTGTAAGACTACGAAGTGGTTGCTTCTCCACCAAGGTAGAAGGAAATATGTCTACAATTGAAAAAAAAACATATCTAAATAGGGTAAATGAATAAACAAGATGCGGAACTAAACAACATTATAGAGTAAAACTTATAATTCATAACATATCTCATTTTGTTTGACCTTTCCATTTTCATGTTGAACATTGTAAAAACATGTTGAATAGAATTCATTCTAGCATGAGAGAGTTTTATCTTCTATTATTTGAGGGTTTGAACCCCCACATAGTGGATTCACTCATTTAGGACCAAGAGGAATTAATTGGACTTTCACATGAGGGCTCGATCACTTGATTGGAAGATTTGACCCTATATCCATGAGGGATCTATTTATGTATGGGATTTTAAGTGAGGATTTGCCTTATCGATATATAAGAGGGTTTGATATTTGAGCACTATATTCTATAGGACTTTGATTACTATATTATATGAGATTCTAACTTACATATGAGGAGTCGATTATACTTTTACATGGGGAAACTACTTAAATATGGAGAATCAAGCCATATATGAGGAATCAATCTCTATAGCATGAGAAATCAATTTGTAGAAGAGGGATTTGATCTATTCTATCTAGAGGAATCAATCTATATGTGAGACAAGAATAAACACACACACACACACACACACACATACATATATATATATATATATATATATATATATATATATATATATATATATATATATATATATATATATATATATATATATATATATATATATATATATATATATATATATATATATATATATATATATATATATATATATATATATATCCGTGTGTGTGTGTGTTTAATAATCTATAAAAAAAAAAGAAAACGGAAAGCTCATGCAAGAGGAAGTCTAGACACACCTACGTCTCGAACTCAGAAAATCACTATGGTAAAGTAAGTGTGTAACTATGTATGTATGTACATATGAAGTACACATACATATGCTCGTATGCATGTATGTATGTATGTATGTATGTATGTATGTACATACGTAGGTATGTATGTATGTGTGTGTGTGTATGTGTGTATATGTATGTATGTGTGTGTATATATGTGTGCATGTATGTATGTAGGTATGTATATATGTATGTAGGTATGCATATATGTATGCATGCATGTATGCACATATGTATGTATGTATGTATGTATGTTTGTATGTATGTTTGTATGTGTGTATGCATGTATGTATGTGTATGTATGTATGTGTGTATGCATCTATGCATCTATGCATGCATGTATGTATGTATGTATGTATGTATGTATGTATGTATGTATGTATGTATGTATGTATGTGTGTGTGTGTGTGTGCATGCATGTGTGCATGTATAAGTGTGTGTATGTATGAGTGTGTGTATGTACGGTAAACTTTAGCTCGTTTACAAAACCATAAGGTGCGGTTGACCGGGTAGGGAAACATTTTCTTTAGCGTTGCATGTGTATGTATGTATGCATGTGTGTATGTATGCATGTGTGTATGTATGTATGATGTATGTATGTATGTATGTATGCAAGTATGCATGCATCTATGTATGTATGTATGTATGTATGCATGCATGCATGTGTGTGTGTATGTATGTATGTATGTATGTTTGTGTGTGTATGTATGTATGTATGT
This sequence comes from Ceratopteris richardii, assembly GCA_020310875.1. Classification (NCBI taxonomy): domain Eukaryota; kingdom Viridiplantae; phylum Streptophyta; class Polypodiopsida; order Polypodiales; family Pteridaceae; genus Ceratopteris; species Ceratopteris richardii. The sequence continues at coordinate 92,335,907 of CM035436.1, forward strand.
GTATGCATGTATGTATGTATGTATGTATGTATGTATGTATGTATGTATGCATGCATGTGTGTGTGTATGTATGTATGTGTGTATGTATGTGTATGCATGTGTGTGTATGTATGTATGTCTTCAGGTATGTATGTATGTATAAATGTATGCATGCATGCATGTATGTATGTATGTATGTATGTATGTATGTATAAATGTATGCATGTATGTATGTATGTATGTATGCATGCATGTATGTATTCATGCATGTATTTATGTTTGCATGCATGCATGTTTTCACATGAAGCAAAACCGAAAGGCACAATGGATAGACTCACAAAATACAAATGCTAGCCTTAAATCTAGTAATAAAATTCAGTATTGACAACCGAAAGGCACAATGGATAGACTCACAAAATACAAATGCTAGCCTTCAATCCAATATTAAAATTAGGTATTGACATAGAGAAGAGTCATTGTTGAATCACTACACATGCCAATATGGACCAATCAAGATGTCTCATCATCCAAGTGAGTATTTTGTGTTGGGCTTGATATTCTAACATCTAGAACTTCTCCTACAGTTCTCAAGCCATCAACACTTTCTTGAAAAGTCTCATTCTCTTACATTGATTCTTGATTCTTTCTCTCACAATATTTCCATCTTTTATATCACTTTTCACATTTTTTTTCTAACTCTTTCACTTTCCTGCTCTTCTTATCTCACTCTTCTCTACCTCTAGCCAACTTCATTGCAAGATCTTGAATGCTCTTTTTAAGCTTCTCTGTCTCTGTCACTATCTATTTCTTTAGAATCACATAAGGGATTGTTTACTAGAGTCATTCCATATCAATGAGTTAAATTAGACGGATTTCAAGAATAGTCAATGAAAGAATTCATCGAACCTCACTAATCTTGCATTATATTTAAAATACTCTAATCTTGATGTACTCTCTGTATATGTACTTAATACATGCCAAACCACTCTTTGACTAAATTAGACTAGTTGAAGTCAATTAAGTGTTAGCTAATCTTAAATATGTTTAATAAATTAAATATCAAAGACCCCAAATGCATTGTAATCATCAATTGTATTCCAATCTATGTTAGAGTATTGTTACATTCTACAGATAACAAGTACTAACAATAAACATATATTTGAAAAAAGAAAACTATCACACAACCAAAAGAGAACTATTATGATCTAATTGTTCCAAACTTCATATAAAGCTCCCAACGTAAATATTGTCTAATGTTTTGCATGGACCAATGTAACGTGCTCCTCTGGGATGTAGTAAAAGTATTCAACGTGCAAACATGCAGTCCTATGCATAGTGGAAAGCAACGTTCTAGCAACGGCAATGGGATATGATTAAATATACCATAAATTGTAGTATAAGATATACATAGCATAGATTATTAACTCTAGACTAGTCAAGATTTGATTCGCCATTGACAGCTATGTCCATAGTGACTAGTCAAATCAATCATCATAGAAGAGTACCCTTTGCTTTGAAGGCCAAGGATAAAGCTTTTGTCCAACATGTGCATTGTGTAAGTGCATTATCAAGAGAACATGGGAAATCCACAGTATCAATCTATCTCGAGATGATAAGGCCCAAAAAGAAAAGCATACATAAATGAATCTCTACTCTTCTAAAGCTTTTTATGTCTTCCTCATTCTTCACATTTTTTGTATTGCATATATTAGAGATTTTGATTAAGATCTTAGATAAGACTTTATATAATTTGTTATTTTTCCTAAGAAAAATATATTTTCTGGTATTTTTTGAATTTTAAAAAATAACTGCAAAGCAACGCGTTGCGAACATCCCAAGGTTGGGAAGTTGCGGTGGCGAAGTTGCAAACCGTTCGCAATGCGTTGCGATGCAACTATGGTCCTATGTTAAAACATACACAAACCAATGTAAGTAATATTTCCCTATATTTACAATATGCAAAGACGATGCTATCAACCATGGTAATGAACACATTCCTCAACACTATGAACAAATAAATGCAGTACACACATGTAGTAAATAGCTCTGCACTTTACACCATAAAATGTACTTGTAGGAAACATACAGTAGACATAAAAAATACAAGCTATAAAAAAATTTGACCTTGAATGCTTTTCTCAAGCTCCAAATGAACACTGAGATTATTAGGAATTTTAGGATACCGAACCCTGATGGCAAAACTTTCTCAGGACATTAAAAAATTGATCCTTGTTCAACTGCCAACCAAAAGATAACTCATCTAAAAGAGGATACTTGGTGATGATATCCATGGGGATATATCATATGTAGTCTGATAAATTGATGCATTTTCGCAAGAATGCATGTGGTGTGAAAACGGTAAGAGATTATGTCACATTCACAATATAACGTTTGTGGAACCGTTTAGGAGAAGAGGGCCCCATAAAGAAAAGGGGGGGAAGGGAACGGAAGCGAAGGGGCACCGGGAGAGGGAAAGAAGAGCCTTGAAAATCCTAGTGAATTCAGTTCTGCACTGTATTACAAATTGCTACCGTAAATCTTTTCACCTACTCTTCTCCTGGAAGATGAAGACTAATTCATCATCTCAAGCGGAACTGAATATCAATAATAGATGTGCCAACTCTCTTCCATGTGAGAGGCTGAATACAGCCAAAGCCACCAACTTTCAGTTTTATGGGGCAAATTTGAACTTTGTTTCACTGTGCTAGAAGAAGCCTGAGACTTTTAGAAAATTTTAAGTATACACTGCATTAGATGCATAACATGTGCTTCAAATAAAGTCCCACATGTACATGGTCAGAGAACTTAGTCCCTAGGGATACGAACAAGGATGCCCGCTGGTGTATGAGACAAGAAGAGCTGCCCTGATCCCAATAAGTCCCTTACATGAAAGCGCATATCCAGCTGTGACATGCGCAGCTTTTTCTTTTCCAAGATAGACAAGAGAACTTCTTTGTATTGGCGTCGATTCAACAATGAAAGTAATTCTTTTCTTCCCTATAAGATACATATTTTAGAAACAAAGAAAGAAGAATCAATATAGATTGGAATCAGAAATTTTTTACAAAGACCGTTCAACTGCTGAACCTGAGATAGACTTTTCAAGAGTGATCCAATGTTGGGAATTGCAAGCCAATAAGATCTTTCATGAGCTAACTGCCGAACCTGAAAACTTTGTTTTAGTATATGATGTTAATGTTTGCCTTTGGTATTGCTTGCTCAATTAAACCGCCGAACTTAATAGTATAATCATTTGTGGCTGCATCAGTGAACTAATAATTTTACACAAAAATCTGAACCAAGCCCACATCAAAATAATGAAAACCCACACATAACATTTGATAAGCCATGAGACTAAGCCTCCATGATCAGTGGTCAAAAGTTTAACTGTCTGACATTTTGTACACAATTAGTCACACAGACACACTAAAAAGATCCATGAGAGCCAAGTGTCTCAGAGATGTGATGAAGATCGTTAAGAAGGATGTGTTTATGCATTTGGAAAGCCAGAATACTAGATTATATCAAAAGAATTCAAATCTTAAATGAGAAACCACATACTTCAGAATGTTCTATAAGTTTTAGCAGTGTGCAAACAAAGGGCACTGCACACCACAGCAATGGGAAACTGATGAATGTGTAGGCCATGGAAGTCTGAGGATTCGTGGGCAGTCATACAAGTTTGGAGTGCAGAAAAAAGATTCATCAGGCATCTGGACACTAATGACAGATCCAACATTTGTAATACAGGTAATATTACACATCAGCAAAAGTGCATGTTGCAGGAGTAGACACAGCCTAAAGGAGATTGAGAAATCAATTACATGAAAGTCAGTTTGTATTCACAATGAGAACCACAAAGAACAGATAGACCTACAGGTCACTTATCTATCTTCTACAAAAAATGCAATAGATTTAGGAGTTCAGCCCTATCACTCTATGTAGCCTACAAAATTTCAGATGAAGATCATACTTGAATGGAGAAAAAACTTATGAAGCCTCCCAGGCTCAAGCTTATTATATCTTCCTGGGCAAACCACTTCTATGATTTATGTAGGACATTGTCAGGAAACAGCCAACAAATATACATGTATCTTTTTCTGAATGACAACCAAGAAGCATGGAAAGAGAAAGCGAGCCACTTTTCTGTTGTTGGAAGTTAACATACAAGCACACACCCAAATGACCTAACGAAACAACATTTAAAACATAGAAAGAAATAAACATGCCAAAACACCAGCAGAGCACCTTTTATTGGAACATACAAAAATAATTAATTACCAGCAGAATGGAACATTAAACAGGGAAAGCAAGAAACTCTTCTGTTGTTGGGAGTTAACATACAAGCACACACACAAATGACCTAACTAAAGAAACAACATTCTTACCGCAGAAAGCAATAAACAAGCCAAAACACATAGAAGATAATTATTTACCAGCAGACCAGCCTTTATAAGGAGTGAGATATGGCGTTCTTGTATTTGATGGCCAACTCCAGACAAAATGGATTCCTGATTGCCAAACTCAAACAAATAATATCAGTTTTCATTTATTTCACGTTATACCTATCTGAACAGAAAAGAAACTAATGTGACATGAACCGAGATCTTGTGTAAATGAATTCCATGGTGAAGTGAGAATGTACTTACGAGATGAAAATCAGTAATACCAGCATCCATATGGATGGGCAGAATGTGATTGATATACCAATCAAAAATCACCAAATCTTCTGATGGATGTTTTCCATCTAGGCGAGATTTGATTGCATTGACCTGCAGAAAGCTTATGTTCTTCAGATCAAGATTGTCAACACATTTGAACATAACAATAATCGAGATAAACTAGCACATGAAGAACATCGAGAAAACAAATTGGGCAGAATATATCTTTCAACCAGAAAATGTAGGAGTCTATGTGGTTATGTGTTTGTATATGTTGTTTTGTGTGTGTGTGTGTGTGTGTGTGTGTGTGTGTGTGTGTGTGTGTGTGTGTGTGTGTGTGTGTGTGTGTGCGTGTGTGTGTGTGTGTGTGTGTGTGTGTGAATTTGGAAAGACACACACACCCGACTTCGTAAGGTAGAGGCACCCATCTTGGAGAACTCTGAGGCATCCAGCCCCGGGCGGGACTTGAACCCTGGCCATCTGCCTAGGAGTACAAGGCACATCCACTAAACCACGCCCGCTGGATATTTGTTTGTACTTGTGTTTGTATGTGTTATGTAAAAACCTTCACTAGGATATTTGTTGTATATTTATGTTATTTGTTTTTAATTTTTAAATGCATTCGTATTTTCCTTCATATTTTTATTTTTCTTATTTTTATAAGTTCACCATTGTATTTTTATTCCTCTTTTATTTGATTTCCTCTTATCGTTTTATTGTGTTCGTGGTTTTCATTTAATTATAAATATTTTATCTATATAATTTGTGTATGATTTTATTTCTGTATATGCTTTGGCTTTATTTCTGTATATGCTTTGGCTTTATCACTTTTGTATTTCGCTTTTTATAGCTTACATGTTAATAAAACTAGATATGTGTATTATTTCATTATCATTATCATCACTGTGTGTGTAATTACGTATGACTTAGAAAGTTTTTATCTGTGTGTTTGTTTGGTGTTATAAGTGTTATGTGAGTATTCTATACATTTTTTAGTTAAGCTATGATATCATTCAGTTTGTAGTCGTTATCTACACAAACATAATATTTTCCAGCAAGTTTTGTTTGTCTTCATTCTCTCTCTGTGATAAACAACCTACAGTGCTGACAGAAAATGCTTGATATAACCGATTAGAACTGAACCAATTTCACTTCCTAGTCCAGTTTCAAACATAGAATTCTTAAAGTTTGGGTGACTAATGTATTCATGCCTAACTCTTGTTGGTTTTTAAGGCCCACAATCAGTATAGAGACAAAAATGAGATAGAGACATGAGTGAGAATAGGAAAGACAATAGAGAGACGAAGGAGCAAAGCTCCACATATGCCATACATTGCAAAATATGAAGTACATGAATGTTACAAAGAATCATAATATTTGCATATAAATGCACAAATCTGCAACATATCTTAATAACTTCACCTCCATAAAGTGAAGATGATCTCCTCCAAGTATAGATAAGCTCTAAATTCATGTCCTCCTTGATGTAGAAGAAGAATCACAAACCCTAGATTCTGCCCTCCTTGTTTAAGAAGAAGGAAACCCTAATCACCTCCTCCAAGCTAAAGAAGACCTCTCGATAACCAAACTCTAAGCTTAGGCTCTTCAAAAAATGATAAATTGAGTGCAATAGACCTACTCCTTATATAATTTTTGTTTCTCCATGAAAAGCAAAGTTAAAAAGCATTAAAAAACTCAAAATGCAGGGTTCCATTTTCGGAAACCCTGATTTCAAAAATTACAGAAACCTTGATTTTGGCCTTTTTTAATTATTTTTTATATTTTTTGGCCTAGAACTAAATATAAAAACTGCTTTTCACACAAATTTCAGAAATTAGGGTTTCACTTTTGACTTCCAAAATGTGGTCCAATTGCTATGTGTTATATATCAATAAATAGCTCTTGATATGTACTTTCCAAGTATCTGTTTCAGCATAATTTGACCATCTTTGACCTTGGTTTTGACCATAATTGACTTTGTCTGAAATTGATAAAAACTAAAAATATGTGCAATCCCTCGTGGAAGGTTGCATTTCGAAAATCCCTTCTTAAACCTGATTAACACAAGGGGAACATGCCAAGAAAAGTACATATTCTGTTGGAGTTTTAAAAAATAAAAATAAAAAAATAATAATAAAAAGCACTCTAAAGGGATGTTGCTAGCTGAAAAAATGATGACGTTGTAGATGTAGGTACCTCTAAAGATCATGCCAATGTCCATAAAACTAGATAAAAGACTTTTGACATGAAGAACACTCCATACTATAGAAAAGGAGAACTCATAACGTTTTCCCATATACTCCTCTCATCCAAATATTTATATGGAAGGATAGAGATAGGGAAAGCAAAAGATAAAGTATATACTTAAATATACTTTCTCAACTCTCAAGGTTGGCTGAGCCTATCAAGTATCAGTCATATGCTCTCATCTATACCTATCCACAAAAAAATGTATACAAGAAGTTTAGAAACTGTCCACCATAAGGTCAGAATGTGGATCTGTTTCCTCTTCTTGTTCAAATAAACGTCTTAATAATCTTGCAAATCTTCAGAAAGTCTGATATAATAACTGAATATGACATATTTAGAATATATGCAAGATATGTATGATTGCTTGTGCAGTCAAAAGGATTGATGTGACCCCCCTCAAGCTAACTTCCTTTGGTTCATGTATTTAGCAATCTTCTTATAATTGTTTTATTTGGACCTACTGCTGCCTACCAAATAATGAGTTGAGCTTGACTTTTTCATATTGCTCTTATCTTTCTATGCATTGCACTATTCTCAACATGCTTTATGTGCACTATTTCCACTTGCTTTAATATCGATTGTTGGTTTTTAAGGCCCACAATCAATATAGAGACAAAAATGAAATAGAGACATGTGAAAGAATAGAAAAGACACTACAGAGATGAAGGAGCAAAGCTCCACATATATGCCATCCATTGCAAAATTGTAAGTACATGAATGTTACAAAGAATCATAATGTTTGCATATAAATGCACAAATATGCAGCATATCTTCATAACTTCACAATCTCCATAAAGTGAAGAGGATATCCTCCAAGTATAGATAAGTTCCAAGCTCATGTTCTCCTTGATGTAGAAGAAGAATCACAAACCCTAGCTGCTTCCCTCCTTGTTGAAGAAGAAGGAAAGCATAATCATCTCCTCCAAGGTGAAGAAGACCACTTCATAGCCAAGCCCTAAGTTTGAGCTCTTCAAAAAGAGATGAAATGGGTGTAATACTCCTCTTACATAGTTTTTGTTTCTCCATGAAAAGCAAAGTTAAAATGCATTAAAAAACTCAAAAAACAGGATTCCATAATTTTCGAAAAGCCTAATTTAGAAAATTACGAAAACCCTACTTTTGGCTTCTTTTTATTATTTTTTATATTTTTTGGGTTAGAATTATATGATATATTGCATTTCGCTTTTAAAAACTGATTTTTACACATAAAAACTGTTTTTCACACAAAATTCAGAAATTAGGGTTTGACTTTTGACTACCCAAATGTGGTCCAACCATTGTCTTATATATCAATAGATAGCTCTTGACCTATACTTTGCAAATATGTGATAAAAAAATTTTGCATCATTCGACTTTGACCTTGTTTTTACCCTAATTGACTTTGTCTAAAATTGACCAAAACTGATAATATGTGCAATCCCTCTTGTGGAAGGTTGCATTTCCAACAATTCTCGAGTGAGGTGGTCAAATAATGTTCATTTGATCATGATTGTGCTACTTTTAACTCATAAATTACAACAATAAACTAGAAAACTTGAAAGAAAACCTTTAAGATTTCCGTGTTTGCATACTAACCTTCACCTCATTTCTATTGAGTTAGAATCTAAGTAGCTCCAATCTAAGGATTTATTGATATAGCATTCAATGCTCCTTGATCAAAAGACACTTATTGTATACTACACATGCAAAAGTATCTTCTTCAGAAGAAGATTTACCTTTTTGATACCCCTTCAACATTGTTAACCAAAGAAGAGAGCTTCTCTTTTTTATTAAAAATCCTCTTTCTGCATTTTGCAATATGATGACTTGGTTTCTTGTAATAATGACGAATTCTCTTGGGTGTAGATGTGGAGGAAGTAGATTTCTCCTTAGGTATGGATGAAGTAGTTGAAGTAGAGATGTGGTTGATACAAAAAGATGACTTACTTTCCTTCTTTGATTATTAAGTTTCCTTCTTTTTCTTAATCTCCTTTTTCTTCTTGCCTTTGGACAATGAAACCATAGCTTCATTATTCTCTTCCATACTCTTCTCCATCTCTTCATCAGAAATGCTTACTCGAATATTTAGAAGTTGATCACGAATATACTTACACTTTAGAACATGAGTTCGTACTGACTCACCAACTTTCATGTGTATGTTGGCTAAATGCCTTGTTAGATTAACATTCCTAGCAGGATTTCTGCTTTTATAGAGATGTTCTAACTCCAATCAAGCTTGATATGAGGTTCTAGATGACCTGATTTGATGAATAATATGATGTTTAATACCCATAGCAATCAGTGGGTGTGCTTGAGCATCTCTAGAATCCAATCTGGACCCCTCTTCAAAAGGTTGCATATGCTTCCCTTTGTCTTTGGATTATCAAACAATTTCTTCTTTTTCCTCCTCTTATGTCTTCTAGGCTACCAAGAAAAATCACAAAAAAACCTCCAAATTCAGCTAGCACACACGCCGACATGTGCATAGGACATTGTTAATCCTACAAAGAGCTTACTAAATACCCAAAAGCTATAAAACCTCATGCATCAATTTACATGCGATGTGCATCAATTCATCATGATATGTATTATGTAGATAGTAATATGTATCAATGATGTGCATTATGTTAAATAGCCATGCATGATGCATCGTGATGCAACTAATAACTTGAACCTATTTCATTATGCATGCAACTTCATGATTCATAAATAATTATGCATGCATCATCGTATGCATTATTTTACAACTTACATGTAGTAATAAGTATATTATGATCATCAATGTATAATATATATGCTTCATCAATGTATCATATATATGATCATCAATGTGTACATGTTTATATATATACATGTTGATCATCAATGTATAATATATATGCTTCATCAATGTATCATATATATGATCATCAATGTGTACATGTTTATATATATACATGTTTTTCATACATATATAAGTTTTTTTATAGATACACATTTTTTTTACATATTTTTAAAAGGTTTAAAAATTTCCCGTTCTTGTTGCTTCCAGAATTTTGGAAACTTTGAAACACTGTTTCCAACCGGTCTGAACCAATTATTTCCACCGTGCCTAGGCACTATGGTCTCTCTATTGATTGTGGGCCTAAAAGCCACACACATAAAAAAAAAACAGGGAAAAAAGGGGGTTTTGTGGTTTTTGGGGGAACGGGGGGGACGGATGTTAGCAAGGAGAAAAAACATTGCTCCCTTGCAAGTATGTAGATCTTCCAATTTTTAGGTCTAGAAATAATATAGATGGTCTAAAATTTAAACATACGTTAACTTTGATTTGCAAATCGCAAATTGTAGATTAATATAGATTCTGGTGATATCAATAGTGTCAAAGATATCTCTCAGATCTTCAAGAAGGAGAGAGATCTTTGCCATGCTTGCAATGGAGTATAATAGATATGTACATACGAAAGGATAGACATAGATTTCATACATAAATGATGAATCATGACTCATAATGATCATATGATGTATATTTGTCATTCAAGATTTTAAATTCTAGTATGTCGTTTGATGAAAATGTTTAGTGTAGATAATCCATTATTGCCATCTACTATTCGTTCACAAAAGTATTTTCCGAGGGGAGTAGACGAAGTAGACGGTCGTCTAGAATATGGTGGGGCCTCCAATGTTCATGGCGAGATCTCTAGAATGGAGGCATATCATCAGCCTCATCTTCAAGTGATATGATCTTGGGCCAAAAGCTGCACAAATTGCAACTCAATTTGGACATAAAGAGTCAAATAGTGCATCATGGAATAGTATATTTGATGATAAGTCCATACAGGATGACTCTATAGACAATGCTGGAGTGTCATCTTAGATTATAATGTTGCCCTTGATCACATCATACATGATGCCACCACTCACACTAGATAGTGATCACTTCTATTTATGGACATGTTTTTATGTATGACATTTATTGACATGTCACTCTATCATTTTGATATGTTTTTGTTATGTCATTAACATTCATGTATATTATACTTTTCATCTAGTGAAATGTCTTTTATCACTAGCTCATAATCTCATTTATGGTGTAAATTGTAATATGAATCATGATTTAGATTTGCATTCTATTAATGTTTTTCATGTATAAGGATGACAAACACATTGTTACTTGTGTTACAACTTGCATCAACATGTATCGTTTCTTGTATACGATGTGGTTTACTGGTATTTTGTGTATTTTGACACTAAAATATAAAAGAATGTTGAATCGGTATTGTGCATACCTTAGGTTTTAAAAAACCCATTCGTGGTGAACAAGGATCTTGTTTTTTGTTTTCATTTTTTCAAATGACTACAAGGTTGGATCGGAACGCATTCCATATACGTTTGGAACATTTGGTACAGAATGTGAGTTCCATAAAACGTTTCGAATATTTGCATATATATTTACTAGAACATTTGGTAAGGAATGCTATTTCCATTAGACATATGATACATTCCTTTTATATAACTTTACCTTATCATTGGTAAACATGAAAAGAATGTGTGTTGCTACCTGCATCGTTATCTCAGCTTATGTGGCATGCAATTGTGTATTCATTATGTGGCATGTGCATGCATTCATAATCTCATTATGTTCATCATTATGATTTATCTATTATCATTTGTTTCTAAACGGCTAGAGCTTGTCAAGTCATGGCATATGCATTGTTAAGCAGCATACATATTACATACATACTCATAGTACATGCACATTGCATACATGCATACATATTACATATTACACATTTACAATGATTGCATACATATAATATATTATTTATATGCATAGATAAATGACATGCATGCAAGAATTAAATTTCATACATTTCACATTGCACACATATTACATACATGTATACATAAGACTCAAGCATACATGCTTGTTTGCACATTTGTCATTTAATGCATACATACATAAGATACAATACATGGCACATGCATAGTACATACATTTTACATGGCACATGCACATTGCATACATGTATCATGCATACATTCATACATACATGCACATTGCATTCATGCAGGCATACACACACGTGTCATGCATACATGCAATCATTGCAATGTGCATTGTGCATACATGCATGCATACAATGTACATGCAATAAGCATGGCACATGTATCATGTTGCATGCATGTAAGGCTCAAGCATACATGCATATTGTTGTTTGCACATTTGTTATTCAATGCACATTCCATACATACATAAGACATGTTACATGCATACACTTTATATGCATAGTACATATTTTTCCTTCACATTTTTCTATCCTTTTTGTGCCTTCTTGAAATTTGCAAATCAGGTAGGATTGCCTTGCTTTCCCTAAGAACAGTTACCCTTTCCCGAATGAAACTAGAGGTTTTGTTCCAGCAATAAACAACTGGACTACTTACTGCTAAGAGAGCACACAAACATCATTCAAGAAGGTTCAAGATTCACCTGTGAGACATAATCATCAAAAAACATGATTGCAAAATCATCTTGACCAGTGCTCAATTTAAATACACGGACATCCTTGTCCTGCTTCATAACCTACAAAAGTGTGATCCACTTTAATGCATTTCACATGTTGAAGCTCTTTGTCATAGTCAAATACTGAAATCATGTTAAGAAAATGAAAAGAAACGGCAGTGGGAAAGCAAGGAAAAATTAAGAAAAAATATTCCTATTCTTTCCTTTTGATTGTGTGAAATATTCATTTTTTCTCCAAGAAAAAGTTACAATTAAATAAATAAATAACCATTTTTAACTATTATACAAAAGAAGTTGCAAACACAAATTCATACTCATGCATCTCTAATTTTCAGTCCGTTCACCCAAGATCTTAGATAGCACAACATAAACTGAACCAAGCTGGTTATAATCTTAGCCAAATAGCTGACCTTCAAAAACAATTGAGCCTAGAGTGAGCAAAATAGGACTCTGGCTGAGGAAGAGGCTGAGGTAGAGTTGTTGTCCTAAAAAAGAAAACAGCTGACCTGATATGAAATCCCAATAATATGTAGGGCTGATGAACTCCAAAACGAAATAAGCTAAGACATGTCCTTTTCCAAGGGGCATCTCTAGGAAGACATATCTAGTTACACCTCTGCTATGAGCTGAAGAAATTGAGCCTCTTCATTCATCTGTCCATTTTCTTGAGCAGTGTGGTTAGAAACTGGATCACAACAGGGAAGATAATGCATCAATAACAGCTTGGTGCTATGATACCCATAGTTGCGTAAAGAAACCATAGTGAATATTCTGTTACGAAAAGAGGGGTAGGCTAATACAATTGAAAGGGTTTCTACTCAAGAGTATTATATAGTCGATAATTTTGTTCAGGAATGAAACTCAAACTATGGTTGTTAAGACAACCTTTTCCATATATAAAGTCACACAATCTCAGATTTGTATCTGTAAATCCATCTGAAGTCTAGGCTTGTTAAACTTGTACACACATGCACATCTTCAGATTATCACACTTCTTTTAGATAGTATCTCGTGAGAAGAGAACATATTAATTCTGTTAGCTCTTGTTGTTTGGTCTTCCGGTTTGTTCTGCCTGTCTATGATTCCTATCCTAGTTTCAGGTTAAAAATTTTGTATAATTTGTGTGTGTTTGTCTTTATGTATCTACGTGTGAACCTTCTACTAGGTACGTGATTTGAGTGATTTTTATATGTATTTTTATTTCTTATTTATATTTGAAATTTTTACGTATACGTATTTTTATGTATATGGTTTTCTTTTCATTGTACCTTTTTATTTTTACCCAACCTTGTGTGTGAGCTTTTGTTTTTCGTAGATTTTCACTTAATCTTTATAAGCACATCACAACAATTATTGTAATCATTGATCACTTCAGAGATGGAATATCTTTATATTATTCTGCATCAAATCTGTCCGGCACCAATTGTATATTATATTTCTCTGACAAATATCATCATAAAATCCATCGTGAACTCTTCGCACTTGCCATTACCTTATAGAGTTTTAGTACAGTTATCCAAACATATACAACAGTTGGGTTTTCCACATGTTCAAGTCAATTTTTAGCTTGGTTAAAAATCTGATCAACAGGCCAAACATGGTCAGAGATCAGTCCAAAAGCATTGAAAAACAAGAAAACCACAGGAAAATAAAAAACAAAAGCTAGGCACTGATTTTCACTATTATAAAGCTAGAAAAATAAAAATAATTCTAGTAAAAGCTATTTAGCCCTGACCTACACGCATTTTTAATAGAAAAAACTTGTTTTAACAAGAAAAGCTAGCTTTTGGACATATCTCCCATAACTATCATCAGATTATCAGCTAGTAATCTTCATCAAAGTGGAATGGTGCAATCTTGGGAACCTTTGTGGAGCTTTCTTCATCAACCTCAGCTCATATTTTGGACAGAGATATATCTTCATCCTTTCCTATCTTTGGCCCATACTCAACCCATTTCATCTTCATATTTATATATACCTTCATAAGTTCAAAGCTATCCAAACTTACAAACTCAAGATAAAGGGCTCTAAGCACCGGCACCGGCACCGGCACCGGCACCGGCACAAGCACAAGCACACAAGAAAAAACCAACGCCCAAAACAAAAGACCACACAAAGAATAAGTCAACATAAGTCATGAAAAATACAAGTAAATAGGAAAACAAATACAGAATGGAAAAATATAAATCAATAAACAAATAAACAAAAAGCAAACAAATACAAATCCAAAAAGAATATATGAACATTCAAAATATTATCAAACACAACAACAACAACAACAACAACAACAAAGGTGTACACATAAACAAAGCTTTTTTTCCTTTTTTTTGTTCCTGAAAATAGAAAACAAATAAATAAATGAAGAATAAAAGTTGAAATGATAAAGTTTGAAAAGAGAGATTACTAAATAAAATTTAGGGGGAAAAAAGGGAAATTAAAGAAATATATGAATAAGTACACAAAAGAACAACAACAAAACAAAACAAAAAGTGCATCTTCAACTTCTACGCCTTTCCAAAACAAGACATATCAACTTTGAACTTTATCATGTATAACTTGGACAAATAACTTCGATGTCCCTACAAACTTGATCTAGTACCTTTGCCCAACAGTAAGAAAGCAATTCCAAACAAGTGGCTTTTAAGATCAAGAATGTGGATGAAAGTAAAAGACAAGATTGGTAGCCAAAGGATATAAACAGAAAGAACGAATAGATTTTCAGGACATCTTCTCTCCTATGATGAAGATGACTATCATACGTATGTTGCTTGCAATTGTAGCCAAACAAGATCTTGAGCTAGTTCAAATGGATGAAAAAACAGCTTTCTTGCATGGATGATGTAGATATATAGAGGAAGAGCTCTACAGGAAACAACTTGGAGGATTCAAGGAGCTTGACAAGAGGGATCATATGTGTAGGCAAGAAGAAGCTTATATGGACTCAAGCAAGCACCTAGACAATGGTACAAAAGGTTTGATTCCTCCATGCTCTTAAATGGTTTGAAGTGAAGCTCACCATTGCTTGTACACAACATAATCAGCAGATGGCAGATGGCAGATGGTAGATGGCAAGCTTAATAATCTTGGTATTATATGTGAATGACACGTTTTCAGTAGGGAAAAGTACTCATGCATTATTACAGCTGAAAACACAATTAAAATCAAATTTCCATCAAGGCTTTGGTATCAGCAACATATTTTGGGCATGAAAATTATGAGGGATAGATGTAGAAAATTACTCTACCTTCCACAAGAAAAGTATCTTAAGAAGATATAACAGAATTTTCATACAGCTGATTGTAAGCCTCTAGGAGTTCCAATACCAACATATGTAAAACTAGGCAAAAGTTAATTATCCAAAAGATCATTCAACCACCAAGAAAATAGAGAAAGTGCCTTATGCTTTAGCATGTGGCTCGCTTATGTATGGGATGGCTGCTACAAGACCGGATATTTCATATGCAATGAGAGTTGCAAGTACATGGCCTACCACAAAGGTTAAATGTATTTAAGCCATAGATGTCTCTACGGAAGCCATATGGTTGAGCAACTATGCAGATTCGGTGCATCAAGCAATATCATTTTAGCATTTATTATATTTTGTACATTTGGTGTCATACGGTATTTAAAATTCATTCTTACAAGGTCTAAAAAAAATCAGGCAAGTCACTTGGACCTGAATATGTCGTAGCCAGAGTTATTCTCCCAATATGTGACCTCGGCAGACCCATAAGCAGAGCTTGAAACATTGAGTAGTGAGCACTTAGGCAAGGCAACACTTTCCAACTACCCGTAGCCATATATAGGCAGCAAGAGTGAGCACCATATCCATTGCTGATCTGTCACCTCTGAGGTTTGAATTCATCATTGAGAGAGAGAGAGATATATATACATATTTTAATAGTTGTGAATCTCTCTCTCGCACTATGGACATAGAGATAGAGTATTGCATACTTGAGTGCAACATTCCCTTCAATGTTGTCCACATTGATACATGGAAGAGAATGTTAAAGGCAATAGCTAAAGTCGGCCCTTCTAATGATTACATGGAGTTGATTACAAGAGGTTGGACACATCCATGCATATAGAAGAGAAGAAGAGGATTGAGAAACTTCTAGAGCCTATTACATTGGTATGGTAAACATATGGATGTTCCATTCTATCCAATGGACAGAGTGACGTTCGACCCCCCCATATCATAAACATCATGGTCTCTAGTTATTTAAGCACTGATTTTCTTAGAGCCATTAATTATAGTCATGTTGGCACATGCATCATTGGAGAGTTTATATTTGAGCACATTAAAAGTGCCATTGAGGAAATCTATGTGCAAAATACAATACAAGTTGTCTTCGATAATGGCTAAAACTGTAAGAGAATCGGAGAGTTGGTAGAGGCAAAGTTTCCTACCATTGTGTGGAGTGCATGCTTTGCACATTGCTTAGATTTATTGATCGAAGACAGAGGGAAACTCCTTTGGCTCTCTCTCTCTTGGTTCATAATGCAAAATGGGTGATTTTTTCATAGGGAAGAATCACCAAACATTAGCTATTTTTTGAAGTCCTAATGAGAGAAGGTTGATTTGCCCAACAAAGATCCGATTTGGTTATACTGTTGGAAAAAATGTGTTGTGGTGGCAACCTTCCACTAGAGACCCCATGTGTAGGATAAACGAAGTCAAAGTCAATTTTCAAATAATTAAAGTTTGGTTAAAAGCCAATAAAATCAAGTAAAAAATGGTCAAAATCTAGAAGAAATTTTATTGGAAAATGTGAAAAAGCTCATCAAGAGCTATCCAACCATGTATAGCACTTGGGTACTTGAAAGAAGATTGTTGATCAAAAGTCAAACCCTAATTGCATGTCAAAGTCCAAGAAAAGTCAAACATAACAAATTTTATAGTTGACACATGTCAAAATCTTGTTAAAACATGGAATTTCAATCCAATGGTACAAGATATGCCATGTGGAAAGCTTTTATGCTTTTTAATGATTAAAAAATCACAAATTTGTTAGTCTATGTAAACATAAAGTCTTGGGTCACTCAAATAATCAACTTGGAGCTTATTTAAGCTTTTGTGGTTCATCCACTTGATGGAGGTGGAGTAATGCTTCTTCATCATCCACAAGGTGTACAATAACTTTAAGCTTTCAATATTGGAGGAGATCATCTTCAGCTATGGAGATTTGGAGTTATGGGCAGCTTGTATCTCAAGCATATTCACTATGCTAGTTTGTAACTTCATGTACTTCATTTTTGTAATGTATAGAATATATATGGACCATGGCTCCTTTCTCTCTCTCATGTCTTGTCTATTCTCCATCTTGTCTCTATATTGATCGTGGGCTTAAGAACCATCAATTGCGATCAGAGCAGGATAAAATAGTGCACATAGAGAATAAGACTTCATGTAGAAGAGTGAAATCTTCATGGCAGATGGAGATCAAACTCAATTTTATATTCAAAAAGTTACAAAAGATCATATAGCTTAAAGAAGATGTTGAGTATAAGATTGAAAAGAAGGGTCAAATCAACTTTGGAAGATTGCCACAGCAATCACTGAGAGTTTTAGCATATTTAAGAGTAGCAAAATATAGCTTATATTCTAGTTATAGTTGAATTATCGATGGACAAGAGGAGTTTGCAGAGAACGCAAATAAGTTTGCAAGTTTGGAGAGCATCGCTTCCATGTGCACATAAGAAGTGATATTCAACCTACTAGTCAACCTTGTAAGTGCTCCTTGGGATTTGTCACTCATCCATATATGTGGGAACTGGCATCTTCAACTTTATGGTCATGGATGAAGACTTACGTGAGCAAAGAGGGGTAAATCTACTCTCAAAATCTTATGGTGGATATTTTCCACCACCTTGTGTGTGTGTGTGTGTGTGTGTATGTGTGTGTGTGTGTGTGTGTGTGTGTGTGTGTGTGTGTGTGTGTGTGTGTGTGTTTGATAGGTGTAGATGAAAGCATATAACTTTAACTTGATAGGCATGACCAAGTATCAAAAATTGAGGGAGTATATTTAAGTCTACATTCTACCCATTACCTAGCATCCTTTTGTTGTAACTTGTCTCTATCCTTCCAAGTAATACTTGGTTGAAAAGAGTATGGGATGTGTGTGTTCTCTTTGTGATATATGTTATAGGAGTGTTCTTCATGTTCAAAGTCCTTGTGTATGCTGGTGGATACTTGGAATGATATGTGAAAATTAGAGATACCAAAGTTAACTAAATATTTAATAATTAAATAATATACCTACCTGGCATATTCCCCTAATGTAAGTTAGAAGGGGATTGTTGGAAGATTGTGTTATGGTGGCAACCTTTCACTAGGGACCCCATCTATAGGATAAAAGAAGTCAGAGTAAGATGCTCAAACTTTGGCCAAAAGCCAATCAAATCAAGTAAAAAATGGCCAAAATATGGAAAAATTTATTGGAAAATATGAAAGAGCTCATCAAAAGCTATCCAACCATATATAACACTTGGATATTTGAAAGCATATCGTTGATCAAAAGTCGAACCCTACTTGCAAGTCAAAGTCAAACAAAAAAAAAACACTGTAGATTTTAAAGTTGAAATGTGTCAAAATCAGGTTAAAAGATGAAATTTTAATCCAATCATAAAAATTTGCCATGTCAAAACTCAAATTATAAAAAATAAAAAACTAAAAAGACAAGTCCCTGTAAATCACAATGAAATTTTTGTCATGATTTACGAAAAGAAGCTTTTATGCTTTTTTATGATTAAAAAAACATGGATTTACTGGTTTATATAAACATAAATCCTTGAGTCACTCAAATCAAACTTGGAGCTTACTTGAGCTTTGGGAGGAGACTCTTCCACTTGATGGAGGTGGAGTTGTGCTTCTTCATCATCCACAAGGTGTAGAGTAGCGTGGAGCTTTCAATATTGGAGGAGATCATCTTCAGCTATGGAGCTCGTGTGCATTATGGATTAATGATTATCTATAGGTCATATCCCTAGGCCCTATAGGCTATTATCCTGTTGATTGTCTAAGGCTTAACTTTTAAGCCATGGTGCCATCATCCATGGAAGTCGTATCTCACTGGTCATATCATATATAATATTTTATATAGGCACATACATGATGTAGGTAGTGACCAATGATGCATCATGCAATCATCAATGGCTTAGGGACCAGTTGGCAGTGAGCATGGTTAGCCTGAAGACTAGGTTGACGAAGTGTTGGAAAGTCACTAGGTAGCAAGGTCGAAGGTGTTCAAAACTAGCAAGGTCGAAGGTGTTCAAAACTAGCAAGGTCGAAGGTCTTCAAAACAAGCAAGGTCCTCAAGAAGGAATACTTTGCCTTCTCGTTAGTCTCACTTGATGGCAAATGCAAACATGCAAGTCCCAAGCCTTAAGGCCTCAAGTTCTAGACTCTCACTTAATGCCTTCTCGCAAGTCTCACTCGCATTGACACTATTGCTTGCTCGCATTCGCATTCACAATTTTGTCGCGAGTATTTTCCCTTTTTCATTTCTACACAGAGATGACCATAGTTGTACATGGTTTTGTCTCATAGGCCAAGTTTGGCCTTTGGACGTTAATATTACTAGCCTCATCCATCAAGACTTGATTCAGTTGGATACTAAGAGAACATGGATAGAGCCTACTCAGGAGTTGGGCACAAAGATGGCTTTCTATAGAGATCATCTTCTCTGATTTACAGCGGATGATTTTGTAGTCAGGCCAAGTTATATGGATACACATTTATCATATGGGGTGCAATGTGCTATTGGTCAAATACGTACATCCCCACATCAGCTTGAGATTGAGACGGGTAGATATAGAGGGGTTCCAGCTCAAGACAAGATATGTCGTATATGCCATAGGGAGACGGAGCCAGAGCTACATTACATATGTCATTGTTGTGCATACTATGAGATGTGGGGGCACTTCCATTGCTTATTTAGAGAGGGCTTTGGACCATTCTCTAGAGTTGTGGGATATGAGGACTAGAGATGCTTGGGTTTGTTTTTGCTTGAGCTGTAGCCTATCAAGAGATAGAGATAGCCTATTGAGGCTTTCAGAGAGGAAGACTCAGCGGCAAGTTACAGATTACTTTAGAGGAGTCACTACCACTACACAGCGAGATAGACAGGCCGTGCAACAAACCCCGGATCTCACTTCCTTCAGAGGCACATTGGTGGACCTTGAGAGGGGCCTAAAGAGATCTAGGCATCCACGATTGTAGAGGAGGATGTCCCAACAAAGATGACGATTAAAGAAGAGGATTAGGCTTATTTTGGCATGCCACGCGTGATACCCAGTTAGAGTCTTGACTATGGAGGACATTGAGGAGATCTGACACACACATGCGGGATTTGCTTTGAGATTGAGATTGTACCCCTTCATTGTATCACTCTAGTCTCTAGCCATCACTGTATCATCTAGAGAGTTTCTAGACAATATCCCCCCCCCCCGGGCTCTATCTATCTTTTTCACTACCAGAATAAGTTTTAGAGTAGTTGTATAGCATACACAGATTTTGTATCAAACTTTGTATCCGATTCACCAACCCTGTAAGTTTTTGGTCTCATAGGTCATTTTGGCCTTTTGAAGACGTAAATATATCATTTCATCTCTCTCTCTCTCTCTCTCTCTCTCTCTCTCTCTCTCTCTCTCTCTCTCTCTCTCTCTCTCTCTCTCTCTCTCTCTCTCTCTCTCTCTCTACATGCATGCTACACAGATCTATATCAGCCTTGCCAGCTTTTTTTTCAGCACTTTTATCTTTTTCCGATTGACAGAAGAAACACCCATGTACATTGATTTGTCTCATAGGCCGAGTTCGGCCTCCTAATAGACGTAAAAACACTTTCTTTCTTTCTTTCTTTCTCTCTCTCTCTAGCACCGCCTGCTGCAAACCCTAGCGCTCGTCTGCTCTGCCCGAAATCTCTGCCCGCCTGCTGCAAACCCTAGCGCTCGTCTGCTCTGCCCGAAACCTCTGCCCGCCGGCTCGAAACCCTAGCGCCCGTATGCTCGTAGCCCCTCTGCCCGTCTGCTCGAGACCTAGCGCTCCGGGTTATCTGCTCGCAGCTCTGTGTGCAGCAGCTCTAGGTGGTGTGCAGCAGCTCTAGGTGGTGTGCAGCAGCTCTTGGTTGCTCGGCTCTACTCCCATCGGCCGCGAAAACCCTGAAGCGGGTACAGCAGTCTCTATCAATTTTAGGGCTGCCAGACCCACTCCATGCCCGACCTGACCCCACCTTTCTACACCCACACCCCAAAATATGTGCAATCCTACCCTAACCCTAACCCTAACCCTAACTCGAACCCAAACCCTAACCCTAACCCTAACCCTAACCCTAACCCTAACCCTAACCCTAACCCTAACCCTAACCCTAACCCTAAACCTACCTCTAATCTCAAACCTTAAGAAACCCCAACCTCTCTCTCCCTCTCTCTCTCTCTAGCCTTTAACCTAAAAACTATGAAACCCTAAATCTAATCTTTGAAATGGCCCCCACGAACCGGAGGGAAGTGGACGAACTTATCGCTAAAGCCCTCAAAGAGGCCAAAAAGGAAGCAGACCGCAACCTCAATATAAAGATATGAAAAATGATGGAAAAGTTCAAAGGACTCGAAGAACAAGTAATGGATAAAGTCAAAGGACTCGAAGAACAAGTGAAGACTCTCACAGAAGAACGAGACAATTGGAGGGAAGCTTATGAGCACATGAAAGAAGAGGGGGAGATCTCCAACGTGGAGACACTCAAAGAAGAAATAAAGAAAGAAATCAAAACGGAGGTAGAATCTACTCGAGAGTCGTGGGTGGAAGTAGTACACAAAAGGGTTAAGAAGGAAGTTAGAGAAGACATGCAGAAAGAAGAGCTCGCATGAGTCCAGGATACACTGGAGGAGGAGAGGCTTCGACACACTCGGAGACTTCACATTCGGATTACAGGTTTACCCGAAGGGGCATCACCGCAGGCAGACGCCACTCACATTTGTCGTCGACTTGGCTACGAGAGCATGCCCTTCACAGGCACATGGAGGGTTGGGAGGGATACATCGCGTTCGTGAGCACTCATCCTTAAGATGAGCTCTGAGGAAGCACAGACCGCCTTTTTTAGACGTCGATCAGTACTACGTGGACTACCCGGCGGCGCCCTCTACATGGATGAGGACCTCCCGCGGATGCACACCGACGTGCTTGTATGCCACAGATACTCCAACACACACACAGGCACAGCGTCGGATGCAGAGCCTTACTCGCCGCAAACGGAGAGATTGGGAGGAGAGACAGTATTGGGATATTTATCATTTACTCATGAGTCGAGACCGTGCAGTGGCATGGCGACATTTGAGAGAGGAGACAGCAGACACCCATCCGAGACCCGAGCACTTGGCATAGCTATGCACAGAGCCTATACGAGATCCCATACCAGCCCCCCATTCCCAGACCACAGAGCTCACGTCCTACTACATCTCACTTCTTCACATCCACTATGGTGGGACGCGCTATTGCCCGTCTACAGCATGGCAGGGCCCATGACCTTTTCAGTTTACAGGCTGAGCACCTCATCTACAGAGGCACGACCCTTGCACCGCTCATTGCCCACCTCTTCAACCGTGCACTGGTTGAAGGGTTCCCTGACTCAAGGACTCAGCACACCATAGTGCCCATTCATAAGTCAAGAGATACTATGGATCCAGCTACATACCGGACCATCATGATTGGCCCTATGTTGGCCAAGTTATATGGGGCGGTTCTAGAGACAGAGTTGAGTACTCTCGCTTAGAGGAAGGGTATCAGGGCTCCAGGACAGGCACGATTCAGACGAGATTACTCTACCATTGACCACATCTTCACTCTGAGATGCCGGATCGACCAGGCAAGGGTGAGGAAGAGGAGATTATATTGCTGCTTTGTGGACTTCCGCAAAGCATTTGACACCGTTCCCAGGGGACGACTCTTCAGACAACTACTTGATATCGGAGCTCCAGAGGAGATGATATGGGGATCTACGCCTTATACGAGAGAGTATCTGGCCGAGTCACATGTCCGAGGGGCCTATCTCATCCACTTGCTAGCACTATCGGGATGAAGCAAGGATGCCCTCTTTCACCCACCCTCTTTGGTCTCTACATTGATGAGATAGTGGACTACATACAGCAACAGGGGGGTGATGGCATTGAGGTACATGGGTCCACTGTCCATATTCTTTTATACGCTGATGACATTGTACTGGTTTCAGAGTCTGCAGAAGGTCTACAGCATCATCTACATGGCCTCGATGACTTTTGCACACACAGAGGGTTATCTGCGAACCTTGATAAAACCAAGGTCATGATCTTTCATACATCAGCACAGGTACGCAGACATAGTTTGTTCACAGAAGCAGGTGGACCGATTGAAGTGGTCGAATCATATGTTTACTTGGGAGTGACATTTACAGCAGCATCAGGGGTCTTCTCTATGTCTCCGGCAGCCCGTGACCGCATCACACGTGGGTATGCAGCACTTGCCTTGATGGAGAGACAGTGCCACCAGGCATATTTTTAGGAGCCCCGCACAAAGGGGTGGCTCTTCGACACTTTGGTTACACCAGTGCTCATGTATGGGGCAGCCATATGGGGATCAGGATTAGCCACATCAGTATGGACAGCATTAGAGAGGCCACAGATCCTCATGATTACCAGACTTATCCGTAGCAAGCCTTCAGTACCACATGATATCATTAGAGCAGAGCTCGCTGCACCACCGATGTTAGTTGAGGCACTATTCCAGACAGTATGCCTATTACACAGACTCCGGAGCATGGATACAAAGCGCATTGCTTATCGGGCTTTCCAAACATCACGAGACATGGCATTAGCAGGCGACACCTCCTCATGGTATGCACAGACACGAGACTGGCTCGCCCACCACGGCTTTGACATAGACAAGCTACCACCACTACACTATGACTCACATGCACCCACCTACTCGCTCTCTCATCAGGAGAGGAATAGGGTCATTCGTCAGGAGATATGGCATACATACATACAGAGGACATGGGTGAGCCCTAGGGATACATTGCCACCGAAAATGCTCTATTATCGTGAGCATTTTCTACATATATCGGACGAGGGCTTCATCGAGATTCCGAGATACATGCAGACATATCTACCCCACCACCTTCGAGTCGTCATTGGGCAGCTCCGGGTTTCATCACATCAGCTCGAGATTGAGAGGGGTCGGTCCAGGGGAGTCCCCCGTGAGGAGAGGTGGTGCCCAGTATGCGAGACAGAGGTAGAGAGTGAGGAGCATTTTGTTATCAGATGCCCGGCATACTTAGACCTACGAGCACAGTTCCAGATAGAGGAGTCACTCCCGTTATGCATGACTATGGGAGACGAGCGACGCTTGGGACGCTTCCTCACAGCACCATACGAGAGGCGGGATCGGTCACTCCAGCCCACACATCAGCCACGGGTGAGTACGCAGCAGACCATTACCAAGTTTTTTCAATGAGCTGAACTACATCAGAGAGGTCCATCTATTGTGCTCACGCTCCACCAGGCAGCAGCACAGAGAGCATGGCGCCGACCACGCATGGGTGGATATCATCGACCACGACTATATCAGGAGGATATCTCACGCATCGGGACTACCTACGACCACATGATGGAGCATAGACGCACCACCACCCCATGGGTTGTCTTCCTTCAGGAGACACTCAGGCCACCCCCGATGTACCACATACTACACCCACCTCCACCCATTCACCAGTAGCTAGGGTGTTTTACTCACACTTTTACTCACATGTCCCCCATGTATTAGGTGGCCACTATCTGCATAGTCAGAGCCAAGTCTCCCCAGCCTTTTCCAGCCTTATATATCTTTGCGTCGCGATATACTTTTTATTTCATTTCATCCTCTACACAGGGTTACTACACTTGTACATGGTTTTGTCTCATAGACCAAGTTTGGCCTCCAAAAGACGTTAATATGACTCTCTCTCTCTCTCTCTCTCTCTCTCTCTCTCTCTCTCTCTCTCTCTCTCTCTCTCTCTCTCTCTCTCTCTCTCTCTCTCTCTCTCTCTCTCTCTCTCTCTCTCTCTCTCTCTCTCTCTCTCTCTCTCTCTCTCTCTCTCTCTCTCTCTCTCTCTCTCATATAAACCCTCCACACACAGATCCATGCCCTAGAACCGCTGGTATGATGCAGATTGTCGTGAGCTACGGAAGCACCTACGGATTTTAGTGCATAGAGGGGATATTACACACACACAGGCAGAGTGTCCCATGCAAAGCCTTACTAGCCGCAAACGACGAGAATGGGAGGAGAGACAGTCCTCTGACTTCTTCACACCCACTATGGTGGGACACCCTATTGCCCATTTGCAGCATGGTAGGGCCCATGACCATTTCGGTTTACAGGCAGAGCACCTCATCTACGGAGGCACGACTCTCACATCGCTCATTGCCCACCTCTTCAACCGTGCATTGGTTGAAGGGTTCCCTGACATGGACTGAGCACACCATAGTGCCCATTCATAAGTCGAGTGATACTATGGATCCAGCTACATACAGGACGATCATGATTGGCCCTATATTGGCCAAGTTATATGGGGCGGTACTAGAGACAGAGTTGAGTACTCTCGCTGAGAGGAAGGGTATCAGGGCTCCAAGACAGGCAGGTTTCAGACGAGATTACTCTACCATTGACCACATCTTCACCCTGAGATGCCTGATCGACCAAGCAAGGGTGAGGAAGAGGAGATTATATTGCTGCCTTGTGGACTTCCGCAAAGCATTTGACACTGTCCCCAGGGAACGACTCTTCAGACGACTACTTGATATCGGAGCTCCGGAGGAGATGATATGGGGGATCTACGCCTTATACAAGAGAGTATCTGGTAGAGTCAGATGTCCATGGGGCTTATCTAATCCACTTGCTAGCACTATCGAGGTGAAGCAAGGGTGCCCTCTTTCACCCACCCTCTTTGGTCTCTACATTGATGAGATAGTGGACTTCATACAGCCGCAGGGAGGTGATGGCATTGAGGTATGCAGGTCCACTGTCCATATTCTTTTATATGCTGATGATATTGTACTTGTTTTAGAGTATGTAAAAGGTCTACAGCATCATCTACATGGCCTAGATGACTTTTGCACACACATAGGGTTATCTGTGAACCTTGGTAAAACCAAGGTCATGATCTTTCATACGTCAGCTCAAGTACGCAGACATAGTTTGTTCACAGCAGTAGGCCGACCAATCGAGGTGGTCGGATTATATGTTTACTTGGGAGTGACATTTACAACAGCATCAGGGGTCTTCTCTGTCTCAGGCAGTCTGTGACCGCATCACACGTGGGTACGCAGCACTAGCTTTGATGGAGAGACAGTGCCACCAGGCATATTTTCAGGATCCCCACACAAAGGGGTGGCGTGGCTCTTCGACACTTTGGTTACCCAAGCGCTCATGTATGGGGCAGCCATATGGGGGCTGGGATTAGCTACATCAGTATGGACAGCATTGGAAAGGCCACAGATCCTCATGATTGCCAGACTTATCCGCAACAAGCCTTCAGTACCACATGATATCATTAGAGCAGAGCTCGTTGCACCACCGATGCTAGTTGAGGCACTATTCCAAACAGTATGCCTATTACACAGACTTCGGAGCATAGATACAGAGTGCATTGCTTATCGTGCTTTCCAAGCATCACATGATATGGCATTCGCAGGCGACACCTCCTCATGGTATGCACAGACACGAGACCGGTTGGCCCACCATGGTTTTGACATAGACAGGCTACCACCACTACAGTACGACTTACATGCACCCACCTACTCCCTCTCTCATAAGGAGAGGAATAGGGTCATTCGTCAGGAGATACTGCATACATACATACAGAGGACATGGGTGAACCGTGAGCCCTAGGGATACTTTGCCACCGAAAATGCTCTATGACCATGAGCATTTTCTACATATATTGGACGAGGGCTTCATCGAGATTCCGAGATACATGAAGACATACCTACCCCACCACCTTCGAATCGTCATTGGGCAGCTCCGGGTTTCATCACATCAACTCGAGATTGAGAGGGGTCGGTCCAGGGGAGTCCCCCGAGAGGAGAGGTGGTGCCTTGTATACCAGACAGAGGTAGACATGGAGATACGGAGATGTCAGCAGCGCACCCCTGTCGATCTCGATGTGCAGAGCATTTTGAGGATCGCCACGATGCCTTAGCCACCGATGCACTATATCCTACACCCACTCCAGGCACTTAGAGCGTTATGACACCACGAAGCCTCCCCTCCCTATGCATATCATATTTGTACATCACCTATTGAGCATATAGAGTGCATACCCATGGCACCTCATACCCTTGATGAAAGCTACTATCCACTCCTTTTATATTATGTTTTGTACCCACACTTTATTTTCCTTTTGGGATAACAGTGGATTGAATCATACTCATGTATATGTTTTGTCTCATAGGCTGATTTTGGTCTCTAGTAGACGTTAAAATCTCTCTCTCTCTCTCTCTCTCTCTCTCTCTCTCTCTCTCTCTCTCTCTCTCTCTCTCTCTCTCTCTCTCTCTCTCTCTCTCTCTCTCTCTCTCTCTCTCTCTCTCTCTCTCTCTCTCTCTCTCTCTCTCTCTCTCTCTCTCTCTCTCTCTCTCTCTCTCTCTCATTCATCACACGTGGGTACGCAGCACTAGCTTTGATGGAGAGACAGTCCACCAGGCATATTTTCAGGAGCCCCGCACAAAGGGGTGGCTCTTTGGCACTTTGGTTACGCCAGCGCTCATGTATGGGACAGCCATATGGGGGCCGGGATTAGCTACATCAGTATGGACAGCATTAGAGAGGCCACAGATCCTCATGATTGCCACACTTATCCGCAGCAAGCCTTCAGTACCACATGATATCATTAGAGCAGAGCTCGCTGCACCACCGATGCTAGTTGAGGCACTATTCCAGACAGTATGCCTAGTACACAGACTTCGGAGCATGGATACAAAGCGCACTGCTTATCGTGCTTTCCAGGCATCACGTGATATGGCATTAGCAGGCGACACCTCTTCATGGTATGCACAGACACGAGACTGGCTGGCCCACCATGGCTTTGACATAGACAGGCTACCACCACTACAGTACGACTCACATGCACCCACCTACTCGCTCTCTCATCAAGAGAGGAATAGGGTCATTCGTCAGGAGATATGGCATACATACATACAGAGGACATGGGTGAGACCTAGGGATACATTGCCACCGAAAATGCTCTATTACCGCGAGCATTTTCTACATATATCGGACGCGGGCTTCATCGAGATCCCGAGATACATGCAGACATACCTTCCCCACCACCTCCGAGTCGTCATTGGGCAGCTCTGGGTCTCATCACATCAGCTCGAGATTGAGAGGGGTAGGTCCAGGGGAGTCCCCAGTGAGGAGAGGTGGTGCCGAGGATGCCAGACAGAGGTAGAGAGTGAGGAGCATTTTGTTATCAGATGCCGAGAATACTTAGACCTACGAGCACAGTTCCAGCTAGAGGAGTCACTCCAGTTGTGCATGACCATGGGAGACCAGCGACGCTTGGGGCGCTTCCTCACAGCAGCATACGAGAGGCGAGAGCGGTCACTACAGCCCACACATCAGCCACGGGTGAGTACCCAGCAGACCATTACCCAGTTCTTTCAGCGAGCGGAGCTAGATCAGAGAGGTTTTTCTAGAGGGCTCACACTCCACCAGGCAGCAGCACAGAGAGCACGACGCCGACCACGCATGGTAGGATATCGTCGACCGCGACTATATCAGGAGGATATCTCACGCATCGGACAGCCAACGGCCACATGATGGAGCATAGGCGTTCCACCACCCCCTGGGTTGTCTTCCTTCAGGAGGCACTCAGACCACCACCGATGTACCACATACTACACCCACCTCCCCCCATCACCAGTAGCTAGGGTGTTTTGCTCACTCATATTATGGATCCCCCTGTATTAGGTGGCCACTATCTGTTGAGTCAGAGCCACTTCTCCCCTGCCTTTTACCAGCCCTAGATAGCTTTGTGTTTATTTCATTTCATTTTCTACACATGGTTACTACACTTGTACATGGCTTTTGTCTCATAGGCCAAGTTTGGCCTCCAGAAGACGTTAATATGACTTTCTTTCTTTCTTTCTCTCTCTCTCTCTCTCTCTCTCTCTCTCTCTCTCTCTCTCTCTCTCTCTCTCTCTCTCTCTCTCTCTCTCTCTCTCTCTCTCTCTCTCTCTCTCTCTCTCTCTCTCTCTCTCTCTCTCTCTCCCCTTTCCATACATCCCCCCCCCCCCCCACTTTCATGGATATCTCCACATGCATACTACAAAGACCTATATCAGCTTTACCATTTTCTTTTCAGCACTTTTATCTTTTCTGATTAACAAAAGATACACCCATGTACATTGATTTGTCTCATAGGCCGAGTTCGGCCTCCTAATAGATATAAAAACTCTCTCTCTCTCTCTCTCTCTCTCTCTCTCTCTCTCTCTCTCTCTCTCTCTCTCTCTCTCTCTCTCTCTCTCTCTCTCTCTCTCTCTCTCTCTCTCTCTCTCTCTCTCTCTCTCTCTCAGAGGTTACATGACGTCCAAGGACAGCCACCATTACCGATTCCTTCCACACCGCGTCCGGTGATATCCACCCTCTTCACAGCAGGCATGGTACGACAGGCCATCCATAGGCTACAGCATGGCCGTTCAGCAGACCACACAGGGCTACAGGGAGATCACTTTATATACGCAACAGATGTAGTTTCCCACTTGATCTCCCATCTCTTCAACCGTGCTCTGGTTGAGGGATTACCCGACTCATGGACTATGCATACCATTACGCCTATCCATAAGTCCGGCGATATGATGGACCCAGGGAACTACAGGACTATTATGATAGGCCATATCCTGGCCAAGATCTATGGGGCAGTACTAGAGGCAGAGCTCAGTACACACGCTGAGGCAGCGGAGATCAGAGCACCCAGCCAGGCAGGCTTCCGCCGCACTTTCTCCAGCATCGACCACATCTTCGTGCTTCGTTGCTTGATTGAGAGCGCGAAGGCGAGGAAGCAGAGACTATACTGTTGCTTTGTGGATTTCCGCAAAGCCTTCGACATGGTCCCTTGAGAGAGACTACTACGGAGGCTCCAGGAGTTACAGCTTCCATCAGACATGCTATGGGCCATCCACGCTTTGTATGCACGAGTCACAGGCAGGGTACGCTGCCCCGGCGGTCTATCAGACAGCCTTGTTAGCACCATTGGTGTGAAACAAGGTTGCCCTCTCTCACCCACTCTCTTCGGTCTCTACATCGACGAGATCACGGAGTATATACAGCGAGCAGGAGGGCGAGGAGGAGACCTCGGAGGTACGCCAGTACATATCCTATTATATGCTGATGACATTGTCCTGCTCTCAGAGTCACAGGAGGGGTTGCAGTCACATTTACAGGCGCTTGATACCTTTTGCATGGAGAGAGGACTCACAGTGAACCTTGGCAAGACCAAGGCCATGATCTTCCATACCTCCAGGACAGTACGCCATCGCGCCTCTTTCAAAGCAGCTGGAGGACAGATAGAGGTAGTGGACTCCTACGTCTACCTAGGTATCACCTTCTCGGGCAGCACAGGGGTATTCTCCATGGCACATGCTGCGAGAGATAGATTGACGCGAGGTTATGCGGCACTTGTAGGATTGGAGAGATGCTTCTTTCATACACATTTTCAGGAGCCCCGGACTAAGGGGTGGCTCTTTGACACTCTAGTGACACCCGCATTGATGTACGCAGCAGCAGTATGGGCACCAGGGATCACAGAGGCGATGTGGACGCAGATTGAGAGGCCCCAGATCACCATGATATCACGATTGCTGCGCAGCAAGCCCTCCGTTCCACATGACATTATACGAGCTGAGCTTGGCACACCACCGATGCTAGTGGAGTCCCTCTTCCAATTGGTGACCTTTATTCTGAGAGTCAGAGAGCTCCCCACTAGCCGACTCACCAGGCTTGCATTTGAGAGCTCTAGACATTTGGTAGAGACAGGGCATGAGAGAGTATGGTATGCACAGACTTACCGATGGTTAGCAGACCATGGCATGGGCATTACGGATCTCCCCCCTTTTCAGTATGACCTCTCTTCCCCCCACATTACCCTCTCTCGTTCGGAGAGGAATAGGATCATCCGTAAGGACCTACTACAGATACACGTCAGGGAGACATGGATAGCACCACGGGAGCCTCTTCCCACAAAGAGGCAACACTACAGAGAGCACTTCCTGACTGTGACAGCGGATGGTTTCATTCAGAGACCACGATACATGGATACATATATGGCACCAGCTGAGAGAGTGGCCATTGGGCAGCTCAGAGTATCATCACACCAGCTCGAGATTGAGATTGGGCGAGCCACACATACCCCCAGGGATGAGCGACTATGCAGGATATGTAGAGAGGAGGTGGAGGACGAGGAGCACTACACATGTAGATGCCAGGCATATGAGGACATCAAAGACCGCTACCCACAGCTCTTCGGGGGGCCCAGAGAGATCAGGGCTTTATTGGGGACAGAGGACCAGCGCCCTCTAGGTCGTTTCCTAGTAGAGCTCCAGCACCGCCGCGCATCACTCCTCCAGCAGCGGATGGAGATACACCTGCCCCCCCCCCCTCAGACTTATATTACAGATTTTTTCAGACCCACATACACTCGAGGGCCGAGCTCGATGCGGGGTGTCACATTACACACAGCAGAGGAGCTTAGACGACAGCGTCGATGACCGAGACCCCTTGTCCGGAGAGCTCGTCCACATCAGAGAGAGATTCAGGCGATTCACGCACGCCATGACATGGAGATACAGAGACGTCAGCAGCGCACCCCTATCGATTTGGATGCCCAAAGCATTTTGAGGATCGCCATGATGCCTTACCCACCAATGCATTATATCCTACACCCACTCCAGGCATTTAGGGGGTTGTGATACCATCGAGCCTCTCCTCCCTATGCATATCATATTTGTATCTCACCCATTGAGCATATAGAGTGCATACCCATAGCACCCCACACCCTTGATGCCAGCTACTATCCCTCCTTTTATACCCGTTTGCAGTACTCACACTTTATTTTCGTTTTTGGATC
The DNA here is from genome assembly GCA_020310875.1 of Ceratopteris richardii. Taxonomy (NCBI): domain Eukaryota; kingdom Viridiplantae; phylum Streptophyta; class Polypodiopsida; order Polypodiales; family Pteridaceae; genus Ceratopteris; species Ceratopteris richardii. Next base: position 92,368,406 of record CM035436.1, read on the forward strand.
ACAGTGGATTGGATCATACTGATGTATATGTTTTGTCTCATAGGCCAATTTTGGCCTCTAATAGACGTTAAAAAGTCTTTCTTTCTCTCTCTCTCTCTCTCTAGAAAACCAATACAAAATGAGACACAAAAAAAAATCAATTAAGTAGAAATGAAATAATAATAATAATCATTGAGTCATTTCTGTATGGTTTTATGTATGATATTCGTTGAGCTATCACTTTATAATTTTGATAAGGTTTTTGTATGTCATCGACATTCAAGTATAACTTTTACTTTCCATGTTATGAAATGTCATTGATCACTATCTTGTTTATGATGTAAATTGCAATATGAATCATAATTTAAGTTTGTAGTCTACTTAGGTTTTTATGTATATGAATGAGAACTTAAAGTGTATTGTTACTTGAAGTTGCATGATGTGTCACAATTTCATTCTTTTAAATCTCTACGATCTAAATGATTTAAATCTCGATTTAAATCTCACCTTTATACTATGATTGGAAGCAAGCAATCTCCTTGTCCTTGCTTTGCTTTTGGACCTTTGTGAAGAGCTCCCTTTCATTGGAACTCCCTCTAGCTATATGGCACAATTGATATCTACACCTCATAAACCATCAAATGTGGGATTAGTACTAATGACAAGGGAAACCACCTCTAACTTCACATGACTTGTGGCACGCACATCAGTAAAAAGATGGCCTCCGTTTCATTGTCAAAGGCATGAAGTTTCACATCTTCGAGCTGTTTAAAAATATTATGGGAAAAAAAAAAAGAGAGATGCTACTCAATAGACTTCACCGCCTCCAATCTTGACCCCACTAGCTTCCTTATAAGGCAAACCTTGCTCATTATTGTGAACCCTCATGCATTGCTTTAAGATTGTTCCAAACTTCATAGATTGTAGTCATCCCTTTTATACTACAAGCAATGGCTTTGCAATTCAGTGCCTTCCATGCAGCTTTTGTTATAACACTTGGTGCATTCTGTTCCAAGGCTGTGGGTAAACGGTTTCCACAAGTCGAACCTCGTTCCGTCGAGCCTCTTGAACTCAACCACAGCATTAAAAAGCGAATGGAGAAACTCTCATTTGCTCATATAGGTGCGAAAGGGCCGGAGAAGTATGGGACATAAAAAAGCCCAGCCTTTGAACTGTTTATGTGTGCCAACCTCTGATATCTGCTGTTAGGTGAAAACAAAGCTATAACAGGCTAGATCAGGGGCTGGTATGTATTTTGGACACAGCAAGCCAGCAACTGCTGGAATGAACACTATGAAAGTGCTCCGCAGAAGAAAAAACACATCAGCTGTGTTAACCTGGGGAAAGCTGGGAAAAGACAGCTCAGCATGAGGAGAAACAATGAGAAAAAGTAAGAGAGATCACACACGAGAAGGCCTGATGAGCAGAGGAGACACAAGACTTTTGGTTAGAATAGCCCAAGCCCTCAAGGATCTCCAACTCTCATTGATGTGCTTCACAGGTGAAAACACGACTCAGCTGTGCTCAGCTGGGAGAGATGTGGCTCTGCACTTCCGAGTTGGAAAACACAGCTCAGCATGAGAAGAAGAAATTCTAAGGAAAAGAAAGAGAGATTGCGCTAGAGAACACTTGTGGAGCAGAAAAGAGATGCAAGACTTTAGGTTTAGGGTAGAATAGCCCAAGTGCTCAAGGATCCCCAACACTCAGTGATGGTCCTTGAGAGAAGGGGACATTGTTTCATTCATAGAAAATTAAAAGGGAATCAATAGTCCACTTGCCGCCCCAAAAGTACATAAAAATACATAATAAAATATGTGTTGGGGAGCCTTACATAAGGTACAGTCCCATGGCAATAAGAATAATACAAAGAACTTAGAACCTCTATTCCAAACGATCCTCATCCTCATCCTTTTCCTCCTCCCCTCCTCCTCCCTCTCACCTTTCCCTTTTTTCTTTTTTCTCTTTTTCTTTTTTCTTTGTGGCAGGGAGGGAGGAGGGTAATAATGTTCCTTTCCCTAAAAAGGGAATATATCTACAATATATATCTCAGCCAGGCACGCTGCAGTTCTTGTAGTAAATTCAATGTTATCATCCAATAAGGCATTACGTCATCTCTATGAAGCCCCTTAGCCAGGAATAAAACAACACAATGAAGGAAGGTCATATTTTTCTGGCCCGAACCATAAGTTCTCTTTCTTGATATCTTCACAAGTACAATATGCCCCTAAGAGAATATTCAGAAGCTCTTAAAAGGCTTGAAGAATGAAAAGCCAGTAGATAAAGCATTTGCTGAGTCAGTGATACAAAATTTTAGGAGTTTTCTTGGAAGCACTTGAGGAAAATAAGATCTGCTTTCATAGAGTGGTAAATTATTGGATCCTCAGGTGTGCCAGCACACCCAATATCTCAGTTGACTAAAACCCTACCAAGTTGCCCTTAACATATCTCAATAAATTGCTGCTCAACATTATACTGCTTTTTAAAACATCGAATAAAGTGGATCGTCAACTATAGTCTTCTTCATAGAGCCAAAAAGCTGAAATTCTATCACCTCATAAAATGAATTATAAACCCAGTCATAAGAAAGCCTTTCAGTATGTAGAGATAAAATAAGACTCAAACTCCAGTCAGAAAGTTAGCCTTCAGCATTTATTTCTGTTAATCAGTTGGCATACCTCCAACTCTCTATCAACAAGAGTACGATCCTTAACAATACTGTACACTTGTGAAATAAGAACAAATGGAGGAACTGACACCTGCAACCATAAATGAACACGATAGATTTTAAGAAAAAGTGCACATGCAAAAATGAAAGAGAGGATCATGTGCTACCCTCTGCATTAAAAATCCAGTAAAGAAAGAGTAAGAAAGATAAAGCTATTATCACACCTTGTCAATTTTTGGAAACTGTCCGTGTATCATCCTCAAAGCCACAGCTGTATCTGATGGAACAGTAAATCCATCTGCTGGAATAAATTAACAGATAAATTTTCTGACATGCTCACAACTCAAATAGATTCATAACCTTAGTATGCAAGCATGCATGAGATTTGATGCAAGAAAAATGATGCTAAACTGTAATTCTTGGCAAGATTAAATTTCTTGAATTGAGAGGAAATACAAACTTCAAAATCAAGATATTAAAAATGAACATAAAGATGGTGCCCATTCTGTCCTGCCTATAGAGGCAGACAACATGAAACCCATATACATCAAAGGACTGAACGAATTGTAGAGAATCTTGTAGTAAGAAGGATATGCTCAAGAATGCCCCTACCATATGCTCAAGAAGGACAGGCAGCAAGCAGGGTTCTTATCCTTCAACTGAAGGCAGATGTGCAAAATGATTACAAATAGGATACGCAACACCAGAAACATGCTTAAGCTATTACTTGACTTGTAGCAGACAAGACCCTAGGGGCTGCATTTTCATGCTGGTTCACTGCATGTTCAACAGGGTATTGATCCTTCAATTGTAAATAGTGTATTTGCTGCGGTTAATGTGTTTTTCTAGAGTGTGGCTGGAGACAATTCTGTTCAGATTTGAACTTGGTAAAGCCTTGTACAATCATATCTACATGGAATAAATAATACTGGCAGTATGTTTACTAAGGAGATATGCTGAATCATTTGATTCTCATGCTCCTGATTCTCATGCTCCCTTCAATCTTGATTGTCTAGCAAAGTAGATATAACTCCATATGTTCAGATTTATCTCAAGTTACAAACAAACCATAAAGATTTCTCCTAGCCATTGCTTGACATCCATCTATGCTATGTAGACTTAATATGTGGTGGATGTTCTCCTTCTGTTTCTATCCTCCCACCTATTTTCTGAAGTGAAAAATCCCCCCCCCAACACATTAATACTCCTCCAAACTCCAAATAAGCTCCTCCTCTTTGTGTGTGAGAGCACCATAGTGATGTTGGAAAACAACGTTATGACTGTCATTATTGAGGATAAACTCTAATTTCCAGCAAGCCTTAATTTTGCCTCACAATTTTTCAGAAATGGTTTTGGTCAAAGATGATCAAAACTTTTATTCCATATTCTTTAACAACTTAAGGAGAGCTATCTAACCATATACAACATTTGGCTATCTGACACATGTATGCCCTTCAAAAGTCAAACCCTAATTTGTGCTTAGATTATCTAGAAAATCAAAATCACTAAAATCTAATGGAAAGTCAGGATTTAATTTAAATAAAGCACATGATCAAGGGCTCTCAATAAAAGCGCCTATTTTTAGTGCTTTTACAATTGCCAAGTCATCAAGAAAAGCATACATATAGCTTTTGCGAAAAATTAAAGAGTTTTTCATGCTTTTTTCATAAATCTAATGCCTTGGCAGCGCTTGCCTATAAAAGGACTCGTTGGGCACACACAATATGTATGATCTGCTCATGCTCAAGTGGGTTTTAGTTGGAGGTCCTGCTGGTCTTCCTTTTTGCTGCTGTTTAGGGTTATTTTGCTACTCTATCTTCTTCTAGACACACTCCAAAGTGTTTGGCCTGCTGATTTTTTGTAAGTTGCTACACAGATTTTATTCCTTTCTTCTATTTGCTTCTGTACCAGGTTATCTTCGTCTACTACCTCGAGTAGAGAAGTTCTCGCAGCTGCCTACATCATAGAAGAAGTAAATTTCAGTTTAGTAGCAGAATTTTACACATACACACAACACATAGGCTGTATTTTTCTTGTACAGCCTATTCTATTTCACTTTCAAGCACACACACATTATTCTTTAACTCTTACGCGCATTTCACTCATATTTTTGTATCTAGAACCATCCATATTCAGCTTTTATACTGTTTTTGTACATACATTGTATAGTTATTCTTCCATCAATTTAGTTAATTTACGGTAGCTATTTGCTACATGTTTTATCTCTTGCTTCTACTCTACTCTCTATTTTTTCTCATCTACATTATTTGGTTGAAGTTGTGTATGCATGCATGGTTTTCTAGCGTTGGGAAGATTTTGTGACCTATGTTATTGGGCCTACCTCAATTCCAACACTTGGTATCAGAGTTTACTATTACATACACGCATTCATTCCCAAGGTGAGTGATTATGGAGATAGGTTGGAACAACATGATAAATTTGATGGAATGTCTAACCATCCAATGTGGAGTTTTATGATGATGAATCTTTTAGTTTCCAAACATTTGTGAAACATTGTCAATGGCAAATATCCATGACCAAGACAATTAGTTGAGGATGTTGGATCTTCTTCCAAGAGACCTTGTCCTCCAATTTCAGTTCAACAAATAGAGGAGAAAGAAGAAGAGGTTCTCTCATAATCCACAAACAAACGAAAACAAATACAACCTACTGAAGAGCAATCTAATGGGATTCAAGAGATGCATAAGCGACATTTTGGATAAGATTTTAAATAACCTTTTATCCCTCCGAAGGAAAATGTATTTTTGGGTACTTTTTGCATTACAACAAAAAAAAAGAAGAATGCAAACCAACACATTGTGAATGTTGCAATGTTGCAACGTCACAACATTGCAATGCAACCATGGAGAGCACCTCCCAGAAGAGAGTGTGTGTGTGAGAGCAACTACCTGATATAAAGAGAACTATGTGCATGGGTTTATATAGAAATCTTGTAGTTTTCTTGAAAAAGCTATGTGAAAAGCATATGTATTCAGATTTTAAGCAAGGCGGAGAACTTCTGTGTAAGCATTTTTAGTTAGTATGTGAGTTTGACAAATAGCATGACCTAATGAGTCATCAAAAATTGGGCACAAGGATCTTTTTAAGACATTATGAATTTTGGTAGTATTTTGTTGACCATGAACCAAATTTTTATTGACTTTTAAGTGTTGCTGAACTTCAAGTACTTCTAAATACATGATTCATTTTTGAAAACCCTAAAAGTCATTTTTTACCTTTTTTTACCTCATTCTAATTTTATATCAATATGTTCACGACTACATAGTATGATTGGAAGAATCTAACTTTAAAGATTTACAATTAGGATTCTATTTGTCCATTCTCTAACAATGCCTCCCTAAAATAAAAATTGCCTCGGATCTAGATATGGGGAATTAAGAAATAGTTTAGAAAGATTTTGAGAACCTTTTTAGTCTTGTTTTTTGATAATTTTTTTGTGAGGTATAAACCTCTTAGCTAGTAGATACTTCAAGTTACTTGAAGTAGTAGTCTTCCCTTTCCTATAGATTCATACAAATAATTTCTCCACTATCTTCTCAAGAAGATATCAGAAATTAGAATACCTTCCATGTAGGATAAACATGATGAAAGACTATGGATATCTTTCTAACCTTGAAATCCAATCTTCAAAATCTTTTTCTTCAAATGTACCTTTCTCTTATGATAAAAACCTCAACAAAAGATCACAAGTACATATGTCACAAATCAAGTAGTTGCTTCTTTCTTCCAATCTTTGCAAAGAGGTTCAAGAATACTAGGAGTTAGTGCAATCAAGAAACCAAGAGAAGAAACAAGTGCAAGCAAGTCATTTAAAAAGTTTGCATACTACAAGATAAGGATGGACTCTTTGAAACTAGAGAGTTGCAAGATTCACATCACAAACGCTCACATGATCTCCAAAAAATCACAAACAAAATTGATATATTTAGTGTTCACTAATACACAACGAAGATTTTTCTTTCAAAGATATACGCATTTTCTAAGTATTTGGCATACAAAGCACAAACAAATTCTACTAAGAATACCAAAAAACAACATTTCTCTATTCACTTTATCATACACAATGCACTTACTCATGTTAAAACATATCACTCAAGGTATGCCTTAACAATGCACATATGTATATTGAATCCCCGAAAATATTAGGCACATATAGGACTTCAAGGAGTTGGTATGACTTACCACTTAGTCTTAAGAACAATTATTCTTATGCCTTGAACTAGAAGAGTCTCATCATTTGCACAAGAAACCTTTAAATTCAATTCTTCAGATTCGATGGACTAAAACAAGCTAAGGTCTCATATGATGTGCTTGGAAGCACCATTGTCTAACAGCCAAATCACATATCTTTTAAAAGAAAAAACATCAAAAACTATGGAGAACACAAAGTCTTCATCATAGTTTATGGTGTTCGAGCTCTCAATTTGTTTATCTTTCGATGAATCATCCTCATCATCATCTACTTCATTTCAAGATTCTTTTTTTTTTTGGGCTAACCTAAGTAGGCACTCATTAATATAATGGTCAAGTTTCTTACAATAGAAACAATTACATTTTTTCTCGGTTTTCTCTCGGAAACAATATCACCTTGAGCACATAACCCTAATTTTCAACAACCATTTCTTAGAAATGGCATTGGTCAAAATTGATCAAAATTTTATTGCATATTCTTAAAGTACTCGTTGAGAGCTATCTAACCATATATAACACTTATCCATCTGATCTCTCTAAGCCCCTCAAATATCAAACCCTGATTCTGAGCTTTTCGCTTGTTTTTCACATGCCACATGTCACAATCCTATTTAACTTGGGGAAATGCAGGAGAATCAAGAGTGCAAATTGTAGGCTCCCATTTTTGGAGTTCCACATCAATAACTAGTGCCAGCTCAACACATGCATAGGTAAGAAAAGTTACATGAGCTGCTTTACTGCTGCTTGTACGTAAAAATCTCTTCCCGCCAAACTTTGTGGCTATATATGCATGACTTGCGTGCACTATTTGTGTTCTTACAAACTCACTACCTCATGTCTGCTATTGTTTGGTGCTGAAGAGCTGTTGTTCATCATCTTCTAATGTGACATGCACTCTTGTGTGTTTTGTTGCTGACTGCAGCTGGTGTGCTATTCCTAGCTCTCTCACACAAACTCCAACTGTGTTATTTCTGTTAGTAGCTGCTGATTTCTGTTCTATGCCTATCTACTATCTCTACTAGGTTGTTTCCAGCCATCTACTTCAAGTAAAGAAGTGTTTGCAGCTGTAAACATCAGAGGATGGAGTTATTACAGTAGTATTTGATCTTTTCTCACTTACACACAACACATAGGCTGCACCCTCTCATATTGTGATGGGTATAAAGCACCATATTATACCTCAAATAAGGTCATGCAAAATCTCTCGTCAAGCCTCATTGGAGTCTGAGAATACATATGAAAGAAGAAATCTTGCAAGGAAAGCTTATCTAAGGAGTGTATTAGGCTTTAGCCAACATGCGTATGAAGATCAGTGAGTCAATTCAGTCATATATTATTAAGTTGAAAGACATTTATGATCTTCTCAATGTTGGTGTGAATGTTTCTAATGAAGAGATGGTAAATATCCTAATCAATTCACTTCCTTCAACATATCCTTCATTTATTGCATGGGTTTCTCTTGGACATAGAGAAATCACATTTGAAGAGCTTTTTTTACTTCAAGACAAGGATCGACAAAAAAACATTGTAGAAAATGATGAGGCTATGGTTTCTTCATCAAACGAAAAGAAGGAGAAGGACAAGAATGTTAGAAATAGCAACCTTCCACAAAGGAGTTGCACACTTTTCAAGAAAAAATTCAGAAAAAATGGAAAAGTCAAAAATGGTCAAAGCTATTCAACAAATGGTCAAAAATCAAAAATCATCAAATTTCGAAAGTCAAAGTAGCTACATATTTGTAAAATAATCTTCAAGAGAAATCTATTGATATATGACACAAATCATTTGGAGAAGTCTGGAAGGGTCAAGGTCAAATCCTAATTTCTGGTCAAAAAGTCTAAGATATATTAAAGAGTGACATTGAAATTGCCACGTGTCAAAATCTTGCATAACTTGATCCAATGGCTGACAACTTGCCAACACATTAAAAAATCACCAAAGAACTGAATATTGGCTTATCCCGTGAATTACGGCAAAAAAAACCGAGACTTATGTTTTTTAGTTTTTTTAGCAAAAAATCATGGCGCTTTTTAGAGGTGTTTAAAGTACTATAAATAGACCATAAGTATAGCACAAAAACAACACATCTTGGAGTACTCTTGGAAAGCTTGATTGGAGAAGTGGTCTATCTTCACCTTGGAGGGGTGGAGTTGCGTTTTCTTCATCTTCAACAAGGAGAGCAGCAGCTTTGATGCTCATCTATCCTTGGAGGAGATCATCTTCAACCTTATGGAGATTGTGAAGTTATGAAAAGGGAAGCAGTCGCAGCAAAAGTTCATCATGCATATCTTTATGCTTCTTTGTAACTTCATGTGCTTCATGAATGGAATGTATGGAATACATGTGGAGCTTGGCTCCTTTATCTCTCTCGTTTTGTCTATTCTCAATCTTGTCTCTATTTTGTCTATGTCTCAATATTGATTGTGGGCCTAAAAGCCAACAATTGGTATCAAAGCCAGGTGAAAATAGTGCACATAGAGAATAGTGCAACATATAGAAAGATAAGAGCTATATGACAAACACAAACCAGGCCCAATTCACTATTCAATACGTGGTAAAAAGCCTTTCAACAAGGCACTTGTCATATACTTGTTGAGTATATGAACTAATGCTTCCATTATGTCCGAAACGTGTCAAAACCTTAAGACCGACTCTCTACTTGCTTAATTTGGATATCCGGAGATCATCTTTTAAATTGATGACATCATCGATGACATCATCAATTCGTACCGCCATTGATGAACTGCCCTTGAAAACCTAAATAAGGAGGGGCTCACCATATACATACTCACTCTTGCCAATACCAATCTTGGGAGCTTAAGGACTTGCAATCTCCAAGTAAGTACTTTCCAAGTTCCAATTCCACTTCCAGTTCGAGTCTTGTGCCTCGTTCTAGTCTTGTCCAGTCTAGTTTCTTGGACATCCTATTGTGTCCTATTGTAATCTCGTAGTACAAGATCCTTTCTAGTTACTCCTTGTATCTAATTCATCTCCTTGAAAGGAGTTCTTGTAATCCAAAGATCTTGCTTCATAACTACGGTCCCAGTTTGTGGGATCTTCTGTATCATCTCTAGTTGAATTATCTATATGTATAAGTCCCAAGTTGTGGGACTTCTTGTATCAATTATATATTCTTGTATTATTTCCCTACATGGGTGATCTTGTAATCGAAAAGTGTAATTCCGAAATCTTGTCTAGTCTAGTCAGAGGGCACAATCTAGTGCTCCCCTCACATTTTGCCAAGACTACCTTCTATCCAAGACCAGGCATCATGGAGAACACTTATGAATAGATCGTGGCATCCAAGGTCAAGTTTTTTGGAACCTTGCTCACAGGCCAAGCATTATCATGGTTCGCCCCATTCGTGAAAGGGAACATGTAGTACTTCAGGACTATGAGGGGTTTCTTCGAGAACTCACCGCCATACTTGGGGATGCAGCCACGAGTTAAGTGGTAGAAATAGAACTCCGAAAGCTACATCAAGGTAACCAACCTTCCTCTACCTATGCATCAGAATTTAGGAAGTTGATATGTGACCTCACTTGGCACGAAGATTATTTCATAAGCCAATTTAGATGGGGTTTAAGTGATGATGTGAAGGACCTTCTACTCACGATGCCAGAGGCTAAGATATTGAATGAGTACATCACCCAAGCTATTCAATGTAATAACTTCCTTTTTGAAAGGAAACAAAGGAAACAAGTAGAAGGAAGACCTCGCCAAAGGAAACTCTTCCAGCCCACTCCTAGAGATGAGTCTATGCCTGAACCTATGCAGATAGATATAACTAGGTTCCAGCCTCTAACACCACAAGAGAAATAGAGAAGGAAAGAGAACAAGTTATGCCTCTATTGTGGAAACCTTAATCATATTGCAGTTAATTATCCCAACAAGAGAACGAACTCTAGAGTCGAAGCCACCCTTGTAGAGTAGGGAAACGAGAAAGTCCACTTGTAAAAGAGACTGTACAGCCATACCATGATATAAGAAAAGGTCTCATAATTCCAGTTACACCCATAAAAACATGTCTTTCCCCTGTCAAGTTAATCATGCCTAAGAAGACCCTTTCCCTTATAGCCCTAATTGATTCAAGAGCCTCCTCATGCTTCACCGATGAAGGATTGATTAAGAAACATAGAATTCCAGTACTTCAAAAGAACATAGTAGCTGAAGTAGAAGATGAATGACCTCTAGCATATGAGGATATTACCATGGAAACCATACCATCAACCGTACAACTTGGTGACCATGATTCCCACATATGTTTCAACGTAATATCGAGTCAAGTAAATCCGGTTATCATTGGAATGCCCTGGCTAAAGAAACATAATCCAAACATTGATTGGGAAAAGAATAAAATCATCTGTCGAGACTCGAGATATCTAGGAGAACCCGACATATGTCAAGGCCAAAGCCTTCATACATGCAGTAAGGAAGGAACCGACATATATGATCTATGCCATACCAACTCAAGAGTCAAGGAAAGATGATTTGGTGAAGCTACCCGACGAGTATCAAGGTTGTGAAGACGTTTTTGAAAAGAAGAATGCAGATATCCTCCCAAAACATAGACCTTATGATTGTGCCATAGAAGTTCAAGAGGGAGCACCCCCCCTTCGGACCAATCTATATAGTATAGACTATCCCTAGAGGAACTTACAAAATTACAAAAGAATATTGATAAGAATCTAGCCAAGGGGTTTATCAGGCACTCAAAGTCTCCTCCAGGAGCCCCTATCCTATTTGTAAAGAAGAAGGATGAGACTCTCCAAATGTGTGTAGACTATCGTGGGTTGAATAAAGTCACAATAAAGAACAGATACCCTCTACCACTTATAGGCCGTTCAAACGACTACACAATATTGCAAAGCAAGCATCTCATCTATGCAACCCCCACTATAGCTACGTTGATTGCACATGTATCCAACCAGGCTATAGGGGAGGGCTTCTCAGACTCGACTAGGCACACCATTGTGGACTTCCACAAAGCTTTTAATATAGTGCCACGAGAGAGGCTCTTCTGACGCCTGTAGAGCTTGGGAGTACCATTTGAGATGATTTGGGTCATCTATGCACTCTATGAGCAGGTGACTGACCGGGAGGGTACGATGTCAAGGAGAGTTGTTTGAGGCCATTGCTAGCAACATTGGTGCTAAGCAAGGCTGCCCACTCTCCCCCACTCTATTTGGTCTCGACTCTCTACATCGACGAGATTAAGGACCACATTCTACGAGCTAGAGAAGTGGTGAAGACCTCGCAGGTACGCATTTCCACATTTTTTATTATATGCAGATGACATACAATAAACCTTGGGAAGACCAAGGTCATCATCTTTCACACCTGCCTCATGGTGACAAATGCAAAAGGATTTAGAGCTTTTGGTGGACAAATAGAGGTGGTCGTTTCAAAGTCATGTTCATGAGCTTGCCTTGCCCCTTCAGCACGAGGGAGACAGCCACCGATACACGCACACGAGGATATGCAGCTTTAGCCATGTTAGAACGGAGATATCACCAGGCACACTTCGAGGAGCCCCGCACGAAAGGATGGCTATTTGACACACTAGTCACACCAACTATGATGTACACAGTGAGAGTTTGGGCCCATTGCCTCATAATCACCCAATGGAGTGCGATCCAGAGGCAACATGTGTGTATGATCTTGTGACTATTTCGCGGGAAACAGTCAGTGCCACATGACATCATCAAGGCAGAGCTAGCTTGTAGTAGGTGCACTATTCAAGACAATCTACATTATTCAGAGGAATGTCACGGGAGCACTAGATTGTGCTCTTTGACTACACTAGACAAGATTTCGGAAATATACTTCTAATTACAAGAACACCCGTATAAGGAAAATGATACAAGCCTGTGTAACTGATACAAGATGACGGACGTCCCACAACATGAGACCGATAGGTATGGATAACTAGACTAGAGATGATATAGGAGATCCCACAACCCGGGACCGTAGGTATGAAACAAGATATCTCGATTACAAGAATTCCCTTCAGGGATATGAACTAGATACAAGAAATAACTAGACAAGATCTCATACTACGAGATTACAAGAGGACAAGGCGAGATGTCCAAGATACAAGACTAGACAAGACTGGAACAAAACAAGAATTGGAACTCGAAGTTGGAGAGTACTTACTTGGCGGTCATGACTCCTTGAGCTCCCAAGATTGGTATTGGAAAGACTATGTATGTGGCCAAGGCCTCCTTATATAGGAGTTCGAGGGAGGTTCCCAAGGGCAGTTATAAAGTCGGTTACGAGCCGATGATGTCATCAACGATGTCAACAATCCAAACAGGACCTCAAGATGTCAAAATTTAGCAAGTGGACAGTCGACCTTAGGGTTTTGGCATGTTCCGAGCGTAATGGAAGCATTGGTTTCTCCAAATTCTGAACCATTCATGAGATATAGAAGTCACATGGAATCTAAGGTTCAAGATGGTTTCCTTTGTCCATGACATCACCTCCCCCTTAAGCAACGAGTTCCATGAGGAGCGGTCATGTTCTCTTGTCTCGGCTTCATTGGAATTTCTTATAGAATTGGAATTCTCGAGCCTTGATTGCTGCTCTCTAAAGGTTTTCTGCAGGTTCCCAAGTGCAATCGCTGATGTCATACCCTTTCCAATGAACAAGGTACTCCAATCTAGGACATGCTCGACTTCGAATTCTTCATGATCATCAATCTCGATAGGTGGTGAAGGACTAGGTCTCTCCCTCCTCAATGGCGAAATCTGATATGGTTCCAACATGGACACATGGAAAACTCGATGTATTCTCATGGTACTTGGTAACTGGAGCTTGAAGGTGACTTGATTAATCTTGGCCAACATGACGAATGGACCAAATCTTTGATGGTCTAGCTTTGCAAGTTTGCAAATTATTTCTCAGTAACTGCACTTTATCCCCAATTTGATAAGATGGATTTGGAACACGATGTTGATTTGCATTATACTTATATTGTTCTTGAGTTTTATGGATCTCTTCCTTGAGTTCTTTGTGAATGTCCATGAGGTATTGGGCCTTATCTCTTGCAGTTGGGTTCTTGACATGATTTGAGAGTTGTACATCCATCCTTGGAGAGGCAGGTGTCCATCATCTCCATATCGGGATAGAATGGCCTCTAGGGCGAAGTCTGATGCATTTGTCTCTAGGAAGAAGGACTTACATGAATCAGGATGAACTAGAATTGGAGCGGTGGTGAATGTTGATTTCAAGGTCTGAAAGGCTTTTTCTACTTCTTCGGCCATGAGGATTTTGCATTTCCTATAAGCTTGGTAAGAGGTGTCACTATCTTGGAATCCTTGATGAATATCTTATAAAAGTTGGTGAACCCTAGAAAACATTGTACATCTCGAACACATGAAGATGGTTGCCAATCAAGGGATCTCTCGATCTTCTTAGGATCCATAAAGATTCCTTTCTCTGATACAATGTACCCTAAAAACTCCACTTTTGTCTAATGGAAAGAGAACTTCTCCATTTTTGCATATAAACCTTTTTCTCTTAGTTTCTCTAGGACTATCTTTACATGAGTTTCATGATCCTCTAGATTTTTGGAGAATATCAAGATATCATCGAGATATATTACTACAAAATCATCTAAATCTCTCGGATCTCCAAAGATATCATTCATTATATGTTGAAAGACCGCTAGAGCATTTGTGAGACTAAATGGCATAATTGTGTATTCAAAATGCCCATACCTTGTTCGAAATGTTTTCTTCCATTTGTCTCCTTCTCTCATCCTGACATGATTGTAAGCTCCTCGAAGGTCAATCTTTGTGAAGAACTTTGCTTTTCCAAGGTTTTCCAAGAGCTCTGATATAAGTGGTAGAGAGTATCTGTCTTTTATTGCTACATATTCAACCCACGATAGTCTACATACATTTGAAGAGTCCCATCCTTCTTCTTTACAAATAGGATTGGAGCTCCTGCAGGAGACTTTGAGTGTTTAATAAACCCCTTGGCTAGATTCTCATCAATATTCTTAAATATTCTTGCCTAATTTTGTAAGTTCCTCTTAGGATAGTCTATAGAATGGTCCAAGGGATGGTTATGCTCCCTCTTGAAGTTCTATGGCACAATCATAAGGTCTATACTCTAGGAGGATATCTCCATTCTTCTTCTCAAAAACATCTTCGAAACCTTGGTACTGGTCAAGTAGCTTCATTGAATCATCTTTCTTGGACTCTTGAGTTGGTATGGCATAGATCATATATGTCGGTTCCTTCCTTATTGCATGTATGAAGGCCTTGGCTCTGACATATGTCGGGTTCTTCTCGATATCTCGATGGATGATTTTATTCTTTTCCCAATTAATGTTTGGATTATATTTCTTTAGTCAAGGCATTCCAATGATAACCGGATTTACTGGACTCAATATTACGTTGAAACATATGTAAGAATCATGATCACCAAGGTGTACTCTTAATGGAGTGGTTTCCATGGTAATATCCCCAGATGCTAGAGGTCGTCCATCTACTACTTCAGCTACTATTAGATTGTTCTTCTGAAGTATTGGAATTCTATGTTTCTTAACCAATCCTTCATCAATGAAACATGAGGAGGCTCCTGAATCTACTAGGGCTATAAGGAAAAGGGTCTTCTTAGGCATGATTAACTTGACAGGGGAAAGACATGTTTCTATGGGTGTAGATGGAATTATAAGACCCTTTCTTATATCATGGTCCGGCTGTAAGGTCTCTTTTACAACTGGACTTCTTCGTTTCCCTGCTCTAAAAGGGTGGCAGGGACTCAGTGTCAGGGGGGCACTAGATTGTGCTCTCCGACTACAGTAGACAAGATTTCGGAAACACACTTCTGATTACAAGAACACCCACGAAGGGAAAACGATACAAGAATACGTGAATGATACAAAATGTTCCATAACCCGGGACCGATAGGTATGAATAACTCGACTAAAGATGATCAAGGAGATCCCACAACCCGAGAGGTATGAAACAAGATATCTGGATTACAAGAACTCCCTTCTGGGAGATTAACTAAATACAAGAAAAAACTCGATAGGATCTAGTACTACGAGATTATAAGAGGACAACGCAGGATGTCCAAGAACTAGACTAGACAAGGCTAGTTGATAAAATAATCCTAATGCCATGTGAGATCACAAATGATTTGTCTGAAATCCGATGCATAGGTAGACGCATGCCTATTTCCTTGATGTAGCTTCCTTAACTTTGTTTCAGCAACACATGAAAAATTGGTATCTCCAAATGAAGATGTGAACTCTCGAATAAAGGCCTTGAAATCATGCAAAATATCCATATCCTTCTCAAGGATAGGTGCAAACCATGAAAGAGCAAGACCATATAATAGAGTTCCTATGAGTCCTACTTGAGAAGCATCATCTGGGTACCTGTCTGGTTGCATCCTTATGAATAGCTTCACTTGTTGCACAAATCCTCGAAACTTTGATCTTGTCCCATCAAATTTCTCAGGCATGCTCACTTTTGGACTTTTCTTCATGTTAGTTGTCATTGGGGTACTTGAAGAAGATTGACTTACAATGATGTGCAGCTCTTGGATCAAAATATGTGCTCTCCGACTACAATAGACAAGATTTCGGAAACACACTTCTGATTACAAGAACACCCACGAAGGGAAAACGATACAAGAATACGTGAATGATACAAGATGTCCCACAACCCGGGACCGATAGGTATGAATAACTCGACTAAAGATGATACAGTAGATCCCACAACCCGGGAGCGTAAGTATGAAACAAGATATCTGGATTACAAGAAGTCCCTTTTGGAAGGTGAACTAAATACAAGAAAGAACTCGATAGGATCTAGTACTACGAGATTACAAGAGGACAACACAGGATGTCCAAGAACTAGACTAGACAAGGCTAGAACAAGGAACAAGATAAGAACTCGAACTAGAACTTGGAGAATACTTAATTGGTGGTCACGACTCCTTGAGCTCCCAAGACTGGTATCCACAAGATTGAGAATGAATGTAGCCAACCCCTCCTTATATACTTTTTCAAGGGCGGTTACCAAAGGCGGTTACGACCTGATGATGTCATCGATGATGTCATCAACTAGAAGCAGGACCTCTGGGTGTCACAATTCAGTAAATAGACAGTCGATCTTGGGGTTTTGGCATGTTCCGGATGCAATGGAAGCATTAGTTTCTCCAAAATCTGAGCAAATCATGAGATATGGAAATTCACATGGAATCTAAGGTTTAAGATGGTTTTCTTTGTGTCCATGACACTCACTAGTTTGTTCTCTTGTTGGAACAATTAATTGCAATATGGCCAAGGTTTCCACAATAGAGGCATAACTTGTTATCTCTCCTTCTCTGTTTCTCTTGTGGTGTTAGAGGAATGAAGGGTTTCCATTGGCGAGGTCTTCCTTCTACTTGTTTTTCTTGTTTCCTTTCAAAAAGTCGGTTATCACATTGAATAGCTTGCGTGATGTATTCATTCAATGTCTTAACCTCTTGCATTGTGAGCAAAAGGTCCTTCACATCATCTCTTAAACCCCATCTAAATTGGCTTATGAAATAATCTTCATGCCAGGTGAGATCACATATCAACTCCCTAAATTCTGATGCATAGGTAGAGGAAGGGCAATTACCTTGACGTAGCTTCTGAAATTTTGTTTCTTCCACTCGACTTGTGTCTGCATCTCCAAATGTGGCAGTGAGTTCTCGAAGAAACCCCTCATAGTCCTCAAGTACTATTATGTTCTTCTCCAAGATTGGGGCAAACCATGTTAATGCTTTGCCAAAGAGCAAGGTTCCAATACACCCGACCTTAGATGCCTCATCATGATATCTATCACGTTGCATACGGATGTACAATTTAACTTGCAAGAGAAATCCATGAAACTTTGTGTGATCCCCATTGAACTTTTTTGGCATGCAAATCTTAGGTTCTTTCATGAAGGGTGTACTAGGCCGTTGATTCACTTGAATACTCCCTTGATTTGCTTGAAGGTTCCCGATTCGTTCTCGTAATTCTTCGAGGAGTGTGCCTACATGCACCCGATGTCCCATGTCGACTTGTGTATGTCGATGAGTTAGGTGGACTTGTTGTTGGAGACTCTGAAGTGATGCTACAATCTATTCATAAACGTTCTCCATGATGCCTGGTCTTGGATAGAGGCTAGTCTTACCAAAATGTCAAGGGAGCACTAGATTGTGCTCTCTGACTACACTAGACAAGATTTTGAAAATATACTTCTGATTACAAGAACACCCACATAGGGAAAATAATACAAAGCTATGTAACTCATACAAGATGTCCCACAACCCCGGACTGATAGATATGGATACCTGGACTAAAGATGATACAAGAGATCCCACAACCCGGGACCATACGTATAAAACAAGATATCTCGATTACAAGAATTCCCTTCAGGGATATGAACTAGATACAAGAAAAAACTAGACAAGATCTCGTACTACGAGATTACAAGAGGGCAAGGCGAGATGTCAAAGATACAAGACTAGACAAGACTGGAACAAGAACAAGACAAGAACTAGAACCGGAACTTGGAGAGTACTTACTTTGCGGTCATGGCTCCTTGAGCTCCCAAGACTAGTATTGGCAAAGACTGAGTATGCATGTGGCCAAGGCCTCCCGATATAGGAGTTCGAGGGCGGTTCCCAAGGGTGGTTATAAAGTCGGTTATGAGCTGATGATGTCATCAATGATGTCAGCAATCCAAACAAGACCTCCAGATGTCAGAATTTAGCAAGTGGACAGTCAATCTTAGGGTTTTGGCACGTTCCAGATGCAATGGAAGCATTGGTTTCACCAAATTCTGAACCAGTCATGAGATATACAAGTCGCATGGAATCTCAGGTTCAAGATTCTTTCCTTTGTCCATGACAAGGATGAGGGAACTCCCTACAAACATAATCACATGGAATCTTAGGTTCAAGATGGTTTCCTTTGTCCATGACAAGGATAAGGGAACTCCCTACAGAGAGACTCACACTCCCTACATAAAGACTCACACACAGAGCATTTGAGGCATCTATACAAATATCAAATTCAAGGTATGAGCGAACTTGATACACTCATGTCAGAGCCTAGTTTGATAGTCATGGACTCGATATGGACAGATTGCTTCCCTTTTAGTATTCCCATACTCACCTTATATCCACCTCTCCCGCAGTGAAAGGAACGCTATGCTCGGGCAGAATCTCTGGAAGCTCTACATTAGTCAGACATGGTTCACACCCACATGGGATCAATACTATCACACTATCAAGAACAATTCCTAAACATACTAGTGGACGGTCTCATCCAACGACCACGCTACATGGATACTTACATGCCTCATAGCTCGAGGGTAGTGATTGGACAATTGAGGGTCTCATCACATCGTCCGAAGACGGACAATGCAACAGACATTTTCCACAGAGAAGCGAATATGCAGGATATGCAGAGTAGAGATGGAAGATGAGGAGCACTTTGTGTGCAAATGTAGGGCATATAATGAGATCAAATGCAGATATGAAGTTTTGTTTACCCAGACGCCTACCCTCCAAGAGATCATGGACTCTAGAGATCAGTGAAAGCTCAGGCGATTCTTACTACAAATACACAGTCACAGAAATTCCCTACTCGAACCCACCGCAGAAGCCTCGACAAGAGGGAGACAGAGAAAGCTCCTTGACTTTTTCGTTCCGCGACGTGCGGTAGCTCCGCTCCCCCCCCCCACAGCGGACACACCAAGAGGGGTGACTTTTCAGCAGCTCCTCCCTAAGGACTAGAGGGGTGACTCTTCGGCAAGCTGAGACCTCTCGAGCTAGGAGACGACCTCATGCTATAGACTATCGGGCCCCGAGGCTTCACCGACACCACATTATAGAGATCCGGACTCGTGACCATCACGCAATGGAGAAGAGATGATCCTAGATGACGGCCGATCCCGCTACAGCCATCCGGGCAGCCCTGACTCCACCTCCACCTATGAACCACATCTTACACCCACCCATTTGTACAAGATGGAGCTAGTTAGCCACTCATTTGCGTTCTCGTTTATACTACCCTCTTGCATATAGACTATCATAGATAGCGCTCCATACATCCCCCCACTTTCATGGCATCTTCATACGCATGCCACGGAGATTTAAATCAGGTTTTTACCAGTTTTTTTCAACACTTTTGTCTTCCTCGATTGCCAGAAGACACACCCATGTGCATTGATTTGTCTCATAGGCCAAGTTCGACCTTCACATGTAGATGCCAGGCATATGAGGACATCAGAGACCGCTACCCACAGCTCTTTAGAGGGCCCAGAGAGATCATGGCTTTATTGGGGACAGAGCACCAGCGCCCTCTAGGTCGTTTCCTAGTAGAGCTCAAGCACCGTCGTGCATTACTTCTCCAGCAGCAAATGGAGACACACCTGCCCCCCCCCCTCAGACTTATATTACAGATTTTTTCAGACCACAGCCACTCGAGGACCGAGCTCAATGCGGGGTGTCACATTACATAGAGCAGAGGAGCTTAGACGACAGCGTCAACGACCGAGACCCCAACTCCGGAGAGCCAGTCTACACCAGAGAGAGATTCAGGCGATTCACGCACGACATGACATGGAGACACGGAGACATCAGCAGTGCACCATGTCGATTTGGATGTTCAGAGCATTTTGAGGATCGCCATGATGCCTTACCCACCGATACATTATATCCTACACCCACTCAAGGCATTTAGAGGGGGGTCACAACCACTATTGCTTTTAAAAGGGAAAAAAACATTCCTCAAATCCTAGCTTCCATCTTGGACCTGCTTTGCACGTCGGTGGTCAAAGAAACCATTTTTACAGTGAAATGTTATTATTATTATGGTATTGATGAGATTCCTAATGAATTATTCTTGGAATACCCATTTGTTGCACTCACACTTTATTCTCCTTTTGGGATCACAGTGGATTGGATCATATTGATGTATATGTTTTGTCTCATAGGCCGATTTTGGCCTCTAATAGACGTTAGAAAGTCTCTCTCTCTCTCTCTCTCTCTCTCTCTCTCTCTCTCTCTCTCTCTCTCTCTCTCTCTCTCTCTCTCTCTCTCTCTCTCTCTCTCTCTCTCATAGTACAAGAAGAGGTTTGAAAACGAGGTTTAAATCGAGATTTAAATCGTTTAAATCGTAGAGGTTTATAAAATCCAAAATAAAAATCGGGGTTTTTATTCACTGTGAGAGATTTTTATTTTTTGAAACATAACGCTATGTACCAATGCATATTTAACACCTTTTTGATATACTTGACATGAATAACATATAAAATCACTTAATAAAATTACCTGATAGTCTATAATCCCTAGTGACCACACTATTTTCTACCCATCTAGACTCTAAAGGCAAGTGGCAAGGGGTATATAGTGTCAAAGTGAAGCTTGAAGAAAGGGGCAAATAGGGAAGGTTGAAGCAAAGGGAAAATAGAGAAGGCTGAATTCCAAAGCAACTTGCAAGGGGCTGATCGTGATCTATTGCCGAGTGCTCTAAAGCTCACCTTATGTTCTAACTTCTTGATAGTCAAATATCAAATTCAAGGTATGAGCGAACTTGATACACTCATGTCGAAGCCTAGTTTGATAGTCATGGACTCGATATGGACAGATTGCCGCCCTTTTAGTATTCCCATACTCACCTTATATCCACCTCTCCCGGAGTGAAAGGAACGCTATGCTCAGGCAGAATCTCTGGAAGCTCTACATTAGTCAGACATGGTTCACACCCACATGGGATCAATACTATCACACTATCAAGAACAATTCCTAAACATACTAGTGGATGGTCTCATCCAACGCCCACGCTACATGGATACTTACATGCCTCATAGCTCGAGGGTAGTGATTGGACAATTGAGGGTCTCATCACATCGTCCGAAGACGGACAATGCAACAGACATTTTCCACAGAGAAGCGAATATGCAGGATATGCAGAGTAGAGATGGAAGATGAGGAGCACTTTGTGTGCAAATGTAGGGCATATAATGAGATCAAATGCAGATATGAAGTTTTGTTTACACAGACGCCTACCCTCCAAGAGATCATGGACTCTAGAGATCAGTGAAAGCTGAGGCGATTCTTACTACAAATACACAGTCACAGAAATTCCCTACTCGAACCCACCGCAGAAGCCTGGACAAGAGGGAGACAGAGAAAGCTCCTTGACTTTTTCGTTCCGCGACGTGCGGTAGCTCCGCTCCCCCCCCCCCCCCCCACAGCGG
This sequence comes from Ceratopteris richardii, assembly GCA_020310875.1. Classification (NCBI taxonomy): domain Eukaryota; kingdom Viridiplantae; phylum Streptophyta; class Polypodiopsida; order Polypodiales; family Pteridaceae; genus Ceratopteris; species Ceratopteris richardii. The sequence goes on from CM035436.1 coordinate 92,390,504, forward strand.
ACACACCAAGAGGGCTGACTTTTCAGCAGCTCCTCCCTAAGGACTAGAGGGGTGACTCTTCGGCAAGCTGAGACCTCTCGAGCTAGGAGACGACCTCATGCTATAGACTATCGGGCCCCGAGGCTTCACCGACACCACATTATAGAGATCCGGACTCGTGACCATCACGCAATGGAGAAGAGATGATCCTAGATGACGGCCGATCCCGCTACAGCCATCCGGGCAGCCCTGACTCCACCTCCACCTATGAACCACATCTTACACCCACCCATTTGTACAAGATGGAGCTAGTTAGCCACTCATTTGCGTTCTCGTTTATACTACCCTCTTGCATATAGACTATCATAGATAGCGCTCCATACATCCCCCCACTTTCATGGCATCTTCATACGCATGCCACGGAGATTTATATCAGGTTTTTACCAGTTTTTTTCAACACTTTTGTCTTCCTCGATTGACAGAAGACACACCCATGTGCATTGATTTGTCTCATAGGCCAAGTTCGACCTTCACATGTAGATGCCAGGCATATGAGGACATCAGAGACCGCTACCCACAGCTCTTCAGAGGGCCCAGAGAGATCATGGCTTTATTGGGGACAGAGCACCAGCGCCCTCTAGGTCGTTTCCTAGTAGAGCTCCATCACCGTCGTGCATTACTTCTCCAGCAGCAAATGGAGACACACCTGCCCCCCCCCTCCTCAGACTTATATTACAGATTTTTTCAGACCCACAGCCACTCGAGGACCGAGCTCGATGCGGGGTGTCACATTACATAGAGCGGAGGAGCTTAGACGACAGCGTCGACGACCGAGACCCCAACTCCGGAGAGCCAGTCTACACCAGAGAGAGATTCAGGCGATTCACGCACGACATGACATGGAGACACGGAGACGTCAGCAGTGCACCCTGTCGATTTGGATGTTCAGAGCATTTTGAGGATCGCCATGATGCCTTACCCACCGATACATTATATCCTACACCCACTCCAGGCATTTAGAGGGGGGTCACAACCACTATTGCTTTTAAAAGGGAAAAAAACATTCCTCAAATCCTAGCTTCCATCTTGGACCTGCTTTGCACGTCGGTGGTCAAAGAAACCATTTTTACAGTGAAATGTTATTATTATTATGGTATTGATGAGATTCCTAATGAATTATTCTTGGAATACCCATTTGTTGCACTCACACTTTATTCTCCTTTTGGGATCACAGTGGATTGGATCATATTGATGTATATGTTTTGTCTCATAGGCCGATTTTGGCCTCTAATAGACGTTAGAAAGTCTCTCTCTCTCTCTCTCTCTCTCTCTCTCTCTCTCTCTCTCTCTCTCTCTCTCTCTCTCTCTCTCTCTCTCTCTCTCTCTCTCTCTCTCTCTCTCTCTCATAGTACAAGAAGAGGTTTGAAAACGAGGTTTAAATCTAGATTTAAATCGTTTAAATCGTAGAGGTTTATAAAATCCAAAATAAAAATCGGGGTTTTTATTCACTGTGAGAGATTTTTATTTTTTGAAACATAACGCTATGTACCAATGCATATTTAACACCTTTTTGATATACTTGACAGGAATAACATATAAAATCACTTAATAAAATTACCTGATAGTCTATAATCCCTAGTGACCACACTATTTTCTACCCATCTAGACTCTAAAGGCAAGTGGCAAGGGGTATATAGTGTCAAAGTGAAGCTTGAAGAAAGGGGCAAATAGGGAAGGTTGAAGCAAAGGGAAAATAGAGAAGGTTGAATTCCAAAGCAACTTGCAAGGGGCTGATCGTGATCTATTGCCGAGTGCTCTAAAGCTCACCTTATGTTCTAACTTCTTTCTAATTCAAGCTCTCAAGATGAGTGTGTAAGAGAAGATCAGAAACTATTAGTGAAGCTGGAAGCAAATTTGAAAATACATGACCCTAGGTCTTTTGCTGACAATGATTTTTTTCAAAAAAAACCTTCATAAAAATCGTAAAAAATCGTTCCAACGATTTTTATTTAAAAATCGTCGATTTCTTTGTACTATGCTCTCTCTCTCTCTCTCTCTCTCTCTCTCTCTCTCTCTCTCTCTCTCTCTCTCTCTCTCTCTCTCTCTCTCTCTCTCTCTCTCTCTCTCTCTCTCTCTCTCTCTCTCTCTCTCTCTCTCTCTCTCTCTCTCTCTCTCTCTCTCTCTCTCTCTCTCTCTCTCTTTCTCTCATCTCTTTATGAGTATGGACAGTGCTCCCGCATGGCATACCCTACAAGAGCCATGCCCGGCCACACCTATTGGGGACCTACACACATAGCATGATTACGCTGAGAGATTATATGAGTTGCCTGGGCAGCCTCCCATTACCCAGCCACTTGAGCCTCTCCCTACTAGTTCTCTCTTCATAGCAAAGATGGTTGAGAGAGCCATAGGACGACTCAGACATGGACGGTCGACAGACCACATGGGATTGTAGAGCGAGCATCTCATATATGCAGCCTCCACTATAGCCCCGTTGATTGCACATGTCTTCAACCGGGCTATAGGGAAGGGCTTCCCAGAGGAGTGGACTAGGCACACCATTGTGCCTATCCACAAATTTGGGGACACCCTGGACACAAGGAACTACATGTGATTGGCCACACCATGGCCAAACTATACGGTGCCATACTTGAGGCAGAGCTCAGCTCATATGCAGAGATAGACGGGCTACGAGCACGAGGCCAAGCAGGTTTTCAACGAGCTTTCTCTACTATTGATCACATCTTCATTTTGCGCTTCCTCATTGATGGGGCAAGGGTGCAGAAGAAGAGACTATATTGTTGCTATGTGGAATTCCGCAAAGCTCTTGATAGAGTGCCACAAGAGAGGCTCTTCCAACGCCTCCAAAGCTTCGGAGTACCATCAGGGATGATTTGGGCCATCTATGCACTCTATGTGCAGGTAACTGGGAGGGTACAATGTCAAGGAGGTATGTTTGAGGCCATTGCTAGCACCATCGGTGTTAAGCAAGGCTGCCCACTCTCTCCCACTCTATTTGGTCTCTACATCGACGAGATTGAGGACTACATTCTCCGAGTCGGAGGAGAGGGTGCAGACCTCGCACGTACACGTCCACATTTTATTATATGTCGATGACATTGTCTTGATTTCAGAGTCACCCGAGGGATTACAGCGCCACCTGGATGCCCTAGATGAGTTTTGTACACAGAGGGGCTTGACAGTAAACCTTGGCAAGACCAAGGTCATGATCTTCCACACCTCCCCCATGGTGAGGAATGGAGCAGGATTCGAAGCCGGCGGTGGACAGATTGAGGTGGTCACTTCCTATGTCTACCTCGGAGTCACATTCACGAGCTTGCCTGGCCCCTTCAGCATGAGACAGGCAGCCACCGATAGACTCATACGAGGATATGCAGCTTTAGCCATGTTAGAGTGGAGATGTCACCAAGCACACTTCCAGGAGCCCCACAAGAAGGGGTGGCTATTTGACACACTAGTCAGACAAGCTATGATGTATGCTGTGACAGTTTGGGCCCCAGGTCTCAAAGTCACCCAGTGGAGTGCGATCGAGAGGCCACAGGTACGTATGATCTTGCGATTATTTCGTGGGAAACAGTTGGTACCACATGAAATCATTCGGGCAGAGCTAGCTGCACCACCCATGCACTATTCCAGACTATCTGCTTTATTCATAGGATGAGGGAGCTCCCTACAGACAGACTCACACAGAGAGCTTTAAGGCATCTATACAGATATCAGAGTCAAGATATGAGAGAGCTTGGTACACTCAGGTTAGAGTCTGGATCTCTAGAAGCTCTACATTAGTCAGAAATGGCGCACACCACACATGGGATCGAGACTATCGCACTACCGAGACCAGTTCTTAGACATACTAAAGGACGGTTTCATCCAGCAACCATGCTACATGGATACCTACATGCCTCATAGCTTGAGGGTAGCGATGGGCCAGTTTAGAGTCTCATCACACCAGTGCTGCATCAGTTCGCGAACCGGAAGGCCAAAACTGATCGGTGCATTCGGTACGGTTCGGTGCATTCGGTCCCATCCGGTGCGTTTTTTTTTTAACTTTCGATCGTATGATTTTGACGGGATTCGAACCCTATTGTACATTGTTTTGCGCGCCTCCCGAGATTCAGCACGACTCTCGAGAGTCTCTCTTGCACCCACAGCCCACTTGCTCCCTCTCGTAGTCCCTCCTTCCCACCTTGGGTGTAGAGCCAGCCCGGTTCCCGAGCCAGCCCTCAGCCCGAGAGAGAGAGAGAGAGAGAGAGAGAGAGAGAGACCTCAAGCCAAAGAACTTAGAAGCTTCAAGCCACAAAGCCTATTCAACCAACATTAAAGGGTTTGCACTCTCTAGAGAGTAATAGTGAATCGTGATATATAAGTTTTTAGTGCCGAGTGCCCACTACCCTCTTGGATTTTTATCATCACCATGCCTCGTGGAATTTCTACTGTGTGGAAGGACCATACCTCAAGCCACTCACTTGCAGGTGCGGCAGGCTCCGGTTCCGGCACACGTAGATGGGTATGCAAGTATTGTGGCAAGACATATTGCACCACCATGACACGTGTCATTCGCCATGTATCGGGATTGGGAGGTATGGGCATTGGGGCATGTACGGAGGTCCCCCAAGAGATTGCAGATGCGGTGCAAAAAGAGAATAATGTTTCTCAAGCAGCCTCATCGGCCCGTCGACGTGATTCGGCGGCCGCTTCTGTCGATTTACTGGAGGAGGCCGAGGTAGCCATGGGAGAGATGGGGCCCAGTAGTAGCACATTGAGAGGCAGAACATCTTCCCAACGTGAAGAGCATGAGTCATGTGATGACCCGATAAGCGAGTCCTCCCAACGACCTAAGCAAAGAGAACTTCATTCATCTTTCTTATCTGTTGGATTGCAAAAGCAACGACAAAAAGTTGCTGACATTGAGATTGAGCGTTGCATCTTAGAGTGCAACCTCTCTTTCAATGTAGTCCGTACAGATGCATGGAAGCGAATGGTCAAAGCAATTGCTCAAGTAGGTCCATGTGAGAATTGGCATGGGGTGGATTACAATAGATTACGTGGGCCTATGCTTGTTGAAGAGAAAGAGAGAATAGAAGTCCTCAAGCTCCATAAAATTGGGTTGGCAAGTATATGGATGTTCTATTTTGTCCGATGGTTGGAGTGACATGAGACGTCTCCATATCATCAACATTATGGTTTCATCTTGCTTGGGCACATATTTCTTGAGAGCCATAGATTGTAGCAAGGTAGGTACAAGGATCACTGGGGAATTTATCTTCGAGCATATTAAATTCGCCATACAAGAGGTGGGGGTAGAGAATGTGGTACAAGTTGTCACTCATAATGCCTCTAATTGTAAAAGGATGGGGGAGTTGCTTGAGAGAGTTTCCCACGATTGTTTGGACCCCTTGCACAGCTCATTGTCTTGACTTACTTTTCGAGGATATCGGAAAGTTATCATGGTTAGAGCCTATTGTTCGTGATGCTAAGCGCATCACAACTTTCATACGCAAAAACCATCAAGCTTTGAGTATATTCAGAGGCTACAGCCAAAAAGAGTTGGTCCGTCTATCTAGTACCCGATTCGCATACATTTATCATGTTTTGAGTCGTCTATATGATTGTGTGGATCCCCTTCGCATGACCGCTATAGACATGAGATGGACGAGTATGACACAAGGACAGACAGAGGCTGCACGTTATGTGCAAAGGAAGATGTTAGATATGGACTTTTGGATGGAGATTCAGTATATTATCCCCATTCTCAAGTTCATACATGTTGCACTTCGAGTTGTCGATATGGAGGGATCCACTATTGGCCTTGTTTATCATTTATACTAGCAGATGCGACATGCCATATCATCATCATCGTCATTATCGATCTCCAGGTATCTTATTTGTTTAGTAACTAGTTTTATATTTATGATTCCATTGTCTAGTTTTATATTTAATAATATAAATTGATTATTTTTTCTTTTACGTTTGAAATTTGAACTTTATTTTAGGAAAAATGATGTATTGCGGCTTGTTGATTCACGATGGTAGTATCTATCACGCCCCATTCATGGATTCGCAGCTCTTTTCCATCCATATTTTAAAAGTCCTAACTTGTGGAGTAATGCGACACTTCGTCATATGAAGGACTTATATATGGAGAGGATTTTGTCTCCCGATGATCAGATTGCATTCGATGCCGATTTCTCTTCCTTTATGGGAAATATAGGCATTGCATATGCTCGTACCACCTCCTTACGACCAGAGTGACATCTCGGCCTTTGGAATGGTGGAATCACTATGGATATGGCCATCCACATATGTCACGACATGCTTTGCGAGTCTTGTCTCAAGTATATATAATCATATCTAATTTTTTAAAGCTATTATAATGGTGAATATTCAACTTTTGTTTTATGTGTCCTATGAATTGCTTGAGTGTTGCACAGCTAGAGAGAGTGGTCTTTTGTAAGGCCAACTTACGTTATTTACATAACTTGAGGGATCTTAAAGGTCCTAGACAGGTATGTTTTCAGTTGACGAAACATGCAATAATATTTTTTTAAAGTGTACATATGTATTTTGAATTTTCTATTAATCAAATTTCATATATGTTCTAGGTGTTGCCTTCAGTATTTGAGACAGCTCTCATGGCGGGTACCGACATTCAGGTAGAGTCGTCTGTTCATGATGAACAAGATGACATCTATCGTATGTTACATTTGGGCCGGAGACCATTGATCGACGAGTAACGAGAGCTCTCTCTCAGACGCTATCTAGATCGAGTCGGCGACAGGCGCGCAGTGATGCTCCATCTACTAGCACTGTTGCACTTAGAGGCGGGAGGCGCAAGTTGCGCACACGAAGGAGAGGAGATCCAGTACCACCACGGGAGGATATACATGATGATTTACAGGATGATCCACTTGCAGATATAGAGATTGATGTACCACTTCCAGATTACGACGATGAAGGAAACCCTATCATTATGGATGCGGTTCCTTCATCAGAGTCTTCTTCATCAGATTCGTTTACCATGGATGATGCATAGTAGTTACTAGTTAGTAGTTACTAGTTGTTAGTGGACTTTGCTTATCGGTGATCACATTCATTGTTGTTGTTTAGTTGTATTCCATGGACCATGATCTATTATGGATTTGCGAGTCACTAGTTATGAGATGATTATGTTGGACAGGATCTTCATACATGATCATTGATTATGATTTTGTATTTGTCATTGACATTGTATGTTTTATAATCCATGTGGTGGTGTTGACTCCTTATTTCTCTCTATTTTTGGTTATTGTCTGTCAAGTTTTGGATTATCAATTCATATGGAACTTCGCTCTCACTTTGATACGTAGATTCTGTATGTAATATGTATGTTGTTTTAAAAGTTATTATGTAATGTGTTTGAATTTTGAAATGACATGTGTCTTGTTACTTATAACATGTATGATGTTGTATCGGTATATATATATATATATATATATATATATATATATATATATATATATATATATATATATATATATATATATATATATATATATATATATATATATATATATATATATATAACGCACCTTATGCACCTTACCTCGGAGGTAAGGTGCGGTACTCGAATCTTAAACGCACCGAACCGAACGCACCTAACTACCTTGCATCACACCGACTAGAGATTGAGACAGGCAGAGCCGAAGACATTCCCAGAGAGGAGCGGATATGCAGGGTATGCAGAGTAGAGATGGAGGATGAGGAGCACTTTGTATGCAGATGTAGCGCATATGATGGCATCAGAGGCAAATACAAGACTCTGTTTACAGGGCAGCCCACCCTTCGAGAGATCATGGACTCTAGAGACCAGCGACAGCTCGGGCGATTCTTATTAGAGATACACAATCACAGAGATTCCCTACTCAAGCCTACTGTATGCAAGAGGGAGACAGAGTCAGCTCATTGACTTCTTTATTCCACGACATGCTGCAACCCTCCCCCCCTGAGCCCAAACACCGAGAGGGATGACTCTCCAGCGGGCTCAGACTTCTCGAGCTAGGAGACGACCCCGTGCTATAGGATATTGGCCCCCGAGACTTCACCGACACCAGATTGCGGAGATCCAGGCTCGTGACCATGGGGCCATGGAGGAGAGACGATCCCATATGATGGCTGATCTCGCTGCAGCCATCAGGGTGGCCCTGACTCCACCTCCACCTAGGTATCACATCTTACACCCACTAGCTCAGGATGGAGCTAGTTAGTCATTTTAGATGCATTCTCATGCTTGTTGTACTACCCTCTTGCATATAGACTATCATAGATATCGCACTCCATACCCCCCCTCCACTTTAATGGGTATCTCCACATGCATATTTTATCAGCTTTACCAGTTTTTTTCAGCTCTTTTATCTTTTCCTGATTGACAGAAGATACACCCATGTACATCGTCTCATAGGCCGAGTTCGGCCTCCTAATAGAAGTAAAAACTCTCTCTCTCTCTCTCTCTCTCTCTCTCTCTCTCTCTCTCTCTCTCTCTCTCTCTCTCTCTCTCTCTCTCTCTCTCTCTCTCTCTCTCTCTCTCTCTCTCTCTCTCTCTCACACACACACACACACACACAAGAGACACACCATGCAGCCACAGATTCCGACACACTAAGCTCGCCTTCTTTGAACTTTCTCGTGGGAGCTGTGGTGGAAACTGGAGGCAGACACTCCTTCGCCTCTTAAAGGGCTCATTGTTCACACACGCGCGCGCAATATGGAGACACTATGCACCAACAGATTCAGACGTATTTAGCTCACCTTCTTTCTCATATGAGCCTTGGTGGGAATCTTGAGCCAGAGACTCCACCTCTGACGTGGCTGATTGCTCTCTCTTTGCCCTCTTTTCGGTCTTTTTCGGAGTAGATGAGGCGACGATGGACCCCGCCCACGAGTAGAGAGACTTAAGATCTCTTTTTTTCATCATGTCATCTGACAAGAAAACAATCGCGACTTTCCTCCTCTTCCCCACGGGCCACACCAATTACCTGCCTCCGGGCTTGTCCTTCGATACGACATACGCACACCAAAAACTGCGGTCGTAATTGAAAACACAGCTGAAGACAGTAGGTGGGTAGAAAAATTTACGAAAAGCAACTTCCTATAGTTGATCGTAGGTTTTAAAGCTTCTGCGTTCGAATGCCGATCGGAAACACAGCCTTTCAAAAGCTCCACCATCTTGAGTCATTTTCTTCCTCGATGCGTCTGCCTGTGCATGGATGGTCACAACACAGTTTCTAAGTCGAGGCTCACAACAGACTGTACACATTCTCGCTGAGCGTCTGCAACGATCACGTATACGTATCTGGACTGCCTTCTAGGCAGAGGGTGTGGTGTCTTAATTCATTGGAGCAGAGCGCATCTGTGGGCGTTTCACCTTTCAAAGACGGGCCAATAGACTGATGCTTGTAAGCACCTCGAGATCATTTTTGGCTCACCCAAAAATGTACCAAGAGTGCATGAATTTTCGGCGCTGAGATTTCGGGTGTGAGAGATGAACTTTGGGTCATAGGACTTAGGCACACATGAGAGTTCGGCGGTCAGATCTTGGATGGTCAGAGAAATGGACTTTGGGTCATCGGATTTACATGCACATGATGAAAATCAAGTGGTCAAATCTCGGGTTGTCAAAGAGATAAACATAGGAAGATATGCACACACTCACATGGCAAGCTACATGCACAATACACACATGTTGTATGCTTTGTGTATATACATACATACATGGTGCACCATGTCTGTACACACATATGATGACATTAAGCTCAGGCATTTTGCATATGCAAAATGCATGCATGACTCCTTCATCTCTCCACTATGGAGCAATATGGCATGTTCATCATCTCCATCTCTTTTTCTGCACACAATATGGTTGTGTGTCCCTTTGATCTTTTTGAAATCTATACGCAACTCATTTACTTTATAAAGTAGTCTACAAGGGCTCAAGATAATTCAAGTATCACTTTCTACATTCTATATCATCAGATAGTAAAAATAATAAAATAAAATAAAGGAGACGTTCATAAACGCAAGCTTTTCAAGCGTTGCCCTCATGTATCTTCTATTCAAGACGTAATGAAAAATACCTATAAATACACATACTCTGATAGACTCGTCCGTCAATGTATGTGGGAGGAGTTTGTACCCAATCTTGTGTTCATTCTCTTGTCTCTCTCTATTTTGTTTATGCTTTTGTGAGATTTCATTTTTGTACTATCTTTGTGGACGTGCATCTACAAGATCCGTCAATCAACAATGTATGTCCTACGATGTTGTTCAGACACTAATGCATATGCCAAACAACCAAAAACACGCAGGTGAGCAACAAATGGCTTGCAACCATGCCAAGCCTCATATGGAGTGATAGACTACAATGCTTTAGTGGGACACATGTTAAGTACATATGTTGTACACACGACAGCCTCAAGCTAGAAACTGTGGTAAAGCTCGACTCTTGACCATACACCTCGCCATCTCCATGAGTGACTTGTTCTTCCGCTCAACAAATCCATTTTGTTGAGGTGTATACAACATTGTACATTGATGTTTTATCCCACATTCAACTAGAAATGCATTAAAGTCAGAAGACATATATTCACCCCCTCGATCAAAACAGAGGGTGACCATTTTACATGCTGATAATTTTCAACCAAAACCAAAAACTATTTGAAGCAATAAACACTTCGGAATTTGCTTTCAATGGATACACCCATCCATGCTTGGAAAAAGCATCAATGGAAGTCATGAAGTGAAGATAGTTTCCAAAAGAGAGTGTCTGCATACGACCACAGACATCACTGTGAACAAGCTGCAATTTCTGAGTAGCTCAAACTGAACCATCTTTTGGAAAGGAGGAATGTTGCATTTTGCCCAAAATACAACCTTCACAAACATGTTTATTGGGTGCCTCAAGTTTGGGCAAAGAGGACACCATTTCAGATTTATGCAAGCATAACAAACTAGCAAAATTCCAATTACCAAAGCGTGCATGCCAAAGGTTTGCATCTGACATAGCCTGAGAATCATGTACTGCACATGCTTAATCATTCATAGATTTTTCATAATCTATGAGCTTATACAACCCAGAATATAAGATGCCATAAGCAATAATCATGTCGCCATTTGATAGATCATGAAATGTACATCTTTCATCAACAAATTTCACAGTCAAGCCAATCTTGGATAATGCAGAAACTGATAACATATTTTTCTTGATCCTTGGCACAAATAAAGCATCTAACAATGTAAAAGAACTACCATCAATAGTAGTCAGAATGATGTTACCAACTCCCATGACATGGTAAGAGGAGTTCTTGGCGCATGTGATAGTATTCCCTGTAGGGGTAGGCTCAAGTGAGGTGAAGAAACTACACTGGGAGGTAATATATTTGGTTGCCCCACTATCAAAGTACCAAACATCTGAGTCTATTGTAGACATACACTGCTCATGAGAAGATGGGTCGAAATTGCAAACAATAGTAAACACCCATTCTTCATTCTGCACAAGATTAGCATACTCTATTTTTAGTGTAGAGGCCTCTGCAACAACCATTCTAGCATCTTTTTTCTTTGCCTCTTTTGCAGCGAGCTTTGGACAATTCTTTATGACATGATCATTTGCTTTACAGTACTTGCAAAACAATTTCTTCTTTGTCTCTATCATCCTTCTTTGATTGTGCAGAATTAGCAGATTTCTACTTACTAATAGAAGAGCTCCATTTACCTTTGCCCTTCTAAGTAGCCAGGAAAGCTTGATCTGCAACAAGCATAATGGACATGTTCTACCTAGAATGATCTTCCTGCAACAGAACAGAAACTAACTCCTCAAATGATAAGGCATTTGGATTGCCTTTCACCATCAAATGAAGAGTAGAAGCAAAACTCTGGTGTGAATCGAGAAGACCATTCAGAACTGTCTGCACAAGTGAACTATCAGGCAAGACTTCATCAACAAAAATTAATTGTTCCTTCAAATCTTTGATCTTTGTTAGAAAACTTTCCATAGAATCACCTTCATTCATATGCTCACTCTCCAAGTGTTTTCGAAGATAAGCAACACGAGCCTCATTCCTAGCCTGGTACAATGTGGTAAGTGTTAGATATGCTCAATACTCCACCCTCATGTGACCACAAATGATCCATGGTGCTCTAAGTTGTAAGGCCCCCATTATGAGGAGAAGCCATTATGAGAGCCCGGTATCCCCCCGGCCCGTAGGGCCGAGACGGTAGGACTTCTGGTCGTGGAGATATTGTCGGATCATATATTTTACCGACTAATTTGTATCTCCCGACTACGTTTATCTATACCGAACCGCCTTGTAAAAGCTATATAAGCACAGCCCAGGTTGAGCTTTATATAGCATTGCGCACTAGTAAGCCCTTCATCTAGAGTCTGTCTAGATCGCCATCTAAGCTCCACAGTGGGAGCGCACGGGTGGACAACACCATCATTGTAACTGCATTATGCTTTGCAATCTGAGAATTTGAGTTCTCTACCTCTCAGTCTGCGTCTATCTTTGTCTGCGTTTTTCTCTCAACTCTGTCTACAGGTCTATTCCGCTGTGCTGTTATTTTCTTACAGTAAGTGCATCTCAAGCATCCTTAGCTATTTTGCAAGAGCGAATGTGAGGAATAATGGCACGTTTGACAAACAAGCCTATCAATGCATGTGCTTGAGCATCTTTGCCATCCCAACAAATTTTCTCTGCAGTTGGTGCAACAGGAACCGAAGCAAGAAAAGGAATCTGTAGAATATCACCATCTTCGATGCCATCTACATCAGCTTCAGTACTTGTATATGCAAGTGTAATAGGATGTTTTTCAACAACCTGCACAATATTTAACAATCTTTTTGTGACCAATACATGATGCATCATATAAGCCCACAATGGGTAATTCGTACTGTCCAACTTATCCTCAACAGCCAACATAGATCACTGCTTTCAGCTATGGCCACTGACTAAAATACCTTGATGCAGAAAAATGATTGTATCTAAAAAAGTTGAACAGAACTACCCTGACAAGTTCTGCTAAACCTGTAGCAGACTTCGAGAAGAGTGGGTTTACAATATTAAAAGAAAAATTGATGGTAACATTGATCGCTACAAAGCCAAATTAGTTCCAAAAGGTTATGTGCAAAAATATGGCATTGATTATGAGGAGACTTTTGTTGTGCATCACTATCATTTATTTTGCGATGTCACTGGCTTCCCATCATGGTTGGAAAGTGCATCATTTGGATGCAAATATAGCTTTCTTGAATGGAGATTTGCAAGAAGCGGTTTATGTGAGGCAACCTCTTGGATTTGCAACCAAAGGTCAAGAGCATATGATTTTCCACTTGCGTAAGCTTTTGTATGGACTTAAGCAAGCTCCACATGCATGGTATGAAAAGATACATAAGCATTTGATTTCTCTTGGTTTTACATGTACTCCAATTGAAAGCTCACTTTATGTACGCAAAGATAGGCTTGATCTTATATTCTTTAAGTTAATGATATTCTCTTGACTTGGTCATTTGATGAAAAAATTGGCATGCTTATGACTAATTTGTAGCATAACTTTGATGTCACATATCTTAGTCTTTTGGAGTATTGTCTTGGCATAGAGTTTGTATTTGTTGAGGGGGGAATTATTGTGCATGAACCAAAGTATATCCAGAAACTACTTTAGCATTTTTTTTTGAGGATTGCAAGCCTATCTCAACACATGTAGAAATATGATTTAGGTCCTCAATTGAGGATGCAGGTGATGCACTTTGATACTTATCTTTATCAGCAAGATGTGGGATGTTTGATATATGCAAGTAATACAAGGCTAGACATACAATATGTAGTTTCCCAGTTGAGTCAACTTATGCATAGGCCTAACATTAAGCATTGGAAAGTAGTAAAATGTGTGTTTAGATATCTCAAAGACACTTTACATTTCAATCTCTTTTATGGAATGGATTCCTAGCCATGGTTATATGCTTTTATAGATAGTGATTGGGCTGGTTTTTATGATACATGCGTGTCCACTAGTGGTAATTGCTTTTTCCTTGGATGAGCACGCATATCTTAGTTTAGTAAGAAACAATTTATTGTGGCCACATCAAGTTGTGAAGTTAAGTACATGGAAATATTCACAGCTACAATGAAGTGTGTATGGCAAAGACATTATGCAATGGATTGTGCCACTTGGATACATATAAGAGAATTATCTCAAATTCCTTGCTTACTCATGTTTTGTCTATGGCTGAAATAGAGATATGGCATGCTCCTTTTGGTCATTCTAAACTTCAATAGTGTCCAACAATATAGCAAGTTGAGTGCTTCTTTACTAGGTAGAATAAGGTCAAGCTCTTGCTATGCATTAAGTGACTTTGTGGATGTATCTCTTATTGCAATTACATTCTACAAGAAGAAGTCTATGTGAAGCAACCTCTTAGATTTTCTGTCAAAAGTCAAGAGCATATGATTTACCTCTTGCGTAATGCTTGTATGGACTTAAACAAGCTCCACATGCATGGTAGGGCAAGATACATAAGCACTTGATTGCTCTTGGTTTTACATGTAGTCCAATTGAAATCACACTTTATGTATGCAAAGATGGGGCTTATCTTATAATGTTTGTTTGTTATGTTGATGTTGTTCTCTTGATTAGGTCATGTGATGAGAAAATTGGCATGCTTATGAATAATTTGTAGCATACTTTTGATACTGCATATCTTGGTCTTTTGGAGTATTATCTTGGTATCGAGTTTATGCATGTTGAGGTGGGAATTGTTGTGTATCAAGAAAACTATGAGAAACTACTTCAACATTTTGGTTTTGAGGATTGCAAGCCTATCTAAGCACTAGTGGAAACAAAATTTAGGTTCTCAATTGAGGATGCAAATGATGCATTTGATACTTCTTTTTATCAACGTATGTTCGATATATGAATGTAACACAAGGCTGGACATATAGTATGCAATTTTCTAGTTGAGTCAATTTATGCATAGCCCTGACACTAAGCATTGGCAAGCAGTAAACCATGTGTTTAGATATCTCAAAGGAACATTGAGTTTGAGTTTATTTTATGGTAGAGATGCTCATCCATGCTAGTATGCTCTTACTATAGTGATTTGGTTAGTTGTTATGATTCACGAGTGTCTATTAGTGTAATTGTTTTTTCCTTAGAGGATCATGCATATCTTGGTTGAGTAATAAGTAAACGAATGTGGGCACATCGAGTTGTGAAGCTGAGTACAGGGAAGTATTCATAACTACAATGGAGTGTATATGACCAAGGTGCCTATCGATGGATCTATGCATGGGATACATGCCTACTCGATTGCATATGGTTTTGAGAACAATCCAACTGAGAGCACCTCATATGTTAAGCGTTCTAATGATGTGCTTCTGATCATTGTTGTGTATGTTGATGACATGTTGCTCACTGTTCCTCATGAGAAGCATATTGCTGATTTTAAGGCTGATCTGCATGCCTCATTTGAGATGTTTGATTTGGGGCATTTGCATCATTATTTGGGTATTCAATTATGCAAGTTGATGGTGGAATAGCTTTGTGTCAAACAAAATATATTGACACATTATTGCAGTGTTTTGTCCTTGAAGACTGCAAACCTATTGCCACTCCTATGGAGACAGGTTTATGATTGAGTCTTCATGATGCTGGAGATGTATTTGATGTTGTTCTCTATTATCAGGTTATTGGATGCTTGATTTACTTATGCATTACTCGGTTAGATATTCAGTTTGCTATCTCACAGACGACTAGGTTTATGCATTGCCTAGGTGTCAAGCATTGGTAGGCAGTTAAGCGCATCTTTTGCTACTTGAGTGTTACCTGGCTACTTGGATTTTTTTAATCCCAAGGGGGGATCACTACCTCCAGATTTACATGCTTTTTCTGATTATGACTGGGTTGGTTGCTATGACACTCGTGTGTCCACTAGTGGCTTTTGCTTCATGCTAGGTAGCTCATGTATGCCTTGGTTGAACAAGAAGTAGCCTACTTTGGCCACTTCTAGTTGTGACGCTGAGTATAGGGCAGCTTTCATAGTGACTGTTGAGTGTGTGTGGCTCAGATACCTTATGGTTGATTTGGGTGTTGGTCAATCGTCTGCCACCACCATCTTCATTGGTAGTCAGAGCGCATTGGCAATTGCGAGGAACCCTGTGTTCCACACTCTCACTAAGCACATTGAGGTGCATTATCATTATGTTAGGGAGAGGTTCTCTACTGGAGAGATCAGCTTGGCATATGTGCCCATGCAAGAGAACATTGCAGACCTTTTCGCGAAGGCTCTGTCGAGGCAGAAGTTTGAAGCTTTCCACAAAGCTTTGGGCTTGCTTCCTTTTGTGGGGTGATTCCACATAGCTTGGCACTTCCTTATACATGATTGCCAACTCCTTGTTCACCACATCACTCCGAGGGGGGATTTGTTGATATATTTAGGTAGTGATGTGCATGAACACACTAGGACCGCCAGGGCACTTTTTTCCCTCTTTAGGAGTTTTTTTTCCCTCGGATTGTTTATATGCATATTGCCCTAACGGGTCACTTATCTTTGTACATTCTAGTGGTAATACATTCAATATTGTGTGTTAAGCTCCAAGCTTCTTCCTCTTCCTTGTGTTGTTCACATGCTTCCACATACATCTAACTCCAACAAGCTTTAGTTCATTGAACCTCATTTTGATGGTGTATAGTGCCATAGTCAGTGCACCACTTTGAAACAAAGACATGAGTGTATCAAACATATCGTGTGGAATAATTATTGGCTGAAATTTGCATTCAAGTAAAGGATAAGTTAAATTTTCAGCAAATATCATATCTTGACTTAGAATAATTTTGTATATCGATGGATGGCATAAGTAGTAAACTTTACTCTCACAACTATATTCAACAATTATACATTTCTTTGCCTCATCATCAAATTTGCGATGTCGTTGTGGTGGCATAAGAGCATGTGCCAAAAAGTCATATATGTGCATATGACTAACTATTGGCTTCCACCCATTCCAAGCCTCATAAGGTGTAATCACTCTCAATGCTTTTGTATGACAACGATTCAATACATAGTTTTTAGACATGATCGCTTCCATCCGAAACTTATCTGAAAGATGCTTTCCTTTAATCGTACATCATGCCCTTTTAGGAAGTGTTCTATTCTTGGGATTTGAAACACCATTTTGTGGAGATGTATATGGCATTTTATGTAGGTGCACAATAACTCGTTCACAAAGAAAACATTAAATTCATGTGACATGTATTCATTTCCATGATCTGTGTGAAGAGTCAAAGGCTTGTAGTGGCTTCCTCCAAGGCTTACAACTAAGGTGATGATCAAGACACAGACATTGGCATGTATTGTCATCTGAGTCACCATTAGCATCATTGGTTGTGTGTGAGGAATGACTTCAACGATCAAGGAAGACAAAGTACTAGCACTTACCAAGAGGTCGCCCATTCTAGTAGTGTTCCCCCAAGGCTTGCTTAACTAGCAAGTTTCCCTATCACTAAGCCCTAGTTGCTTGATGTAGAACCCTTGAAGTGTCACTTTGTGTAGAACCATGAGTCTAAGGCATCCTAAGATTTTGACATCCTTCGACAACCAAGGTGGCATGGTGATTCCAAAATCTTATGATGTTTCCAGTGTTTGATGCTCTGACATTTTGGTGGTCTAGGATTCCAACATCCTGGTGTAATTTGGTCTTCTTTCATCCATTCTTTTTTGAATCTCAGTAGTCCCCACTTGATCCCACTATGCCTAGCAACATCTATCTCCTTAACTTCATTCCATCCTTCATACCACTAACCATCCTTTTCTCACCTACAATGCCCACTTAGTTGGATGCACTAGTTTCAATAGATATTTCTTGCATCCTCCTTGTGTGAAAGATTGGTTTCTGCAATGGCACATGTTGAATAATGATGGTATATTAAGGAGGCTCAAAGGAGACAAAACATTAAAGGCGATTGGTGGAACATAAATCTTCATCTCTTTATAAGGAGCCAGATGAGTAATCGTGTAGAATTAGTTCATCTATATTCCATTGATTCAGCCAAGAAAAGAAAGGAGAAGAGTGATAGAATCAGTAGAGGAGTAGAACAATACGAGATCAATACCTAGCCATCAAAGGAAAATCATGTCTATAGTAGAGGAAGATAGAAGAAGTCGAGTGTGGTGTTAAGTGGATAGGAAGAATTCGGCATATACACGCATGCATAGAGTAGAGCACGTTGAGAGAGAGAGAGTGTGTAGTAAAGCCATGAAACTTATGTGCATAGAGATGTTACACTTATGTGTTTCTCGAGTAGCTTTGATGTGAACTTTTCCCTATACATGGGCACTTTTTACTCTTGTGTTGGCTAGAGGTTTTTTCCCCATGTTACCACATACTTGATACTCTCATATGTGGTGGTACTTTGTACTTAGGGATATTATTCAACTCTTACTTCAGTTCAGTTCATCATCAATAGAGAGATCTATTCTAGCCATCGTCATCTCCGTGTGTCTTGCTTTGTTTGTGCTCCTTGTGTGTGCTTCTCGTGTGTCTCTCGCACTTCTACACACACCCAACAGTGGTATCAGAGCAGGTTCAACTCCTTCTCAAGTTTCAATTTTTTGCATCGTGGTGGGCGTGCACTTTTAACATTGCAAATCGACTTCGGAGCCATTTGTGCAGTCAAAATTGCCATCAGAGTGACAGTTTATGAGCTGAAATTTTAGCATTCATTTCAGCTTTCATCGAAGTAAAGATTTTGTCACATTCTTATTCTTTTGTGAAATGGCGGGCAGCAATGACTTGTTTGGCATGCTTCAAGCTGAAGATAAGCTTGATATGACCAATATTCCGATGTGGTCTTACATGATGAAGCATGTTCTTATTGCTAAACGACTTTGGAACATAGTGGCAGATGTAGATCGAAGACCCATAGGTTCTTCTACTTCACAGTCTACTGTTAGAGATGGAGCTTCTTCTTCGAGTACAGTGGTTTCTCCTTCTCCACCTACATAGGAGCAACTTAGATGGGATGGAAAAGATGCTCAAGCTCATGCTTTCATTGCACTTTTAGTGAAGCATGATATAGGTCCACACATTCGGTCATGTTCTACATCAAGATAGGCATGGGACACTCTTGCTTCTTTGTATACTGTGCATCTTTTAGGAAGCATGTATATTTTGTTAACTTCATTGATGATGCTACTCGCCATACATGGGTGTATCCTATGAAAGCAAAGAATGAGGTATTTTCTTGCTTCAAAGCATTTTTAGCTATGGCTGAAAATTTTTCTTCACAAAAGCTTTTGACTCTACACACGGGTCGTGGTGGTGAATACATGTCATTTAATGCTTTTCTTCATGAAAGAGGTATTTCACACCAATGTACGGTGCCATATACACCTCAGCAAAATGGTGTTGCCGAGCATAAAAATAGAACTCTACTTGAAATGACACGATGTATGGTTAAAGGAAAGCATCTTCCTGATAAGTTTTGGATGGAAGCGGTCATGTATGCAAACTATGTGTTGAATCACTGCCCTACAAGAGCATTGAGAGTCATCACTCTTATGATGCTTGAAATGGTCATAAGCCTATGGTTAGTCTTATGCCTGTGTTTGGTTGTTTGGCATATGCTTTTGTGCCATCACAACAACGTCACAAACTTGATGACAAGGCAAAGAAATGTATATTTATTGGTTATGGTGCTGAAAGTAATGGATATCATTTGTATCATCCATTGACAAACACAATTATTGTGAGTCGAGATGTGGTATTTGCTAAAAATTCAGTTTTCCCTCTACTTGAATGCAAAAAACAGCCAACAGTTAGCTCACAAGATGTGTTCGATACACTCATGCCTTTGTTCCAAAATGGTGCATTTGACTATGGCCATGTAGACCATCCAAATGAGGCTCAAAGGGCTGAAAAATTCTAGGAATATAGTGCTGAAAATGCAAAGAATTTCCAGCCAAACATGGCTGAAATTTTTCAGCCAAAAATTATCAAAACTGTTGGAAATTTCCAACCACATGTGGCTGAACATTTGTGTCAAAATATGGCTGAAAATGAGCATGAAATTCAGTCCACACATCATGTAAATGTTGATGATGTATTGCATAATTAACATATGTCTATCAAGAGTGCACAAACTGTGCCAAAGTGGCTGAAAAAACTTTGCAAGACAGCAAATTGAGTGCACCTTTACTTGGTAGAACAAGATTAAGCTGTCACCATGCATCAAGTAATTTTGTGGATTATTCTCTTATTGCTACAACATGTAATGAAGAGCCACTTTCTTTAGAAGATGCATGTGATGATCCACAATGGATGAGTGCTATACAATAAAAAATGGATTCCATACATAAGAATGGTACTTGGGAGTTATGTGAATTGCCAAAAAGAAAAAATGCCATTGGTACGAAGTGGGTTTACAAGATTAAGAGAAAGTCTGATGGTAGCATTGATCGCTACAAAGTTAGATTGGTTGTTGTTGGCAGCAGTCAAGGGACCCAAGGACTCACAAGACAAGGAAGCCGAAGAAGGGAGTCAGAACGGAGAGAAGGCACAAGCAGACAAAGTAGTCAACGGAGATTTGGCAAATAGGCCACCAAAATTTTCCAACCAAACCTCATTTGAACAGTGATTTTCATCACTACATTAACCTTGTAAATACCGTTTTTGGATAGTTTCAACTCCATTTTGTGCAAGCCAAGGAGTCCTTGAACTTGAGGAGCATTAGAAGTACCTACCTATCAATTTTCATATTTTTTAGACTCCATTTGAACCCTCAAATAGGCCCTAGAACCTAATTTTTAACTAGGCCGGACACTAGGTCTAGACAGGGCCAAAACTAGTCAAAAACTATAAAAAGAGCTAGAGAGCTCATTTTTGAGGTTAACTTGTTGTAGTTAGCTTGTTGTAGTTTTGAACTTGTATGAGAACTTTGTTGTAATAGAAGTGATTCCATTGTCTTGCTCTCTTTGTTCTTGTTGTGTGTGCACGTGTGTATGTGTGTGCATGTTGGTGTGCTTCTCACTCACACATTTGTGCCTTCACTTGCTCGAGGTCTTCATACCATCCTCATGTCTTCCCGGATTGACATTAAAGGAGGTGCTACTCATCACTGAGCTACACCAAATTTTGGCGCCGTTGCTGGGGATCGAGCCTTGAAGACGAGCGTGTGATGGTAAGACGTAGAGTTGAGACATTGGAGTTATAGGTATTTTCTTCACTTTTATCTTCCTTCTCTTATTTTCTTCACCCTCTTCATCACCATCTTCCACCTCCATCTCCATCATCGCGAGATTTTGCGTTTTTTGGTCATATCACCATTCCCATATGTTGAGGGTTCTACGGTTCAACACAACATCGAATAACTAGCAAAATCAGATTTACTAATCTTTCCCATTGTGCACTGATCTTTACTTCCCCAGATATTCCACCGAAAACATCTCAAAAATCACCGAAATATCACCGGAACATCACTAGAATATCACCGGAATATCATCGGAAACGTTCATTCAGTTAATGTTCTGCTAATTCAGGAGTTACACAGTCTTGCTACACATTACACTTGTAAAAGATTCACAGGTTTCTTCTTGCACTCACATATATTTCAAGTCATTTGCACTCTGACACAGTACAGTCTGAGTCACTCAAATAGACTTAACCGAAAATAGAAGATTTTCAACACTATAACCTTACTGCGCAGGCATTGGTTGATCATTCATTGGTAAACGTAACACCACAAGTACAAATTGTTTTTCTGTAAAGATTAGAACTTCATTATGAAAGTTTGATTACGCCGCAAAGATTTTCATTCAATCATTATCTGCATACTGGTTTCTCTACAGAACCTGGTCTTTTCCGGTCCTGACAAGGGAACTCCTTCTTCCTTTACTTCTTCTCACAGTTGACGCACCTTCACTTCGTGCACCCTCGTCTCTCTTCTAATTATTGCACCTTTACTTCTCGTACCTTTCCTCCTCTTCCCGTGGTCGCGTCTTCGCTCCTCGTCCACTTTCCCCTTTCTTACGGTTGTCACTAACTCCTTTCTTCTTAACTTACCCTTCTCTTGCAACATGTCCTTTTAAATCTCCACATAGCCGTCTTTTTCTTTTTATTCTTATTTTATTTCTCCAGATTTCCCTGCCTTCAACACCTGGCACAACCTGGTGGGTAATTTTGTCAAAAATTAAACTCGAATTTCACAATCCCTTGATCATATATCTCCCGTGACTGTTTGGAAATCTGCTCTTCTTGTACTTTTAATTCTTCAACTTATCAATATCTTCCTCTGCACCATCCTGCTTTTCTAGAACATTTGCATCAAATATCTCCTCCTTTTCTTCTAGTTTCTTTTTCAACAACTGTTCCCGCATTTCTGCAATTATCTGTGTCTGTTCTTCAATCTGCTTTTGTTGTTTTGAAATTATACATACTAAATCTTTTTCATGTTTTGAAACAAAACTTGTCGGCACCTGTTCATATTGCATCTTCATCATACCTAACCAACGACTTTGAAAAACACTCCAGATGTCCTGAACATATTTATGCAGATGCTGCTTCACTTCTGCTATGTCCATCTTCGTCATTAACACAGGATCTAACTGCACACCTTCCTCTTTTAATATTTGCTCTTGTAATTCCTGCAAAACTTTTATTCTCGACTCAAGAACTACCTGTTCGGCCTGCAATGTAGCATTTACCGCTGAAAAATTCATCATTTCTTTTTGAATCTGCGCTTGTACAGTCATCTGCCATTCTTCAAATTCCTGAATAGACTTCTTTGTACTAGCCAATTCTACCACCAATTGCTTCTTATCATGCTGCAACTCTTCCAACATACATTCCTTATCCAATGCATCCTGAAGTTCTTTAGTCTTCTCCTGCAAAGACTGATAATCAGTCTTATTAATAAATACTCTATTCTGCTCATGCCGAAACAATCTTTCCTCCTGAAAAACTAAAAAATCTGACACTTCCTGCAACTTCTTCTTCATCCCTGACACAGCATAATCTGAAATATTATCATCTTTCAACATTTTTTCGCCTTTAGCCTGTAATTGCTCTTCCACTCTTCTTTTCCTAGACAACCTAAAAACAGTTCCGAATGCTTTCGGATCCTCAATACTATCTGGCACCGTCAACAAAATATCTTCCTATATATTTGCTTCATATATATCAGGCTCAATGATTTGTCTAACCTGTTTCCTTTCTTGTGCCATATCACCAGCGCAAAGAAAATCTTCAGAAGTCTGTAAAGGTCTATTCATTACCGGTCGCACTTCTAACTGTTCCTGCTCTTTACTCATCGCTTGATGACCACAAAATTTGATCTGCTTTGGCCACATTATCTTCTGATCTTCAACGAACTACACAAATTCGAATAAAGCAGCTAAATATGCTGATAATCGGCTATTTGTTTGCGTCTTACGCCTATCCCCAATGAAGATCTCACTCGGTAGGTGATCATACATCCAATGAGCCCAACTCACCTTTTCTCCTGCCTCTACATAGGCCAAAGGTGCAAAATTCTCCCTATACATAGAATCATATTTAATGATAAAATATAATCTTTCCAAATACCATTTTAGTTGTTCCCTTCGAACAGAGCTTACGTTCCTCATCATATAGTACTGCCGTCTTCCTTCTCGGGGTCCAAAATCTTTCTTCAAAACCTCCTCTGAACATTTGGGGACTACAACATCATTGTATATAGGCAATTGAAATACTTCTGCAGCTAATTCTGGTGAAAATTTTACTTGAAAGGAGATCTGACCCTTCATTTTTCGCATAATCTCCAGCTGACTCTTTACATCATAATTGCATTTCCAACGTTCCCATGGCAACATAGCAAACTGTAATAATCCAATTCTTCTGAGCCACTTCTTCTGCAGATCAGACTGTGTGTCTACTTCTACTTTAAAATCTGTGAATGACCCCATAAACGTATGCACACCCTTAGTCTTTGTAGATGGGGTTGAAAGTGCATCTTCATCTTCCCCTTGTAATAAGCTATCACTCTCATCCGATGTGGTTTCCTCCCTTCTCACTGTCACTTCTCTCTTTCTCATACACCCTCTCATGACGCCTGATTCAAGCACTAATACAGAAAACGCTGAAAAAAATATTATCCTGGAAGCCTTTATGTAGAACCAAAAATATTCGTTCCACAAGTGCAAATGCTTGAACTGCCACTTTCTGTAATGATAAACGTACTTACGCCCATAACACTTCATGCGACTCAATAATATTGTAATGTGGGTTATCATAAAAATCCTCCACAATCGATTGCCCCACTTATCAATAACCCGCTGAATGAAACTTCCATGCGTGCCAGAAGAATCATGAAATAGAACACTCATTCGTACCTCAAGAAGATGAAATGTATATTTTATCTTTTCAATACTGCATTGTATAGTGCAAAAACTTTTAACCATACAATTCTGACAGATTGTACTTTGCAAGATAATCATTGGTCGACTACTAACTTCGTTTTCATATTCTCCTCGATGCCTCTACCTCTTATGGATCTGCTGACTCGGAATACAAAGCATACTTATTTTGAACATATCATTATTTGCAGACCCAACATATTCCTTAGCTTGTCTACCCTGATTCGACAATACTTCATTATCCATCATTGACCCTGGGCTAACCCATAACGCACTGTTGAACTGCAACTGTAAACCATGTGTCCATTGTAATCGTAAAAAGTTACTCAATGTAGTTTTAGACCAACACGAGGTCAAAAAACACTGTACCACCGATAAAAATGTAGAAAAATACACTCTGTTACTGCGATGATCACAGACATTACTGACGTGTTGTTCTGAGCTACATACAACTTGCACCACATTAGCAGATAACCAATCCAAATGTGGCGGCTTCCCTTGAAATAATTTCAACCGAAATCCATTTATTGGCTTGTCCAACCATGTGCCAAACACATCTGCCACACGAAAAGTGCCTTGACCCAAATCTTGGACAATCTGATATGGGCCCTTGTATCTCAATGTGAGCTTTCCTGGATGGGGTCCTAGCTTAGAATTATACACCATCACCCAATCGCCTTCTTTGAATATCTTAAACTTCACATTCTTATTTACCCAGGCTTGTCTCCACCTGTGAATCACTTCCGTAATATATGCACTTATCAAACGATCCTCCTCCATCTGTAAAAGGTATTTACTCCTGTGTTTAACTAAGACTTCAAGCGACATCTTTTCTGCCGTAACCCTCAAACTTGGAACTACAAACTCCATGGGTACTACTGCCTCCAATCCATATACCAACCGAAAAGGTGTCATCCCTGTTGTCACTTTAAATGCTGTTCTGAATGACCACAAGGCTGAGTCAAGAAACAAATCCCACTTTTTCTGATTTTCATGTACCGACTTTTTTAGAATACGCATTAAAGTTTTATTCGTGCTTTCGGCCTGCCCATTCGCTTGAGGATGATAGGCTGTAGTCTTTTTATGCACTATTTGATGAATTCTTGTTAATTCTGAAATCACCTCATTCAGGAAATGAGTACCTCGGTCGCTCACTAACTCAATCGGACACCTAAATCTTGTCATAATATTACGATAAAGAAATTTGGCCACACTTGCTGCCTTGTTATCTTTCAGTGCTACTGCTTCCACCCATTTTGTACAATAATCTGTCGCCACCAATATATAGCTATTACCCTGCTGAGTAGTAGGTGTAATAGGTCCCACAAAATCCATGCCCCATTTTTGAAAAGGATCCAGCAGTAATACCGGATGGTCAGTCATACGATCAGAATTATTAGGTTGGCCTCACTTTTGGCAAATCACACATCCTTTAGCATACTCATGCGCATCTTTTAACACCGTCGGCCACCATAACCCCGCCTGTAATACTTTCTTTCCGGTAATATCGCCTGACAAATGTCCTCCTGCTGAACCGAAATGTGTTTCATGTAAAACAGCTGATTGTTCATAATCTGGTACACATCTCCTGATAACCTGATCCACGCCCTTCTTGTATAATGCCCCTGCTATCACCAAATACTACCTACTTTTAAGAGCAAACGTCCTTCTCTGATCAGGTGTAAAATGCTGTGGTAATACCCCTTCTGTTAGGAAAATTAGTAACTGATCATACCACCAATCTGTCTCTAGTGCTTGCGCCGTAAACAATTCAGCATCTGGAAATACATCAAGTACACTAGTGGGTGTTTCTCCTGATTCCAATCGACTAAAATAATCTGCCATCTCATGCTCTTTCCCTGGGGTATGCACAATTACAAAATCGAATTCCTGTAACAAAAGCATCCATCTGGCTAATCGGCCTGTTAATAAGGGCTTCTTGATTAAATAAACCAGAGCCTGATGATCCACATGAAAAATCACTTTGTTGCCCAACAAATAATGCCTAAACTTGTTAAGGGCATACACCATCACCAAAGCTTCTCTTTCGGTCACCGGATAATTTCTTTCAGCCGCAGCCAATACCCTGCTGGCATAATAAACAGGCCTATACCATCCTTTATCTTTTTGCTGCATCAAAACTGCTCCTACGGCCACATCTGACGCATCAACGAATATGTGAAACGGCATTGACCAATCGGGTGGTTGCAAAATAGGTGCTACCGACACCATCTTTTTTAATAACTGAAATGCCTTCTCTTGAGCTTCTCCCCATATAAACGGAACATCCTTCTTGGTCAAATGTGTCAGTGGTGAGGAAATGTTTGCTAAATATCTTAAGTATCGGGAATGCCACTTAATTTGGCCTACAAACCGCATTACTTCTTTAACGTTAGTTGGTGCTTTAGCTGTACTTATAGCTTCAATTTTCTTAACATCAATAGCCATTCCTGCTTGTGAGATAACATGGCCCAATCAAATCCCACTTCGTACCGCAATCACACTTTTAAACGGATTCAATACCATCCTAAACTGTCGACATCTTTCAAAACATGCTTTCAGGTGTAGTAAGTGCTTAATCATTTCACCGAAGACTAAAAAGTCGTCGACAAATACCTGCATGAAGTCCTGAAGATAAGGCTCAAACACCTTATGCGCCACATAATTGAATGATGGTGGTCCATTCTTCAAACCAAAACTCATTACGGTAAACACATAAGCACCAAATTCGGTAATAAATGTTGTTTTATGCTGATCCTCCTCAGCCACACTGATCTGATTATAACCGAAAAATCCATCCAAGAAACTATACATTTCATGGCCTGCAACTGCATCCAATACTGCATCACAAAACGGCATAGGAAACGGGTCTGTAACCGTTGCCCCATTTAGCTTTCTGTAATCAACACAAATTCTAAGCTTCCCGTTCTTTTTAGGGACCACTATAATAGGAGATAGCCAAGTCACCCGATTCACTGGTTTGATAAATCCGACAGCCAACAACTTATCAATCTCTTCCTTCACTTGTTTAGCAAAATTAGGATTCATTCTATATCTTTGCTGTGCCACAGGTACTGCATCCGCCTTCAGATTAATCCTATGTTGATGCAACTGCGGATCTATACCTTTTACTTGAGTAGAATCCCAAGCAAACACATCCACATACTCTTTAAGCAAGCAAATAAGAGCCTCCTTAAACTTTTCGTCCAATGTTTTACCAATCCGCACCATCTTGGGTTCAACTTCGGTTCCTAAATTAACCTCTGGAAGCTCTTCCTCCTTCACCCGCACAGAACCTGCATACTTCTGATCATAAATCCTTTCCATTTGCATAATTATCTCTTCCTCCTGTTGTTCCATCTTCTGCTGCACCGGAACATTCATACATTGATCAAATATTTTTTGTAACTAGGCACCTGCCACCTGCTCCCCTGGAAGTGACTCTGCTACGTTTGGCCCACCACTATAATCCTTACTTAATACTCCTTCCACATCAACTTCTAATACCGGCACCACCGTTGGGTTTGCCTGCAAAAACTTTTCCTCTTCGTCATCTTCAATCTCATCCGCTAAATTAATAGTCTGAGCCATCAATGGTTTTCCCTGTACCGACATATTTTTCCGCCCATGCATGGGAATTGTCACTTGCTTTTTACCCTTGGTAATCATTACTACATTCAAGCCCCAATCCTGCTTAATTTTAGCAAGCCGAAACCAAGGTCTTCCTAACAACATTTCATACGGGTACGCTGACTCCGACATTCGGATGACTACAAAATTGACCATGAATGTCATGCCGGAAATAATAATTTG
Organism: Ceratopteris richardii; assembly: GCA_020310875.1. Lineage (NCBI taxonomy): Eukaryota > Viridiplantae > Streptophyta > Polypodiopsida > Polypodiales > Pteridaceae > Ceratopteris > Ceratopteris richardii. The sequence goes on from CM035436.1 coordinate 92,418,735, forward strand.
TTGTTGCTTTAGAATGCCAACAGGCTGTACTCGTGTTTGATCTGCCATCTTGACCAGAAAAGGTGCTGGAGCCAATTCCCCTCTTCCCATTTCAATAAAAATATGTTCAGGTAATATGTTTACCCCTGATCCTCCATCTAGCAATACTTCGGCAAATCTCCGCTGATTGTACTGCACCTGAATTACTGGTACGACAAAATCCACATCTGCTGGATCAATACTGTTGGCCGAAATTAAAGGGATCGTCCTACTCTCGGGCTTGGCCTGATATCCAAGTAGCTTTCTCAACAATTTTTCTCGAAAGACAGGTACTAAAGATAACAGCTGATCCAAAGACAATTGTAATGGTGCACTAATGATTTCATCAAACCATTCATTTGCCAAGTTTTGTTGACACTGAGCCTTATCCTGCTCCATCATGGGCGGTACCAACTTCACACCCTATTGTCGCTCGATCCGGTCGTCACCCTTCACCAGATTAGCAGGCTCGTCTCAAACCTGCTTCAAAACCTTATCTCGAATTTGCCTTTGTTCTTGCCAATCAATAGGGCCTTTATTTTTTGATCTAGTGACCGCCAACACTTCAACCTCTTTATTTTTCCCACATTGCTTACCATCACGCTGCCATTGGTTGTTACCATGCATTCGAGCAGATGTACAGGGTGCATCATGGGTCCTATCCGCTTGTTCTGGCCATTCAATCAGCTGGGCATTTGCTTGAGCCGCCTGCTGCCCCTGTTGTTGATGTTGCCCCTGTTGATTATGCTGGTTATACCGAATGATAGGTATACCTCTTTCTTCACGATGCTTTACCCACAAAGGGAAATTCGGCCCTATCCAATGATCAGGAGCTGAACAATACCCACAAGGCATTACCCTTGGTGGTCGACCTTGGTGATTGCCTTGTTGGTTATTTCCTTGTTGATTTCCTTGATCTCGCCATGGGGGTCTTACCTGTTGCTGTCTCTGGAAGTTACCTCGCCCTTGGATAGGAATAGCCTGATTGGCCGCCACGTCATTTAGATTTCGATTGTCTTGCCGAGAACTTTGCCCTCTATGCTTAGGGTTATACCAACACTGAGTTGTTGTATGTCCCTCTTTGTCACAAATATCACAAAATCGTTTTTCCTTTGGAGCCAGTATAGAATATCCATGTTTCTTTAACTTACTAATCCATTCCTCCTCCTTACCATGTTTAGCTTTATGCTTAGGATGCTTTGTCTTCACTATTTCATCATCGTAATCATCAGTGTCAGAATCATCTGAACTCTTGCCCGACTCCATTTCTGAATCCGATTCAACCTGTGAACTAGAATCAGACTGCTTCTTTTTGGCTCGTCCAAACCTTCTTTCAACACACGCTGCTGCTAATACTAAGACATCAAAACCATTCGCAATGTCCACACTGGCCACCGCATGTCTTATGGTGCTCCTTAATCCTTTCAAAAAAAATCCTACCAACATCTCATCAGTAGGTCGTTCATTACCTTGGAGCCGGTCCATTAAAGTCCTAAACTTCTGAGCATAGTCTTCCACTAGCATGGTCTTTTGTCTGATAGCCCGCAACTTCCTTAATACATCGGAAGGCGTCTTTTCTTTTCTAAACCGTTGCAAGAATGCGATTTTTAAATCATCATACGTAGCAAAATGGGTAAGGCCATATTGATTGAACCAGCTCATAGCTCGTCCTTCCAACGTGGCTGCAAACTGTTGAAGTTTAATATCATCACCATAGATAGCCGGATATCCATTCGCTGTCCATTTTATTTTGAATTGAGCTACATGGCAATCAGCATCCTCCTTAGAGGTTCCACTGAAATGAGCGGCCTTGACTTTGGGATTTGGAGGTGGTTGAGCCATTGGCTGTGGTTGAGGTGTGCGCCTAGTTCTGTGACCGGTCGCCCCTGCAAGTGGGTCAAACTGGAGTCGTCTTCTTACCCCTACAGCTGCTTCTGTGAGGAATAACGCTCCAAGTATGCCGCCCACTAACCTTGCCTCTACTGCACCTGTTTCCCCCTGTTCATCATTAGTGCCCACGCTTCCTGCTCCTGGGCCTCGTACCACTCGTAAAAATCTGAGGATGTCTCCACGTTTGCTGCTCTTGCCTGTGCCCTCATAAAATATACTTTACTAAAGCGATTTCACCTGCCCCTCATGCATTTCTTAAGGCTGCTTCAGTCGTACAGTAGGATCGCCAATTGTGTTGAGGGTTCTACGGTTCAACACAACATCGAATAACTAGCAAAATCAGATTTACTAATCTTTCCCATTGTGCACTGATCTTTACTTCCCCAGATATTCCACCGAAAACATCTCAAAAATCACCGAAATATCACCGGAACATCACCGGAATATCACCGGAATATCATCGGAAATGTTCATTCAGTTAATGTTCTGCTAATTCAGGAGTTACACAGTCTTGCTACACATTACACTTGTAAAAGATTCACAGGTTTCTTCCTGCACTCACATATATTTCAAGTCATTTGCACTCTGACACAATACAGTCTGAGTCACTCAAATAGACTTAACCGAAAATAGAAGATTTTCAACACTATAACCTTGCTGCGCAGGCATTGGTTGATCATTCATTGGTAAACGTAACACCACAAGTACAGATTGTTTTTCTGTAAAGATTAGAACTTCATTATGAAAGTTTGATTACGCCGCAAAGATTTTCATTCAATCATTATCTGCATACTGGTTTCTCTACAGAACCTGGTCTTTTCCGGTCTTGACAAGGGAACTCCTTCTTCTTTTACTTCTTTTCACAGTTGACGCACCTTCACTTCTTGCACCCTCGTCCTCTTCTAATTATTGCACCTTTACTTCTCGTACCTTTCCTCCTCTTCCCGTGGTCGCGTCTTTGCTCCTCGTCCACTTTCCCCTTTCTTACGGTTGTCGCTAACTCCCTTCTTCTTAACTTCCCCTTCTCTTGCGACATGTCCTTTTAAATCTCCACATAGCAGTCTTTTTCTTTTTATTCTTATTTTATTTCTCCAGATTTCCCTGCCTTCAACACCATACCATTCCCCTCATTTTACTTGTGAGAGAGAGCGAGAGAGCATTTATGTGTTTATGCTAATGCGTGTTTTCTGAGATTTTTTGCAGGAACCGGCATCCCCAACAGTTGTACCAGCTCCAGCAGGTAAAATTTTTGATTGTGCAGGTTCCGAGGCGTTGACCTCTGTCAATTGCGACCGACATAAAAAGTGATCCTTTTGCTAAACTAAGTGCATAAATGTGATGTGTAGGCCTAGAGCATCTTGAATATGTGTTTGAAATTTTAAAATTCCTCAGTTTTCTGTCAATCGCGATCGACAAACGACGACGGACACTTACCGACGGACCTGTCAATCGCGACTGACACGTAGATCGCGACCGATAGAGTCAATGACCGACTGACCACGATCGATAGAATCCTACGCGTGCCATGTGTCAATCACGATCGACTCATCAATCGCAATCGACCCATCAATCGCGATCGACAGTCCCGACGGAATTATCAATCACGACTGACCCAGTCAACGACTGTTTGACCATGACCGACAGACCCCGCGTGCCATGTGTCAATCACGATCGACCCATCAATCTCGACCAACAAAGTCAACAATCCTTTGACCACGGCTAACTAAAATTTCGGGCCACGAGTCAATCGCGATTGACCCATCAATCGCGACTGACAGCCACCGCGGACCTGTCAATCACGACCGACACGTCGATCGCGACTGACGTATCAATCGCAATTGACAGACCACTCGATCGCGATTGACGAGCAATTTCGGCATTATTTTTAAGGCAAAATTACTTGGTCTATTTTGGGGAAAAATTTGGGAAAAAATTAAGGGTCATAAGAACATAGCCAAGCCTTCAAACACAATGCGAGTTATTCATGTTGTCTGTTAGCCTGTTTTAACCCTTTTTTAGGCCCAAAACCCTGAACTGGCATAACTTTCTCATACGAAATTCGTTTGCTGTGATTTTGGTTTTGTTGGAAAGCTCGTGGGGAGTACTACCAAAACTTCCATTGGCTACGGTAAAATTAATATCAAGGTTATTAGACATAGTATTTTCAAGTTGACCATACCCAGGGGGAAGAAAACTAGGGGACCTTTAGGATTGTTTTCCACAAAGCCAAAGAACAATTTGATCTCTGAATTGCATGAATGAAAATGGTTTGTTGTGTCAATTGAATTTAAATCTTGAGCTAACTTTAGAACACACACAAGGGCAACCGAGGAGAGAAACATAAGGTTGGAGATTCTCAACTTCCTTTGTCAATTCCTAGCTTAGGCTAAGTACAGATAGAGGTTGTGATTCATTGGGGTTACGTTAAGCACGATCAAGTCCAAGAACTCTAACCACTCAAGTGCAAGAACAAAGAGATTACATTTGCAAAACAACATAAGGGAAAAGAATTTAAATCAAGCGACCAAACTCAAGTACTATAAAACCTAAGTGTTCCTTGCGACGAAGATTGATTGGACAAGAAGTGACATCCTAAGAAAAATTAAAAAGAACGAGTGATTACTACAAAAGAACTCAGCAACGAGGTTGTACTTGGGAAAATTGGGACTATTCAATTAGGCATATGAACCTTAGATCAGGACGACACTAGGGAGAGATAGATAGAGTCTTAGGTCTTCAGACGCTAGTGTCAATCATACTGCTCGGTCTTGGGCCCAACAATTGAGCCATTATTCACACTACCCTAGCTTTGAAACTAGCGAATCCGAGATGTCTCATGGTATGGAGAAACCCATAGGAAGTTCAGGTGTGCCATATTTACAAAGGGTAGAAGGCCCTTACAAGACGCAACTCGAATACCTTAGGACCAATCGATTAGGTGCTTGCATCTATGAGGACGGCCTAGGAAGATCTGTGATCCATATCAAAAACCCAGATCAACCCATTGGACTAGAACATCCAACAGTCAAGTTTGAAAATGGAGCATACCTGGACAAAGAAGGGACCATGTATGTGGTCACCCCCTACCCAGATAGGAAAGACGAATTTGGTAATGTGATCCCAGAAACGGACATAGGAGACCTAGAGCAAGGAGACATAGGTGGAGAACCTAAAACCCCTCGAGGCAAATCAGTTCTCTCTAGAATTATCACACCAGGGTGGGTTCCCCAGGACAATAAGAGCATATATCTGCTCTTGAATCGAGAGTCCGATGAAGCCTTTTGGAGGTATAAGCCTGATCAGCCAAATGAGGTAGGAACGATCACAATTTATGAGTTTAAAGATCCTGATAGTCCTGGCAAGGTGACCTATCTGGACAATACTTCAGAAAGGATCTTTGTGGTCATAGAGCATGGTAGGCATGCCTACACTTGGAAGGGTGAATTTATTTTTCCCCAATGTCTCTTATGGCCACCAAGGAGCTGGAACATCCCAAGCGCATGGAGCTCAAAGGGACAGAAGTAGAGACAGGCCAGAGGTAAGTTTTGCCAACCCCTTGGGAAGAGAAAGGATGAGAACAGATACAGATAAAGAGGAAACAGAGAGACCTAGAGCCCCAAGGAACCTAAGAAATGCTGATGATTTTCCTTTGCCAAGACCTAGACAACGCACTAGGAGCTTGAGGCCGACTCAACTAGTTAAGTCCATGAAAAATTACTTCGATGGCACTGGGGACCCATATGATCATGTGGCCGGGTTTAGGCAAGCCTTGAGAGCTGAACAAGTTAAGGACCTATTCATGCAGTACAATGCCTTTAGTCTAACACTTAGGAACACAGCCCTTACATGGTTTCAACCACTAAATGAGAGACGGTTCAGGAACATAGACCAACTTCTAGAGGCATTCATTACTGAATTCTCTAAGAGTGGCATAAGGCATAATAATTCCTCACTGATTCATAGCTTCAAGTAGACCCTCCAAGAGATGGTCATGCTTGCAGGAAGAAGGTTTAGGCAATACTTGGAGAGATGTCTTGCTCCTGAGTTACCCACACCAGCCAAACAAGTGGCTTTATTCTTGGATGGAGATTGAGATTATACGTGTACTTGAAGGATCCTAGGACCATAGAAGAGTGTGTACGTATGTGCAGACATTGAGGATAACCTAGGGGAGGAATTACAGCTTTCAAAAATCTATAGAGATTTAGATAGTTCCACTAGCCTCTCTTCCACGCAATCCACATCTATTGAGGAACTCGCTGAGAAAGTAGCTCAGAAGTTAGGTGTATCAAGCAAACAAATACCAAGGTTTGCTCTAGTGAAAAGATGCTATACTTGTGGAGGTGACCATATGGCGAACGTATGTCCCATTATGGCTCAACCCCAAGTGAATCCTAGTAGCCAGTATTGCACGATAGAGCAAAGATACACCAACCACACCACACAAGACTGCCCCTATAACAAACAAAATGCGAGACAAAATTACCCTCAACCATATCCACAACAGGGCAGGTACCAGAACCAGTATCCACCACAACAGTATGGTAGGCCCCAAAAACCCTATCAACCACCCTATCAAGGGCAGCATAGACCTCAACCAGTTCTAGCACAACAACCCCCTGCTCCAACTAATGTGATTCCAGTAAAGTATGCAGCTATAGAAGAAAATCTAAATAGATCCATAGTCCCAGTCACACCATTGCTTTCAGAAGGTGACCCTAGTGCTCAGAGTTTTGATTCTACACATATTGATAGTCCACAGGCCTACTACATGCAGTCACCTGAGCATAGTGAGTCCTACTATTGTGAAGAACCAAGTGAACCTAGTTGGGATCCACAGTGTGCAAATATCATGTACAAAAATCCCAACCCTATACCTCAATCTAGGCAAGTAAGACCCCCATTTCCCTAGAGGACCATGCTACAAATGTCAGGGAGATCACCTCATTCGTGATTCCCCAATGCCCGTCCCTACACAACCCCAATCGGTGACAATTCAAGGCTTTTGTCAAGATTGCGGAAAAGAGCATCTCTTACGAGATTGCCCAAAGAATCCCAATAATATGCCGAAAATCACTCCTATCAATGTTATTGGGTTAGTAGTAGACTGAACAAGAAGTGTAACTTCCACTGCACCTGTGCAAGTGGTCACTAGAGCTCAGGCTTTGCAACAAAACCAAGGTTTACGCCAAGGAAAGAGAGCCGATGTTAGTGAAACTGAGAGCATAACCAAGAAAAGGACGAAAGCCTGGAAAGATAGCCGAGAAAGGATGAAAAGACAATGGGCTAAGAAGATGAGCGACTTAGAAGAAAGCATAAGAGAAACAAAAGCCAAAATTGTTGAGCTCACCTCTCAAACAAACTCTCACATACCACCACCACCTTCATCCCTATCACCATCTAATCCACCATCTTTCAACCCATCTCATACAATTCCACCACCCCCTAGAGTAGGATCAGTGTTAGCTGACCCCACTCCTGAGGATATAGACATGATGCTTAAGGCATATCATGCCAGAATCCAAGAAGGGCCAAATGTGACAGATCATGACAAGTGATAAGTGCTACCCTAGAGCTAACCTAGAGATAGAAAGAACCAAGCTTTGCATGAAAATGGTAGCATTGGCTCAGACCATGTTTGAAGCCAGTCGCCTCTTCAACTACTCTTGCTCAGTTAAGGCACAATTACACTTGGATGGACTATTGGAGAAGTTAGAGAGCATAATTGCAAGATCTGCCAAGGAAGGAAATTCCCAAGGAAGAGCCAAGGCAAGCAAAAGATCCAGCATTCCTCCCCAAGAAGCTTATGTGCCTAATTCCACGGAATCAGACACCTCTTCCTCTATGAATAGGTATTCACCAGAGTTTCTACGAGAGATTCAAGAAGAGAAATGGGCAAAGGAAAGTGACATCCCTCCTCCCATTGAACTTGTGGATGGCACACATGATCAATTCCCACAAGACATTCCATCCATTTATGGAGAGCAGGAGAGCACCCAATCCCAAGAGGATTAGACTTTGAGTCTAATTCTTTACATGAATTGCCCCATTTCACAGGCCCATGGGAAGCCAAGTCTACGTGTATGAGAGCACCCACTGTCATGGTAAGAAACGAAGACTCAATAATACCTAGGAACACGGAGGTAGTGAAAAACACTAAGGTGTAGTGCAATCTCAATTTAGAGAAGCTACTTAAGGTTAGACCAGAACTGTGGAAACATGTAGCCAATCAAGTGCCAGAAGTAGCAAAACCTCGTTCCCAGGTAGGATCTCATAGAACAGTGCCTGAAATCCCTTTGGATAAGATAGGATACATGAGCGAAGGAGAAGAAGGAAACACCTACCTTCCCATTACCCATCAAGGATACACAACGAAGGCAATTCTGGACTCAGGTGCAGGAGTTGCAATTGCTACCACTTCCCTATGGAAGCGTTGGGGCAAGCCAACACTCAAGCCAGCGAGAATGAAGTTGTAGATGGCCGACGGTCACATTGAGAGACCCTTAGGGCTGTTAGAAGGAATAACTCTCACTACTTGTGTTGTAGAGTTTGAGCACACATTTGCTATCTGTGACTTTAGCAAGAACCAGGCCTATGAAATGATTTTGGGAAGACCATTTATGCGACAGTTGCAAGTGGTACAGGATTGGGGAACCAACTCCTTGTACTTGTAACACTTAGGTGTCACGACCAAAGTCAATCTCAAGGATTACTCCCATAGAGATGTACCCCCCATCCAATGGAATCCCATCCATAGAGCCAAAGATGATATCGAGTCAGTGCAATTCATAGGATAAGGATCCTCATGGATGCATGAAGATACCCACTTATGGATGTGCAAAGTAGCAATAGAAGAAGAGAAGAGGGAAAAGGCCAGAGAGGTAGGTGTGAAAGAAACCCATAGATCAGTTCAAGACCCAGCCTATGCCCCTGTAGTATTTCCTGATGAAGAGTTTGAACCTCACGGCTGGGCAGAAATTCTAGCAACGATGGATGTAGCCATCAATGAAGAACAATGGACATCCCACTGTGACGAGGATGACTATGATATTTCAGTCTTCTCCATAGATCCAATCATGGGATATTCGGTTATGGAAGAATGTGAACCTAGCACTGATGCATTTGAAGATGCAAGTGACTCCGATCTAGAGTCAATCATTATGGACCCACCTTTTGCATCAGAGGAGGAATGCTTCTATGAAGTAGAAGTTCACCCTTAGAGACATGAAGAGCTCACAAATGATGTAAGGTTAACCACACAAGCGCCGCCAAGAGTGAGGACATGAAGAGGACGAAGAAAGAAGTCACACCAGAAGAAGAAGAATCTTTGTTTGAGGTCCCTGAAAATTTTAAGAATTATGAAATAGATGATAGAAGAGTCATGGTAAGAATGGCTAAATGTGAGGTGCAATCAGCGGAGGCCTATGATAACAAAGAAACCACCAAGAAAATAGTTGTAGCCATAGAAGAAGGAGAGGAAAGATGCACATACATAGGACATGACTTAATGGGAAAAGAAGAGCAAGAGTTGATAGCTTTGCTAAGAGAATACAAAGATGTATTCGCTTGGAGCTACAAGGATTTGAAAGGTGTAGATCCTAACATATGCTCACACACTATCCCCATGACCTCGGATGCCAAACCCTCTAAACAAAAGCCATACACATATAACGATAACTATGCGGCTAAGATCAAAGAGGAGATAGATAGATTGGTGGAAGCTGGATTCATCTATGAAATTGAGCACACTGAGTGGGTATCCCCCATTGTAGTGGTGCCCAAGAAAAATGGAAAGCTACGTGTATGCATTAACCTGAAGAAGGTTAATGCAGTCACTATTCGAGATAACTATCCACTTCCTATCACGGAGCATCTATTAGAAAGAGTAGCAGGCAAGGAAGTGTATAGTTTCCTTGATGGATTTTCTGGTTACAATCAGGTAGCCATTGCTCTAGAAGATCAGCATAAGACAACTTTTTCTACAGAGTGGGGCATATTTGCTTTTCGAGTAATGCCATTTGGGCTTACCAATGCGCCCGCCACCTTTCAGAGGCTGATGTGCCACGTGTTTAAAGAGTTCCTGAGGAAGAATTTAGAGGTCTATGTTGATCTCTGTGCTCATTCCAACATTAGACAAACACATATACCTGAACTCAAACAAATCTTTGACAAATGTAGAGAATATCAAGTCTGCCTGAACCCAGAAAAGTGCGTTTTCATGGTTAGGCAAGGCAAGATTCTAGGACACATAGTGTCAAAGAATGGCATATCCACAGATGAAGAGAAGGTGAAAGCTATAGCAGAGCTACCTAGGCCAAAGAATGTCAAGGAAGCGCAAGCTTTCATAGGGCATTGTGTTTATTACCGATGCTTTATACACATGTATGCCATCATTGCAAAGCCTCTGTACAGACTTTTGACTAACTTTTGGTCTACACTTTGAAGCAACATGCACGGAAACTAGAGAAGAGAGGTTATGGACCTATGATCATAAATAGGATCTCAACGAGTGGAGCAGTTCAGCTAGCTACACTAGAAGGTGATGTCCTCCCTAGTTACATCAGTGGATGCAGAGTCAAATTATATCAAGAACCCCTCACAGAGGAGATGTTCAATCGATTCAATACTGCAAAGAAACGTAAAGAAGAGGAAAAGCGAATTCGAGAAGAAGCACAAGCAGAAGCGTTGGAGCGAATCCGAAGGATGAAGTTGAGAAGACAGGGTAGAGATCAGCCTAGGACAGATGACTATGCAGACCCAGGATATCATATGGCTATGTGTGAAGTCTCAAGTGTAAGTCCCCATAGAATAGTTGATCGATGTCCTTTTGTAACCTTAGAGATAGGATAAGGAAAAAGTGCAAGGACTGTACGGGCCCTGATTGACTCAGGTGCAGCCACTAGTGCGGTTAAACTTTCTTACTGTCAAAAATTGAAATTAAGTGTCAATCCTATAGAAGCATATCTCATAGGATTAGGAGGTGTGGAAACCCCTTGCATGGGAGTGGTGGAACTTCCCCTCTACATTCAAGATGTTTTATTGACAGTTAAAGTACTAGTGTGTCAAGATGAGGACCTCACTGAGCCTCTTGTCTTGGGTCAAGACTGGATCTATGATCATGCAGTCAACCTAAACCTAAGAAGTGGACTTCTTCAGGTCTAGGTAGATCAGAACTGCATTACACTTGAGTTAGAAAATGAGGCACTCAAGGAACTAGGAAAGGCACAAACTCTTGGTCCTTCCAGGAGTACACATGAAGATGACCATGCTATTCTTGTCCAAAACTATGTGATGCAGAGGGATGATTATCTCAACAAAGAAGTCAAGGATACAATGGAACTCCCTTCTTTTCCAAAGGCCATAGGGATGCAACAACCAAAGGTGGATCGAATGCACAAGAAACAAATGATCTATGCTTGAAGCCAAAAGAAAGTACGAAGCATGGTGTCTCAACCACCAAAACAAGTGTGGGTGTGGAAAGGCGACCAACCTGTTGCGGTCCAGTCACAACCACTGGCTCAACTTCATATTAGTGGGCAACGACAGGACACTAATAAGAAGTCTTTCAAAAAGTCCTCCACTAAAGTGAAGTCTATCTGGGTACCCAAGAAGTCGATGAAGGCTGACCCACAATCAAGACAAATTTGGGTGCCTAAGGCTTGCTTGCGGGCTCAAATAGCTACACACAGACCACACCATGTACAACATGGTTCACTCACTCGAACGGCTTATACCCACTCTTAGTCAACACGCACAAACACATATTCGCCCATGAGCACGAGCAGAATCACTTGTAAATGGGTCCTTAAAAAGCCTCATTTCCAAGCAGACACTCTTATGAAGCCCTCCAGAGTCTCCACAAAATCAAAACCAAAAGCCATCCACTGTGTTTGGCAGCCCAAAGCTTGTAATAAACCCTTCAACCCCCATTTGTAAATTCATCTCCACTTACTAACTGCATCATTCTCACACTACATCTTTCCATTTAGCTCATAGGATTATTCATTCACTAACTACACATACAATCACAGAGCACTCACTGACCCACTAACCTCACGTTAATATTGTAGGGGGACAAAAATTGTTCTATCTTGTCCATTGCAATGTTAACACATGCTTCTATATTCTCACAGAACCAGCAAACAAGAAGTAACATGGCAGAAGCAGGAGGTACCAGTTCCCAGGCCAGGTCCAGCACCTAGATAGTGGACATTGAAACCCTCCTCCTCGAATCAAAACTCACCGAGAGGCCTCAAGAACTTAGAGCAGTGCATGTACTTCCCATTTAGGACCCTCCGCAGGGACACCCTTCTCAAGTGGGGAAACACGCACATTGGTTCAGTGATGTCGCAGGACCATTGGGAGAAGGCACCTACTTTTGGGAGGCAGAAATTGAGTTTAATGGCAAATGGGAAAGATACCATTTCTTCACCCGTGAATTCGAGAAGTATAAGAATGCAGAAGTAATGCGATCTGTATGGACCAAAGCGGGATTGGATAGCTACTTTCAGGCACTCCTACCTAAGCCGGACTTCCTGTGTTGCTCCTATTTGATCAGTACCATCACCCCTAGCAGAGCCAAGGGAGGCAATAGCACCTTTGTGCTTCCCTCATTAATGCCTGGTCATGAACTAAAGAGATTCAAGCTTACACTCAACTTAGTAAGGGAGGCCCTAGATATGAAAGGTATGCATATCGCCACAGAGAAAGAAACAATGATTCCCGGAAGAATGAAGCACAAAGATCTCAACAAACTCAAGGACATGGTAGCAATGACACCAACCATCGATCTCCACCTACGAACGATCATGCAACACTTCATCTTCCCCGCCCAAGAACGCTTCACTATGCCACCAAAAAGAATCTGGTTCATCTTGTACTTGGCGGAAACAGAGGATCTCACAATCAATTTACTACACTGGATCATAGACCAAATCCACCTAGCACATCAATGCTGGAATAAGAAACAGAAGAACGTGCTTCATGGGTGTTGTGCGCTGACAAAAATAATTTACAGGTGCTTAGCTTATGACGTGCCTATTCAAAGAGCACTAGTATGGTCTAGAGCTCAGGAATTCCAAAGACGGCTATCAACAATAGGACCTCCATCTAAGAAAATGAGAGGCGCTTTCCAATTACCATGTGCCCAAGTAAGGGGAGCCACCACCACACCAGAGGTGAACCCTCTACAAACGCAACGTGTTTGTCCGTTTACAATTCGCTTACCCAGACACATTGCAGAAGGACCCAATCTAGTTTTCCCTCCGATTCCCTTTGACTTGGAGTTTTCAAAGGGCTACACCCTAGATGATCTAACTGATGAAGAAATTGCTAGGTTGATCAATGAGTCTAACCTTGAGACAAAAGCGGAGCAGACCCAAGGACCACAACCTACTACAACTTCAGCCCCGACCCAACTGGAAGTAGTGGAAGTAGAGGAAGATGAAGAAGAGACTAAAGAGGAAGCAGACAAGGAACATGATCAAGACTACAAAGAAACTTCAGAACTAGTAGGTGCCCCAGTTTATAGTGCGCAAATAAAAAGGTTGTATGAAACTATGAAGAGAGTCCAAGAGCATCACAAGCTGTCACTGGAAACAGGAAAGATGCTAATAAGTCAGATGTTAGCAGAGGAAGGAGTGGACGAAACGTTTATTGAATCCATGAACCTACAAGCAGACGTGCTTGGACTCGATGAGGCCATTCATTCGGCTATGGCGTACATTCATCGCTTCGAGCAACGAGTGCCAACTCGTCCCCTTCGCTCCGGAAAGCAAATCCACATAGAAGTATCGACACTTGGAGACACTACATAGACACACGAACACCACGAGGCACCCCCATCACCACCCTCCCCACCTCTCACTTTGCCACATGACACTACCACCCCAACTTCAACACTCACCACATATGTTATGGGCATTCCTATCTCTCCAGGCACCCATTTTGGAGGGATCACAATGCCCACATTCACAACACTTTTCATGAACATCACATCCACCCCACCCACGGTCCCCATCTACACAGTCACACACACTTTTGACACCATGGAAGCATCACCAACCACAACACCACTCCCTCCCCACACACAACCACAATCTCCCATACCCCCTCCACCCACATCACCACTTGTTTCCACCTCATTCACGAGTCCGTTTCCCTTTCCCATTCCCCCTGCATCTTCTCCTTTCCCAGCATTCTCGAATGTAAATAATGTGTTTTCTGCATTACATCAATGTGTGTATCAGCTACAGAGTGAATATCAAACTCTCGAAGACCGACATCGTCAATTGACTACAGAGCACCAACAACTACAAAGATGGCTTACCTCTATAGAAGAAGAAAATGCTGACCTGAACCAATGATACACTACACTTGAACACGCCCACCAAACCATATTGGAAGCTCCCCAACCCTCAGAATTCTCCGAGGTTAAGAAGCTAACATCTTTACTTGAACTATATCAGACAGAGAATGTCAAAGTCCGCCGCAACCTGACTTTACTCAGAAAGCACATGGCCACGGCCCTCGAAGAGAACAAGTGCTTGCAAAAGCAGAACGAAGAGAATTTAGAGGCAGCCATGGAGAGTTCTCCCCAGGAGATCGACCCCAAAAAATTCAAAGCTATTCCTTCGGGGACTATGAAGACCATTCTTGAGAGTTATGTGGATCTTTTGGAAGCCCATGATGATGTAGAAAAAGAACGAGACACACTTCGCCGACAACTAAAGGAACAAGGAGAACAACCAAAGATCACAGAGTCGACATTACCTACAGAGGAGGTAAAGAAGCTCAAAGAGCAGGTAGAAGAATTGCAAAGGAAGCTCCTTCAGTATGAATGACAACCTTCCCCGATCATCGAGCCAGAAGCGGAAGAATTGGTACCCATAGAAGTAGAGGAGTCTTATGAGGAGCCATATGTTCCTATGCCAATGCCGGGTGGCCAACAAACCTCTGAGGGATTGGACACACTAGAGGTAGAAGCCCCAGAATGGATGCAGATACTCAAAGAATCGGCCAATACGCATGATGATTGAGTAGCGGTCCAGATTGAGTCCATGACCAAGATTGAGGAAACCATTATCAAATCAGAATATTTCCAAAGTATGTCTCATCACAGATGGATAGGCACCAACGACGATCAATATGTGCCGTATTGTGTTCTCTTGGCAGATTACAACACATAAATTCAACGATGATGTGGCAAGGCTACAACCTTTGCCACTCAATTCGGCCCTGATGATATCCCTGAGAGCGCTACACAAGGATCAATTTATCAACCTACCTGGCGGCTACGAATCTTAGAAACTTACCTTGAGATGGTTCGAACTTGGAATAACATGCCACTATTCATCAAGTATAATCCCTATTATGCTCCCATACT
Organism: Ceratopteris richardii; assembly: GCA_020310875.1. Classification (NCBI taxonomy): domain Eukaryota; kingdom Viridiplantae; phylum Streptophyta; class Polypodiopsida; order Polypodiales; family Pteridaceae; genus Ceratopteris; species Ceratopteris richardii. Next base: position 92,434,027 of record CM035436.1, read on the forward strand.
CAGAAGACACGCCTGAGTTTGCCATCACTGTGAAGAATGTCAAAGGCTGTGCAAAGTGGCTCAATTACGTATACCTAGCACCGCCACGGGGACAAGCTACGATGGCCTACATGATCTCTACCATCCGCCACTGGGGAGTCAGATTGCGAAACATCCCAGACGTAATGGCTCAGATGTGCATAAAGATATTCGAGTTGATGCTGGTTACCTTCAGAACCTTCAAAAATATTAAAGATCCACATTTCTCATGATTCATATTCACAGCAGGTAACCTCAACTTGGTCTAAGATATGAGTACAACCCCATCCATCCATGATATATGCATGGCATGCACGAATTAAATACCTCCTTGCTTGCTACAAACAAACATTTGAAGAGATGTTCATCATTGGGTTCTGGGAATACCACTCTGAAGTCTGTTCCCAGACCTTCCCATCTTCTCCACCTCTTTGCAATGGAGCAAACCATACATTAGGAACAACTGTGTTTGCCACATCCAGACGTTCAAGGTCCAGTGGATTGGAATGCCCTCCTAACTGATTTAGCAAAGGGGTTGAGGCTCGCAGAACACCACTTGGCCACTGATGTCATTGAATATTATGTCAAACGCTCAGCCAAACAAGGGTCTGTTAGGGACGACAGATGCGAGAGAGGGGGGGTGTTGGCAGCAGTCAAGGCACCCAAGGACTCACAAGACAATGAAGCCAAAGAAGGGATTCAAAACGGAGAGAAGGCACAAACAGACAAAGTAGTCAACGAAGATCTGGCAAATAGGCCATCCAAAATTTCCAACCAAACCTCATTTGAACAGTGATTTTCATCACTACATTAACCTTGTAAATACCATTTTTGGATAGTTTCGACTCCATTTTGTGCAAGCCAAGGAGTCCTTGAGCTCAAGGAGCATTAGAAGTACCTACCTATCATTTTTCATATTTTTTAGACTCCATTTGAGCCCTCAAATAGGCCCTAGAAGCTAATTTTTAACTAGGTCGGACACTAGGTCTGAACAGGGCCAAAACTAGTCAAAAACTATAAACAGAGCTAGAGAGCTCATTTTTGAGGTTAGCTTGTTATATTTTTGAACCTGTATGAGAACTTTGTTGTAATAGAAGTGATTCCATTGTCTTGCTCTCTTTGTTCTTGCTGGGTGTGCGCGTGTGTGTATGTGTGTGCATGTTGGTGTGCTTCTCACTCACACATTTGTGCCTTCACTTGCTCGAGGTCTTCATACCATCCTCATGTCTTCCCGGATTGACATTAAAGGAGGTGCTACTCATCACTGAGCTACAGTTGCCAAAGGATATGTGCAATAATATGGCATTAACTATGGAGACTTTTGCACCTACTTCATGCATGAATACCATTCATACCATGGTTGCATTGGCTGCCCATCGAAGTTGAAAAGTGCATCAATTGGACATAAAAACAGCCTTCTTGAATGGTGATTTGCAAGAAGAGTCTATGTGAAGCAACCTCCTGGATTTGTTATGAAAGGGAAAGAGCATATGGTTTGTCGCTTGCATAAAGCATTGTATGGTCTCAAACAAGCTTCACGTACATGGTATGACAAAATCCATAAGCACTTGATTGCTCTTGGCTTCACATGTAGTCCGATTGAAAGCACACTCTATGTATGCAAAAATGGGGCTGATCTTATAGTGATTGTTCTATATGTCTATGACATACTCTTGACTGGGTCATGTGATGCAAAACTTGGCATTCTTATGGCTGATTTGCAGGACTGATATGCGTTAAAGAATCCTAAAGGCAAAGGACAACATGTTGATGGGCATATTAAAAAGTTTTCTACACCATCTACTTTGATTGTGAAGATAGAAGAAATTAATGTTATGTTTGATGAAGAAAGATCATGTCAAGTGGGAGAATGCCACGAGGAGTGAATTGGATTCTATTTACAATAATGGTACTTGGGACTTGGTACCTTTTCCAAAGAGCAGTAGACCTTTACCATGTAAATGGGATTATAAGTTGAAATTCATATTGGATAGTGCTTCTCCAAGCACTAATGGTTGCAAAGGTGAAGCAAAAGAATGGTGTTGATTTTGAGGAAATCTTCTCTCCAATAGTCAAGATGACTACACTATGCATGTTTCTTGGATTTGTGGCAATGGAGGACTTATAGCTACTACAAGTGGATGTGAAAATTGCTTTCTTGCATGGAGATCTTAGAGGTGAGATCTATATGGAACAAATAGAGGGCTATGTAGTTTTTGGCAAAGAGAGTCTAGTATGTAAGCTAAAGAATAACTTATATGGAATTAAAGAGTCTGGTAGACAATGGTACTAAAAGTTTGATGCTTTTATGAGATCTCAAGAATATTCTCAAAGTAGTGTGGATCATTTTCTCTACACTAAGAGATGATTAGATGGTAGCTTGATATGCTTGATAATTTATGTTGATAATATCTCAATTTCTGGGAAGTCCTCTTATAACTTGTTATCGCTCAAAAAGAAGTTGTGTTAGACATTTGATGTGAAGGATTTGGAGGATGCCAAACATATTCTTGATATGCACATTGCTTGTTATAGGAGTAAAATACATATATACTTGTCTCAAAATTAGTACATATCCAAAGTACTTCATAGGTTCAATATGCAAGGTGGAAAGGCATTGAGTACACCTTTACCTACATATGTGAAAATTAGCAAGGATGATTGCCCCAAGTCAGATGAGGAAAAGGAACTCATGACCAAAATTCCTTATCAGTTTGTTGTTGGTAGTCTCATGTATGCTATGGTAGCTATGAGACTAGACATTATTGCATTTGTAGCAGGAGTTGTGAGCAGATATATGCCCAATCCTAGCAAGAAGCATTGGGAAGCATTCAAGATGATTTTGAGATATCTGGGGTGGCACTAAGGACAAGTGTCTAGGCTTGGATAGAGGAGAGGCATCCATTATTGATTACACAAATTCTGATTATGCTAGTTGTGTCGACAATAAAAAGTCTACATTGGGGTACATTTTTCACTTTACTGGACGTGGAATCTCTTGGAGATCTCTTCTTCAAGAATGTACATCTATTTCCACTAGATAAGCACAATATGTTGTAGCTAATGAGGCATGTAAGGAAGCATTGTGGCTTTCTTGTCTTTCTCGTGAATGGGTCTACCTAAGCATGTACCTCATTTGCTTTGGTTAAGAATCTGATCTATCATGCAAAGACCAAGCACGTTGAGGAGAGTTATCACTTCATTAGATATTGCTTAGCCACTGAGTGCATTATTCTTGAGAAGCTTCATATTCCAGATAATGTTGTAGATGCTTTGTCTAAAGCTCTACCATAAGATAGATTTTGACATTGTTGTCACTTGATGGGGTTACTTGATTCATGATCTTTTAGAGTTAGTTGTACACTATGTAACATGCCCATCATGTGGGATATATAGTTTGTATACTTACACTCAGGTGTTCTTTTTAATTCTTTATTTTTTCTCCCATAGTCACTTTGGCATATTTTCCTTTAGTGGGAGAGTTTTACCATTAGTGTTTTTGTCAAAGGGCAAATGTCCACTGAACACTTTTGTATATGTTCTTTAATAAAACATATAGTGTCTTGGTCAACCATAGACTGAGAGTTTGACTACATTTTTGTGAAACCTAGGAAATCTGTGTCTGAGGTCTCCATGTACTATGTAGTTTCTATAGGTCTTTATAGAGTAGCGTGCATGTTGTCCAGAGCTAGATTTTCTACTATGAGCCTACTGATAGAGAACAACATCAAATGCATCTCCAGCATCATGAAGACTCAATCGTAAACATGTCTCCATAGGAGTGGCAATAGGCTTACAGTCTTCAAGGCCAAAACGCTGCAATAATGTGTCAATATCTTTCATTTGACACAAAGCCATTTCACCATCAACTTGCATAAACTGACTACCCAAATAGTGATGTAAATGCCCCAAATCAAACATCTCAAACGAGGCATGCAAATCAGCCTTAAAATCAGCAATATGGTTCTCAATAAGATCAGTGAGCAGCATGTCGTCAACATAGACAACAATGATCAGAAGCACATCATTAGCACGCTTAACATATAAGGTGCTTTTAGTTGGACTGTTCTCAAAACCATGTGCAATCAGATAGGCATGTATCTTCTCATACCAAGAACGTGGTGCTTGCTTTAAACCATATAATGCCTTCTGTAACCTGCACACCTGGTTTTCATGCCCTTTTTGCACAAAGCCACGGGGCTGAAAAACATACACTTCATGCAAGTCACCATTTAGAAATGTTGTTTTAATGGCCAACTGATGTACATTCCAACCATGATGAGCTGCAAGTGCACAGATGCTACGAATTGTAGTCATTTGGCAAGTACGTGCAAAGGTCTCATCAAAATCAATGGCTCTTTCCTGTGCATAACCCTTTGCAACAAGCCTAGCCTTATACCTGTCAACTATACCATCAGGCTTATGCTTCAATTTGTATACCCACTTAGTCCCAATGGCCTTCTTGCCAGGAGGCAAGTCACATAAAGACCAAGTACCATTGTTCATTATAACATCATATTCAGAATGCATAGCAGCCATCCAATTTTCTGAATTTTGTGCTTCATCAAACAAAACAAGCTCATTCTCATCACAAAGACTAGATGCAGCCATAGCATAGCAATCTGATGCAAAAGAGGCACTATGAGAGCCTGAACGAGTACGATATGACAGAGGTGCATCTAATTTGCTATCATGCAAAGTTTGCACTAGCCATTTTGGCATAGTTTTTGCCTGCTCAATATCAGCTCTCTCATCAACTAGAGCATCATGTAAATCTGTATCAGAAATGGAATAAGCTGCATCATCACATGAAACCTGCAAAGGCTGAGAAATTGCCTCATTGGGACCAACACTAGATTGTCCACCTGTAAAAAGAGGCAGCAAAGTATCATACATATCTTTGGAGCTAACAGATGTCTCCTTAGTACATGAAAGCAATGGCTGAATAGCATCTTCCACAAAAACAACATCACAACTAACCAGAATGCATTTGGTCTGTGCATGATACAGACGATAGCCTTTATTTTCAGAATTGTACCCAACAAAAATACATTTTACTCCTTTATCATCCAATTTTCTGCGATGTTGTTCAGGCACTAATGCATATGCCAAACAACTAAAAACACGCAAATGAGCAATAGATGGCTTGCAATCGTGCCAAGCCTCATATGGAGTGATAGACTACAACACTTTAGTGGGACATCTGTTAAGTACATATGCTGCACACATGACACCCTCAAGCCAGAAACTATGTGGTAAAGCCTGACTCTTGACCATACACCTCGCCATCTCCATGAGTGACATGTTCTTTCGTTCAGCAACTCCATTCTATTGAGGTGTATAAGGCAGTATACACTAGTGTTTTATCCCACGTTCAGCCAGAAATGCATTAAAATCAGAAGACATATATTCCCCCCCTCGATCTGAATGGAGGGTGCCTATTTTACATGCTAACAGATTTTCAGCCAAAACCATAAACTGTTCGAAGCACATGAACACTTCGGACTTTGCCTTCAATGGATATACCCATGCAAGCCTAGAAAAATCATCAATGAAAGTCACGAAGTAAAGATAATTTCCAAAGGAAGGTGTTTGCATAGGATCAGAGACATCACTATGTACAAGTTGCAATTTCTGAGTAGCCCGAACTGAACCATTTTTTGGAAATGAGGAATGCTGCATTTTGCCCAAAATACATCCTTCACAAACATGTTTTCCAGGTGCCTCAAGTTTGGGCAAAGGGGACAGCATTTCAGATTTCTGCAGGCATAGCAAACTAGCAAAATTTAGATAACCAAAGCATGCATGCCAAAGCTTTGCATCTGACATAGCCTGAGAATCATGTACTACACATGCCAAATCATTCAAAGATCTTTTATAGTCTTTGAGCTTATACAACCCACGACATAAAATGCCAGAAGCAATAATCACATTGCCATTTGATAGATCATGAACTGTACACCTGTCATCAATAAATTTCACAACCAAGCCAATCTTGGCTAATGCAGAAACTGATAACAGGTTCTTCTTGATCCCTGGCACAAATAAAGCATCTAACAAAGTGAAAGAACTACCATCAACAATAGTCAAAATGATCTTACCAACTCCCATAACATGATAAGAGGAGTTGTTGGTGCATGTAACAGTATTCCTTGTAGGGGCAAGCTCGAGTGAAGAGAAGAAACTACGATGGGAGGTAATATGTTTGGTTCGCCTGACTGTCAAAATACCAAACATGTGAGTCTACTGCAAACATGCACTGCTAATGAGAAGATGAGTCAAAACTGCAGACAGTAGTAAATGCCCATTCTTCTTCTTGCACAAGATTAGCAGGCTCTGTTTTTGGTGTAGAGGCCTTGAACAACTCCAACCTCTTTCTTCTTTGCCTCTTTAGCAGCCAGTTTTGGACAGTTCTTTATGATATGATCATTCCCTTTATAGTACTTGCAAAACGATTTCTTCTTTTCTGATTTCTTCTGATATTTATCTTCCTTCTTTGAATGTGCAACATTTGCAGATTTCTGCTTACTAGTTGAAGAGCTCCATTTTCCTTTGCCCTTCTGAATAGCCAAGAAAGCTTGATCTGCAACATGCATAATGGACTTGTTCTGCCTGGACTGATCTTCCTACAACAGAACAAAGACTAACTCCTCAAATGACAAGGCATTTGGATTGCCTTTCATCATTAACCAAAGAGTAGAAACAAAAATCTGATATGAATCAGGAAGACCATTCAGAACGGTCTACACAAGTGAGCTATCTAGTATAACCTCATCAACAGAAATCAAAAGTTCCTTCAAGTCTTTGATCTGTGTTAGAAAATTGTCCATAGAATCACCTTCATTCATGTGCTCACTATCTGACTGTTTTTGGAGGTAAGCAACACGAGCCTCATTCCTAGCTTGGTATAATGTGGTAAGTGTATCCCAAGCATCCTTAGCTATTGTGCAAGAGTGAATGTGAGGAATAATTGCACGTTTGATAGACAAAGCTATCAATGCATGTGCCTGGACATCTCTACCATCCCAACAAATTTGCTCTGCAGTAGGTGCAACAGAAACTGTAGCACGAACAAGAATATGCAGAATATCATCGTCTTCGACACCTTCTACCTCAGCTTCTGTACCTGTAGTTGTAGCAGTTGTAGGTGTTGTTGGAGTTAGACTTCTGCGGAAGCACGCGAACAGCACAAGGAAGAAGAAGAAGCTTGGAGCACAACACACAATACTGAATGTATTACTAGAGAATGTACAAAGATAAGTAGCCCATTAGGGCAATAGGCATATATACAAGCCGAGGGAAAAAAACCTCCTAAAGAGGGAAAAAAGTGCCCCGGCGGTCCTAGTGTGTTCACACACATCACTACCTAAATATATCAACAAATCCCCCCTGGGAGTGATGCGGTGAAAAAGGAGCTGGCACTCATGTATAAGGAAGTGCCAAGCTATGTGGAAATCACTCCACAAAAGGAAGTAAGCCCAAAGCTTTGCGGAAAGCTTCAAACTTCTCCCTAGGCAGAGCCTTCGTGAAAAGGCCTGCTATGTTCTCCTGCGTGGGCAGATATGCCAAGCTGATCTCCCCAGCAGAGAACCTCTCCCTGACATAGTGATAATGCACCTCAATGTGCTTAGTGCGAGCATGGAACATAGGGTTCCTCGCAACTGCCAATGCGCTCTGACTGTCATTGAAGATGGTGGTGGCAGAAGACTGGCCAACACCTAAATCAGCCATAAGGCATCTGAGCCACACACACTCAACAGTCGCTGTGAAAGCTGCCCTATACTCAGCCTCACAACTGGAAGTGGCCATAGTAGGCTGCTTCTTGCTCAACCAAGATATACATGAGCTACCAAGCATGAAGCAAAAACCACTGGTGGACACACGAGTGTCATAGCAACCAACCCAATCTGAGTCAGAAAAAGCATGCAAATCTGGTGGTAGTGATCCCCCCTTGGGATAAAACAACCCAAGTAGCCGAGACCACTTAAGTAGCGAAAGATGCGCTTAACCGCCTTCCAATGCGAGACTCCTAGGCAATGCATAAACCTGCTCATCTGTGAGACAGCAAACTGAATATCTGGCCGAGTAATGCATAAGTAAATCAAGCATCCAACAACCTGCTGATAGAGAACAACATCAAATGCATCTCCAACATCATGAAGACTCAATCGTAAACCTGTCTCCATAGGAGTGGCAATAGGCTTACAGTCTTCAAGGCCAAAATGCTGTAATAATGTGTCAATATATTTCGTTTGACACAAAGCCATTCCACCATCAACTTGCATAAACTGAATGCCCAAACAGTGATGCAAATGCCCCAAATCAGACATCTCAAATGAGGCATGCAAATCAGCCTTGAAATCAGCAATATGCTTCTCAATAGGACCAGTGAGAAGCATGCCATCAACATAGACAACAATGATAAGAAGCACATCATTAGCACGCTTAACATATAAAGTGCTTTCAGTTGGACTTTTCTCAAAACCATGTGCAACCAGATAGGCATGTATCTTCTCATACCAAGCACGTGGTGCTTGCTTTAAACCATATAATGCCTTCTTTAACCTGCACACCTGGTTTTCATGCCCTTTCTGCACAAAGCCACGGGGCTGAAAAACATACACTTCTTCATGCAAGTCACCATTCAGAAATGCTGTTTTAATGTCCAACTGATGTACATTCCAACCATGATGGGCTACAAGTGCACAAATGCTCCGAACAGTAGTCATACGACATGTAGGTGCAAAGGTCTCATCAAAATCAATGCCTCTTTCCTGCGCATAACCCTTTGCAACAAGCCTAGCCTTATACCTGTCAACTGTACCATCAGGTTTACGCTTCAGCTTGTATACCCACTTAGTGCCAATGGCCTTCTTGCCAGGAGGCAAGTCACATAAAGACCATGTACCATTCTTCATTATAGCATCATATTCAGATTGCATAGCAGCCATCCAATTTTCTGAATTCTGTGCTTCATCAAAAGAAACAGGCTCATTCTCATCATAGAGACTAGATGCAGCCATAGCATAGAAATCTGATGCAAAGGAGGCACTAAGAGAGCATGAACGAGTACGATATGACAAAGGTGCATCTAATTTGCTGTCACGCAAAGTCTGCACCAGCCATTTTGGCATAGTTTTTGCCTGCTCAATATCAGCTCTCTCATCAACAAGTGCATCATGTAAATCTGCATCGGAGATAGAATGATCTGCATCATTATATGAAACCTGCAAAGGCTGAGAAGTTGCCTCATTAGGACCAGCACTAGACTGTCCACCTGTGAAAAGAGGCATCAACGTATCATACATGTCTTTGGAGCTAACAGATGTCTCCTTAGTACATGAAAGCAATGGCTGAATAGCATCTTCCACAAAGACAACATCACGGCTAACCAGAATGCATTTAGTCTGTGGATGATATAGACGATAGCCTTTACTTTCAGAACTGTACCCAACAAAAATACATTTTATTGCCTTATCATCCAATTTTCTGCGATGTTGTTCAGGCACTAATGCATATGCCAAACAACCAAAAACACGCAGATGAGCAACAGATGGCTTGCGGTCATGCCAAGCCTCATATGGAGTCATAGACTACAGTGCTTTAGTGGGACACGTGTTCAGTACATATGCTGCACACATGACAGCCTCAAGCCAGAAACTATGTGGTAAAGCCTGACTCTTGACCATGCACCTCGCCATCTCCATGAGTGACCTGTTCTTTCGTTCAGCACCTCCATTATGTTGAGGTGTATACGACACTGTACACTGGTGTTTTATCCCAGGTTCAGCCAGAAATGCATTAAAACCAGAAGACATATATTCCCCCCCTCGATTAGAACGGAGGGTGCCCATTTTACATGCTGACAGATTTTCAGCCAAAACCAAAAACTGTTTAAAGCACATGAACACTTCGGACTTTTCTTTGAGTGGATATACCCATGCATGCCTGGAAAAATCATCAATGAAAGTCACGAAGTAAAGGTAATTCCCAAAAGAGGGTGTCTGCATAGGACCAGAGACATCACTATGTACAAGCTGTAAAACTGCGTAGCCCGAACTGAACTATCTTTTGGAAAGGAGGAATGTTGCATTTTGCCCAAAATATATCCTTCAAATACATGTTTTCGAGGTGCCTCAAGCTTGGGCAAAGAAGACACCATATCAGATTTTTGCGGGCATAGCAAACTAGCAAAATTCAGATGACCAAAGCGTGCATGCCAAAGCTTTGCATCTGACATAGCCTGAGAATCATGAAGTGCACATGCCGAATCATTTACAGATCTTTCATAGTCTATGAGCTTATACACCCCACGACATAAAATGCCAGAAGCAATAATCACATCGCCATTTTATAGATCATGAACTATACACCTGTCATCAACGAATTTCACAACCAAGCCAATCTTGGCTAATGCAGAAACTGATAACAGATTCTTCTTGATCCCTGGCACAAATAAAGCATCTGACAAGGTGAAATAACTACCATCAGCAGTAGTCAGAATGATCTTACCAACTCCCATAACAGGATAAGAGGAGTTGTTGGCGCATGTGACAGTATTCCCTGTAGGGGCAGGTTTGAGTGAAGAGAAGAAACTGTGCTGCGAGGTAATATGTTTGGTCGCCCCACTGTCAAAGTACCAAACATCTGAGTCCACTACAGACATGCACTACTCATGAGAAGATGGGTCAAAACTGCAAACAATAGTAAACGCCCATTCTTCTTCCTGCACAAGATTAGGAGACTCTGTTTTTGGTGTAGAGGCTTCTGCAACAACCATTCCAGCCTCCTTTTTCTTTGCCTCTTTTGCAGCCAGTTTTGGACAGTTCTTTATGATATGATCATTCCCCTTACAGTACTTGCAAAACAATTTCTGCTTTTTTGATTTCTTCTCATCTTTATCCTGGTTCTTCAAATGTGCAGCATTTGTAGATTTCTGCTTACTAGTAGAAGAGCTCCATTTTCCTTTGCCCTTCTGACTAGCCAGGAAAGCTTGATCTGCAACACGCATAATGGACCTGTTCTGCCTGGACTGATCTTCCTGCAACAGAACAGAGACTAACTCCTCAAATGATAAGGCATTCGGATTGCCTTTCATCATCAACCGAAGAGTAGAAGCAAAACTCTGATATGAATCAGGAAGACCATTCAAAACGGTCTGCACAAGTGAGCTATCTAGTATAACCTCATCAGCAGAAATCAATTGTTCCTTCAAATCTTTGATCTTCGTTAGGAAACTGTCCATAGAATCACCTTCATTCATGTGCTCACTCTCCAACTGTTTTCAGAGGTAAGCAACACGAGCCTCATTCCTAGCTTGGTACAATGTGGTAAGTGTATCCCAAGAATCCCTAGCTATTCTGCAAGAGCGAATATGAGGAATAATGGCACATTTGAGAGACAAAGCTATCAATGCATGTTCCTGGGCATCTCTGCCATCCCAACGAATCTGCTCTGCAGTAGGTGCAGTAGAAACAACAGCACGAACAGGAAACTGCACAATATCATCTTGGACACCATCTTCATCAGCTCCAGCACCAGTATTCGTAGTACCTGTTGTTACAGGTGTAACAGGACGTCTTTCAACACCCTGCACAATGTTCCAGAATCCTTTTGCAACCAATACATGTCGCATCATATAAGCCCATAATGGGTAGTTGGTACCATCCAAGTTATCCTCAACAGCCAACATACGGACTACATCACTGCTTTCAGCCATGGCCAGTGACTAAAATACCTTGATGCAGAAAATTGACTGTATCTCAAAAAGTTGAACGGAACTGCCCAGACGAGTTCTGCTAAACCTGTAGCAGACTTCGAGACGCTTATATTGGCGAACAGAAACAGGTATATACCTTGGCACAAAAAGACGAAATAGCCTACACAAGCACTATGATAGTGCGTTCGGAGGCCGAAACGAGTTCAGATTGCGATTTCGGCACCACAAAGCAAAGAAGTTTTGATCTCGAAAACACCCTGAGTATGCTCGCCAAAATTCGTATGATTCTGAGACTGCAAACGGAGGAGTGTTGACGGCACCCTAGATGAAGCGACGACCTGCTCTGATACCAATTCTTGGAGTTAGACTTCTGCGGAAGCACGCGAACAGCACAAGGAAGAAGAAGAAGCTTGGAGCACAACACACAATACTGAATGTACTATTAGAGAATGTGCAAAGATAAGTAGCCCATTAGGGCACTAGGTGTATATACTAGCCGGGGAAAAAAACCTCCTAAAGAGGGAAAAAAGTGCCCCGACGGTCCTAGTGTGTTCACACATCACTACCTAAATATATCAACAGGTGTGATAGGACATTTTTCAACACCCTACACAATGTTCCACAGTCCTTTTGCAACCAATACATGTCGCATCATATAAGCCCATAATGGGTAGTTGGTACTTATCCTCAACAACCAACATACGGAATGCATCACTACTTTCAGCCATGGCTAGTGACTAAAATACCTTGATGAAAAAAGTTGACTGTATCTCAAAAAGTTGAACAGAACTGCGCAGACAAATTCCGTTAGACCTATAGCATACTTCAAGATGCTTATACTGGTGAACAAAAATTGGTATATACCTTTGGCACAAAAGGACGAAATAGCTTGCACAAGTGCTTCAATAGTGAGTTCGAAAAACACACTAAGTATGCTCACCAAAATTCGTGTGATTCTGAGACTGCAACCGAAGGAGTGTTGACAACACCCTAGATGAAGCGTCAACCTGCTCTGATACCAATTGTTGGAGATAGATGTCTGCGGAAGCACTCGAACAACACAAGGAGGAGAAGAAGCTTAGAGCACAACGCACAATACTGAATGTATTACTAGAGAATGTACAAAGATAAGTAGCCCATTAGGGCAATAGACATATATACAAGCCGGGGGGAAAAAACCTCCTAAAGAGTGTGTTCGCACACATCACTACCTAAATATATCAACACAAATCTTGGTAGGAAGCATGTACAAACAAGATACAGAGGGTGTCTTAGCTTGTTGTGGTGAGGACGATGAGCATAGTAGTTGGTTGCAAAAAGCTCATGAAGGACTGCTAGGAAATCACTACTCTAAACAACGAACATTGCAGATTCTAAAACATTTAGGAGTGTATTGGCCTATTATGGATAGAGAAATACATGGTGGATTAAGAATTGTCCAGTGTGCCAAGAGAGACCCCTAGTGGAGCATGCTACCCTTTATCACATGTCATTAATTCTAGAATGGAGTGCTCCATTGGTAGAATTTATGAGATCAAGAACACTACCTAGTGAGGCTAGCCTAGCAAGAAAACAAAGCATGGAGCAAGAGGCTCAAGACTACGCCTTAGTAGGAGATAACCTTTATCGAAGAGGCAAAGATGGTTACTTAAGATTGTGCATTCATGAATCAGACTATTTGAAAGTCTTAGAAACTACACATAGTGGCGTTGCAAGTGGCACTTTGGTCCTGATCGAGTAATTAATATCATTCTATTCTCAGGACTTTGGTGGCCCACTCTTCATATGGATGCACATACCTATGTGAAAAGATGTGACACATGTTAACATGCACAATATCTCATAAAAAAAGATGAGATGCCTCTAAGGCCAATGCTGGGAGGACATGCATTCTCGAAGTGGGGCATAGACTTTGTAGGTCCTATTAATCCCCGAGCCAAAAACTCCCATGCACAGTACATTATTGTAGCCACAAATTACCGCACGAACTGGGTGGAAGTAAAAGCCACAACGAAGAATGATGCTCAAACACCGGCTAAGTTATTATTTGAAAATGTGTTCACCAGATATGGGTTACCAATAGAGTTAGTAAGTGATAGAGGTACACACTCCTTGAATGAAGTTATTGAAAACCTTCTCCAAGAATTCTTGGTGATTCATAAGAAGTCTGCCCCCTATCATCCACAAGCTAACTAATAGGCTGAGAGCACAAATAAGATCTTATGTAATGTATTGACAAAACTGGTAAATAATAAACACCCTGATTTAGATAAACAACTACATCATGCTATTTGGGCTTATAGAGTTTCCTACAAAACGGTACTCAATGCCACCCCATTTCAGATGGTCTTTGGATAGAATGTTGTGCTACCATTGGACTTCCTAATCCCAGCTTTAAGAGTAGCACAAGAGCACGAGTGGAATGGACATGAGTTGTCCTCTAGGACCTTTGATCTAGAATGCTTAGGTGAGACGAGGCTACGAGAAGAAGCAGGCATCTATGCAACAAAGAAAAGACAAAAGGCTTATTTTGATGCACACATCAAGGATAAAGGATTGAAAGAGGGAGATCTAGTGTTGGTCTATACACTAAAATAGCATGCTCGTAAATTGGAAAAAAGAGGATATGGACCCATGATCAGTCATAGAATTTCCACTAGTGGTGCAATTCAATTGGCCACACTAGAACAGTGCATTACATTAGAATTAGAGAACTGCATGCTCATAAATCTAGGTGCCACACATTCTCTTAGTTCTTCTAAGACTAATCTTATAGAAGAAGATGTTATAGGTGTCAAAAGCTCTATGATGCAGAGGGAGTCAATCATGGAAGAACAGGCTCGAAGGCAAGTGGATCTCTTTTCTTCTTCAAAGTCTAATGCAGCCACAGTAGTTCCACCACAAAGGCAAGCACAATAGTTCAAGACCACTGCTATATCAAATAGAAAGACACCATTCAACAATAAAGCATTTCCGAACATGAAGTAGATCTGGGTACAAAAAGGAGGACAACCACCAGCCTTGCCCCCACAATTCCCATCCACGCAATCCTACCAGACCAAAAGATGCACAAATAAACTCAGACAAGCTCACCCACAAGGACAAGTTTGGGTGCCTAAGAAATTAGCTGTTGCTCAATAAGGATAATTACAAATATCGGCACCCAAGAAGCTCTTACATGCACAACAACCTATGCTCTCCCACATGAGAAAAGTCTCAACGAAGAAGCCAAGGTGAGGCAAGGGTCAGAACCAAACATCAAGACCAAACACCGACCAACTCACCTCTTCAACAAGAGTCAGAAGACCAGTAACAATGGTATGGGTATGGAAGCCAAAAGCACTAATAGCCCCCCCAGAACCAAAGAACCAACCACATGGGATACAAAATTTAAGAAACCATCTGAAGATGAAGAAGCCTAATGTGATCTCTATGCAACTGAACATGGTTCACAAATGGATCCCTATAAGGAGGAATGATCAGTTGTCATCTCGAGGTCCAATGGACACCTCTAAGTATAGCTTGCATCTACACCCCCAAGTAACATCAGAAGCCTCGACATGTGACAACCATGTGCCTTTGGTATAACCTTGTCTTTTGCACCATTCAAGTCATGCATTTCCAAAGTATGCATTAATATAGGGCCACATTACATGGCCGTGCATGGAGACATTTGAGAGTCCCAGGCACATGAGACACATTTGACGTATCTAAATTATTTTATTGATACTAACATTCTTCTGCTTGTTTTGTGACAATCATCTCAAAAAAAAGGGGGAGAGCTTGTTCCCAAGTTTGGCTCATGGAACATGATTGAGTCATGATTAGTTGAAGATGGAACTATTGACTTCTGGGCATTTATCAATTTTGATAGAAGTGTGTCTTGGCTAGCAGATCATATTATTGCTACATTATCTAGTAGATGTCAAGAACTTGGCATGAACATGGCATCCACAACTATTTTTCCCCCTTACCATGGTAGGAGGGAAGAGCTTGAAGGTCCACAACTTGAGTGATGCTTAACTACTATATGTACCAGAGCATCCAAGGAGATATCTGCAAGGGGTAGTTCTGATACCCTGCAAGTCCTTGTATGTATACTGGGTGAGAAGACTCTTTCTTATGGTGAGCTAAAGAGAATATGTGAAACTAAGTTTGGTGTGGTTACCCAATGCTGTTTGTCAAGGAATATAAAGAAATTCAATTCTCAGTATTCGACAAATGTTGCTTTGAAGAGAGGGGAGAGGGCCAAGTGCTCAAAGAATCTCATCAGTGGACCATCAACAAGGGCATTCATCGACAACTATAGACCAGCCCATGGTCCATCACAGTGACAGGTGTACAACATGAAGAGATAAACATCGATCGACCATTCACCATGGTAAGAATCCTTACTTTGGCAACACCATAACCATGATAGATTAGGAAACCTCTTCGTCAGCATGCCCTTGAGCACTTAGCTCAAGACCTCCACTTTTTGCACCACACTTCTTCCAATGCATTTTTTGAGTATGCATGCATAGGGCCACAATACAAGACCATGCACAAAGCACATACTTTCTTCAATCCATGCACTGACACACTAACCCATCACTCATTATGGGTTACGAGTACTTGGCATGACTACTATGAATATCATCTTTGAAAGATCCAGAGGACATTAAGGTGATAACAACAATATCAACAAAGCAATCCACCACCGATAACTGCTACAAATCAACATGGGCAACCTCTTTTGAGCACCTGACAACTTTTGAAAGCTCACAAATATATCTTCATGCAAGAATCCAAGGATGAAGTACATACCAAGGGACTACAACTTGCAAAGACTCGCATGGACAAATGAAGAACCGGACAACCGACCCTACTACATTTGCAAGATAGACGGCTCTTGTTCATACAGGATGGACACAACCTCTCAAAGCGCTACATGGAAAAACCCCTATAACAAGGGTCTGTCAGGGATGATAGACTCGAGAGGGGGGGAGTGTTAGCACTCAAGAACAGGAACGAGATGCAAGAACATGTCAAAGAAGTGGACACACAAGAAGAAGGAGCAAGTAGAGAGCTCCAAAAAGAACATGTCAAATTTTCAGGAGGAATCCCTATAAAAATAATGATTTTCATCACTAAAAGCCATTGTAAATACCATTTCATATTTTGTAACTCCATTTTGTTCAAGCAGCTTGAGGAGTATTAGAAGTATCATCCTACCAATTTTCATAATTTTTAGACTCCGTTTGAGCCCTCAAATAAGCCTTGGAACCTAATTTTTAACTGGGCGAGACACTAGGTCTGGACAGGGGCAAAACTAGTAAAAAAAACTATAAAAAGGGCTAGAGAGCTCATTTTCAGGGTTAACTTGTTGTAGATTTGAGCTTTTCTATGAGAACTCTTTTGTAATCAAAGCTTTCCATTGTTCCTCTCTTTGCTCTTATCGTGTGCACATGTTTGTGTGTATGGGTGTGCATGCTTGTGTGCTTTCACTCACACACTTGTGCTTTCACTCGCTCATGGTCTTCATACCTATCCTCACGTCTTCGCAAATTGATAAGTAAAGGAGGTGATATTCACGCTTGAGCTACAGACACTATTATGAGTGTGTAAGGAAGACACCACCTCTCCTTCAGTATAGGCAAAGTATAAATTGAGTAGATTCTCAATGAGGAAGGTGTGGACCCACACTTTATCGAAACACTCCAACTTCTGATTGAATCACTAGGAGTCACTGAAGTAGTTTACACCATGCTACAAAAGCCCAAACCTTGCTATGATCAATGACATGTGGAGACTCAAGCACACATGGCAAAAACATCCTGGTCCTTGTATCTAAACATGAAGCAACCACAATGCAAGAGGCTACCTTAACTACAACCATTGATCTAACAATGAAAAAAATTGTTCAGATATCTCCGAACTCACCTCAACAACCTCCATCCCCTCCTACCACGACTGATATACATATTTCCATTAAAACCATTGCCATCATGGAAACCAAAGAACACATCTACCAAACCCCTCCCCATCACCAACCCCATACAGAACCCATCACCTCCACACTATCTTTTAGCTTTCGCAAACTGTGTACTCAAGTCAAGAAGACTCAAGGACTTGTGTCAATGAGACTGTACCTCGTTTGCAACACAAGTGCGTATAGTGGGAAATTAACACACCTTTAAATGTCAATCTGATCGAACGACCTAACCAAGTGTATGAGGACATGTGCACACATGATGGAAAATGAAGTGGCTCAGCTGCTATGCATGAGAAAAGACTAATCCACCTCTCAAACTCACTGAAAAACTGAAGATGTCTGTCGCGATACCTCTTGCAATAGTTTTCAGAAAATCAAGGATTTCTCCCAGCTCCGAAATTTGAATATAGTCAATAGGTACTCATTTCGAAGCTCTCAATGAGACACATCTATTGGAAGTGATTTCACTTGATTCTGACAACCCTGCTTCAATTTATGCCTAAAATAGTGAATGGCGGGAAGCACCCATACTCACGTCACAACTCCTACAAGCTCACACACACACTACAGTAGCTCAAAAACAGTGGAGAGGGGTAGATAACAGTCCTACACACACATTCCAAGCATTACACATACATACAAGATCAAAGAGAAGATGGAAATCTGCAAGAAAGAGGCAAATTCGAAATTTTGAGAAGCTCCTTCTTCACAATGACAAAAAGTCTCTACAAAGAGTCACAAAGTGACTTATATACATGTGCCCTAAGTTTGGTCCTTCCACACAAGAGACCGGCACTTTATTACTAAAAAGTGAATTTCCTACTAATTTACAAGGGATATTTTACAACAAGTTGGGATTATGCATCTAGAGGACTCCTCTATTGCATTTACATGGCTTTGAGGGAATTCTCTAAGACCTCGAAGAAGAAAAATTATGCCCATTAATTTGAAAATTTTGGGGCTCTTCTCTTGTGCTCCTTTGCTTTTGGGGCTCTTCTCTTGTGCTCCTTTGCTCTGCAACACTCTCCTCCTCTTTGTCTCTGTCGTCCCTTGACAGGCTTTACTTCTTGTCTTCAGCTTGTTTAAGAGGTCTGAATGCACGCACCCAACGGTCGAAGCGGCACCAAGGACTGTCAAAGAATTTATTATTTTATTCGATGTAAGTCCTTTGCTTCTGTTTTCCCCTTGATATCCCGTACATCACAATTCTGGGTTGCTTCATCCAGTCGGGCTACCACACACGCCACCAGTGACTAGGAATGTGTTGTCCTTAGTCACCTCTTTCTAGCTTTTGGTCTTTTGATTTGTCCTGGTTGCACACATCTGACCCGGTTGTATTGTTCTGAGCCTGTTTACTTTGTTGACAACGCACGCTATCAGCGGAAGGATTATTACCTGCCAAATATTGTCTTGCACTTCTTCATGTATGGTTCCTGGCCCTGGTCCGTCCTTCCCATGAAATGTCCTGGTTCTGATTGATCTTTAATTCCAATTCTCAGGACCTGGATGATTCGCGTTGTTGCCTAATGCGTGCCCCTGCGGGGCTTTGGGCAGAGGGCGGTTCTTCTGTATATGCTCTTCATTCTTTATTGAGCCGTTTTCGACTTTGATCTTCTTCTTCTTCTTTTCTTGCTTGATTCCCCTTCCACACATCCCTCCTCCTGAACTCTATCGTCCTCGACAAGCTTTTTGTGGCGACGTGTATAGGTTTGTATGACTGCTTGCTCTCTTTGGTTTAGAAGATTAGCATGACATATCATAAATTCCTTCCACTGTGTTGACTTCACTCCATCCTCTGGTGCTTGTCGATGATCCGCAAAAAAACTCGTCTCATAAGCAACCAGACGTGCATTAAGGTTCGTAGTCATTTTGAGAAAAAATTCTGAATCTATTTCGAAGAAGCCAGTGAAAAATGCTTCTTCAAAATTTTGCATATATGTTGATGGCAAGAACATAATTTGAGAATAATATGCCATAAGTGTTAAGCGGCTTGGAATAGTAGATAGATAAAAAATGAGTGCTTCGGATCCTTGCGTAATGCTGATGAAATTCAAAAAAGTATATTTTGCGTGCTGGAAGACTTTGATTATTGTTAGTAGCATACTGAATATTTTATTGGTCATTTTAACTACTAACTCCGGGACCGTAGCGTACGTGGCAATCCAAAATTCCATTGTTTTTACCATATACTCTTCCGTTGGTAGGTAATTATGAGGCAGACTAGGTAACAATGGGTAATTCAGCCATTGATTATTGATGCTTCCCTGGCGCTGTCCTTCCCAAAATTGCAACCAGGAGCGTCTGCGGGGTACTGGGCAAAAAGATGGGTTTACCTGAAGCACATATGGTGATGCTTCCCACTGTACCCGCCGTGTTGGATTCTTTTCCAAAACTTTGCGTCTCCAAATGGGATCAACCTTCTCAAATTCTTCTTGGGTATACTTGAATGTATCTTGGCTGAAGTGGAGATTGTGGTCCGGATCTTTATTTGTCGTAGTCTTTATATATTGTCGCGTTTGTTCTTTAAGCAGGCCATAGGGTACACTGAAATGCTTCAAAATCTGGTCCAAGTTTTTGCTTTCTACCTTAGCTTCCTTCATTACTTGAATGATTTCATCTTCAAATTCAGCCGTAAGCTGGGACACCAGTAGTGCCCTTTCCGATCGATTCAGTTCTGCAATGTTTCGATTATTATGTTCAATGTGGACCTCCTGTGCCTCCCTTATCGGTGAATGATATGAGGGGGGAGAGAGAGGACGTATCTCAGTCTCCACAGTAGCCTCTACGGATTTTGGAACTACTGGTTTCCCCTCAATTGTTTGCTGTGCTAATTGCTCTTGAAGCTGTTTAATCAATTCATCTTTCTGCTTTATTTCTTCAGTAGCCTGTGCAATAGTATCCTTGTGTTTGAGAAGTTATTTCGCAATGATATCAAGATGATCTATGTCTTCTTTACATTGCAAGAGATAACGATTCTCAACTTTTTTCCATTTAGATCTAAGAGCTGCAGTGTCATCCATGCACCTCTTTTCCCATTATGCAATGGTGAGTTGCTCCTTCTTGAGCTGATCTTCATACTTAGCTATCTTTGTCTCCAATCCTTTGATATCTTTTTCTGGTCTTTCTTGAACGTCCATTGGTTGATCACTGAGAAGGGCGGTCATGAGCTCTTTATTTCGATTTCTTAAGTTTTCTGCTTCCTCCATGTATACCTTGATCTATGATTCCAGTATTTTGCTCCTGGTAGTCATTCGTGCCTTCTCAGCCTCGCTAGCTTCATATTTTGTTTGTACTTCTTGCAGTTGTGCTCTTAATCTTTCGTTTTCTGACATTAAATCAATGCACTGCTTTTTTGCTTCTTGGACTTCTTTTTCTTTGTTTCTGATGTGCTCTCTTTCTAATTTCAATTCTGTCGAAAGATCTTTACTCTTTTCTTGAAGCTCGTGCTTGTCCTGCATTGCTTGATCATAGTTTTCATTGGCCTCAAGCATTAGTTGTTGTGTGTCTAGTGCGGCTCGGATCATGTCTTGTACAATAGGCTTGAGTTGGGCAATGTCGACATTCAACCAAGTCCTTGGTATGCTCGGAGCTTCGTCGGTTTGCAGATCTTTTCCCTGCTCCACATGGATGGTTTCGTTGTGTGGTTGTCTAATTTGTAGATGTACTTGTGGTTCGTTTTCTTCTTTATACACATCAATAGCTTTTGTGGCACTCCCTTGAAATGTGACATCCATGGGGGAGGGTTCTACCACAACCCTTATCGGTGTGAAGGGTTCGTCTTCTTTGACTCTCTCGTCTTGAGATTCTTTCTTTGGCATCTTTATGGATATCTCGCGCGGGGTTGTGGCCTCCTTGATATGATTAGTGGAGGTCTCATTAATTTTTATTACATGCATACCTTCTTTGTTGGCGACTATGCCTTCGGTGTTGAGCTCTTGGTGGGTAGAGTTGTTATCCACCTTTATGTCCTCTTCTTCATTGTACTTTACGGCATTTAATTCCACCCATTGTCCATCATCCTTTGATTCACTTTGAATATCCACATTTAATAGTGAGGTGTCGGGTTCTACTTGTGCATCCGAGGATGAGCTTGAATTGTCCAACCCTATCTCTCGATAGCGATGGACTTTGGTGAGCTTCCTTTTTGCCTCTCTCTCTTGTTGAGTTTGCTGATAATGATGCCCTTGTAAAGGTAAATTGACTTGTCCTTCTGTATATTGGTGCGTTTCTTCCAGGGCCCTATTTAAGTCTTCCACTGTAATTGTTCTTTGCTCTTCAATTGTTGTCTTCGGAAGTAAGTGTGTCCTTTTGGTGGCTGGAACTTCCTCTTCTGCTTGCTTGACTTCCCTGAGTCTCTTTGTGCCTCTCATTCTGGGTTGAGAGCTAGTTTCTGCCTCTTCCACAATCTTGACTCCTCTTTTCTTTTTAGGAACAATGGCAACTTTGGCATACTTCGCCATGGAAGTTGATGATGGCATTTCTTGCAGGTGCTCTCGAATACCTAAGGCATGGTAGATCAATATCGTCAGAGCCACACTGCCATTGAGGAACTTTTTATTATTTGGGAGAGCAGTTGAACAATAATCTTTTGAGGGGCCGTGTACCGGTGCATATTCGGGAAGCAGAAGTGTTGGTGAATAAGCCTCACTTCCTCTTCTATGTCCACCCTGTTAATGTCTGTGAATGTTTTGGTCTTTGCACCACGACTCTCTTCTTTTACCACGGTAGTTCCATCCTTTTCCCATCCAAAGGCTTCTTTAATCAAGTCATGCGTAAATTGGATGACTACCCATTCACCTATTTTATCCATCACTCTAGCCTCAGGCACTAAGGGATCATGCAGTGCTGGCTGTAAGGTATTCATGACTTGCTATGTATACAGATGGTGGGAGTCACGTAGCTTAAAGGCGTCATTTATGCCTTTAAGTGGGAGGTTGTTGGGGTAATAGGCTCTTCTCCTTGGAGATAGCGTTCATCTCGTTGTCTTATCCATCTTTCCTTTTCTTAATGCGTTCTAGGGCTTCTTGTCGGTCCTCCTCTCTAATCCATTCTTCCTCTTTCTTCCTATTTTGAGCACCTACTAAACGTGCTAGCATTTGATCCGTCAATGGATCCATGAACCGTTTGACTCTGCATCCACTCATGTAGTTAGGAAGAATGTCTCCATCTAGAGTGGCTAGATTAACTGCTCCACTAGTAGAGATTCTTTTGATGATCAGAGGTCCATATCCATGTTTTTGTAACTTCTTGGCATGTTGCTTTAAGGTGTACACCAAGACTAAGTCTCCCTCTTTAAGTCCTTTGTCTTTTATATGTGCATCATAATATGCCTTTTGTCTTCTTTTAGCTGCATAGATTCCTGCCACTGCTTGTAATCTAGTTTCATGTAACTTCTCGATTTGGTCGAGTTGTTGGGATAACTCATGTCCGTTCCATTCATACTGTTGGGCTACTCTCAATGTTGGGATTAAAAAATCAATTGGCAAAATTGGTTTCTGCCCGTACATTAAATTGAATGGGGTAGTTCCAATGGCAGTCTTGTATGCTACTCGGAAGGCCCGAATTGCATGATGCAATTGTTTGTCACAATCAGACCTCCCATTATTGACAATCTTTGTCAATACAGTACATAACACCTTGTTGGAACTTTCCGCTTGACCATTGGCTTGGGGATGGTATGGGGATGATTTTTTGTGAATCACTAAAAATTCATTCATTAGGGATTCTATTACTTCATTAAGGAAGTGCGTTCTTTGGTCACTCACAATCTCAATTGGTAATCCGAAACGAGTGAATATATTCTCAAAAAGGAATTTAGCAGTGGTTTGAGCATCGTTCTTTCTCGTAGCTTTTGCTTCTACCCATTTGGTCAAATAATCTATGGCTACTATGATGTACTCATCATGTGATCCTTTGGCTGGTGGGTTGATGGGTCCTATGAAGTCGATACCCCATTTGGAGAATGCTCTCGCACACACCATAGGTCTTAATGGCATGTCATCTCTCCGAATCGGGTATTTAGCCCTTTGGCACGTTTCACAGCTTCGTACATACGTCTCCACGTCCATATGTAGAGTTGGCCACCACAAGCCGGCGAAGAGGATCATTTTGACAGTTCTCTCAGCTGAAAAATGACCTCCTATAGCACCTGCATGTGCCATCTCTAATATGGGTAGATACTCTCCTTCATGCACGCATAATCGTAATTGGTTATCTTTTCCTCTCCTAAACAATTGTTTTCCCACAAGTACATAATCCTTGCTCATTTCTTCTAGGGATCGTCTTCTAGTTAAACTTATTCCTTCCTCATGCTCTCTGCTCTTTAGGAATTTAACCAATGTTTTACTTCAATTGGGTGCTATGGTTGAAAAAGGTATGGACATATGATCCTCTGGGGTTGTCTCCTGGCATTCTGCACAATTACTCACGTAGTCATGGACATCCTTGGGGGCATGTCAGGCCAATACACTCCTAGTCTTTTTAATTCCTGGATGGTTCCATGAGTCCCTTGGTGTGTTCTCCATTTGTTCACATGTGCTTGCTCAATTAGTTTCTTTTGTTCATCCTCCTCAACACATCTTAGCAATACTCAATTGGGTTCCTTATAGTACACACTCCCAACAATAATGTGCAAATTTCTTGATTGGAGAATTTCCTTTTTGCTATCCTTATTGATTGAGTGTTGTGGGCCATGGGTGAGTATAGGAATTAATTTCTCTGCCCACTTCGGACAAACTTCCAGATTGAACAAATAAGTATCTAGCAGATCATCGGGTACTCCACTTGGCGGTTCTCCATGGGTTAACCTAGAAAGGTGGTTGTTAGAAGATGTATTTTTTGAAGCATTTTGGATGAAAAATAATTGTAAAATGACAAAAACTTGTAAAAATATTTATGCAACTGATGTAAAAATAAGGAAGAGTCTTCCTTATGTAGAATAGAATTTTATGTAATTTTTCTAGAATTTTTGGAAACTCCTAGATAGCATATTTTTAGAATAATAGAGGAAAGGACCAAAATTCAAGTGTGAAAAAGGACACTTGAAAATGTATATAAGACAATTTCCTCTATTATGAGGGGGTTGGTTGATCATTTGTTTACATGCTATCCAAGTGAATAGAGAGAGTTTCCTGCTGAAAATCGTGTTTCTCCTCTTTGTGTGGTTTCTTTGATTTTGTTGAGTCTATTCTTTGTGTATCCATGGAGATTTGTGAGCTTCTATTGTGTAATTCTATTGAATGTGTATGAAGAGAGCTGAATACTGATGTGCTGAGTGATAAGTTGATGAAGAAAGGTGCTGGAGATGAAAATCGTCTGTTTTTACAGAATCACGATTGTCTCGTCTGTATGGTCCAGGTAATATTTTTGAGTTTTGACTTCATAATTGTGTTCTGCTGAGAAAATAGCATGCAATAGACACCAAGATTATGGAAAATGGTGGAGATTTGCTCAAGATAATCTAAACCCTAGAAATTCCTCTTCATTTTCACTATTCTCAG
This sequence comes from Ceratopteris richardii, assembly GCA_020310875.1. NCBI lineage: Eukaryota > Viridiplantae > Streptophyta > Polypodiopsida > Polypodiales > Pteridaceae > Ceratopteris > Ceratopteris richardii. Next base: position 92,459,237 of record CM035436.1, read on the forward strand.
AAATCCAGCCATTATTCTCTTATTTCTTGGAATCTATCATCTAGAAGGGGCTGTGGTCTCTTGAATACTTCCAGGATTGACAAAATAAAGATGTATTGTTAATTCTTTATGCTAAATGATTGGAGAGGACAACTCCAAAGATCAATAACAAACATTTTTTGGCGCCGTTGCCGGGGAGTATTTCAAAAGCTTCATTGAAGTTGGACCTTGCTGGATCTTCTGTTGTTGATGGTAATGAACACATGGAAAAGGTAACACTCTTTAATCAAGAAATGTGAACATGAAAAGGTAGATGTCTTTGTTTGTCTTTTGGGAAAAGAAAGAAATAGATCATCTTTTAGAATTGGAAGTGCTAAAATTTTTGTAAATTGATAGTTGCTCATCTCATTTTTTGAAGATAAAGTGCAGGTGTGTGAAAATTTTGAATCAAGAAAGCTGAAGATTAGGTAACATGTGTCTATTCTTGCATTTTTAGAGTGCTTTTTGACCAAGTACTAGGCAAAATTGTTGATCTTGGGAAGATAACATGGTTGCATTAAGGAAAAGTCAAGTAAAGTAGCTAGATGCAAGTAGAAAAGATTCATTTGTTAACCAAGTCAAAGCATTAATCTTGAGAAAAAAAGCTGATTTGCATTTTGAAGAAAAAAAAATGTGTTGAGTTTATCTTTGCAAAAATTGATACTTGCATTTCATAGCACAATTTTTCTTTTAGGAAGTTTTCTCATGAACTGTTTTGATAGCCAAGGCATAAGAGAGTATAACCAATCAAGGAACACAGGATCAATAGATCACCAAACAAGAAACCCTAAGTGAAATGTTTACCTTAATTTAGGGCAAAATACTAAAAAAAATTCATAAAATTCATTAAAAACAATCAAACAAATTTCTTTTCTTCTTAGGAGGTTGGACTGAAGCTTTGTTGAGAAGAGTAATAGGGACCAAGTGAAAGAAAAACAAAAATTTGTCAAAAAAATTAGAAAATTGGAAAAACACGATTCTCTGCACAAGATCGCGATTTTATGAGTAATGTTGTGATTTTGATGCAAAAGTACAGGAGTCTGTTGAATTGCAATTGGTAGAGGGTATTGAAGGGGAACAAGAGAAAAGAATACTCAAATTTGCACAAAATAAGAAGTGCAGAAAAAACACGATTTTCTGCACAAAATTGCGATTTTCTGTAAAGAAATTTTCTGGAATTTTCAGCAAATTTGGGTTTTTGGAGAAAGGTAATTGCAAGAGATTTCATCAAGATTGGGTAAGTACACTATAAAATCTTGGAATTGAAAGAAAAACTCATTTGAGTGAGTGTGAGAGAGAGTGAGAGCAAGCAAAAAGTCGCAATTTTTTGCATCCAAGTATTCTGAAGAAATTTTCAATCAAGCAAGCAAGGTAAGGGGTCTCAATATTATTTTCTTGCATTTCTTTACATTCTGGTGATCATAAAAAGCAGAAAATAGAAGATATTAGAAAAAGCACGGAATCGCGATTTTAGAGTTCTGGGATTTTTGTAACAAAATGAAAAGTTGTTAGTAAACACTTTCATTGCATGTTAAGAAATAGACATGGCGATTCTATAGGTGAAATAAAACTTTAAAAATCTATATCTAAATTTTTTTTTCAAAAAATTGATCAGAATCGCGATTCTGTAGTCAAACACAAAATTGCGATTCTCTGATCAAAGGACAAAATCGCGATTCCCAGAACACGATTTTCATAAGAAAATCGTGTTATTTACAATTGTGAACAATCACGATTGTCTGCGAACAAAATCGTGAAAAACACGATTTTGAGTAGAAAATCATGGAAAACACGATTTTGAGCACAAAATCGTGAAAAACACGATTTTGAGCAGAAAATCGTGAAAAACACGATTTTGATCAGAAAATAGTGGAAAACACGATTTTGAGCACAAAATCGTGGAAAACACGATTTTGAGCACAAAATCGTAAAAAACACGATTTTAAGCAGAAAATCGTGGAAAATACGATTCTGAGCAGAAAATCGTGGAAAACACGATTTTAAGTAGAAAATTGTGGAAAACACGATTTTAAGCTGAGAATCGTGAAAAACACGATTTTAAGCAGAGAATCGTGAAAAACACGATTCTGAGTAGAAAATCGTGGAAAACACAATTTTGAGTAGAAAATCATGGAAAACACGATTTTGAGCACAAAATCGTGAAAAACACGATTTTGAGCACAAAATCGTGAAAAACACGATTTTAAGCAGAGGATCGTGAAAAACACGATTCTGAGTAGAAAATCGTGGAAAACACGATTTTGAGCAGAAAATCGTGGAAAACACGATTTTAAGTAGAAAATCGTGGAAAACACGATTTTAAGCTGAGAATCGTGAAAAATAGGATTTTAAGCAGAAAATCGTGACAAACACGATTCCGAGTAGAAAATCGTGAAAAACACGATTCTGAGTAGAAAATCGTGGAAAACACTATTTTGAGCACAAAATCATGTTTCTAACCGTGAAAAACACGATTTTGAGTAGAAAATCGTGGAAAACACGATTTTGAGTAGAAAATCGTGAAAAACACGATTCTGAACACAAAATCGTGAAAAACACGATTCTGGACAGAAAATCGTGAAAAACACGATTCTGAGCACAAAATCGTGAAAAACACGATTTTGAGCAGAAAATCGTGAAAAACACGATTCTGAACATTGAAGTGAGAAAATTTTTTGAATGATCCTTAGATCTGGGAACAAATTAAACACATATACTAGGCAAGACTTAGGAAGGAAGGAAGGAAATAGAGCCAGTGGAAGGGCAAGTGCAAAAAAGAAATCTAGGGCAAGAAAACATGGAAAATTTAAACGAAACAAATGAGCCCATTGAAACTGGGGATTATAGAGATATCCTCAAATACATGTATACAAATAGGTTTGGAACCTATGTATATCAGGATGGAATGCATAAGTTTCTCATTAGATTGAGAAACTTAGAAGTTCCCCTAAACATAACACCAGTAGCTCAATTCAAAGATGGTAGGTATGAGGATAGGCAAGGATGTGTATACATCTTCTCCCAAGACCCAGAAAATTCAAATGACTTAGGGCAATGTGCTGACAAAGGACCTTGGGAACATAATCTAGGACAATCAGATCTACCAAGACCACATGAAAACTACACTAGTACTGAGAAACAACAAGGGAGGAGAACACATGCTTCCCCAAATCCTTTTGAAAAAGAACCAGAAGGATTTAATGAATTTTCACTAAGAAGAAGACATCATTGGCAACCTCAGGGTAGAATGCTTAGACCATATCAAGTAGCCAAATGCATGAAAAATCAGTATGAAGGGTATTCTGATCCTCATGCTCATGCTGCAGAGTTTAGGCAATTAATTAGGGCTGAGGAAGTGGAAGATTACAAAGTCCAATTTGAAGCATTTGGTCTAACCCTAACTGGACCTGCATTATCTTGGTTCATCCCTTTGAGAAAGGAAATGTACCTAGATATTGAATCCTTCCTAGAAGCCTTCATTGGGGAATTCTCTAAGACTGGAATAAAACATAGCACAGCCACTCTGATACACAGTTTTAAACAACAAAAAGATGAAAATGTCAGAGAGGCAGCCAGGAGATTTAAGCAATACATTGATAGATGTCCTAAAGAAGAAGTACCGTCCATGGCAAGACAAGTATCCCTATTCATAGAAGGATTAAGAAGTGCTCAATTAAGGACCCTAGTGTACTATAGGAGATGCCCTGATCTAGGAGCTTGTGTAAAAGAAGCAATAGATTTGGAAGATAACAGAGGCCAAGATCTGTTAGCATTTGATCAACCCAGATCAATTGAAGATAAAATCCCACCAGCAGAAGAATTGGCTCAGGCCATTGCTAAAGCCCTAGAGGTAAGCACCAAAACCAATTTGATAAACTCCAGGTTAAACACAAATAAAAAATGCTACAATTGTGGAGAAAGTCATTTGGTACAACAATGCCCTTATCAAAAGCCTCCACATTTGCAAGATAGAAAAACACTCAAATATTGTACACTAGAGAGGAAATGGACAAATCATACCAGGGAGGAATGCTTCTATAATAAACAACCCATAAAGGAGAGAGATTATGGGAGCCAAAGAGAATCAGGATATATTGAGCAACCAAGACCTGTGCTGGGGCAACAACCTCCTATACCAACAAATGTGGTACCAATCAAATACACACCAATAGAGGAGGGAAACTCAAGAACAAAGTCACCATACAAGGAGGATTATTAATGGAACGAAGGATATCAAGAAGAATGGGAAGGTTATGAATTAAGAGAACCAGAATTACAAGCCCTAGACTTGGGAAATGGAAGAATTGAGATGGACACTGCCACTTTCATGTATATAACCAATAATTATATGTCCAATCAAAAACCTCAATTCAAAGGGGGACCAAAGATAACTTGTTATAGGTGTGGGGGAGAACATTTCATTAGAGACTGTCCACAACCTCCTACATTAAGAATAGAAGGAGCTTATTGCAAGGATTGTGGCAGGGAGCGTTTGATAAAGGATTGCCCAAAAAATCCTCAAAAACTACAAAACACACCTAATAACATACCACTAAAAGCAGTCAATATCATGGAGCAAGAAGAATTGAGTGACATTGACCAAGTGAATGTAAATGCTATAACAAGGTCACAAACAAAACAACAAAGAACAACTAAGGAACAAAATGAAGGTTCAATCTCAAAGGTGAAGAAAAATAGACAAAAAGGAAAATGGGAAAGGAAGCAAAGAATGGGTAAAAATTTGGAAGAAGAAAATAGGGAACAATCAAACAATACTTCTCCTCAAAAGACACAAACCCAGTTGGAGATAGGAAATTCACAAAGTCTAGACACTCTAATAAAAGCATACAAGGGAAGAATTCAAGAGGGACCAAGCCCTGCTGATCATACAATGGCTTATCCTATGCCAGACTTAGAACATGAAAGGATGCAGAAGTGTAAACAAATCATACGGGAAGTGCAACTCAAAATGGGGGAAGTAGACAATTCTCAAAAAACAGTTGAGGAATCTGAGACAACAAAAACAAGAGAAAATAGTATTAAGGACGAAAACCCACAAGTAACATTCCAGGTGAATATAGATAAACAATGTACAATTCTATATCATACCACATGGGAAGATTTAATGAAACAAAATCCTCACTTACAGAATCAAATGAAATAGGAAACAACACCAGAAAATCTTCACCCACAACTACAGGAAATAAAGGAGTTGTGGTATATTCCCATTGATAAGATAGGAGGATATTGTGAAGGAGAAGAGGGAAACTCAACCTTAAAAATACAATTTGGTAGAAACCAGGCCAAAGCTATTCTGGATAGTGGATCAGGAGTGGCCATCATGACTAAACAAACTTGGGAGAAATGGGGAAAAAATGAACTATTACCCACCAAAATGAGATTGCAACTTGCAGATGGACACATAGAAAAACCCCTGGGAATATGGCAAAAAGTGATTGTGGACATATGTGGAATAGAGATAGAACATACCTTTGCTATAGTGGAATTCCCACAATCCACTTCATATGAAATTATCCTAGGAAGACCATTTATGAGACAAATGCAAATTGTGCAAGATTGGGGTAATGATTGCTTATACCTGCAGAGCAAAGGAAGAATAACCAAAGTAAATCTAAGAAATGGGCACTACTGTGACATATCTCCTCAAGAATGGTATAAAATACATCAGAATCAAGAGTTGAGTGAGGAATCAGAAATGGAAGACCAGGATGAAACTGAATCAGCAGTATGGAAGTGCAATATGATAAGAAATCTTACCAATAGAAAAAGGAGATTGAGAAGAGAAGATTGTATGGAAGGAAGGAAGTTACAAGATGAGAACTATGTACCACAACAATTCAAAGATGAGGAATTTGAGCCCTATGGGTGGAATCAAATTTTGGCTACCATGGATCTAGCCAGTGATGAATATGTAGGAGTGGAATTTCAAAATGAAGAAGGATATGATGTCTTTCACATTAGAATACAAATGATAAATGTATCCGGAACAGAAGAGGACAAAGAAGAAGAAATGATATTAGAAAAAGGGAAGACACAATTTTTGAAAGAAGTAAAAGCTGAAGATGCTATCAAAGACAAAATCTCAGGCAAATATAAGAAAAACAAACATAGGGAATTAGAAGAAAATCAGGAGGATGAGAAGAAGAAAAGGGAAACAAACAAAGATCAACAGTTTGATGTACCAGCAAATTTCAAGACTTATGAAGTAGAAAGCAGACTACTTCTCAAGAGGAAACCAAAGAGGGAAAAGAAGAAAGGTGAGGCTTATGATAATGAGGAACAAACTAAAAAGATCATGATCACTCAGGAAGAGGGAGAAGAAAGACATATTGTAGTGGTTGATGACGTGACATCTCAAGAAGAGGAGGCACTAAGAAACTTGGCAAGAAACTATAGGGATGTGTTTGCTTATAGCTATAAGGATTTGAAAGGTATTGATCCTAAAATCTGTGAGCATAAGATTCCTATTACACCTGAGGCAAAACCTAGCAAACAGAGACATTACACATTCAATGATAAATACTCTGCTAAAATAAAGGAAGAAATTGACAAGCTTTTAGCTGCCAATTTCATCTATGAAATAGAGTATACAAAATGGATATCTCCTATAGTTGTGGTACCAAAGAAGAATGGGAAACTTAGGGTATGCATTAACTTGATGTTGATATATTTAGGTAGTGATGTGTGTGAACACTCTAGGACCGCCGGGGCACTTTTTTCCCTCTTTAGGAGGTTTTTTTCCCCCGGCTTGTATATACGCCTATTGCCCTAATGGGCTACTTATCTTTGTACATTCTCTAGTAATACATTCAGTATTGTGTGTTTGTGCTCCAAGCTTCTTCTTCTTCCTTGTTTTGTTCGCGTGCTTCCGCAGACGTCTATCTCCAACAATTGGTATCAGAGCAGGTCGTCGCTTCTTCTAGGGTGCCGTCGACACTCCTCCGTTTGCAGTCTCAGATTCGCACGAAATTTGGTGAGCATACTCAGCGTGTTTCCGAGATCAAAACATCTTCGCTCTGTGGTGCCGAAATCGCGATCTGAGCTCGTTTCTGTTGGGGCTTCACTCACTAATTAGGCATGCATATATGAAGACATATGGAGACATATGATGGAGGAAAGAAGAAGTGAAGAAAAGACCTACAGAAAATCAAGCCTAAGTGAAGGGACAATTTCACTATTGTAAATTAGTGCAAAATTAGAGTATAGATTTGTAATTGATCTTTAGAACTTACGAGTTCAAGTCTAGATGAATGTAAACCATAGGTATATAAGTTAATTTGAGTCAGAAACATGTATGAGAGAGAACTCAATTTTGTAGTTTGAGGGAGTAGAGAAAAGTCGTGTAATTTCTGAGAGAGATGGTGAGAGAAAACTTCTGAGTCTGATAGAGTTTTCCATGGCTGTAAGCAAAATTAGGCCAAGCCATTTTGTACACACCTTCTCTGATAATCAACACATGTTTGTGTAGAAGCATTGTGTCTAATTCCTATTGTACATTGAGTCTCAAGTCATTTCATATGACTATGAAAGTTAGTTGACAGTTACGACTTTTCTGGTGCACATTTGACTGATCTTCTGAAGGTCAGATCTCGAAGCATGGTGTAAAGTTTTTGGTAAGTGATAGCTCGTTGGAAAGCTATAATCCTCAACTACATTTGGTCAAAAGATCTTTGAGAAACGGGACGCGTACTCAGAGAAATCAGTTTAAGAGTGAAGGTATGTCAAATCGATGAAGTAAACTTTCAGTTTTCAGACATAGTGAAAAGATTGGTACAAAATCAGAGGTTTGTGAAGTTATTGCTTGAAAGTTTTGTTTGTTATGTGTTGCTTAACACTAGTAAGAACTTCTCTCAGCAAGTAATCAAAAGATTTGGCAAAGATTGAGCTAATACAGGTCAGATTGAAGGATTGAAGAAAAGGCGCAGATTTCTGTGAAGTGAAATTTTGATTTTCACTAAGTTCAGAGATGAAGACTTATAATGTGAGTGTTGCTAAGCTAATGGTGGTTATGGAGGTCTTCTAATACCACATTAGTTTAGTTCTTGTGGTGTTTTACACACCAACAAGTGGTATCAGAGCAGATAAGGTCCTCGAGAAGTAAAGGAGAACAGATACAAGAAGATTTGAAGAGTTCTTTATCAAAGAAGGAGGAAGCTGAGGTGTTCAACAACCAAAGTCATCAGAAGAGTATTTCGAAGTTGCTCCCAAGGGTAAAGGTCTACAAAAGGTATCAATCTTTAACCTTACACTTACAGGTTGAAGCAGAAGCAAGGATACCATGGCAGATCATGTGTCCATTGACAAATTGGACAGAGATAACTATCCTGCTTGGGTAATGAGGATGGAAGCCTTACTTATGAGTAAGGACTTAATGGTATATGTGACAGGTGAAGAGGAGAAGCCTAAATTTGAAGATGAAAGTCATCCAAGGAAGGAAGAGCTAGAAGCTTTGAAGCTATGGCAGAAGAGAGATGCAAGTGCAAGAGCTTATATATACAACACTATTACAGATCATTTATTACCACACATCAGAGGTTTAGAAACAGCTGAAGATATTTGGAATGCTTTGGAAGATCACTTCCAAAACACCACTAAAGCTAGGAAAGCTAGCTTATGGTCAGAGTTTACCACATTCAAGAAAAAGCAAAGTCAAAGCATTAGTGATTATGTCACTAAGATGAAGGACTTGGCAGATAGCCTTGGATCTATTGATGAGGATATTGAAGATCATAGGTTGATAGCTCAATTACTTGCAGGATTAAGAGGTGATGAAAGGTGGAAGCCTTTTGTACTTTCAACAGAACTCTCATTAAACCATTATGTGCCAGAATTGAATCAATTACTTGGATTGATGCTTACATTTGAGCAAGACTTAAAGTCAGATGGAGACAAAGGTCAAAGTTCTGCAATGTATGTGAAGAACAAAAAGAAAGGAGATAAAGGCAAAGCAAAGGATGAAGAAGAGTCAACAACTCAAGCAAATTATGCAAGAGGAAGAGGTTTTGGCAGAGGTAAAGGTCGAGGTAATGGAAGAGGTAGAGGTAATCAGAACAATAACAAGAAGACATGTTGGATTTGTGGATTGAGCAATCATCTAGCATATGATTGTTGGCACAATCAACAAGGAGCAAATCAAAATCAGAACAACAATGGCAGAGGTAGAGGTGGAAGGTTTCAGAATCAATTTCAAAGAGGAAGACATAATTCAAGAGGAAGTTTTGGTAGAGGTGGTGGAAGAAATTGGAATCAGAACCAATCATACAACACTACATATTATAATTATGCAAATGATACACAGAATGACAATCATACAACCTTGATGATGAATTCAATTAGTTCATCAGAGAAGGAGGATCTCAAGGTATTCTATATTGACTCTGGTTGTTCAAATCATTTATCAGGTAATATAGAATTATTGTCAGAATTGGAAGAAGGAAATTCAAGTCATACAGTACAAACAGGTGACAATACAAAACACAATGTGCATTCAATTGGAAAGGTGAAGTGCAGGAGTGGAGCTGATTTATTAACAAATGTTTTGTATGTTCCAACAATACCAAAGAATCTGATTAGTGTTGGACAAATAGTGGAAAAAGGTTTTCAAGTCAGATTTACAAATGAAGGGGTATTTGTTGAAGATCCAGAGGATGCATACAAACCCATTGTTTGTGGTAAGAAGGAAGGTAGACTTTTTACTCTCAAAGTACAAGGAAATGTTGGTCAAGCCCTAATCACACATGGTGATGAAGTAATTACAGAGTTAGATCTTTGGCATAAAAGATTGGGACATTTCAATGAAAGAGGAATCAAAACTATGGTGGAAAATCAATCTGTATTGGGACTACCAAATGTGAAGAATCAACATATGATATACAAGTGTGAAGCTTGTCAGATGGGGAAAGCTCATAGACAACCATTTCAGAAGAAGGGTTTCAAGCATGATGGTTTGCTTGAACTCATACATACAGATGTATGGGGACCAACAAAAGAAGGTTCAATAAATGGATCTAGGTATTATGTTTTGTTTATTGATGATGCTACAAGGTGGATAACCCTTTATGTTCTAAAGGAAAGATCAGAAGTTTTTGGAGCCTTCAAACATTTTCATGCTTATGCAGAAAGAGTTACAGGTCACAAACTCAAGAGGCTAAGGTCTGATGGAGGGGGAGAATACTTCTCCCAAGAGTTTAATGACTATCTTTGGAATGCAGGTATCAAGAGAGAGATAACTTGCAGGTATACACCTCAACATAATGGGGTGGCAGAAAGGAGGAATAGAACATTGGTTGAATTTGCAAGAGCAATGTTAAAAGAAAAGAATTGCCCTAATTATCTTTGGGCTGAGGCTGTAAATACAGCCACATACCTTGTGAATAGGTTACCATGTGGAGCTTTGAATGGTATGACCCCTTATGAAGCTTGGTGGGGTAAGAAACCAACACTTGACCATTGTAAAGTGTTTGGGTCAATTGCCTATGCTTATGTACCATCACAACTCAGACATAAGCTTGAACCAAAGGCAGAAAGATATGTGTTTATTGGGTATGATGAAAAACAAATGGGTTATAGACTATGGAGTCCTTTAACTAAACATTTTATTGTTTCCAGAGATGTGACTTTTGATGAACAGAAGAGTTGGTATGCAGATAAAGAATGTGATCTTGAAACATTTGAAGAAGAGATAAGAAGGAGTGCAAGAGGTAAATCACATATGCAGATAGATGGAGATGAAGAACATATGCAAGCAAGCACATCAAGAGTTGGATCATATAGAAGGAATGAAGATGGACCAATATTTGATGAAGAAGTACATCTAGATATGCATGAAGAGTGTGAACCAAGAAGGTCAACCAGAATGAGGAAGCAACCTACAAGGTATTCATATGACACTTCTTACTTGACTCAGAAAAATTATGCTTACATGGTTAAGGAAGATGAAGAACCTCAAAGCTATGATGAAGCAAAGGGTAAAAGACAATGGGAAGTAGCAATGAAGGAAGAATTTGATGCTCTTGAAGAGAACAAAACTTGGGAACTTGTCCCAAAACCTAATGGTAAGAAAGTGATTGGAAATAAATGGGTTTACAAAGTTAAGAAGCATGCAGATGGAACTATAGCCAGATACAAAGCCAGATTGGTGGTTAAAGGATATGCTCAAACATTTGGCATAGATTATGATGAGACATTCAGTCCTGTGGCAAAGATGTCAACCATAAGGACAATCATTGCCATTGCAGCATCAAAAGGATGGACATTGAGTCAATTGGACATTAAGAATGCATTTTTAAATGGATATATATCAGATGAGGTTTACATGGAGCAACCTCAAGGGTTTGCAGATCATAAGTTTCCAAATTATGTTTGCAGGTTGAGAAGAGCCCTTTATGGTTTGAAGCAAGCTCCAAGAGCTTGGAATTATAGACTTGTAAAGTATCTTAATGACCTTGGATATCAAAGTTCAAAGGCAGATGCAAGTTTACTTATCAAAAGAACAGATGAAGGTATGATCTACATTTGTATATATGTAGATGACATTATAATTACAGGTACCTCAAATGAAGGAATCAAGGAGGTGAAGAAGTTACTTGAAAGAGAATTCAAGATAAGTGATCTAGGAAAATTATCATATTTTCTTGGAATGGAAATCACTTATGCAGAGCATGGCATTTATGTATCACAAGAAAGGTATCTTTTGAATCTTCTAAACAAGTTCAACATGGAGAATTGCAGAGAGGCATCTACACCATTAGAAGTCAATCACAAACTCAGTAGATATGATGGTGCAGAGTTCAAAGACATGAGGAAATATCAATCTCTAGTTGGAAGTTTGATTTATGCAACTCTAACAAGGCCTGATCTTAGTTATGCAGTTGGTGTCCTTTCCCAATTCATGCATTGTCCAAAGGATCCACATTGGATTGCAGGTCAAAGAGTTCTTAGATATATCAAAGGAACTTTGAAAGAAGGATTGTATTATCCTTTTACATCAGATATAAGATTGAGAGCCTATAGTGATTCAGATTGGGCAGGAAGTCAAGATGACAGAAGGTCTACACATGGTTACATGATATACATTGGAGATAAGCTTGTGAGTTGGTGTTCAAAGAAACAACACACAGTGGCCTTATCATCAACTGAAGCTGAATACAAAGGACTTGTAGAAGCAGCAAAGGAAGTCATATGGATGCAGACATTATTCAAAAGCTTGGGAATTGATCAAGGTATACCCATCATTCATGGAGATAACATGAGTTCATTATATCTTGCAGCAAATCCTGTGTTTCATGCAAGGACAAAGCACATAGAGATACAGTACCATTTTCTTAGAGAAAAGGTAATGGAGAAAGAGATTGAAGTGGTGTACACTTCCACAAAAGATCAGATTGCAGATATTATGACAAAAAGCTTGGATGGAGTAAAGACAAGTAAGTTCAAGGAGATGGCAGGAATAAAAGAGAAGGAGACTATGTGAAGAAGTCAAATTATGCTAATTAGTGATTGAGGGGGAGCTGTTGGGGCTTCACTCACTAATTAGGCATGCATATATGAAGACATATGGAGACATATGATGGAGGAAAGAAGAAGTGAAGAAAAGACCTACAGAAAATCAAGCCTAAGTGAAGGGACAATTTCACTATTGTAAATTAGTGCAAAATTAGAGTATAGATTTGTAATTGATCTTTAGAACTTACGAGTTCAAGTCTAGATGAATGTAAACCATAGGTATATAAGTTAATTTGAGTCAGAAACATGTATGAGAGAGAACTCAATTTTGTAGTTTGAGGGAGTAGAGAAAAGTCGTGTAATTTCTGAGAGAGATGGTGAGAGAAAACTTCTGAGTCTGATAGAGTTTTCCATGGCTGTAAGCAAAATTAGGCCAAGCCATTTTGTACACACCTTCTCTGATAATCAACACATGTTTGTGTAGAAGCATTGTGTCTAATTCCTATTGTACATTGAGTCTCAAGTCATTTCATATGACTATGAAAGTTAGTTGACAGTTACGACTTTTCTGGTGCACATTTGACTGATCTTCTGAAGGTCAGATCTCGAAGCATGGTGTAAAGTTTTTGGTAAGTGATAGCTCGTTGGAAAGCTATAATCCTCAACTACATTTGGTCAAAAGATCTTTGAGAAACGGGACGCGTACTCAGAGAAATCAGTTTAAGAGTGAAGGTATGTCAAATCGATGAAGTAAACTTTCAGTTTTCAGACATAGTGAAAAGATTGGTACAAAATCAGAGGTTTGTGAAGTTATTGCTTGAAAGTTTTGTTTGTTATGTGTTGCTTAACACTAGTAAGAACTTCTCTCAGCAAGTAATCAAAAGATTTGGCAAAGATTGAGCTAATACAGGTCAGATTGAAGGATTGAAGAAAAGGCGCAGATTTCTGTGAAGTGAAATTTTGATTTTCACTAAGTTCAGAGATGAAGACTTATAATGTGAGTGTTGCTAAGCTAATGGTGGTTATGGAGGTCTTCTAATACCACATTAGTTTAGTTCTTGTGGTGTTTTACACACCAACAGTTTCGGCCTCCGAACGCACTATCACAGCGCTTGTGCAGGCTATTTCGTCCTTTTGTGCCAAAGGTATATACCAGTTTCTGTTCGCCAGTTTAAGCTTCTCGAAGTCTGCTACAGGTCTAGCAGAACTTGTCCGGGCAGTTTTGTTCAATTTTTTGAGATACAGTCAATTTTCTGCATCAAGGCATTTTAGTCACCGACCATGGCTGAAAGCAGTGATGTATTCCGTATGTTGGCTGTTGAGGATAAGTTGGATGGTACCAACTACCCATTATGGGCTTATATGATGCGACATGTACTGGTTGCAAAAGGATTGTGGAACATTGTGCAGGGTGTTGAAAGACGTCCTGTTACACCTGTAACGACAGGTACTGCAAATACAGGTGTTGGAGCTGATGAAGATGGTGTCGAAGATGATATTCCACAGATTCCTGTTCGTGCTGCTGTTTTTGTTGCACCTACTACAGAGCAGATTCGTTGGGATGGCAGAGATGCCCAGGCACATGCATTGATAGCTTTGTCTGTCAAACGTGCCATTATTCCTCACATTCGCTCTTGCAGAATAGTAAAGGATGCTTGGGATACACTTACCACTTTGTACCAGGCTAGGAATGAGGCTCGTGTTGCTTACCTCCGAGAACAGTTGGAGAGTGAGCACATGAATGAAGGTGATTCTGGACAGTTTTCTTACAAAGATCAAAGACCTGAAGGAACAATTGATTTCTGCTGATGAGGTTATACCAGATAGCTCACTTGTGCAGACCGTTCTGAATGGTCTTCCTGATTCATATCAAAGTTTTGCCTCTACTCTTTGGTTGATGATGAAAGGCAATCCAAATGCCTTGTCATTTGAGGAATTAGTCTCTGTTCTGTTGCAGGAAGATCAGTCCAGGCAGAACAGGTCCATTATGCGTGTTGCAGATCAAGCTTTCCTGGCTAGTCAGAAGGGCAAAGGAAAATGGAGCTCTTCTACTAGTAAGCAGAAATCTGCAAATGCTGCACAATCGAAGAACCAAGATAAAGATGAGAAGAAATCAGAAAAGCAAAAATTGTTCTGCAAGTACTGTAAAGGAAATGATCATATTATAAAGAACTGTCCAAAACTGGCTGCTAAAGAGGCAAAGAAGAAAGAGGCTGGAATGGTTGTTGCAGAGGCCTCTACACCAAAAACAGAGTCTGCAAATCTTGTGCAGGAAGAAGAATGGGCATTTACTACTATCTGCAGTTTTGACCTATCTTCTCATGATCAGTGCATGTCTGCAGTAGACTCAGATGTTTGGTACTTTGACAGTGGGGCGACCAAACATATTACCTCGCAGCGTAGTTTCTTCTCTTCACTCGAGCCTGCCCCTACAGGGAATACTGTCACATGCGCCAATAACTCCTCTTATCCTGTTATGGGAGTTGGTAAGATCATTCTAACTACTGTTGATGGTAGTTCTTTCACTTTGTCAGATGCTTTATTTGTGCTAGGGATCAAAAAGAACCTGTTATCAGTTTCTGCATTAGCCAAGATTGGCTTGGTTGTGAAATTCGTTGATGACAGGTGTACAATCCATGATCTCTCAAATGGCGATGTGATTATTGCTTCTGGCATTTTATGTCGTGGGCTGTATAAGCTCATAGACTATGAAAGATCTGTGAATGATTCGGCATGTGCAGTTCATGATTCTCAGGCTATGTCAGATGCAAAGCTTTGGCATGCACGCTTTGGTCATCTGAATTTTGCTAGTTTGCTACGCCTGCAGAAATCTGAATTGGTATCCTCTTTGCCCAAACTTGAGGCTCTTGGAAAACATGTTTGTGAAGGCTGTATTTTGGGCAAAATGCAGCGTTCTTCCTTTCCAAAAGATGGTTCAGTTCGGGCTACACAGAAATTGCAGCTTGTACATAGTGATGTGTGTGGTCCTATGCAGACACCCTCTTTTGGAAATTACCTTTACTTCATTACTTTGATTGATGATTTTTCCAGGCATGCATGGGTATATCCACTCAAAGCAAAGTCCGAAGTGTTCATGTGCTTCAAACAGTTTTTGGTTTTGGATGAAAATCTGTCAGCATGTAAAATGGGCACCCTCTGTTCTGATCGAGGGGGGGAATATATGTCTTCAGATTTTAATGCATTTTTGGCTGAACGTGGGATAAAACACCAGTGTACAATGCCGTATACACCTCAACAGAATGGAGTTGCTGAACGAAAGAACAGGTCACTCATGGAGATGGCGAGGTGCATGATCAAAAGTCAGGCTTTACCACATAGTTTCTGGCTTGAGGCTGTCATGTGTGCAGCATATGTACTGAATAGGTGTCCCACTAAAGCGTTGCAGTCTATCACTCCATATGAGGCTTGGCATGACAGCAAGCCATCTGTTGCTCATCTGCGTGTTTTTGGTTGTTTG
The DNA here is from genome assembly GCA_020310875.1 of Ceratopteris richardii. Classification (NCBI taxonomy): domain Eukaryota; kingdom Viridiplantae; phylum Streptophyta; class Polypodiopsida; order Polypodiales; family Pteridaceae; genus Ceratopteris; species Ceratopteris richardii. Next base: position 92,475,198 of record CM035436.1, read on the forward strand.
GTATATGCATTAGTGCCTGAACAACATCGTAGAAAATTGGATGATAAGGCAGTAAAATGTATTTTTGTTGGGTACAGTTCTGAAAGTAAAGGCTATCGTCTGTATCATCCACAGACTAAATGCATTCTGGTTAGCCGTGATGTTGTCTTTGTGGAAGATGCTATTCAGCCATTGCTTTCATGTACTAAGGAGACATCTGTTAGCTCCAAAGACATGTATGATACTTTGATGCCTCTTTTTACAGGTGGACAGGCTAGTGCTGGTCCTAATGAGGCAACTTCTCAGCCTTTGCAGGTTTCATATGATGATGCAGATCATTCCATTTCTGATGCAGATTTACATGATGCACTTGTTGATGAGAGAGCTGATATTGAGCAGGCAAAAACTATGCCAAAATGGCTGGTGCAGACTTTGCGTGACAGCAAATTAAATGCACCTTTGTCATATCGTAGTCGTTCAGGCTCTCGTAGTGCCTCCTTTGCATCAGATTGCTATGCTATGGCTGTGTCTAGTCTCTATGATGAGAATGAGCCTGTTTCTTTTGATGAAGCACAAAATTCAGAAAATTGGATGGCTGCCATGCAATCTGAATATGATGCTATAATGAAGAATGGTACATGGTCTTTATGTGACTTGCCTCCTGGCAAGAAGGCCATTAGCACTAAGTGAGTATACAAGCTGAAGCGTAAACCTGATGGTACAGTTGACAGGTATAAGGCTAGGCTTGTTGCAAAGGGTTATGCACAGGAAAGAGGCACATGCCGTATGACTACTGTTCAGAGCATTTGTGCACTTGCAGCCCATCATGGTTGGAATGTACATCAGTTGGACATTAAAACAAGATTTTTGAATGGTGACTTGCATGAAGAAGTGTATGTTTTTCAGCCCCGTGGCTTTGTGCAGAAAGGACATGAAAACCAGGTGTGCAGGTTAAAGAAGGCATTATATGGTTTAAAGCAAGCACCACGTGCTTGGTATGAGAAGATACATGCCTATCTGGTTGCACATGGTTTTGTGAACAGTCCAACTGAAAGCACCTTATATGTTAAGCGTGCTAATGATGTGCTTCTGATCATTGTTGTCTATGTTGATGACATGCTGCTCACTGGTCCTATTGAGAAGCATATTGCTGATTTCAAGGTTGATTTGCATGCCTCATTTGAGATGTCTGATTTGGGGCATTTGCATCACTATTTGGGCATTCAATTTATGCAAGTTGATGGTGGAATGGCTTTGTGTCAAACGAAATATATTGACACATTATTGTAGCGTTTTGGCCTTGAAGACTGTAAGCCTATTGCCACTCCTATGGAGATAGGTTTACGATTGAGTCTTCATGATGCTGGAGATGCATTTGATGCTGTTCTCTATCAGCAGGCTGTTGGATGCTTGATTTACTTATGCATTACTCGGCCAGATATTCAGTTTGCTCACAGATGAGCAAGTTTATGCATTGCCCAGGAGTCACACATTGGAAGGCGGTTAAGCGCATCTTTCGCTACTTGAGTGGTACTCGGCTACTTGGGTTGTTTTATCCCAAGGGGGGATCACTATCGCCACATTTGCATGCTTTTTCTGACTCAGATTGGGCTGGTTGCTATGACACTCGTGTGTCCACCAGTGGTTTTTGCTTCATCCTTGGTAGCTCATGTATATCTTGGTTGAGCAAGAAGCAGCCTACTGTGGCCACTTCCAGTTGTGAGGCTGAGTATAGGGCAGCTTTCACAACGACTGTTGAGTGTGTGTGGCTCAGACGCCTTATGGCTGATTTGGGTGTTGGCCAGTCTTCTGCCACCACCATCTTCACTGACAGTCAGAGCGCATTGGCAGTTGCGAGGAACCCTATGTTCCATGCTCGCACTAAGCACATTGAGGTGCATTATCACTATGTCAGGGAGAGGTTCTCTGCTGGGGAGATCAGCTTGGCATATGTGCCCACGCAGGAGAACATTGCAGACCTTTTCACGAAGGCTATGCCTAGGGAGAAGTTTGAAGCTTTCCTCAAAGCTTTGGGCTTACTTCCTTTTGTGGAGTGATTTCCACATAGCTTGGCACTTCCTTATACATGAGTGCCAGCTCCTTGTTCACCGCATCACTCCCAGGGGGGATTTGTTGATATATTTAGGTAGTGATGTGTGTGAACACTCTAGGACCACCGGGGCACTTTTTTCCCTCTTTAGGAGGTTTTTTTCCCCTGGCTTGTATATACGCCTATTGCCCTAATGGGCTACTTATCTTTGTACATTCTCTAGTAATACATTCAGTATTGTGTGTTTGTGCTCCAAGCTTCTTCTTCTTCCTTGTGCTGTTCGCGTGCTTCCGTAGACGTCTATCTCCAACACTTGAAAAAGGTAAATGCAACAACTATAAGAGATAATTACAACCAGGTTCCTATAGCATTGGAAGACCAACATAAAACGGCCTTTTCCACAGAATGGGGAATTCATGCTTTTCGGGTTATGCCCTTTGGGTTAACCAATGCTCCAGCAACTTTTCAGAGGTTGATGTGTCATATCTTCAAAGAGTTCTTGAGGAATGTAATGGAAATTTATGTAGATGATCTTTGTACTTTTTCATTAAAAAGACAAGATCACTTGCAGGATTTAGAAAATATATTCAGGAAATGCAGAACCTATAGAGTATGTTTAAATCCAGAAAAATGTGTATTCTTTGTAAGACAAGGAAGAATGTTAGGTCACATAGTCTCTAAAAATGGAATTTCAACCGATGAGAAGAAAATAAAGGCCATAATAGAGCTTCCAAGACCAACAAGTGTAAAGGAACTCCAAACTTTCATGGGACATTGTGGGTACTATAGGAAATTTGTACACAAATTTGCTGACATAGCCAAACCTTTATATGCCCTAATTACAAAGTTTGAGTGGACCAAGGAGTGTGACCAAGCCTTTGAAACTTTAAAAACTTGTTTGGTAATAGCCCCAATTCTGAAAACACCTCAATGGGATAAAATTTTTCATGTCCATGTGGATGCTTCAAATTATGCTTTAGGATGTGTGTTAGCACAACCAATAGAAAGAAGCAAGTTAGATTTTCCAGTGGCTTATGCTAGTAGGCAATTGAATCTAGCAGAAAAAAATTACACAACCACTGAGAGAGAGGGATTGGGCATGGTATTTGCTGTAAAAAAATACAGACATTACCTTTTGGCCAACAAGTTTAAGTTCTTTGTAGACCATCAAGCTTTATTATATTTGGTAAACAAACCTTGTCACACTGGTAGAATAGTCAGATGGTTTCTTTTGCTAATGGAATTTGAGTTTGAAGTGGTGGTCAGACAAGGGAAAACACACTTGAGAGCAGATCATTTATCTCGAATTCAGTCTAAAGAACCCACTTCACCTTTAGATGACAATCTGCGAGGCACTTATTTGTTTAAGGTAGAGAGTGTTCCTGAGTGGGCCATGACTTTAGTACCATTATTAACCATGGGACCTTGCAGGACAGTTGGGAACAATGCACACTTAGTATTACAAAGTAGGAACTTTATGTTACTAGCTGGGCATTTGTATCATCTCAACCACACAAGCATCTTGGAATATTGTACTCCTGAGGAAGAGCAACAAGAATATCTGAGGAGAGCTCATTGTTGGAATCCTTGCACTCATGCTTCTAGGGTAGTCACCCTAAGTAATCTCAATAGGATGGGGTTACATTGGCCTAATAAGATTCAAGATGTAACAAAATACATTGCTAATTGCAAGAAATGCCAAATACTGCAAGATTCAGAATTCATAACTCTATATTGGTTCCAGAAAAATCCAGATTGGAGTGACAATATCATTGAGGAATTGAAAAGGAAGAAGAAAGGAAAGCAAGTGATAGCTGGTACAGATTCAAAAAATCTACAAGTAATCTTTGAAGAATATCAATTGATAGGAGAACAGTTGTATAAGAGAGGAATGGATGGATACTTAAGAATTTGTGTTCCTGAGAATAAATATCTGGAAATGTTGGAACTGGCACATTCTGGAGTAGCAGGAGGACACTTCTCAAGTGACAGAACTGCTAAACTCATTTTATATTCTGGCTTTTGGTGGCCAACGCTATTTCGGATGCAAGAACCTATGTAAAAAGATGTGACATCTGTCAGAGGGTGAGTCAACCAAATAAAAGAAATGATATGCCATTAGTTCCATTAATTTCAGCAAGAGCCTTTAGTAAATGGGGGTTGGATTTCATTGGACCTATACATCCTCCAGCAAAACAATCCCATGCTGAATACATCATAGTGGCTACAGACTACCTGACAAAGTGGGCTGAGGCCAAAGCCACAAGAAGGAATGCTGCTCATACTACTGCCAGATTCCTATATGAAAATATTATCACCAGATTTGGACTTCCAATTGAATTGGTAAGTGATAGGGGGACCCATTTTGTAAACCAGATCATAGAAACATCACTGAATATTTCTTGATCAGTCATAGAAAGTCAGCCCCATATCACCCACAAGCCAATGGGTTAGTAGAAAGTACTAATAAAGTACTTTGTACTGTACTATCAAAATTAGTAAACACAAACAAGAATGATTGGGATTTACAACTAAATCATGTCCTATGGGCTTATAGAGTGGCTTATAAAACTGCAATAGGAAACACACCATTCAATCTAGTATATGGACAAAATGCAGTTCTACCTATGGAATTCCTTATTCCAACATTAAAAGTAGGTAGTCACTACAATTGGACTGGACATGAACTATCAGAGAGAGTAATAGAATTGGAAAAGTTGGGAGCATCTAGACTCTAAGCCATTATGAGTATATATGTGGACAAGAAAAGGCAAAAAGCTTATCATGATGTTCACATAAAAGAAAAAGATCTACAGGAAGGAGATCTAGTCCTGGCATACACAATCAAAGAACATCAGAAAAAATTCCAGAAAAAAGGACATGGACCACATATTATACATCAGATAAGCAACAGTGGAGCCATTCAACTAGCTAACATAGACGGAGAAATCATGCCAAGCTTCATAAGTGGATGTAGAGTCAAGAGGTATGATTGTCCATTAGCTGTTGATGAGTGGAGAAGGTTGCAACAAGCTCAAAACAGGAAAAGAGAAGAGGAAGACATTAGGAAGGTGGCTCAACAGGAAGCAAAGGAAAGGATAAGGAAAGCCCAAGATTTTAGGGAAGTCTGTTTGTGTGAAACTCCTCTAAAACTAAAAGAACATTTGCCTGTGATGACAATGAATTTTCAAAATGACAAAATAAGGGTTTTGATAGATTCTAGAGCACAGTTGAATCTAATTAGTTCAGCTTTAGTAAGTAAATTTAACATAAAAAGAACTAAAAGCAGAACCCTTATCAAAACTTTGGAAGGGCAAACAGTTCAAAGCATGTCTTCACTGTCTATTAAAGTTGAGTTCAATGAAAAATATATGAAAATAGATTATGAAGAATGGCCAGATCATTTGATGTGTGATAAATTGATTTTAGGCCAACCATGGCTCCAACAAGGTAAAGTGATTGTGGATTTTGAAGAAATGAAGCTTAAATTAAAAATAAATGACAAAAGGTATCTAATATTTTTATTGAGTAATGAAGAATAGGAAATTCAATCAGATGTTCATGATATACACTTGGAAGGATTTACTTTTGCATTTGAAGATACACAGACATTACCAATACAAATGATTAGTGATCAAGCTTCATGTAATCAAAATCAGCAAAAGATTGGAAGAACAAAGAAGGGTGGAGAGATAGGAAGAAGGTGGCAATCATGGCATTGTCCAAAGAATCAAAACATCAGAACAAGAAGCACATGGAATCAAAGTCTATAGGAAGTCTGCTCATCAAAACAGAAATCCAGGACAAAATGGATATGGAGACCAAAAAATCCTACAAAATGCTTATCCGGAGGAAATGGTTGTTTGCCTGAAACTAGGACAATTAGAGTCAAGAAGTATTGGGTCAAAAAATCAGAGTTGTTCCAATGGAAAAAAAGATAATCCATATTTAATCTGTATTTAGAAAATCATGACATGTTGAAAATTATGACAAAAATATTTGACCTGATTCTCTTTTCTAAAAAGAGAATTAGGAGGGGAAGAAAAGAAATAGAAAAAATTATTATTAAAAAAAAAAGAGAGAGAAAGAAAAGTTGAGAAAAATTGTTTATTTTCCCTTCTTTTTTACAAAAAATATATAGCACAAAGCAAGATCTAGGTAGAAGAGTAGTAGAGTTCTATTTATTTTTTATTAATTATTATTATTATTTTTTTCTATCATTGATAAATGTTTGGTTTTTCTCCAGAAGAGTTGTTAGGAAAAGGGACTGCACTAGACATCTTGCTACACCTATAATGATCACTTTTTGAGTCTTTCTGAAGAAACAGAATTTATTTTGGATATTATTTTCATTCTTATGTCATGACATCTCAAAATAAATATTACTCTTTGATTTCTTGTGACTCATGTGGATGGAGTTTTTCTTTGTGTATTTTATTTTTCTCAGAATGGTGAATGCAAAGGAGTTATCAATTCATGACTTCAAGGCAGAATCAGTCACTTTATCAAGAGGTCATTGGTTCCTAGACAGTGAAGCTGTGGAAGAACAGGTGGACCTAGAGTCAGATGAAGAGCTAGAAATTCCAGAAGCTGAGAAGGTGGTGAAGGAACTCAAGGAGGCCTTAAGCATAATCGGTCAGCACATATTTCACAGTGGGAGTAGGAGGATATAAATATACGATGTTGTGTCAGGAGTTCTACAGATTTCAAAGAGTTGCTGTCAATATGAAAAGATGGAAGGCAGTAGGGTTGCACAAATTATTGGAAGAGCCCATCTTCTTCATTGATTTTGAAAGAGTGGCACAAGTAATGAGTAGTCTGTTGGAAATAGGAAAAGGGAATGATGCTTATTTCAGGTGCAAAGTCAAGAACAAGGATAATCAGGAAGTGGGTATCACTATAAAAGCAGAACATATCAGAGCAACATTACAATTCTACCCTATGGGAACCAAGCTTGACCCTAGCTTTGTAAAGAAGAATAAGGAAACTTATACAGGACACACAAAATTCATTGATTTCAAAGGAAGAGAGAATGAAGAATATGCCACAAGGATGTTCTTACAATATTTTTGCTTCCCAAAGCTACCAAGGTATACCATGCCACATAAGTCTGTTACACTGTTGATGTTTAACAACAAGGATAGGACTAAGCCCTTTGGAGTAATGGATGTGACACCATACATCCATGAACAGCTGAAAGAAGCAGCAAAACACTGGGAACAGAAAAAATTCATGAATGGAGCCCAGTTTTTAACCAGGATCATTTATCATGTCCTAGGAATGGAAGATCAATTGAAACTAGCTCCAGAGGCACAATATTTTAGAAATCTTATGTCAGGAATCAAGAGTCCTCCAAGGAAAATGGTTGTGAGGGAAATAGAAGGACAAACCAGCATGAGGGGAGCAGGGATGAAAAGAAAGATAATAGCCAAGGAAGTGGTTCCTGTAAAGAAAAGGCGGTTGGACCCAAGAAAGGTTGAACTAGAGATGGATGAAGCTACAAAAGAAGAACATGAAGAGGCGCAGAAGCAGGTCCAATCCTCTAGTGATCCTCATCCACCCCAAACAAGCAAAGAACAATTATACACTTATCTAACTCAAGGAAATAACAAAAGAGCAACGTATGAGGCACAATATCAGAAGATGCTGGAAGATTATTCATGCAAGGCTATAGATTGGGTCCAAGAGGAGGTAGAGCATTATGAAGCACTCCATGATCAGATGATGGCAGCTGAAACAGAAGAAGTGTTTGTTAGAAAGGAAGTTGAGTTGCTAGCTTACTTCAAAGAATTGCAAGGACCTCCAGAAACCAGAACCACTATTGTTGTAAAAAAGAAGGTTCCAAAGAAACCAGTGCAAAAGAAGAAGTTGACCAAGAAGGGAAAGGTAAAATCAGTAGTTGAAACTGTAATCACAAAGAGGAAGTGATAGTGGAAGAAACTCAGAAGCAATGCACTGTAGTAGAAGCATCAAGACTGAAAGAACCAGCAATAGGAGGACCTTCACATTTTTCCTCTGATTCTGAAAGTGATATTGAGAGTTTTTTATTAAAGAGTCTGAATTTATCAATACCAAATACTCCTAATGTGATTACACAGGCCCCTGAGAAACAGAAAACACCCAAAGATTTGAAGAAGAAGTCTCAGGAGAAGCAGATGCAGGAACAAGCAGTAAAACAGCTCAGTTCTGAAGAAGAAAGAAGGTTGATGAAAGGAAAAGCAACTATGATAGAAAAAGAAAGTGAAATAAGAGAAGAAGTCAGTTGTGGGCTGGTGCATACAGGAATAAAATCAATATGGAAAAAACCCTCACAAACCTACTTCAAATTAGATGAGAGCATAGCAGAAATAGCCAAAAAAGCACAGATAAGCAGTCCAGTTATAAATCAGAAAAGGGAAGATCAAGATCAGATTCAGGAAGAAGAGGAAATAGTAGTGAACAACAATGTTCAAGAAGTCACAGGAGGAGTAGTGGAAAGGGAGATTATCCAAAGTATAAAAGATGTACTTCATGATTTGAAGAATAATGAAGAATTTACAACCAATAAAGATCAAGAACAAGAGGGAGAAATGGATCTAATGGACATTGATGAGCAGGAAGAAGGACACAAAGAACAAAAAAGTAATGATCAGGTCAAAATTATTGAGGAAACTGAATCAATTCTAGTCCAGGAAAAGGAAGGACAGGAAGAGCAAACAAGTAAAGGTCAGGTAAACTCTGTTGAGGAAATTGAATCTACTCTAGTTCAGGAAACCCTAATCCAGGAAAAGGAGGTACAAATAAAGGAAGGAAATCTCTCTGAAGAGAAACAACAGGTGATGGAGAACAAAAAGGTGCGGGGAATAAAGCTAACTTCAGATGTCTTAGAGCAGAAGAATCTGGGTGCTCAGATTTTGGAACATGAAGAAGACATGGCAGATCAAGAAACACTGGAAACTCATCCAGGCAATGAAGAACACCAAGCCAAGGTTATGGAATATGAAGAAGAAGAGGAGGAGGAGAATGAGTGCAAAGAAGACAAACAAATAGAAGCTAAACAAATGGAAATGGAAGGGGGGATGGAAAGAATACCCAAAAATATAAGATCGGCTTGTCAGATTACTATGAGCAACATTGAGCAGTTCAGACCTTCAACCAGGAATATGATCATTTCTGGAATGGTAGCAAAGTCTGAATTTGAGAAAGGCAGTATGATCATTAAAGAACACAAAAGGGAGAAGGAGCAAATGGCAGAACAATTGAGGAAGGTGCAGGAGAAAAATGAGGAATTTACAAACAGAATAATTGCTTTGGAAGAGTTAGAAGTACAGAAACAAAATAGAATTCAATATCTAGAAGAAAAGAGTGTAAGACTAACAGAGCAGAATAATAAACTAGAAATGGAGCTGAGAAAAATTGAAGGAAGATATAGAACCTTGCAGACTTCTTATCAGATTTTGACCAAAGCAAATGAGGAAATCAACAAGCTATTATTGGAGGAAGGTCAGATAAAGGATGAAAGTCAGACAGCTCAGATGATAGAGGAAGAAAAGGAAGAATTACACAAAGAGATTAAGAGATTACAACTAGAATTGAAAGAAGCCAAGGAACTAGAGAAGCAGGCTAGTATACATGCTGCTACATCAATGAGAGGATATAACAAGTTGCACATGGATATGGAAAAAGAAAGAAGTGATTGGCAGACAAGGAGGGAAAAGGAAAAAAATGAATGGATAAAAGAAAGAGAGTTGTGGGCAAAACAGAATGGAAGTCTGATGATGACAATAGAGGAATTACAGAAAAAGTTGGACAAGCCACAAGTTCAGGAAGAAACACATGTAGAGACCACAGATATAGAAGAATATGAGGTAGGAAATAATGATGGAATACAACATGGCAGTGAACCAACAAATAAAAGACCAGAGGAAGAATATTCAGAAGAATTTGTAAAAAAATTACTGACAAATAGAGATTCTAGAATGGATTTTATCAGAAAAATGCATGATGAATATGAAGATCAAATTGTCACATTTGCATTGAATAAGGGAATCAATCCAGACCAGCATCATTGGGTTGCAGATGGATTGGGTATACCTTTTTGTATGATCATGGAGAGTATCAAGAACTATTAGTTGGCCAGAGTTGGGCTACCTCCAAATAAATATCTAGAGTATGAAGAGGATATCAATGTGACTAAAGAATTATTTGAAAGAGCCAATCTGAAGTGGAGGAACAAATGGTTGGATGCAAATAAAGAATGCAGGAAAATTTGGAAGGAAGCATCTCTTCAATTGAAAATTAATCCAGCTTACTGCCCAGTGGCAAGAAGAAGAGAATGGACAATTTTTTGGGAAAGACGGAGAGAAGGTCAAATCCCACCTAAATGGTTGAATTTCCCAAAAATAGCCAGCCCAAAGGCAGGATCATGGCCTACAAAAAATTACATGGTGGATACAACTGAGTCTGTTATAGCTACATACAAAGATGTAAACGACCCTGCATGCATTTTACTGATCAGAGTAATGAGATTGATTTTGGCCTGTATAGAAACATACACCGATACGGATATCAGAACATTAAATTATATTGGCTTCAATTCTCCAATAGATGCATTATTGTTTGATCTTAGCGAAACACCCGATAGAATCTGTTTAATGGCATACTACAACAGAGTAATATTTTTGGGTAGTCATTACTTACAAATTTTTGAAGATGCATTCAATTATGGGTTTTTTGAGAGAGAGTCCGAAATATTCGGAAACTTGTCAGTAGTCACCAAGTCTCGCCTTACTGCCTATGAAGCTGCTTACACAGAATATTTGAAAAAGGATGTGATTGATAAACCAGAAGCTGTAGTACAGTGGAGAAAAGCATTGTTTGAAATGGTAAATAACCTAAACATTATAGAAAGGAAAAGTCATGACTTACTGTCACAAGTCTATCAAAGAAAGAAAAAGTGAAGAAAGCAATCAGGACATAAGAGCAGGAAAGTCTTTTTGTCAGGAGCCAAAAGGTTTAGGAGGGGAAGGATGTTAGAAGATGTATTTTTTGAAGCATTTTGGATGAAAAATAATTGTAAAATGACAAAAACTTGTAAAAATATTTATGCAACTGATGTAAAAATAAGGAAGAGTCTTCCTTATGTAGAATAGAATTTTATGTAATTTTTCTAGAATTTTTGGAAACTCCTAGATAGCATATTTTTAGAATAATAGAGGAAATGACCAAAATTCAAGTGTGAAAAAGGACACTTGAAAATGTATATAAGACAATTTCCTCTATTATGAGGGGGTTGGTTGAACATTTGTTTACATGCTATCCAAGTGAATAGAGAGAGTTTCCTGCTGAAAATCGTGTTTCTCCTCTTTGTGTGGTTTCTTTGATTTTGTTGAGTCTATTCTTTGTGTATCCATGGAGATTTGTGAGCTTCTATTGTGTAATTCTGTTGAATGTGTATGAAGAGAGCTGAATACTGATGTGTTGAGTGATAAGTTGATGAAGAAATGTGCTGGAGATGAAAATCGTCTGTTTTCACAGAATCACGATTGTCTTGTCTGTATGGTCCAGGTAATATTTTTGAGTTTTGACTTCATAATTGTGTTCTGCTGAGAAAATAGCATGCAATAGACACCAAGATTGTGGAAAATGGTGGAGATTTGCTCAAGATAATCTAAACCCTAGAAATTCCTCTTCATTTTCACTATTCTCAGAAATCCAGCCATTATTCTCTTATTTCTTGGAATCTATCATCTAGAAGGGGCTGTGGTCTCTTGAATACTTCCAGGATTGACAAAATAAAGATGTATTGTTAATTTTTTATGCTAAATGATTGGAGAGGACAACTCCAAAGATCAATAACAAACAGTGGTCTGCTCTTACATGCGTATTTCCCTTTTTTACTACCACTTCAAAGTTGAACTCCATTAATATGAAGAACCATCTTACTAATCTTCCCGTGTTACAAGGTTTATTAACTAAGTACAGTAAAGCCTGATGGTCTATAAAGAACTTGAATTTGTTGGCCAATAGATAGTGTCTAAATTTCTTAACTGCATAGACCATTCCTAATCCTTCTCGCTCGGTAGTGGTATAATTCCTTTCAGCTTGATTCAGTTGTCTACTTGCATAGGCAATTGGATGATCTAGCTTTCCTTCATCAGCCGGTTGGGCTAAGATACATCCTATTGCATAATTAGAAGCATCAACATGAATATGAAAAGGCTTGTTCCAATTGGGTGTTTTCAGAATTGGGGCCATGCTAAGCCTCTTTTTTAATTCATTGAATGCTTTCTCGCACTCTTCCGTCCAAGTGAATTGAGTTAAGAGACCATACAAGGGTTTGGCTATTATGGCATACATGTGAATAAACCGACGGTAATATCCACAATGTCCCATAAAGGCTTGTACTTCTTTCGCATTCTTTGGTCTAGGAAGCTCTAAGATGACCTTGATCTTGTCCTCATCCGTGGATATTCCATTTCTAGAGACTATGTGTCCTAGGATCTTTCCTTGTCTCACCATGAAGACACATTTTTCTGGGTTTAGGCATACTCGATACTGGCGGCATTTATTAAATATTTTTCTCAACTCGTGAATATGATCTCGTCTTTGATTCGAGTATGTACATAGGTCATCTACATACACTTCCATGCTCTTTTTCAAGAATTCCTTGAAAACATGACACATCAATCATTGGAATGTAGCAAGTGCATTAGTGAGTCCAAAAGGCATCACCCTGAAAGCATAGACTCCCCATTCGGTCGCGAATGCGGTCTTATGTTGATCCTCAGTAGCAATAGCTACTTGGTTGTATCTGGAGAATCCATCTAAGAAGCTATAGACTTCCTTTCCTGCTACCCTTTCCAATAGATGGTCTGTGATGGGTAATGGGTAGCTGTCACGTATAGTGGCTGCATTGACTTTTTTCAAGTTAATGCACACCCTCAATTTTCCATTTTTCTTAGGCACAACTACTAAAGGCGATACCCACTTGGTGTGTTCTATCTCATATTAAAATCTTGCAGCTAGTAGCTTGTCAATTTCTTCCTTAATTTTCGCTGCATACACCTCATTATACGTATAAGGGCGTTGTTTCGATGGTTTTGCATCTGTAGTCATTGGTATTCAATGAGAACAAATATTGGGTTCTACACCCTTAAGATCCTTATATGTCCATGCGAACATGTCTCGATATTCTTGGATCAGCTGCATGAGTTCTTCTTCCTCCTCCTCTGATACATCTTTGCCTATGTAGGTGCATCGCTCTTCTCCGTCTTCCACTGTTACTACATTTTTTTTTTGTTTGTTCTTTGTTGTCGTATGCTTCTCCATCTCTAGCCTCTCGTTTAGGCATTTGAATGGCTAGCTTTATCTCTTTTACTTCATATCTTTTAAAATGTTTAGGAACTTCAAACGAATCTGGATCAGGTCCTATTTTACTCATGTCTTCTGCTTGCTTTTGTACCATGGGAGTAGCTTCGATTGTTAAGATCTTGGTAGGTTCCTGTTTCTCTCTGTTTCGAATGGTGTCCAGGTAGCTTTCTTCGGAATCGAATTCTGGTTCCATTTCTATACTCTCATATTCCTCTTTCCATTCTTTCTCCACGATTTCCCCTTCATCTACTTCTTGAAGGACAACCATATAAAGGTTTACATCATAACCTTCCTCATCTATGCACTCGTTCATTGTCAAAACTTCCTCATTCACGCACACATCTAAGGTTGCTAGAATTTCCATCCATCCATGCGGTTCAAAGGTCTCATCTGGAAATATTTGAGGCATGTACCCTGGGTCCTCTACTGGTCGGTAGTTAGGATGTCCTATCGGCCACATTTGCCTTTTACTCTCCTCTTTCTTGGCTTCTTTGCACATCCATAACTGGGCATCCTCGTGCATCCAAGATTGATCGCTCGATCAAGCACTATGCATGGATAGGTCATCTTCCTCCTTGTGTACGGGATTCCACTGCAGTGGAGGGACATCTCGATAAGCAAACGTATGCAAGTTTATCTTGGTTGTATTTCCTTGATGTTGTAGGTACAATGAATCTCTTCCCCAGTCTTGCACTACCCGCATTTGTCTCATAAAGGGTCGCCCTAATATCATTTCATAGTTGTTAGCTTTTTCGAACTTACAAATGGCTAATGTGTGTTCAAATTCTACTCCACAGGTGGTTAATTTGATTCTTTCCAATATTCCTAAGGGTTTCTCCACATGCCCGTCTGCTAATTGTAGCTTCATGCGTGTGGGTCGTAAGGCACGTTTTCCCCATAATATTTCTCCCAAATTTCCTTGGTGGCAATACCTACTCCGGCTCCTGTGTCTAGTATAGCCTTGGTCATGTACCCATTGTAAGTGACAGGTAGACACGTATTACCTTCGTCTCCTTCATTAAACACTCCCACTTTATCAACTGGAATTTGTATTTTAGAAATGTTTTCTTTTCCCCTTCCTTCCTTTTCTTCCTTCTTTGGCTGTAATTCTAATTGACTCGCTAATTGTCTCCATAATTGTGGCTTAAGTTGAAGTAATTCTTCCACAGTCAATTTGCATTGTACTTTTGTTTTCTTTAGTTCCGTTAGATTGTGTGAATTTTTTTCTGAGTTCCCTTTTCCTTTTCCATGTACTGTGGGGGCTCGTATTATTATAGACTCCTTTTCGTATTCTCCCATGTAATTAGGTAAGGTTGAAACACTTAGGGTTTCCTCTCTATTTCTATCAAGTCTTGATACTTCCTCATATACTTCCTCCAGGTTGGTATTTGGTTGATAAACTTCCACATCTATTTCCTCAAAAGGAGGCTTCGATACTCCATTTTTCTTCCATTGTTCTTCTCGGATTCTATTCCATAATTCCTTCAGCCATTCTGCCTCTAAGTCTGGTATTATTGACACATGTTCATCTTGAATTTTCATTTGTTCACCTTTGTCTTCCTTCCTTCTAAGTTCTTTACCTTTGGATTTGACACATTCTTCGTATTGATCATCTGTTATCCTTGTCTCTGGCAGAGCTGGGATAGTCTTTTCTAGGGTTGCTTGTGCCACCTCTATAAGCTTTCTACATATCGCTAGTCTTTCTTTTTCCAACTCCCCTTGTGGGTAAAGTTTTTCGTGTTGCTCTACATTCGGTCCAGTCTTAATTCTAGCTTGGTAAGCTTTCAGCCACATGTCTAAGTCGTCTGGTTTTGGGTCAGCTAGAATTGATCCTGGTTTCTCTTTCTCTTGGATAAGTGGTGGCACTGGAATCTCCTCCCGGATCCTTTGTTCTTTATGCTCCCTTTTGTTTCGGATTTGTTTTTTATTTTTCGACTCTCATTTTTCGCCCATTTATCTTTGAGTTTTTCTCTTCTTTCCTTCCATTTTTGTGCCTTGGTGTTCTGGGTACTCTCGCGTGGATCCTCAGAATCTTCAACTACCTGAACTTTAGGGCTTACCGTTTTATCCCTCTCTTGTTCCAATTCTGGTTGTTTCCCTTTTTGTTGCCTTGTCTGAGCTCTTGTAATGGCTTTCAATGGCACATTATATTCCTTATCACTTACAGATCCTTCTATTACTTGAATTACATTGATTGGTGCAGTATCTTGGACTTTGGTTGGATTCTTAGGACAGTCCTTGAAAAGATGTTCCTTTCCGCAATCGTTGCAATATCCTTCCCAAGTCCTAGGTGGTGGTGGATTGTAAGGTCGAGGGCACTCTCTAATAAAATGGTCTCCTCCGCATCTATAACACGGTCCTCTTGGTACAGGTGGTCTAATGGATGGTCTCATGGGTGGTTGTGCTTTAGGAGCGGTATACATTAGAGTTGCGACCTCAGTGCCATAGCTTTGGTCATAATTTTCATATCCATAATAAGCCGAATCATAGGTTGGTTCGTAATCTAACATATTGGGTTCATATGGGTAGTAATCTCCTGGTGGAAGCTCATATCCAGTGTTCGCTGATTCCACATTGATTGTCGATGATGCTGGCACTATGGCTCTCTCCAAATTTTCTTCTAGCTGGGCATACTTCACAGGTACTACCTGTTGAGGTTGTGACAGTTGTGGCCCTAACACTGGTTGTGGTGGTGGATACGGTGCCTGTTCATACGGTCTTGGTATTCTTGCTGGTGTTGGATAGGGATTGTATCTGGGCATCTCTCTGCCTTGCTCTCTAGGTGGATATCCATATGGTCGATATTGTGGTGGTTGGAATGGTCGTGCCTGTCTATTGAATGGACAATTTTCAGTGGTGTGATTAGTGTACTTTTGTTCTATGTGGCAGTACAAAGCAGTTCCTGGTTGGTGCTGTCTATTGTATGGGTATGTTTGATGTGCACCGGTCCCTCCTCGCACACACATGTGTGTGGGGTGATCTCCTCCACATAGACTACATCTTCGTAGCATAGGCACTCTTTGTGCTGGGTGTTGGTAAGTTCTTTGTCCCTGGACTCCTAGTTTTTTTGCTAATAGTTCCGCTAATTCTTCCATATTATTGGAGTTGGAAGTAATGGTACTTCGCGAGTCTTCTGATTTAGTAGGGCTGGGTGTACTCTTGAGGTCCTCAGCTAGGTTATCTTCCAGATCAATGCATTCTTGTAGGCATTCACTCAGAGCTTGTAGCCTCTTCACGTACACTAGCGTTCTTAGGGTTCCGTTTGTGAGTCCATCCAAAAACAATGAGATCATTTTTTGTTGAGTGGGTCTCTCAGCAACTAGGCATCTATCCACATACTTATTGAATCTCCTGGCTGCTGTTTTCACTGTTTCATTAGGGTTCTGTTTAAAACTATGGATTAAAAACGCGGAATTGTGTTTAATCCCTCTCTTCGTGAATTCCCTAATGAATTCTTGAAAGAATTGCTCCATGTTTCCAAATTGATTAGGGTCTAATGGCTGGAACCAAGTTAGAGCCATTCCTGTGAGGAGGAGTCCAAAAGACTCATACTGCACAAAGAAGTTGTCTACTTGTTCTGCCCTTAGAACTTGTTTAAATTCAGCAATGTGATCGTAGGGTTCTCCCAATCCATCATAATGATTTCTTACACACTTGGCCACTTGGATAGGTCTCAGTCTTCTCATTGGTTGTGGCAGTCTCGGCATTATGGGGAAGACAGGAACTGCTGGTCTAACTGGGGGCATTCCCGACTGCCCTCCTACTGGTGGTCGTGGTCTTACAGGTGGTCGGTAATGATTACCTACCCCTATGGGGGCCTGATTGTGTGTTTGCACTCCTGGAGTCGCAAATTGTACATGGGTACGGTGTGGCACACTTCGTTGGCTGGTTTGTCCTGACGTGGTGTGTTCTGTCTCTTGTTGATTTCCAAAGGGGTTCTGTGAAGTAGTTGCCTGATCTCTCTGAGGGAATACAAGCACACCCATGTATCTCAGTCGAGCCCTGTCTAAGGCACTAACCGGCCAATATCTCCTCTGATTTTTGTCCAAGTATGTGAGTCTAGTTTCATCTTCTGGATCCTTCAGCTCATAAAATGTCATGGGGCTTTCTTCTCTCCCTAGAGCCGGTAAGTCTGTTTGAAGCAATAAATCTGATCCATGGATCATATAGAATTCCAATAGGTAATCATCTTGAGGTATCAAGTCTCCTCTCAAGACTCGTGTTACTTGGGATCTGCCTCTAGGGGTAGTCAGAAGCTCCTTAGGGTTTGTTCTTCTTGAGTTTTCTGGTTCCACTAACTCTCCCCTTTCATTGATCATCTCAGGAAATTCAGTCACTATGTAGATGTGACCAATCTTGTCTATGTATGCTCCTCCCTCGTACTTGACAGCTGGTCTGGGCACGATCATGGCATCCATGGAAGTTACCATGCTAGCCACAGATCTGTTTAAGCCATCCAGGTAGATGGGGATCTCCTGGGCATTGGTAGACACATACTGCAAGGAAGTGCAGTAATCTTCCTCTACAGCAGTCATGAAATTTCTACTTGGAGTTGGACCCTGCATGTCTTCCGAAGCCATGGGTATTTCCTCCTCTGAGTCACTAGAGGTATCTGAATAGACAGAGTGGTGACTAACATGGGCAGCACTTCCCACAGAAGATATGACACTTCTTCGGCTACTTAGCACTCTCCCTGACCTCAAGTTCATTCACCCTCCTCAGACTCTCTAAGTCTCAGAGACTCTCCTTGAGTGGCTCTCCCAATGCCTCAAGTTGCCTGACAAAATGCTTCAACCAATCTGGACGATACCACTTCCAGGTGATACTACACTAGACGATACCGAGCTGGCCATGATATGATACCTGAAATCTACACGATACGATACTTGTGGTGTAGACGATACGATACTGCTGTTGGTCGCGATACGATACGAGCTATCCTGATGATACGATACCTTCAGAATAGACGATACGATACATGGGATTCTCTCGATACGATACCAAACTACAAGACGATACCAGACACTCCGCCGATATGATACTAGAATATACATCGATATGATACCAACTTGGTATCGCGATACGACTCCGGACAATGAGACGATACAATACTGTTGGGGGATTCTTAGACAAGAAGGAGTTTGAGGGTTTGTAGGAGAAAAGGAAAAGACCAGAAGAGGAAATACAATTTGGAAGCTTCTGCCGATTGATTACAGTAAGACAATTACAATGTTTGAAGCAAAATACAAGCCAATACTTCTGTGCACAATCACACAGAGTGCTCAATTACAAAATACCAAATATCCCAAAGTCTTCTTGCCGCCGGCCTCCTCTGCACCAGACCTCCACCTGCTTCAAGCTTATCCTTGTGCACACCTTGCACCAAGCTTCCACTAAGGGGGAGGAATGAATACCTTCTGTCGGCACGCGCACACTGCAAAGAGACCTTGAGATCCGGGGACTAGCTTAGCACTCTCTGCACAATCCCTTAGTCACTCTCTATGCACTCCTTCAACTCCACTTCTCTGCGTCGCACAGTGGTGACTCTTGCACTTCTCTCTCTTGCTTCACTTAGACTATGGTTCTCTTGCTTACTCTAAGATTGGTCCAAGAATAGACCTTGCTTTGATTTGAGTGTGTCGATCATGTACGCTCCTAACTGCAATAGTATCTTGGTGCTCACTTTGATGTCCCAAGATTGTCTTCACAAGTGGCAGCCAACGACTCACTGTTTTGTCCTGTAGTGACTTTAGACTAAAACCAAAAATTTGATGGGGGGCCATACTTTCACCTGTGCGTACGCTGCCGCTTCATATACCTTCACATTTTCCTTTTAAGTCTTCACTTTTGCACATAAGAGGGGGTTCACCTGAACCTTTCAAAACACTTTAAAACACACTTTGAACCTTAGGGAAATTAGAGAAAATACCTTTGCAACCTGTGACCCGCTTTCTCCAATTTACCCTTTGTGGACAATTAATTGTGCACTACCTGTGCACTTTGACACCTGCACTTTAGCACTTTGACTTTGCACCTATTGACTTTGACCTTGACCTTGTTGAATTTGACCAATTGACTTTGACCTTGACTTTGACTACAATTGACTTTGACCAACATGAATTTTATGGGCTCAACAGTTGCTCACCACCTAATGTGCTCTACGTCCCGGAGAGCTACAACCAAAACTCTGAGCATATAGGACACCATGATAATGGAGCTGCAAAAGCTTGAAGAGGACATCTGAGCAGCAACCAAATCCACCAAAAGCAGGATAGAACAAGCACCAGAGAAGAACCAGAAGTGGGATGTTTTTATGGAAAAGCAAAAAGGATGGCAAAGGGAGGGTGGAAAGGAATGGGAAGGGAGGGCTGAGGGTGCGGAGATGGATGGGGCAGGGAGGGGTGATGATATGGCTGGGCAGATTGGTAAAGGAAGGGATTGGGAGTAGGAATCAGGGGTCTGGAGTGGGTTAAAATGATGAAACTAGAGGGCCACAAAGGGTACATATGGGAAATATAAAAACCAAATGTAAGATGAGGTGAGAATATACCATGTGAACAATGTGGTGAAATAAAAACATGTGATAAATGTGCTTAAAACTTGAGGGTTATGACCAAAACTCATAGAAAATGTGAGAATCTGGAAAAATAAAGCAAAAAACTGATTCCAGAGGTGCCAAAAAACATGAAAATGACTCCATTTTTGTAAAAAACGGCCAACCGAGGCACGATCCAGAGCCAAAAGCTTTGAGCCATGAAAATTAAAAAAAAAAATAAAATAATAAAAAGAAAAGTTGTTTTTTTTTTAACGCTCAGACAAAATAATAAAAAGAAAATAAAATAAATAATAAAACAAACAAATAAAAAAATAAAATAAAATAAAAAATAATAAAATAAAATAAAATAAAATGAAAAATAAATTGGGGGGGGGGGGCGAGGGCAGAACCGAGGGGGGGGGGGGGCTGTCAGAACCGGGGGGGGGGGGGGGGGGTGTTGTTTTCTTTTCCGACCCAAAAATCCTGGTGGGGGGGGGCTTTGTTTTCTTGGTTTTTTGTTTTGTTTTGTTTTTTTTTTTGGGAAAATAACCCAAAAATAGAGAAAATTGAAAGAAAAATCCAAAAAATTACCAAAAAATTGCCAAAAAATTCCGAAAAAATTCTCATGAAATTTACTATAGGGTTAGGCCAAATATCCTTCATCAAACCACAGAGGGCCTCCATTTATTCTTCCTATTGGCAAGAAATTGACATCGGAAAGGGATAAAAAATGCTAGAAAAATGCTAGAAAAATTTCCAAAAATACCCAAAAGTTTTACTTTTGCAGAGGTTATGAAATGCCTTCTAGGTTTGCTAAAAACACAAGGAACAAGAATGAAATTGATAAAGAAAACTACTAAAACTGAGCAAAATGAGATGAGAAAGCTATGTACAACCTGGATAGATTTTGCAGTTCCAGGTGATCCATACTTCTTCAAGTGAGTTGATGATAGGCCTTGAGCCTTCATATGTTGACCAGTGGCAAGGCCTCTCCGTTTAGCGTCTCTAACTCCACAACACCCCAATTTAGCATTGTTTTGACTCGATAAGGTCCTTCCCAATGTGGAAGCCATTTTCCTCTCATTTGTGTATGAAGATGAGGTCTATGGAGAAGAACTAACATGCCTAGTTCTATGTTGTTCCACAGATGGCGATTATGTGCCTCCTTTCTCTTCATCTGAGTCTCTATCAATTGTTTTGTTGCTAGTAGACGAATCTCCTCCACTTTATGTAGTGCTCCGAGCCTCTGAGAGACATCACAATCTTTCTTGCCCTGCATGAATGCTATCTTAGGTGATCCATGTAAAAATTCAAAGGGCTCAATGGGCAATATGCCATAAACCAGTTGGAATGGAGAATATCCCGTGGCCTCTTTGTACGCTAACCTGTATGCCCATAGGGTACCTTGATAAGCAATGCCCCAGGAAGTGGGCTGTAACATACACTCCTTCCTTAACATTGAGATTAAAACCTTATTTGTTGATTCAGCCTGTCCATTGGCTCTTGGATAGTAAACACAAGAGGTCCTATGTAGAATTCTATACCTGTTGAAAATTTCCTGCAGGACCTTATTAACAAAATGGGTACCCTGATCTGTACAAATTTCAAGTGGACATCCAAACCTGCAAATAATGCTACTGTAAATGAAGTCAGCAACAGTTTGGGCAGTGCAGTCGGGGGAGGCAATAGCTTCAGCCCACTTTGTCGCATAATCTGTAGCTATCAAGAGATATTTCTCCCTTTTTGGAATTGCGGGAGGGTAGATGGGCCCTACAAAATCTAGCCCCCACTTCTCAAATGGTTGCCACGAAGTGGAAACAATCAAGGGGCTATGCCTCTGCTTTGTTGGCTTAGGTCCACACCTCTGGCAAACGTCACATGCCTTTCCCCATTCATCTGCATCCTTAAATAGTGTAGGCCACCATAGACCAACATCCAGTATCCTCTGACTCATAATATGCCCTAGAACGTGCCCACCACCTGTTCCTTCATGTGCAGAGTGAAGGACTTCCCTCACTTCTCCTTCTTCCAAACACTTCCTAAACCTGTCATCCTTGCCCTGTCTATATAATTTATCTTCAATGAAGGTATATGGTCTACTCTTGATTAGCAGTCTCTTCCTTTGCACAGCACTAGCCTTTTCTGGATACAAACCAATTTTTATGAAATTCTTGATATCATAATACCAACCTTGAGCTTGTACAGTGAACAGATGGGCATCTAGAAAATCATCATTGATTCCACTAGCTTGATCCATCATATTGATTCTGGATAGGTGATCCGCCATAACATTTTCTTTACCTGGTCTGTGGACTACAGAAAAATCAAACTCTTGGAATAACAATAACCACCTCCATATTCTACGAGTGGCTTGTGGTTTGTTGAGCAAGTACTTTAGTGGTTGGTGATCCGTTATAATAATAAATTTTACTCCCAGTAAGTAATTACGAAATTTTTGGACAGCAAAAACCATTGCTAGGGCTTCCCTTTCTGTAGTACTGTAATTCCTTTCAGCCTTGGTCAAGATTCTACTGGCATATTGAACTGGTCTGTCCACTTTAAATTCTTCACTAGGTTGGGTCAAAACTGCCCCCACTGCATAGGCACTGGCATCTACATGTATATGGAAAATTTTTGACCACTCAGGTGTGATCGAAATAGGAGCAGACACTAACCTTGACCGTAATGTTTGATATGCTTTTTCCTCCTCTTCTTCCCATTTAAAAGGTACTTCCTTACCAGTAAGTCTAGCCAGTGGTCTGGCTATCTCTGCATACATTTTTATAAACCTTCTATGGTATCCAGTATGCCCCAAGAAACTCTGAATCTCTTTAGGAGATTTAGGTTTAGGCAACTTTAATATAGAAATGATTTTGTCAGGGTCCGGGGCCATACCTTTAGCCGACACCACATGTCCTAAGAGATTTCCTTCTGTCACAAGGAAATGACATTTGTTTGGATTGAGCTTTAGCTTAGTCTCCCTGCATCTCTTGAAAACATTCTGCAGCTGCCTCAAGTGATGGTCCA
This sequence comes from Ceratopteris richardii, assembly GCA_020310875.1. Classification (NCBI taxonomy): domain Eukaryota; kingdom Viridiplantae; phylum Streptophyta; class Polypodiopsida; order Polypodiales; family Pteridaceae; genus Ceratopteris; species Ceratopteris richardii. Next base: position 92,498,141 of record CM035436.1, read on the forward strand.
AACAATCTAGAGGAGTTTCTTTGTTAGAGCCTGAAAACGAAGAGAAGTCATCCATGAAGATTCTAAGTGATTCCAGCAATAGGGGGCCAAAAATGAGATTGATCGTTCTGTTAAAGGTGGCTGGAGCATTTCTGAGCCCAAATGGCATTTTTACATACACATATGTTCCCCAAGGTGTGATAAAAGCAGTCTTTTCACGATCCTCTTGGTGTATTGATATTTGATTATAGCCACTAAACCCATCCATAAAGCTATATAATGCATGCCCAGCCACTTCTTCAATGACTTGCTCTGCAAAAGGCATTGGGAAACCATCTGGAATGGTCACCTTGTTGAGTGCTCTAAAGTCAATACAAATTCTGATTTTATTAGTATTCTTCTTTGGTACTATAACCATAGGTGAGAGCCACTCTGAGTGTTCCACAGGAATGATGATTCCTGCATCCTCCATCTTTTGTGTTTCCACATAGACAGCTTCAGCATATTTTGGATTAAGTCTATAACTCTTCCCTCTTATGGGTTTGGCTCCATCAACCAGAGGGATTCTGTGCTCTCCATAAGTTGCAGGCACTCCTTCTAAGTCTTTATAATGCCAGGCAAAAACATCTGTATAATGGGTCAAGAATGATTTTACCTTTTCAAGGAGCCCTGGGTGGCTCCACAACCAAGTGGCCACCAAAACTGGTCGATTATTGTCTTGAGTGCCTAATTGTATTTCTTTGATAGGATTTCTCTCTACCATATTATCTTCGTCCTCATCTTCTTCCTTGTCTTCTTCTACTAGCTTTTCGTGCATTGCTTCATAAGCAGGTGTATTTTGGATTTCAATGTGTTCCTCCTTGTCCTGCATCCATCCTGCAAGGATTTCTTGAATCGGGAAAGAACACTCTTCACTAGAATCTTTTACCTTGCCTTTAGCTTTAGTAACTTCCTTATCTGTGGTTGTCATATCCTCCTCCAAGTTGTATTTGAGGGGTGTCTTCCTGCCCCTTCTGTGGTCTGTGATGGGCTCTCCCAATCCCTCAACCTGGACTTTCTCCTTATCTTCATCATAACCTTCAGTCGTGCAAGAATTATTAAGAAAAATTCCAAAACAAGAGGAAGAGTTGCCTGCTTGGAGCCAATTTAGAATATCCTCTTCTTCCTCGAAATCTATTTGGGGTTGATCTTCCGATTCCGGTTCCATGCATATGCCAACTGTTTGCATCATGCTAGTGTTTCCTTGATTATCTGGGCCCTCTTCTAAATGAATCTGTGTCAGCTCTTGCCCTTTCTTTTGTACCCACATAGTGTCCTTGCCCCAATCATGAATGACACTTGCATGCCTCAGCCATGGTCATCCAATTAAGAGGGGAAATCCTCCTTCAACCTGGGGCAATCTTAAAACCACAGAATGAATAGATTACCTTGTACTTCAAGTGGAACTTTTGGGATCACTCCCAAGGGCCTTACTTTGCTCTGATCTGCCAAAGTAACAGTGAAATTTGCAGGCCTTGAAGGGTGGAGTCCAATCTTTTCCATTGTGTGTTCATGCATCAAGTTAATGCCAGAACCACCATCCACAATAACTCCTTGAAATTCATGACCTTTGATAGATACTGTCAGCCGAGGACTTTTAAAATCTGTAGGGGGTGCTTCCCCTACAATTTTTCCTTTATGTAAAACAACAGTCTTTGCCACCAAACTTGTAGTGGAAGCTTCATCAATTATCTGCAATAACTCTGATCTGAATTTCCCATCCATCTTTATTAATTCAAAAATACTAACCTCTTTTTTCATGGACTTGAGTAGTTTTGAAGCCTCTGATTCCTTGAGAGCATGGGCTCCAGTTGACTTATCAAACTCCTCATGAGCTCTGTTGAAGGCATGCCCAATGGCATCACTGGTGCATATGAGATCTCCTTTTTGACTTGTATCTGCACCTGTGGTGGCTTTATCTTCAGCTCGTTCTCTGTCTTGATTCCATTCCTTAATCTTTGATCCTTGTCCTATGTCTGCTTGAGCCTTCCCCTTGCTTCTTGTCTGCACAGTCAAAGATTCTATTTCTTCTAATTGCACCACCCTGGTAGATGGTGATGGCTCATTGACTAGATCACACACTTCTTCTTTGTGCACAGAAATCATTTGGATATGGGGCCCAGATGAAGAGGCTTGATCCTTAGGACAACAATTTGTATAATGGTCTCTGGCCTCAGGGCAGTTCTTGCAAGGAGGGGCATTTTCTGGTAGGGTGCACCTACTTTGATAGTGCCCGCATTCTCCACATCTAAAATAGATGATTGGCCTCCTAGGCCCATTTCCAAAATTATTCCTCTGTCTAGGATTATAGTTGTTACCTTGATTCGGTGCAGCAGCCATCATATTTGTGGTTGGTAGGGATCCTCCTTGTGTCCAGTAAGTCGTTGCAGGCATTCCCCTTGATTGGCATTCATGGGCCTCATGACCAACTTTCCTGCATAATTGGCAAGTTACACTTAACAGAGGACACTCACTATATGCCCTTGTTTGCTGCACATGGAACACCAAAGACCACTCTTGACGCCACCTCCTTTGAGCTCTTGCAATTCCTGTCGCAGCTGAGCCAATTCCTCTGCTTGGGCCTCCTCCTCCTTTTGGAGCTTGAGTGCTTCAATCTCCCTCCTCAACTGAGCAGCAGGAGTCTCCTCCTCTTTGTAGGGCTTATTCCTTTTTAAGCCCTCCAGCTCCTTCATTAGCTGGATCACTGGATCCTCCATTTCTCTACCATATGTTGGTTGGGAAGAAGTTGCTCCATATTGGTGCCTTATCTGCTCCAAGCGTGTGGCTGTGTTGATGAACTCCTCTATGGAGGCTGTAGGTAACACTAATTCGTTTATTTTGCATTGGGTGGCCACTGGTAGGGGCTTAGCTAACCATTTCTTAACAAAAAAATCGTGTGGTGGATCTGGCAATTTAGCCATTAGTGCTTTGGCCCTAGTCACAAACTCTGGGAACTTTTCTCCTGGACCCAATCTCAAATTTTCTAGTTCTTCTATGATAATCTCCGCAGTGTTGCCATGCTGGAACTGATTTTTAAATGCATCTTTCATCACATCCCAAGTGGTAAAATGGTTTTCAGCAAACTGGCTGAACCACTTATCAACTAATCCCTCTAATGTGGCAGGAAAGAGAATAAAAAAGGCATCCTCCCTACCCATTAGGCCTCTAGTCTTACATAGTGCCAAAAACCTTCTAATGTGTTCATCCGGATCCTCCTGAGCTAGGCCTTTGAAAGAAGGAAACTTTATATTTAATCTAGAGAGTAAAGTTTCCAAGTCTACCTGACCTGCCATGCTCTTTACTGATGAGGTTGAAGAGAGTGGACTTGAGGACCTTCTAACAACCTTCCTTCTTGTCTGCTTGCAGGTGACCCTCAATGTTTGGGACCGGGTTGCGGTCATGAGTAGCTCATAGCCCACTTAATATGAGACACTTGATAAGAATATTTACCTTTTGTTTGATGAAGTAGCACTGTAGACACGTGACCTTGCTATACTTTGCACTTGGTTTCTCCTAAGCTCAAATCTCCTTGGAAGTCCCACCGGGTGTGCCAAATTTTGTTGGGGGATTCTTAGACAAGAAGGAGTTTGAGGGTTTGTAGGAGAAAAGGAAAAGACCAGAAGAGGAAATACACTTTGGAAGCTTCTGCCGATTGATTACAGTAAGACAATTACAATGTTTGAAGCAAAATACAAGCCAATACTTCTGTGCACAATCACACAGAGTGCTCAATTACAAAATACCAAATATCCCAAAGTCTTCTTGCCGCCGGCCTCCTCTGCACCAGACCTCCACCTGCTTCAAGCTTATCCTTGTGCACACCTTGCACCAAGCTTCCACTAAGGGGGAGGAATGAATACCTTCTGTCGGCACGTGCACACTGCAAAGAGACCTTGAGATCCTTGGGGGACTAGCTTAGCACTCTCTGCACAATCCCTTAGTCACTCTCTATGCACTCCTTCAACTCCACTTCTATGCGTCGCACAGTGGTGACTCTTGCACTTCTCTCTCTTGCTTCACTTAGACTATGGTTCTCTTGCTTACTCTAAGATTGGTCCAAGAATAGACCTTGCCTTGATTTGAGTGTGTCGATCACGTACACTCCTAACTGCAATAGTATCTTGGTGCTCACTTTGATATCCCAAGATTGTCTTCACAAGTGGCAGCCAACGACTCGTTGTTTTGTCCTGTAGTGACTTTAGACTAAAACCAAAAATTTAATGGGGGGCCATACTTTCACCTGTGCGTACGCTGCCGCTTCATATACCTTCACATTTTCCTTTTAAGTCTTCACTTTTGCACATAAGAGGGGGTTCACCTGAACCTTTCAAAACACTTTAAAACACACTTTGAACCTTAGGCAAATTAGAGAAAATACCTCTGCAACCTGCAACCCGCTTTCTCCAATTTACCCTTTGTGGACAATTAATTGTGCACTACCTGTGCACTTTGACACCTGCACTTTAGCACTTTGACTTTGCACGTGTTGACTTTGACCTTGACCTTGTTGACTTTGACCAGTTGACTTTGACCAACATGACTTTTATGGGCTCAACAGATACCAAGAGAAGTGGCGATATGATACCACCAACTTGCACGATACGATACTAGTATGATATCGTGATACTACACTAGGAAGTGGGCGATACGATACTTCAGGGGTTGATGATACGATACCTAGATCAGGGGTGATACGATACTAAGGTCCTCACGATACGATATCTGAGAATCGAGGCGATACGATACTGAAAAGGGTATCGCGATGCGACACTGGTAGGTGAACGACACGATACCACAGTAGGTAACGACACGATACCACAGTAGGTAACGATACGATACCACAGTAGGTAACGATACGACACCACTGGGATAAAGTGTGATCGCGATACCAACTTGGCGACTCGATACCAAAGTGGTATCGTGATACCAAGACTGGTACCCGACGATACGATACTTCGGCGAGTATCGCGATACTAGGGAATTTTTGGTATCGCGATACCAAAAACTCAACCGATTGCAATACTCAAGCCAAAATACCTCAAAAATAAAAAATTTTTGCACCCCCTTGTCCTTCTCTCACCCCACTTCACTCCTAGCCTACTGTCTCTTTCAATGAAGTTCAAAAAACAAACAGTTTCCCCCCCGCGATACCGAATGCGCAGCTAATCACGTGTTGGTGCACTTTTAGTGTGTTTTTGACTAGGAATTCTTGTTGAAACTTACCTTTGTGGTGTCCTGATTGCAAAGTGAGCTCAATATCTAGCCTTGTCAGCCTGTAGCGTGCGATACCACACTCACGATACTGGTCCTGCTTGCACACGATACTAGAATGCAGGAAAGTATCAAATGAGTCAAATTTTTTTATGTTTTTATACCTTTTGTGATAGAAACTGAACATTACTAATTTTGGCACATTTTTTGGGCTTTTTTGGTGATTTTGGCCTACTCCTACTTCACTTCTCTCTTTCTAACCTAACCCCAACTCCTCTCACTCTCCCTTCCTACTAACCCTAGACCTAAAAACTCATTACACACACTTCCACAATGTGAAGTAACAAGTGCTGAAGTGATTGACTACTTGCCACAGAACGAATTCACTTCTACAAGTACGATTCCATCACACTCGATCTATAATCATCACGAAGGCACCTTGGCTGAGTGTTCCCCAGCAACGGCGCCAAAAACTGGTGTACTCAAGTCAAGAAGACTCAAGGACTTGTGCCAATGAGACTGTACCTCGTTTGCAACACAAGTGCGTATAGTGGGAAATTAACACACCTTTAAATGTCAATCCGATCGAACGACCTAACCAAGTGTATGAGGACATGTGCACACATGATGGAAAATGAAGTGGCTCAAACTCACTAAAAGACTAATCCACCTCTCAAACTCACTAAAAAACAGAAAGTGTCTGTTGCGATACCTCTTGTAGAAGTTTTCAGAAAATCAAGGATTTTTCCCAGCTCCGAACTCCAAATATAGTCAATAGGGTACTCATTTCGAAGCTCTCAATGAGACGCATCTATTGGAAGTGGTTTCACTTGATTCTGACAATCCTGCTTCAAGTTATGCCTAAAATAGTGAATGACGGGAAGCACCCACACTCACGCCACAACTCCTACAAGCTCACACACACACTACAATAGCTCAAAAACAGTGGGGAGGGGTAGAAAACAGTCCTACATGCACATTCCAAGCATTACACACACATACAAGATCAAAGAGAAGATGGAAATCTGCAAGAAAGAGGCAAATTCGAAATTTTGAGAAGCTCCTTCTTCACAATGACAAAATGTCTCTACAAAGAGTCACAAAGTGACTTATATACATGTGCCCTAAGTTTGGTCCTTCCACACAAGAGATCGGAACTTTATTACTAAAAAGTGAATTTCCTACTAATTTACAAGGGATATTTTACAACAAGTTGGGATTATGCATCTAGAGGACTCCTCTATTGCATTTACATGGCTTTGAGGGAATTCTCTAAGACCTCAAAGAAGAAAAATTATGCCCATTAATTTGAAAATTTTGGGGCTCTTCTCTTGTGCTCCTTTGCTATTGGGGCTCTTCTCTTGTGCTCCTTTGCTCTGCAACACAAACCAATCTCCCAACCCAGCTTATTCCTCCATTAGTAACCCTCTCTGCAACACCATGACTGACCTTTTGGAACCTATCATTGGTCATCCAATTGTGACTAGTGTAGCACATCGCCCTCGACTCACCAACGGCATTATTGGATTCCCTGCAACCCCTCGCATATAGGTCCCCTTCACCACCGATCTGTGTTACTCAACCCTCTAATCCCCTATCGTACACCTATTCTAGTTTCCCTTCATGGAAGCCCTCACTCGACCTTCTACATCAGCGCAAGAGGCTATCTCAACCACAACCATTGATCTAACAATGAAAACATTTGTTCAAACATCTCCAAACTCACCTCAACAATCTCCATCCCCTTCCACCATGAGTGATGTATATACTATCATTAAAACCATTGCCACCATGGAAACAAAGGACACATCTACCAAACCCCTTCCCATTACCCACCCCATACCAAAACCATCACCTCCACATCATCTTTTAGCTTCCACGAACCGATCTCCTAAGCCAACCTTTATTCCTCCATTACTAACCCTCTTTACAACACCATGACTGACATTCTGGCACCTATCATTAGCCATCCAATTGTGACTAGTTTTGCACATCACCCTCGACCCATCGATGTCATTATTGGATTCCCCCCAACCCCTCGCATACATGTCCCCTTCACCACCGATCCGTATTACTCAACCCTCTGACCCCCTATCATACACCTATTCTAGTTTCCCTTCATGGAAGCCCTCACTCGACCTTCTACATCATTCTCTATTGGTCCAAACCCTTTTGTAACATCACTTTTCACAGACACCATGCGCATCACAACTACCATCCTTACTTTCATAGTAGCACCAACATGCACAACATTGTTTGATCCTATCGACATGTCTCCACCCAGAACACCACCCCCTACTCCCACACTTCCATAGTCCCCTATCCCCCCTCCAACATCACCACTATCAGGCATAACATTCACAAATCCCATACCCTGTCCCATTCCACCTGCATTCATCCTTATCACTTTTGCATCTATTTATGTACATAATACATTCACTAGTATGGTTCAGTGTGTATCACAACTCCAAACAGACTCTCAACAATTAGAAAAAAGAAATGTGACCCTAATGAGGGAGTCTCAACAATTTACAGATTAGAGTAATAGTGCTAGAAGAAGATAATTGTAGACTACAAGCCGAGTACCTTACCTTCCAACATGTGCATGATGAACTGAATACTAAGGTACAAGGAGTGGATACAAAAGCACTCCAAAACTTGGAGGAGATGTTGCATGTGCATTGGTGAGTCCAAATGGCATGACACAAAATGCAAAGATTCCCCATTCAGTAGAAAATGCTATTTTGTGTTGATCTTCAGGGGCAATGGCTACTTGATTGTAACCTGAAAATCCATCAAGAAAGCTATAAACTTCCTTGCTTGCAACACGCTCCAATAAATGTTTAATGATTGGAAGAAGATAACTATCTCTGATGGTAGCAACATTAACTTTTTTAAGGTTAATACACACTCGTAACTTTCCGTTCTTCTTAGGCACCACTACGATGGGGGACACCCATTCAGTGTGCTCAATGTCATAGATAAATCCAGCTTCAATCAACCTGTCAATTTCTTCTTTTATTTTGGCTGCATGGGTGTCATTATATGTGTAGGGCTTTTGTTTGGTGGGCTTAGCATCAGCCATCATGGGGATCATATGAGAGCATATTTTTGGATCTACACCCTTCAAGTCTCTATAGTGCCATGCAAACACGTCCCTATATTTCCTTAGTAAAGCTTCAAGCTCTACTTCTTCTTCTAGACTTAGGTCTTCTCCTATGTATGTACATCATTCTTTGTTCCCTTCAATGGTTACCACAAAATTTTTTGTCTTTTCTTTATTATTGTATGCTTCTCATGTGGTGGCCTCTCTCTTAGGCATTCGTACCAAAATTTTTCAGTCTTCAACTTCATATTTCTTGAAATTCTCTAGTACTTTGAACAATGATTCCTCCTCTTCTTGTTTCATTGCTTTTCTTTTCTTTTTCTTTTGACCTCCTTCACTTCCACCCTTTAAATTTACAGTTTTAATACTTGTGAGAGGTTCTTCTTCTTTCTGGGTATATACTCCTAAATTCTCTAGATAGTGCTCCTCTGAGTTAAATCAACTATCCATCACAATGGACTCTAGATCATCATCATCCTCTTTTTCTTCTATGAAATCACTAGGGTCACATTCTTCCAGCAAGGGCTGACACATGAACACTGAAATATCATAACCCTCCTCATCACAATGAGGTGTCCACTGTTCCTCATTGATAGCAATGTCCATGGTGGCTAAGATTTTTGGCCAGCCATGAGGCTCAAATTCCTCATCTGGAAAGATTATCGGTGCGTAGGCTGGGTCTCTAACTGGTCTATCTCCTGGTGAGGTTCCTTCTTCTCTTACTTTTAATCGCCTTTCCTCTTCCTCCGCGACTTTGCACATCCACAAATGAGTATCTTCGTGCATCCACAATGGATGAGAAGAACCTTTAGAATGCATAGAGATTGAATCCTCTTGTGCCTTGTGGATAGGATTCCATTGTAGGGGTGGTACATCTCTAAATGTATAATCCTTTAGATTGACTTTGGTTGTGACCCCTAAGTGCCACAAGTACAAGGAGTTGTTTCCCCAATCGTGTACTATTTGCAATTGTCGTAGGAAGGGTCTTCCTAGGATCATCTCATAGACATTATTTTTCCCAAATTCACATATAGCGAAGGTGTGTTCAAATTGTACTCCACAAGTGGTTAGAGTTATCCCTTCTAGCAATCCTAGAGGTCTTTTAATATGACCATCAACCATTTGAAGCTTCATTCTAGTTGATCTTAATGTGAGCTTGCCCTATTGCTTCCATAAGGAGGTGGTTGCAATCGCAACACCGACACCTGGATCTAAGATAGCTTTGGTGGTGTAACCTTGGTAGGTGATTGGAAGATAAGTGTTACCTTCTTCACCTTCACTCATGTCTCCTATTTTGTCTATAGGTAGCTCTGGTACTTTCTGCTTAGAGTCTACTTTCGATGCATTGGAATCGACTTCAGGAACCTGATTCGCCACATGCTTCCATAGCTCTTGTTTTTGAGCAACTCTTCTACGGTGAGATGACACTGAACCTTAGTGTTCTTCACAACATCTGTGTTCCTTGGAACCACTGAGTCTTCATGTCTTACCAATATTGTGGGAGCTTTGATATGAAGAGATTCAGATTCCCATGGGCCTGTGAATCGTGGCAACTCTTGTAAAGAATTAGATTCAAAATCCAATCTTTCATCCTCTTGTTGCTCTACTTGGTCTCCATAAATAGATGGAATGTCTTGGGGAAATCGATCATGAAGGTCATCAATCTCAGGAATAGGAGGGGGATTACCCTTCTCCTTGGCCCATTTTTCTTCTTGTATTTCCCACAAGAACTCTTGAGAGTATTGTTGAATGGAAAGAGGTGCTCCACCATCTATGGAATCAGGAACATAACCTTCTGTTGGTGGTGAGCTTTCTCTTTCAATAATTGATTGAGCTTGTGGAGGTAAAGAATCTTGCGGCTTGTTTACCAACTACTCTAATCTTTCTAATAAGCCTTGGAAATGCAAACCCGTTTTGATAGAATTTGTCTGATTGAACAATTGACTTGTATCAAGCATAGCCTGAGCTAGTTCTACCATTTTCATGCATATTTTTGTCCGTTCAATCTCTAAATCTGCTCTAGGGTAGCTCTTATCTAGGTTTGCAGCTGTTGACCCTTCTTGAAGTCGAGCCTAGTAGGCCGTGAACATCATGTCCAAGCCTTTGGGGGTTGCATATTCAAGAACAGACCCTGATAGTGGTCTATTTGCAATGGCTGGTGGGGTAGGATGAGGTGGAGTGGATGGAGCTTCAACATGAGAGGGATTTTGAGAGGCAATATGTTCTATTTTGCTTTTTGCATCTCTCAAGTTTTCTTTGAGTTCAGATAGCTTTCTATTCCACTTGCGATTGGCCTTCTCTCTAGTATCCTTCCATGTTCTTGTTTTCCTCTTACTAGGCTCTCCTGATTCACTTGACTTTGATTGTTGAGCTGGCTTATCTTGTTTTAAGGCTTGTGCCGTGGTAACTACCTGTATAGGAGCCACATTACTACTACTTGAACTTGAATCCACAACTAAGCCTACCACATTAATCGGTGTAATCTTGGGTACACTAGAGGGGTTCCTTGGATAATCTCTTGGGAGTTGTTCTTTGCCACACTCAGGACAAAAGGCTTGTATTGTGATGGTCTGTCCTTGACCTGGAGACAGTGGGTGGGAACATTCACGAATGAAATGGTCACCCTGACATCTAAAACATGGTCCTCTAGGGGCTTGTGGTCTTACTTGTCTCAATTGGGGCCTGGGGTTTGGATTTGTATACACAACATTGGAGTATTTTGGCTCCCAATTTTATTCCATAGGTGGTGCCTCATATTGATACGAGTAAATCTCACTATTCTCTAGTGACTCTATGTAATAAGCTCATGGACTATCTTCATGGGTGTAGTCAGAGCTCTGAGCATGAGGGTCATTTTTTTGAGAATAATGGGGTCATTGGTACCAGTGCTCTATTAGAGTTCTCCTCTGCCATCGCATACTTAATTGGAATCACATTGGTGGGAGCTGGCCACTGTTTCCTAGGACTGGTTGTGGCCTATATGGTTCTTGATATTGCTACTGGTATTGAGGTTGATATTGCTATTGTAGCCTATGAGATGGCTGTTGATATTGGTTCTGATACCTACCCTATGGGCAAGGTTGCTGATAATTCTATCTAATAGCCTGCCTATTGTATGGACAATCTTGAGCCGTATGGTTTGTGTATTTTCTCTCAATAGAAAGTATGGAGCATTTGTTTCTCTCATGTTCTGGTTTTGCATTGGCCATACATTGGCCATGTGGTCTCCAAACCAAATGCCTCGAACTGAGTGAACAAGTCCTCAACCTGTTCAGCTCTTAACACTTGTTTGAACTCGGCCACATGATCATAAGGATCTCCTGACTCGTCAAAGTAGTTCTTCATTGCCTTGACCACTTGGGAGGGTCTAGGGGTTCTTGGGTACTCTCAGGGTCTAGGCAATGGAAAATCATGTTCATCTCTTTGATGCCTATGTGCTTGATGTCTCTCTCTTTCATGTCTTTCACCTTCAAATCTTGATCTGTCTCTACCCACATTGTGTGCAAAGCTTACCTCAAGTCTCTCTCTAGCTCTTTCTCACTATTTTTCATGAGCCTGGCATGATCCTACTCCTTGGAGGCCATGGGAAACACTAGATCTTGATGGAGGAAAAATCAATTCGCCTTGCCAAGTGTATGTGTGCCTATCATGCTCTATTACCAAGAACATTTTCTCCGATGTGTTATCTAGGTAGACAACTTTGCCTAGTGTCTCAGGGTCTTTGAATTCATAGATGGTGATTATTGGGTTAGGTTTATTTGGCTTGAATCTCCAAAAGGCTTCCTCCGTTTCTCCATTCAAGAATAGTTCTATACTTTTGTTGTCTTGAGGGATCCAATCTGGAGTGATCACTCTGGTCAAGACTGACTGACCTCTAGGAGTCTTGGGTTTTCGTCCTACATCTCCTTACTCTAGGTCTCCTATCGTGTTCTTGGGAGTGACATTTCCAAACTCATATGTCCTGTCTGCTAAGCTCATAACCACATACATAGTTCCTTGCTTATCAATATATGAACCTTCTTTGAATTTAACCATTGGGTGTTCAAGTCCAAAGGGTTGATTGAGATTTCTGAGTTGGACTACTGATCACCTTAGGCCATCCTCATAGATGAGAGCACCTATGGTTGGTATGAACATACTCCAATTGTGTCTTATAGGGACCTTCTGGTGTTTGTAAATAGGCAGTTCCTGAGGTACATGTGGGTCTCTCCATGCTAAATGACATTTTTGAGTCACTTGTTTATGAACTTAGTGTGTAGGGATAACCACTTAGTTGTTGTGCCCAAGACATGTGCCCAAGACCTAGCTGTATGGTTGACACTAGCCTTAGATGATCTAATGCTTTGCCTATCCTTGCCTAAGTGTCTACTAGATCTCAGGTTCATAAGCTTTGTCTTCTAGTTCAAAATTTCCCCTTTGTATTGCTCAAAATCCTTTGGAGTCCCCTTGGTTTCCTAGTCCAACCTGAGGTTCAACTTCAAAATACAATATCTAATAATGCACGTATTAGTTTTACTGTAACTAGTAGATGTTTTTGTAATACTCCAAACAAGCTTTCCAATGAGCCCAAAATCACAACAAATAGATTTCGTATGAGAAAGTTATGTCAATTCAGGGTTCTAGGGGTTAAAAGAGGGAATCAGGATCTCTCTGGGAATACTTTAGAACATATGATATTGGCCACTTCTCACTTTGCCCTATGCCAAGCACACAAGAGTTCAAAATTAATGGCAAAAAATTACCCCAAAAATTTGAAAAAAAAAAGATAAAATTTTGAAAAATCCTAATTTTTGCATTCCAGTCGTGATGGTCAGACACAATCGCGATGGTGTGTCACCGTCGCAATGGTGTGAACACCTACGATGAGCAGCCGACGATGGTCAGAGATCACGATGGGCAAGCCACAATGACGAGTCAAAGTCGCAATGATCAGGGAAAATCATGATGGTCAAGCTATGATGATCAAGGCGCAATAGTGTGTCAGCATCACAATGATCAAGTCATGATGGTCAACTGGTGATGGTCATGAGATGATGGTCAAGTCACAATGGTCAGATTGTGATGATGAGTCACAGTTGCGATGGTGAAACAACAATGGTCTAACCATGATGATCAAGACCAGGATGGTCCCTGAAGATCACGATTGTCAGGCACCATCACGATGGTGTGTCATCGTCGTGATGATGTAACACAATCGCAATGACGTGAGCCAATCACCACGACATTCAATGACTGTCGTGATGGTGAGGCACAGTCATGATGATGAGTCACCATCGTGATGTTCAACCAAATGTATGATTTCAAAAAAATGAGTTTAGATCTATGAGAGCACTTACCTTAGCTCCTCTTCCATGCAAAAATTTCAACCAAATACTCACCTTTGTCTGACAGTCATGATGATCAGATTCTATGTCGATTTCTAACAAAAAAATGAAGTTTTTACCTATGTTTCTTGTATATTTGTGATGTCCTAAGGATGCCCTGCAATGTTAGTGCACCAAAAAATGCAAACAAGCACCTATAAAATCTCTCTCTCACAAGTGAAATGAGGGGAATAGACTGGGGATGGAGGATGGTGTGGATGATGATGGTGATGATGGAGATGAACTAAGAAAGAGAAAAATTAGGGAAAAGTTAAGAAATTACCTACAACTCCAATGTCACAACTCTACATCTTACCATCACACGCTCCTCCTCAAAGCTCTCTCGCTGGCAATGGTGCCAAAATTTGGTGTAGCTCAAGCGTGAGTATCACCTCCTTTACTTGTCAATCCATGGAGATGTGAGGATAGGTATGAAGACCATGAGCGAGTGAAAGCACAAGTGCGTGAGTGAAAGCACACAAACATGCACACACATACACACACACACATGCACACGGTAACAGAAAAGAGAGGAACAATGGAAAGCTTCGATTACAAAAGAGTTCTCATACAAAAGCTCAAATCTACAACAAGCTACCCAAAAGTGAGCTCTCTAGCTCTTTTTATAGTTTTTTGACTAGTTTTGGCCCTGTCCAGACCTAGTGTTCGGCTTAGTTAAAAATTAGGTTCGAGGGCTTATTTGAGGGCTCAAACGGAGTCTAAAAATTATGAAAATTGGTAGGATGATACTTCTAATACTCCTCAAGCTTGAAGACTCCTTGGCTTGAACAAAATGGAGTTACAAAAATATGAAATGGTATTTACAATGGCTTTTTAGTGATGAAAATCACTATTTTTATAGGGATTCCTCTTGAAAATTTGAGATGTACTTCTTGGAGCTCCCTAATTGCTCCTTCTTCTTGTGCGTCCACTTCTTTGACATGTTCTTGCACCTTGTTCTTGAACTTGAGCGCGAAAAGTGTCATAAAGCCTTTGTAATTGTGTAGTGTAAGCAGGGGATCCCATAGCTTGTCATTGCTCTTCATCGTGCTACACTTCTTCATCCTCTTCATCCTCTTTTTCATCTTCTCTGGCCGGTTCTTGTTGTCCTTCTTCTTCTTGTTAATGTTGCTGACCTTCTTGTTCTTATCTCGATTCAAGACTAACCTCCCGAAGGATTCGTTTAAAATCCACATTATTGAGTTCTTCCAAGAGAACTCCTCTAGGGAATTCTAGATTCGATGGTATTGGTGGGAGAGTTAAACTTGATCCATTTGTACTTCATCTTGGTATTCTAAGTGTAAAGGGCTGGATGACTCTTTTTGGTGTGGGAGATATATCCCGTGCCAAGGTGGCACAACTCGGTTGTGCACAAGTTATCAATCCCCTCATCCTTTTGGATGGTGGAGGCGAAGACTTCCTGCTTTTGAATTGCTACACTTTGTTCCATGAAAGAGCCATTTGAATTGGAACATCATAAGTAAGGCACTAATAGATGATTCTAGTGAGCGTACAACAACCATGTAACATTGGCTTACATAGCCATCTCTTGCATGCCTGATGAATCTGATCAATAATTCAATGTGGAAGATTGATCATCATGTTTCACATGGCAGCTAAATGCAAGATGAACCAAACCTTTTTATGCAGCATCATGAATCTTTCTTGTCCCAGAAACGCAAAATCTTGCATGCACATTCTCAAATGCACAACGATATTGGGAGTCATAGACACCATATATTTGAGCTTTGTCAGATTCCTATTCTTCATGTTTTTTGGGACCAATCATTCTTTCTCGGTGGGAATATGCATATCTCTCATATCTAAGGCTTCTCAAACTAAGTTACTGGTTATTTGAAACCATTTTAACTCATTCCCCCATGTCAATGATGGAACCATGAAGGTACTTGAAGCTCAGGTGTCCTGGGCAAGAGTTAGTGAGTTGATGAGGTAAAAGCATCACATGGAATCCGGTTTTGGTAATCTAGCAACAAAGTATTCTGCCAAGCCCACCTTATGCCACACAGGTCTTAAGTATACTGCATTCTATAACTTCTCAATTTCTATTGTAAAGAAATGGTACTTTCCCCATGTGTTGTTGTACTCAAGCTGAGCTTCCCATATATATGCACCCTCTCCTAGAGGACCTTGCATCTCACTAAATCAATGTCAGTTCTTACTAATGCACATAGTGTGACCCATGGGTGGGTCTTGTATCATAATTATTTGCACCACTAGCATCTCCTCTGGCTGTTCTTTAGGCTCATCTGATATGTGCAAGCTCTCTATGTTGACAATTTGATAACTGGTTCTTGCTTGCACACTAGTGCCTACTGTATTTTCCATATTGCTATCGATGGTCATAGTGCCTAAATTTGCTAGAAGTAAGAAGACCATATTAACATTGCATTAGAAACTAGATGATGCCTTGTCCCCTTTACAATATCAACATGATATTCAGTGTGGCTAGTAGGTTAGTAATGGTGCAGTGTGGTGTAGATGTGAGTGTATGATAAGTGGTTAGTCACTTCTCTAGATGCATACCTTGGGGGTGCAATGTACTCAAAATGCACATATCCTTTTGTACGGGATTTTTTTCATGGTCACGTCTGATGGAGATGATTAATCTCCAAAAGACAAGCTACACTTGAGCTTAGAACACCTCTATGTCAAGTATAGCTTAAAACCTTCACCAATTTTGAAATCTTTTACCAAATTATGAACACTGAACTTCTCTACGAAAACTAGCTTCACTCAAAAAAGTTAGCCTCACAAAATTCACTCATTGACTAATGAAATGATTAAAGTTTTCTATGAGAATTTGACACAACACTCTTCTAGTGTTTATGCAACTAGTTTAGGTTAAAGTTCTCCAAAAGAACTTACAAAACTTTAGATTTACTTCAATAAGTAAACCTATATCTGAAACAAGCATTTTCTACAGGCGACTTTTACATATGCAACTTTAAACACTTGGTTCTCACAAAATATAACCTGTTTAATAAAATTCTTCTAGACATAGATGGCTTATCTTCCAACTTAGATTTTGCCTCCTTATTTGTGTAAAACTTTACACTATGCACTGAGATCTGATCAATTCTTTGATCATCGAGGTTGCGCCTGTTTCAGAGGACACTTATCACTTCTTCACATACAAATGTTCCTACTTACAATTCTCTCAGCCTGATTACAATTAGACTCTCAAATCTTGACCATAGATGCAATAACTATGGACTTAGACATCTACAAAAGGATTTCTGAAATGTCAAGTACAGAAGGAGAGATGGAGAAAAGATCACGACATAGATTTCAGAAGTTTTCTTCTATTCTCATAAAAACATCTGACTGATGAATCTCATACATTCATCACACTTTTTTCTCTTCTACTCATCTATTCTTGTTCTATATCTCTTCTCTCATATATGTCCTGACTCTATACAAGTATATATATACATATATGTACATACTCATCACCATTTCAAGAGAATAAGTGAACTAATTACAAGCTTAATGTTCATGTATTTATAGATCACTATTCTATGATTCTTCTCTTTCCTTCATGCTTCTTTCTTTGTTCTTTTCTTCATCTTCACTCTTCAATCTTCATTGTAATCATCAATTAATGATTGTGCTGCTCGAACAACTCCCCCTCAATCTTTAATTGTGATTACCTGCCTTTTCTTTATACCTGCCATTTCTTTAAACCTCTACAACTTAGGTACATCCAAACTCTTTGTCAACATATCTGCAACTTGATCTTTTGTAGGAGTGTACATGATCTCTATCTCTTCGTCAATTACCTTTTCTCTCAGAAAATGATATTGGATCTCAATATGTTTAGTCCTGACATGAAACACAGAATTAGCTGCCAAATATAAAGAACTCATATTATCTCCACAAATAATTGGAATACTCTGATTGATGTCAAAACTCTTCATGAGAGCTTTCAACCATATCACTTCCTTTGCAACTTCAACCATGCCTTTATACTCTGCTTCTATGGATAATAAAGCAATTGTGTATTGCTTCTTAGAACACCAAGAAATCAATTTATCTCCCACATAACACAAATACCCATGTGTTGATCTTCTATCATCAAAGTTACCTGCCCAATCTGCATCACTATAAATCTTGATCCTTGTATCTGATGTGAACCCATAATACAAACCTTCTTCAAGTGTACCCTTGATATATCTTAGTACCCTTTGTCCTGCAATCCAATGTACCTTTCTTGGGCAATGCATGAATTGAGATAAAACTCCAACTGCATATGATAGGTTAGGCCTTGTCAATGTAGCATAAATCAAGCTACCCACCAAACTCTAATAAAGCTTCATGTCTTTGAATTCTTCTCCTCCATATCTACTCAATTTGTGATTCACCTCTCCTGCAATCTTCCATTTTAAATTTGATTAACAAATTCTTCAAATACCTTTCTTGAGTTACATATACTCCATGTTGATTATATAAAATCTCCATTCCTA
The DNA here is from genome assembly GCA_020310875.1 of Ceratopteris richardii. Classification (NCBI taxonomy): domain Eukaryota; kingdom Viridiplantae; phylum Streptophyta; class Polypodiopsida; order Polypodiales; family Pteridaceae; genus Ceratopteris; species Ceratopteris richardii. The sequence continues at coordinate 92,516,323 of CM035436.1, forward strand.
GGAAATATGACAAATCTCCCAAGTCACTGATCTTGAATTCTTTCTCCATTTGCCTTTTAAGCCTCTGAATGCCTTTGTCATATGTACCTGTAAGTATTATGTCATCAACATAAATACAAACATATATAAATCCATCTTCACTTGCTTTGACTAGCAAGCTACTATCTCCCTTTGATGCTTGAGAACCAAGTTCCTTCAAGAACTTTACAAGCCTATAATTCCATGCCCTTGGGGCCTGCTTCAAGCCATACAAAGCTCTCTTGAGCTTACACACATGATCTGGATAAAATTGATCTTTAAAACCATGTGGTTGTTCCATGTAAACTTCATCTGAAATGTAACCATTCAAAAATGCATTCTTCACATCTAATTGAGATAATTTCCAACCTTTGCAAGCAGCAATAGCTATGAGAGTCCTTATGGTTGTCATCTTTGTAACACAACTATAAGTTTCATCATAGTCCACACCATATGTTTGTGCATATCCTTTTACAACAAGTTTAGCTTTGTACCTAGACACACTTCCATCTGCAAATCTTTTTGTTTTGTAAACCCACTTACATCCAATTACCTTCTGATTAATTGGTTTATGTACCAATTCCCAAGTCTCATTCTCAATGAGTCCATCATACTCTTCCTTGATAGCTTCTTCCCAATTCTCCTTTCCTTTGGCTTCATCATATGTGCATGGGTCTTCATTCACTTTTATCATGTAAGCATAATCTTTAGTAGTCAAGAATGAAGTATCATAGCTATACCTTATGGGTTGCCATTTGTGCCTTGATGATCTTCCGAGTTCTCCACTTCTTGAAGTTTCTGGTTCATCACATTCTAGATCAAACCTTGGCATTTCTTCATCTTCAACTAGTACTTCATTGTTCTCTTCTTCCTCAAAGATTTGAACCTTTGATTTACCTTTCTTCTGATTCAATGTTTCTTCAAGACCTGCATAAGTATTATTTGTACCTGAGTACCAAGTACTTTGCTCATCAAATGTGACATCCTTTGATATAAGAAATTGCTTTGTAGATGGACTCCACAACATGTATCCCATTTGCTTATCATCATAACCAATGAACACATACTTTTCAGCCTTTGGTTCCAATTTATGCCTTAGTTGAGAAGGAACATAAGCATAGGATAAACAACCAAATACTTTGCAATGATATAATGTAGGCCTCTTACCCCACCAAGCTTCATATGGTGTCATACCCTGCAAAGCTTTACATGGTAGCCTATTAACCAAGTACGTGGCTGTATTTACAACCTCAACCCACAAATAATTAGGGCAATTCTTTTCTTTCATCATTGATCTTGAAAAGTCAACAAGAGTTCTATTTCTCCTTTCTGCTACACCATTTTGTTGAGGAGAGTACCTGCAAGTAACTTCTCTCTTCATATTAAGGTTACAAAAGGATGTCTATCTATGATTTTGTGATGGGTTCCACTCATCGTTTGACACATAGCCATATGGTATCTTGGTGCCTCATAAGCTTCTTGTTTAGGTTGATCTCTACCTTGTCTTCTTAACTTCCTACGTCGAATGCATTCTAGGGCTTTTGCTTGAGGATCTTCTCTAATCCGTTTTCTTCTTCTTTGCATTTCTTTTCTGTGTTGAGTCGATTTAGCATTTCCTTTGTGATGGGTTCCTAATATAATTTAACTTTGCATCCAATGATTTAACTAGGTAGTATATCACTTTTTAGAGTGGCTAACTAGACAACTCCACTTGTTGATATTCTATTAATAATCATGGGTCCAATGCCATGCTTCTCCAATTTCCTCGCATGTTGTTTCGGTGTATACAACAAGAATAAGTCTCCTACCTTTAGTCCCTTATCTTTTACATGTGCATCAAAGTAGGTGTTTAGTCTTTTCTTGGCTGCATAAATCCTAGCAGTTGCTCTTAATCTAGTTTCTCCTAGTTGTTCTTAGTAAAAAATTATAGATAAGAGCTCATGGCCTGTCCATTGATGCTCTTGTACCAAGTAGGTATTAAGAACTCTAGTGGAAATACTACATTCTGACCAAATACCATATGAAAGGGTGTGGTTTGGAGTATCATTTTATAGGCCACTTTATATGCCCAAACAACATGATGTAACTATTTTTCCCAGTCAGAACATTTATTATTCAACAACTTCGTAAGAAAAGTGCATAATATCTTATTCATACTTTCTATTTATCCATTTTTTTGTAGGTTGTATGGTGCCGACTTCTTGTGAATGACCACAAATTCCTACAACGAGTATTCAATGGCCTCATTTAAGAAATGGGTACCACAATCACTAACTAGTTCTATTGGCAAACCATATCTTGTCAACATATTCTCAAAGAGAAACTTGGCTATAGTTTGCACAATGGTTCTTCTTAGTGGCTTTCACTTCTACCCATTTGGTTAGATAGTCAACGGCAACAATAATGTATTCAACATGTGAACTCTTAGCTGGGGTATTAATAGGACCAACAAAGTCTATTCCCCACTTAGAGAATGTGCATCCTGCCATCATGGGTCTTTATGGCATCTCGTCCTATTTATCGGATATTGCGTTTGTTGACAAATGTCACATTGCTTCACATAGGTTTGTGCATCCATGTGGAGGGTTTGCCACCAAAGACATGTAAATAGTATAGCTTTGATCACACACTCTGCTCCAAAATGTCCTCGGCCACACCTTGGCGGGAAGATTCTAATATCTTAAGATATTCACTCTCATGAACACACAATCTTAGGTATTCATCTCTTCTTCATCTGTATAAGTTATCAGCAATAAGAGTATAGTCTAGGGCCTCTTGTTTTAAGCTCTTTCATCTGGCCAATGCCATCTCTTGAGGGAATGTTGTTGTCCTCAAAAAGTCTACCAAAGGTTCACTCCAATTTGGTACTCAAGACACTTGATATAGAGTGGCATGTTCAACTAGTGGTCTAACACCATAGATTGAGCATTCCTTGCACATCCTATGGAGATTTTCTTCCATTGTTGGCCAATATACTCCTAATCTTTGCAGAGTCTATAGGGTTCAATGTTTAGAGTGATGTTGCTTCAATGCACCTACATGTGCTATTTGCAATTACTTCACATGCTCATCTTCAGCTACCCATCAAGCCAATATGCCTCGATCATTGTGCTTATACACACTACCTGTCAATATGTGATATTTTTGAGACCTCACTACTTGTTTATCTTTGGCCTTTAGCACAAAATGCTTAGGTCCAAGGGTTATAATAGGCATTATAGTTTTGGCCTAGTTAGGCACTACTTCCATGCTGAATAAGTATGCATGAGGAAGTTCATCTAATACTCCTTCGGGAGACTCTCTTGAGGTTAGTCTAGAAAGGTGATCCACCTTAAGGTGAGTCTTGCCTTCCTAACCACAATCATATTCCATTAGTAAGAGGAACCATCTTACTAATCTACCAATATTGCAAGGTTTTCTCATTAGATATAGTAGCACTTGATGGTCTGTAAAAAATGTAAACTTAAGAAAATAATGTCAACTTTTTAACAACACATCGTGCCTAATCCTTCTCTTTTGGTAGTGGTGTAAATTTGTTCAATTGCATTCAACTACTTACTTGTGTAAGTTATTGGAGGATCGATGTTACCTTCAACCATAGGTTGTGCTAGCACACACCCAATGGCATAATTGGATGCATCCACATGTACATGAAAGTCTTACTCCAATTAGGTGTAGTCAAGATTGGTGGCACGATTGTCATTTGAGCTCATTGAAAGAGTTCTCACACTTGTTTGTCCATTCGAAATTAGTCAAAAGGTTTTATAGAGACTAAGCAATGATGGAATACATGTGGATAAAATGTCGATAATACCCACAATGTCCCATGAAAGCTTATACTTCCTTGACATTCTTTGTTCTGGGTAACTAGGCAATGGCTTAACTTTATCCTCATCCATTGAAATTCCATTCTTTGACACTATGTGACCTAGAATCATGCCTTGCCTCACCATGAAAATGCACTTTTTTGGGTTCATGCAAATTTGATATTCTCTACATTTGTCAAAGATTTGTTTCAGCTCAAGAATGTGTGTTTGCTTAATGTTGGAATGAAGACATAGATCATCAACATAGACCTCTAAATTATTTTGTAAGAATTATTTGAACACTTGGCACATTAGCCTTTGAAATGTAGCACGAGCATTGGTGATTCCAAAAGGCATCATAAAAAATGAAAATATGCCCCGTTTGTGGCAAAAGCCATCTTATATTGGTCTTTTGAGGCAATATCTACTTGATTGTAGCTTGAAAATCCATCAAGGAAGCTATAGAATTCCTTTCTTGCTACAGATTCCAACAAGAATTCTGTGATAGGAATTGGATAGCTATCTCTAATAGTAGCTGCATTAACCTTCTTCAAGTTAATGCACACTACCACAATGGGGGTATACATTCGGTATGCTCAATTTTGTATATAAATCCAGCTTCTATCAAACGATCTATTTCCTCCTTGATCTTTGTTGCGTAATGATCATTATATGTATATGGTTTCTACTTCATTGGCTTGGCATCTAAGGACATGGGTATTTCGTGTGAGCAAATATCTGGGTTGACTCCTTTCAAGTCTTTGTAACTCCATGCAAACACATCTCTATATCTCTTAACAACATATCAACTCTTTCTCTTCTTTGATCAGGTTGTTTCCTATGTACGTACATTGATCTTCACCCTCTTCTATGGTCACAACAATTTACTTAGTTCTCTCTTTATTGTCGTATGCCACTCCTGTGCGTGCTTCTCTATTCGACATCCTAATCATGAACTTTCAATCTTCTATTTCATACAACTTGAAGTTCTCGGGGATTTCAAAGAGGATCTCTTCCTCTATCAGCTTAGATTTTGGTTTCTCTCTTTTCTTCTTTTATGTTATTGTCAATGTTTCTTCTAGTTTTGATCTTTACTCCTCCTGAATTTTGGCTTCTATCAGGTAGAGGTACTCTTCCTCTGAAGTACAAAAAGGCTCCATGAGGATAGAATCTTCATCGTCATCATTATCCTTTTCGGGTTCACTCATATGAGGTTCACACTCTTCAATAACCAAATCATACATGATTGGTTCTATTGTGAAGATTGAAATGTCATAGCCATCTTCATCACAATGTGGGGTCCACTAATCCTCATTGACCGCTATGTCCATTGTGGCTAGAATCTTTGCCCAATCATGAGGTTCAAATTCTTCATCAAGAAAAACCATAGGTGCATGGCTAGGTCCTGAACTGATCTAGGGTGCTTTTCTATACCTACTTCTCGTGCGGATAATCTTTGCACATCCATAAGTGAGTGTCTTCATGTATCTAAGAGGATAGTGATATTTGAGATTGACCTTAGTGGTAACTCTTAAATATTGAAAGTACAAAAGAATTGGTTCCCTAATCTTGTACTATCTACAATTGTGTCATGAATGATCTACCTGAAATCATCTCATATGCATGGTTTTTGCCAAATTCACATATTGCAAAAGTATGCTCAAACTCCACACCACAAGTGGTAAGAGTTATGAATTCCAACAATCCTAGAGGTTTCTTGATGTGGCCATCTACCATTTGGAGTTTCATTCTCGTTGGTTTGAGTGCGAGTTTTCCCCAATGCTTCCATAAGGAGGTGGTAGCAATAGCAACACCTACACCTGAGTCCAAAATAGCTTTCATTATGTAGCCCTGACAAGTGATACGAGGATAGGTATTTCCTTCTTCTCCTTCACTCATGTCACCTATCTTATCCAAGGGTATCTCGGGTACTGTCTTATGTGATCCTACCTGGGAATGAGTTTTATCTACTTTTGGCACTTGATTGGCTATGTGTTTCCACAATTCTAGTTTAATTTTGAGTAGCTCCTCCAAAGTGAGATGACACTACACTTTCATGTTCTTCAGTATGTTCATGTTCCCAGGTACAATTGAGGTTTCATTTCTTACCATGAACAGGGGTGCTCTCATATGGATAGACTTACATTCCCATGGGCCCATGAAATGAGGCAACTCTTGTAAGGAATTATACTCAAGGTCAAACCATTCACTAGACTAGGCATCCTCTTGTTCTCCATATATAGAGGGAATTTCTTGTGGAAAGTGATCATGAAGATCATTTACTAGCTCAATGGGAGGTGGATTCTCACTCTTCTTGGCCCATTTTTCTTTTTGAATATATTAGAGGAGTTCTTGTGAATATTGATTTACCAAATAAGGGATTCCAAAATTAGTAGAATTGGGAGCATAAAATCCCTTGGGGGGAAGGCTTATCCCTTCACTCCTAACATTACTCACTTGCGATGTTGCCGTCATTCTTGATTTGGCTATTATTTTCTCTAGACTCTCTAGCAATCCATCAAAGTGCACTTGTGCTTTGGTTGAGTTAGTGTAAATGAAAAGACACTAGCTTCAAACATGGTTTGGACCAGTTCTACCATTTTTGCACATAGTTTAGTTCTTTCAATCTCTAGATCAGCTTTAGGGTAGGATTTGTCATGTTTTATCACATTTAGACCTTCTTGGATTCTGGCATGATATGATTTAAGCATCATATCTAAATTTCCTCAAGAGTAGGATCTACTAAGATTGATCTTGCTATGTGTGGTTATGGGGTTATATGAGGCTGATTATATGGTGATGGTGGTGGTGATGAGCGATAGTGTGTCTAAGATGCAATTTCTTTAAGTTTAGCTTTGGTCTCTCTTAAGTTTTCTTCTAGTTTTCTCATCATTTTTGTCCATTATCTTTTCATCTATTCATGGCTATATTTCCAAGCTCTTGATCCTTTTTTATTTGTGCTCTTAGTCTCATTGTTGTCTAGGCTCTTCTCTTGACCTCTACCTTGGTTTTGTTGTAGGGCTTGGGCTCTAGTTACTACTTGCACTCAGCTATACTAATTGTACTTTTGCTAGAGTCTGCCACTAAGACAATAACATTAATAAGTGTGATTTTTTGCGTGTTGGATCGATTCTTTGGGCAATCCCTTAGGAGGTGCTCTTTACCACAATCAAGACAAAAGCCTTGAATGATTATTGCTTTTGGTTGTCCTCATTTAGGGATAGGACAATCTCTAATGAAGTGATCTCCCTCACATCTATAGCATGGTCCTCAGTGTGCTTGGGGTCTCATTTTTCTTGGTTGGGGCCTAGGGTTAGGGTTGGTGTACATTACGTTTGAATATTTTGGATCCCAACTAAGTTCACTAGGGTTTTCATAAAGGTAGATCTTGTTATGCTCTAATGAATCCCTGTAGTAAGCTGGTGGACTATCTACATGGGTTGAGTCATGCTATGAGCATTTGGATTGCTTTCAAGAATTAAGGGAGGTGTTGACACTAAGGCTCTACTCAAGTTTTCTTTTGCTGATGCATACTTGACTGGGATCACATTGGTTGGGGAAGGAGGTTGTTGACCCATCACTAGTTGAGGTCTTTGTTGAGCTTGGTATTGTGGTTGGTAAGACTGTTATGGCCTAAAGTATTATTGTAGTTGGTATTGATTTGGATATCTTCCGAGTTGTTAATATGGCTTTGGATAATTTTGCCTAACCACCTACTTGTTATAAGGGTAGTCTTGCGGAGTGTGGTTACTCTATCTCCTCTCAATGGTGCAATATTGGCTATTAGGGTTTCCTTGAGGTTGATCCATAATTGGACAAACATTAGCCATGTGGTCTCCTCCAAAGTTGTAACTTTCTCTATTAACTCTTTTATTGAAGTGGATGGTTTAGAAGTGAAGCTTGTGTTACTATTTGAAGACTTATAGATCTTGGAAAGCTCTAACTCTTCCCCTAGATTTTCCTCAATATCAATACACATACGAACAGATTGCTCTATGGTTCTTGGCTCTTTTAGATACACATATGATCTCAGTTTGGCACTTAGCAAACCATCCGAGAACAATGTCACTTGCTTGGCTGGTGTGGGTAGTTTTGGAATAGAACACCTTTCTAGGTACTGTCTAAATCTTCTTCTTGCTAGTCTAACTGTCTCCAAGGGTGTTTACTTGAAGTTATGTATAAGAGATGAGGCACAATGATGAGGTGTTGTGCCTGATGCCACTCTTGGAGAACTCCATGATAAAGGCTTCTAGGATTTGATCAATGTTCCTGAATTTTCCTTAATCTAGTGGTTGAAACCATCACCAAGGCTATGGTTTTCAGAGTAAGGACGAAGGCATTATATTGAGTGAACAAGTCATCAACCTATTCCACTCTTACTGCTTGTCTAAATTGTGCTACATGATCATATATGTCTCCACTTCATAGATTTAACCAGTTGAGTGGACCTCAAGATCTGAGGGTGTTCTCCAGGCTTGGGCAAGGGAAACCTATCCATGCCTCTTTGATGTTCTTCGCCTAAGGGGTTTGCAAAGCTCACTTCAGGTATTTCTCTAGCTCTTTCCTTATGGGTACCATGGGTCTAAGATGATCCAACTCCTTGTTGACCATAATATACATTCAATCTAGGTGGAGGGAAAAATAATTCGCCCTTCCAAGTGTAGGCATGCCTACCATGCTCCATTACCAAGAACATCCTTTTTGATGTGTTATCTAGATAGACAACTTTGCCTTGTGTCTATGTCTCAAGATCTTCGAACTCGTATATGGTGACTCTGCCTACTTTGCTAAGATGATTTGACTTGAATCTCTAAAAGGCTTCATCCATTTCTCTATTAAAGAATAACTCTATGATTTTGTTGTCTTGAGGAATCCACTCTAGGCTTATCACTCTACTCAAGATAGATTTGCCTTGAGACATCCTAGGTTCTCGTCCTAGGTCTCCTTGCTCTAGGTCTCCTATCTCATTTTTTCGGATAACATTTCCAAAATCATCTATCCTATTTGGTAAGTTGGTGACCATATACATGGTTCCCTACTTATCAATGTATGAAACCTCTTCAAATTTGACCACTGGGTGTTCAAATCCAAAGGGTTGATCCCGGTTTTTAAGTTGGACAGCTGATCTTCGTAGCCCATCCTCATAGATGCAAGCACCTAATCGGTTGGTTCTAATATACTCCAATTGGAATTTATAGGGATCTTCTAGTGTCTCCATATAGGCTGTGCCTTTTTTAGTTTTTGACCATATCCTCACCTCTATCTGACCTTCCCTCATTTCACTTGTGAGAGCGATAGAGAGAGAGAGAGAGAGAATTTGTGTGCATTGCATGTCTCTTGAGCTTCCATGCAGGTATTAGCATCCATAGCAACCCTAGTAGGTACAAAACTTCTTTGCATAGGCCCCAAGGCATAGCTCTCTGTCATTTGGCACAGACAAAAAAGTTGCTTATTTGGTAAAACTAAGTGCACCATTGTAGTGTAGGCATCATGCACATCACATATCCATAATTTTTTTTTAGAAAGGGTGCATTTTTTTTGTCAATCTTGATAGACAGTTGTCCAACACATTACAAACGACGAACAGTGTCCATCACAACAGATAGCCTCACACAATAGATAGACTTTTGTGAGCAAATATGTCCATCTCAATCGATAGGCCTCATGATTGATGGTATCGATTGCCATTTTTGTCCATCATGACAGATACCCATCCCTCATGATTGATAGTTTTCCATCGCAGAACAATCAAAAGATAGGCCTCAATGGATCTGTCCATCGCGATTGACACACCACAACGATAGCTCTACCCATCATGATTGACACACCACGATAGACAACTCTATCCATCATGATTGACATCCCTATTGATCATGATAGAAAACCTTTTTCGATTGAAAATTAGGGTTTTTGGTTTTTGCATATTTTGAGCTAAACTTTGGTAATTTTGTGAGGCTCTTTGAGTATTTTGGAGTTCCTAGGCAAGGCAAAGGCTTATAGACAATCGAATCACACTTGAAGAGCTTACCTTTTGAGCATTGGAGCACTCTTCAAAGCAACGCACTTGAGGTTGGAAGAACACTAAACCCTCTCAACCAATTCTTTAGCTCAAGCTAAGGAGGATTAGTGGTATTGATTAGTTATGGTTACATTAAGCACTATAAAAGTACAAGAAACCATAATTACTCAAGTTCAAGTGTAAACTAGAATATTGTTGCAGCAAACCCTAAGGGAAAAGGACTTAATTGGATCGATCACCTATTAACTTGTGATAAAACTCAAGTATCCCTAATGAATATATGTGTCACACAAGATTTCAGCGAAGAAGGAGATGGAGGTGGGAGATGGTGAGGAAGGTGATGATGATGTGAAAACTAAGAAAAGTAAAGAAATTACCAAATTACTTACCATTCCAACATCAAATATCTACATCTTACCATCACACACTTATCCTTGAAGCTTGATCCTCGACAATGAAACCAAATTTGGTGTCACTCTAGCACAATGATAAGCATCAACATGAGGAGATCCACCTCATAACTGTCACTCGAGGAAGACATGAGGGTGCTATGATGACCATGAGCAAGCAAGAGTACAAATGTGTGAGTAAGAAGCACACCAACATGCACACACATGCACACACAACAAGACAAAGATATGGAGCAATGGAATGTTTGATTAACCAAAAATACAATTACAATGTCTTTAGTTCTCTTCAATTCCCAAAGGGTTAACCTCAAAAATGAGCTCTCTAGCTCTTTTCATAGTTTTTTACTAGCTTTGGCCCTGTCTAGACCTAGTGTCTGGCCTAGTTAAAAATTAGGTTCCTAGGCTATTTTGAAGACTCAAACGAGCTCTAAAAGTTACAAAATTGGATATGTACATACATCTAGTAGTCCTCAAGCTTGAGGACTCCTTGGCTTCAAGAAAATGCAGTTGGGATAGTAAAAATGGAATTTACAATGATGTGTAGTGATTAAAATCATAGTTTCTTAAGGAACTACATTTTAAAATTTGTTGGGCCTAATTGTTGGATCTTCGTTGACTCATTTGTCTAGTTGGTCTTGCTTGGCCGTTGCTCTGTCTTGACTCTCTTTGGCTGGTATGTCGCATGACTCGCTATCTCATCAGGTTGCCTATACCTCCTTGGCTACTGTGAACACCCCACAAGGTGTGGCTGATGATCTTCCTGATGCATGTTCATTCAAACTTGAAGTAGTTTTGAATCGAGAAAATCAATTAGTGCCAATCTTGAGATATGGACTCAGAACCATGTAGTCAGGACAAAAGAGAAGGAGGTAATAAAATCACCAAATTATCATATACTCTCAGGAAGAATCTATAAACAAAATGAATAAGGAATTTTAACTTGTTCTATGGACGAAGAAGAGCATAATATTTGGTGCATGAAGCAAGCCTAAGCGCTTGAACAATGCATTAGGATTTCTCTTGATATATGAGGCATAAATGTATACTCATTGTAGCATATTGTTAATGAGTTTCAAAGGTTAAATATCTCATTCTATCTTGGTCAATGGTAATTAAGATAAATGGAGATAATCTCATGGAATTTTAAGAGACAAAAGCCATGACTCCATTTGAATGAAAATTTCAAATCACTCCCTAAAAGTGTGGATCACTTTTAGGTGGAATCTTTCATTATCATCAAGCAAAAGTGTATATATATGCACTATACACTTTTTTCATGGGTATAAGAGCTGATCATTATCCTCATTTTGAGTGATCTATGTCTTTAATCAAAGCTAGAGAAGTCCCCCACTCTCTCATTGTATCATATGTCGATTGGCAATATATTTATACTTCATTTGTCATTGCTTCATGTATTTGTTTTGGCATAGTGTTTTGGGAATGATGTTCCAAAGTAGTATGGTGGTCTAAATGCATATTGGAAGCTTAGGGAGTATATTAACGTTACCTAGATTGATTTAGACCCTCTCATCTCTATACACTATCCATCACTCCTCACATTGGTACCAGAGCATAGTCAAAGATTGGACATTATGGGTCATGGATCCCCCTCATCTATTGAAAAATCGAATCAAAGCAGCTACTCAGCATGGCCTCTAAGGATGGAGACTTACTTGCAAGGGAGAGACCTGTATGGATATATCTCAAGATATGAGATGATGCTTGTACTTAGAAAGAAAGGCCAAGCAACTCAAGAGGAGCAGGATGGGTTAAATTCATGGTGTGCAAAGGATGCTTTGGCAAGTTCATATATTCTCAAATCTATCTCTTATTTCTTACTTCCTCTAGTAGGAATTGTAAGACTTCTCAGAATAAATGGAATGCTTTGGACATATTCTTCTCGTCAAGTACCAAAGCTAGGAAGAATCAGTTGCGGATGGAGTTCACAATACTCAAGAAGATGCGCAGTAGAGTGTGACTAATTTTTCACCAAGATGGACATTGAAGATCAACCTGGAAGCATTGGAGAAATCATTAGTGAGGAGCACATTGTGAGGCAAGTCATCAATGGGATCAAGGTTGATGACAAGTTGGAAGCTTTCGCCATAAAATGGATCTCTACTTTGATATGAAATCGTCAGATTTCAACAGATGCACGGGGCAACTCTTCACACATGAAGCCAAAGTCATGAAGAATGGCGAGAACTAGAAAGGTAATCAATAATTTTCCCTTAAAAGGAAATGATAACAAAGGAAAAGGTAGGAAATCTGATGATGAAGGAATCACCTCCCAAGCTAACTTTGCAGGTAGAGGTAGAAGCTCAAGAGGAAGAGAAGAGAGGAGGTAGATAAGGCAGGGGAAGAGCTCATAGCTCCTCACCTTGTGCCATACGTGGTCTATCAAATCACATCACAGAGCATTGCTTCAAAAATCCAAGGAATCAGAGAGGACCAGGATACAATAGAGTTGGTTATGGAGCTTCAAGAGGCAGATACAATAATTCATATGAATACAACAATAATTCCTACAACAATAACTATCAAGGAGGATACAAAGGAAGGAGAGACTACAAGAATTAGAAAGATGATCAAGCTCAAGAGGATTCACTTCTACTTATGAACATGACAATGAAGGAAAATAAGTCTGATGAGCATGTATTCTATATTGATTCTTGATGCTCAAATCATGTGGCAGGAGATGCATCCTTGCTCTCAAAATTTGAGGATCCAAAGAATAAGTGTGAGGCCCAAATAGATCATGACACAAGACATCCAATTGAGAAGATAGGGAATGTGAAGACTTCCAATGGTAATATGAATATGTTAAGTAGAGTCCTTTATGTGCCAACTATTACAGAAAATCTTATAAGTCTAGGGTAGATTATGGAGAAAGGTTTGTGGGTGAGATTCACCAAGCATGGAGCCTATGTAGAGGATCCATATCAAGGTTTTAAGAAGATAGAAAAGGAGACAAAGCAATTAGCCACCAAGAACATTGCCTTGTTCAATTTTGGTACTCATACCTATTAGAGCTTGAGGTTTGGCATAAGAGGTTAGCTCACATTGGAGAAAGATCCCTCAAACAAATGAGTAGAGATCAGAGTGTAGTTGGACTACTCCATATCTCAAAGCAACACATGATATACAAGTGTAGTGCATGTCACTTTGGAAAATCACACATGCAACCTATTGGTAGTAGTAGTGTACATTGAAGAAGAAGAAACATGTTAAGAGAGAAGGAGCAAACCAAAGGGGGTCCCCAAAAAATTTTCAACATCAATATCGATCTAGAAATATAAGAAGCACCATGAGAAACAACAATGATTCTAATCACTACACACTATAACACAAAAACCCCCATTTTTGCAATGTAGTGCTCCATTTTGTGCAAGCCAAGGAGTCCTCAAGCTTGAAGAGCTTAGCTAGAATGTACATATCAAATCTCATAATTTTTGGACATCGTTTGATACCCCAAAAGTAGTTTAGGACATAATTTTTTACTAGACCGGCCATTACATGTGAGATTGGAATCACCTCAAAACTATAAAAGGTGCAAGAGATATTTTCTATTTTGAGTAATCAATAGAATTTGTGTCTCTTCGATTGCCTCTTCCATGTGTATGTGTGTGTGCATTAGTGTGCTTCTCACCATCACCTTTGTGAACATCACTTTTTCACGATCATCATATCAATGATTGTCGGGGAGCGTGCTCAAGGAAGAATGTGTGATGGTAAGAGTGTTCGGGGATAGACATTGGAAGATAAGTAATTATAGTTTTTTGCAAGTTTTTTCACTTGTTTTAGTGTTCTTTTACCTCATAATCACTTCCCATACCTCCACTCTCCATAGGCACACATCATTATCTTCGTCAAAATTTTTGAGTTTTTTCATATTCACATTTTTTCGCCTCATTTTCTTGTGCGAGTGAGAGAGTTTAGATTTTGCATGTATTCAAGTTGCTATGCAAGATTTCACACCACCATCAACCTCAATAGCCTATACAAGTGAGATTTTTGTGTAATTTTTCATCTTCTTGTCCATCACCTCAACCTATCATGATAGGGTGCCAAAGTGCAGATCTTCTGTTGGCTTCTACAATACTGGAAAGAGCATCTTAGTGCCTCCTTGGTGCACTAGGTGCATCATCAAAATTTTAAGATTTCTAGACCATCATGATGGGGCCTGAGGATGCGATAGCGCCAACCGATTGCAATATCCCACACCATTGCAATAGGCTCATACGATTGTGACAATCCAACCCCATCATGATGCTACCATGCTCTTGCGATAGCCCTCGCCATCATGATCGTCTAGGCCATCAATATATCCCATGCCATCACAACAATATGAGACCATCAAGATAGGCATAGACAATTGTGACAGGGCTCCTATTTAGAAAAAATTAGGGTTGCAAATTTTTTGGATCAAGTTTTTAGGATTTTTGAAGTATTTTGGGTGTTTTTAGGGCTTGAGAGCAAGCAAATGCATCCACCATAAAGAATTAAGAAAAGAAAGTAGTGCTTTGGAGAGTTCTTGGGAAATCAAGGGTATAAAAGGAGCTTGCTTCAAGGTTGGAAATTCATTAAACACCTTTTATCAATTTGAGCTTAGGCTGGGATGTAGATCTAGTGCTTAAGCATAGGGTAACACTAAGAACTTAAGTCCAAGACATTCAAAAGAACTCAAGTTTAAGGTTTTAGTTTATCAGGACTACAATAACATTATAAGAAAGAACTTAAACCTATGCCATAGGAACTAAGTAAACAAAGAAAAGTTACTCCCGATAGATATATTTTGAGATAAGAAAAATACAAAGGGCACCAAAAGGAACAAGTAATTGGCACTCAAAAGAACATTGCAATGTGTGAGTACTTTTGTAAGCGAGATAACACATGGAATCAAAATTCAAGAACCTTAGGTCACAAAGACATAGGCAGAGTGGATCGGTAAAGCATCAGATCATCCAAGGCTAGTATCAATCATACCACTATATCTTGGGCTCAGTAGTTGAGTGAATACTCCTAGTGAGTTTAGAAACGAGTGATTCAAAGATGTCTTTTAACATGAAGACACCTATAGGTGGATGACGACGTTTTTACTTACAAACACTAGAGGGTCCCTAAAAGACTCAACTTAAGTACATATGAACCAAGCACCTAGGTGCTTGCATTTACGAGGATGGTTTGCGATGATCTGTAGTTCAATTCAAGAATCAAGAGAAACCCTTTGGAATTGAGCACCTTATGGTCAAATTTGAAGATGGGTCCTACATAGATAAGAAAGGAACCATGTATGTGGTGACCAACTTACCTGATCGGACTAATGAATTTGGATCCATTGTACCTGAATTAGACATAGGAGACCTAGATCATGAAAGCAAAGAACAAGAACCTAGAACTCCTAGAGGTAAGTCACTCATATCGAGGATTATCACACCTATCTAGATACCTCAATTTAATACAATGCATAGAACTCTTTGTTAATAGAGAAATTGATGAAGCTTTCTGGAGGTTTAGACTTGACAAGTCTAAAAACGTAACAGGAACCATTATATATGAACTCAAAGACCCAGAGGTCCAGGGAAGATTGTCTACTTGGATAACACTTCAGAGAGGATGTTTGTAGTCATAGTTCATAGAAAACAAGCATGTACTTGGAAGAAAGAGTTGGTTTTTCCCTCACATAAGTCTAAGAACCCTGATAGTTAGAGAGGAGTAAGATCTTTGCATGTTCTAGAATCTCAGAAGGAGAAATCCAAAGAGTGAACAGAGGTGAGCTTTGTGCACACCATAGGAAGGGAAAGACAAGGACTAGATGCAGAATGAGTGGAATGAGAAAGGCCTAGGGGACATAGGCACCACAGAGGCATGGATGACCTTCCATTGTCTAGAACAAGAGAACACCCAAGAATTTTGAGATTCACACAACTAGTGAAATCCATGAAGAATTACTTAGATGGTATCGATCATCCGTAGGACCATCTAACAAAATTCAAGCAAGTGATAAGAGCTGAACAGGTTGATGATTTGTTAACACAATATAATGCTTTTGGATTAACACAGAAGAATACCATCCTAACATGGTTTCAACCCTTGCATCATGGAAAATTCATGGACATTAATCAATTGCTTGAAGATTTCATTACGGAGTGCTCTATGAGTGAAATCAAACATAACACTTCATCATTAATCCATAGGTTTAAAGAGACACCACATGAAACTATGAGATTAGCAAGGTGTAGGTTTTGACAATATATTAAGAGATGTCATATCCTAGAACTACCTAGTTAGGCTAAACAAGTTTCCCTATTTCTAGATGTCTTGCTGAGTGCAAAACTACGATCATACATCTATCTTAAGGAGCCTTGAACCATAAAGAAATGCATGAGAATGTGCATGGATATTGAGGATAATTTGGGTGATGTGTTGAATCTCTATAAAGTCTACAAGGGTTCTAAATGCTCAACCAACTTCACATCCAAATGCTCTACCTCCACAGAGGAGTTAATTTAAAGCATTCTACTACTCACTTATCCTTTATGATCCTCCTTTGCTTGAAGGAGAATCCAAAAGCTTAATTCTTTAGAAAATAATTGATCATGATGTAACCACTACATGTATAGGTACTCAATATCATAAATATTTGGTAAAATATTCAATTGAAGAATCTTTGTTGATCCATAAGACTTAATTGACTCTACATTATGATCACTAAGTTCATCATATCATTCACAATCGCAATAATTGAACTACCAAAAACATACATTTCCACACATGTGATTTTACATGGAACATGTTTATTATTGTTCAGTGATGGGACATGTGACTGGCCATCCAATGTCTATTTTATTTCTTATCAACTGAGATTGGTTACATTTTCGACTAGGGGGCATGTTATCACTTATGGAATGTTGAATTATTAGGTTATTTTATTGAGATTTTAATGTGTTTTGTGTTTTGATTTAGTAGATGAAGGTTTTTGAGGGCATGTGATTGTTTGGATGCTTCTGGATATAAATAGAGAAATTATATTCTCCATATATTTTGTAAATAAAAGACCCATGTAGAGGGTTGTTTCTAGAAACATATAAAAATAGTGGTTTAGATAAGGATCACTATAGAACACAACTTTTGTAAATAAAAGCTAAGGTTTACCATAAAAATGAGCAACTTTTTACACACATGCCTACTTTCTAAAGTGTCCACCCTCATTGTAACTTCTATATTTGGGCGCAATGAAAAAAATATAAATACAAGCACTCTGGAGACTCATTTCATAGAGTGCATGGGGATAGATTGTACTCAATACTATGTACTGTTTCATATATTGCACATCTCTATTTTTGTGTTTCATATTTTTGAAGTGTCAACCCTCATTGTAACTTCTATATTTGGTCATAATAAAAAAAATATAAATACAAGCACTTAGAGGCTCATTTCATAGAGTTCATGGGGGGAAATTGTACCCAATACTATGTATTGTTTCATATATTGCTCGTCTCTATTTTTGCATTTCATATTTTATACCGTCTCTGTGTATGCATGTCTATGAGGTCCTAGAACACAATCTTTAGGCCTACTTGTAGGAGTCAAATAGAGGTCTACTCCAGCAACCATGAGTAGTGTTGGAGAAACAATCACTAATTGGACATACGTTTGGTCAAAGCTTTAGAAGAAAACCACATACCTATGTGAAGGAACAAATTCACAAGTGTATTATATTTTAAAAGTTAGTTCACTTTAGTTCTAGAAGTTTTTTAAAAGTCATGAGATTGAGAAACTCTATATAAGTTAGTTTGTATGAACTGACACAATGAGGAAGAGAGAGTTAGAGAAAGATAGAATGAAGTGAATAGTAGTTGAGAGAGTGAGTTAAACCTCATTTTGTATGACTGAGAATAGTCCGGCTTCTCTACATGAAAAAGCACCTGTGCACACACAGTTGAGAAAGACTTGAAGGGAGATGGAGATAAAAGACAAAGTTCTGCAATGTATGTGAAGAACAAAAAGAAAGGAGATAAAGGTAAAGCAAAGGATGAAGAAGAATCGAGTTCTCAAGTTTATTATGCATGAGGTAGAAGCACTGGCAGAGGAAGAGCAAGAGATTTGGAAGAGGAAGAAGTAATCAGAATAATAATAAGAAGGTTTATTGGATCTATGGATTGAGTACTCATTTGGCTCATGACTGCTAGCATAATCAACAAGGATCAAACCAAAATCAAAACAACAATAGCAGAGGCCAAGGTGGAAGATATCAAAGTTACTCTCAACGAGGTAGACAAAGTCAAAGAGGAGGCTATGGTAGAGTTAGATGAAGAAGTTTGGGATAGAATCAATGCTACAACACCACCTACTACAACTATGCAAATGACACACAAAATGAAAGTCATACATCATTGATGATGAATTCAATCAGCACATCAGATAAAGAAGATCTAAAGGTATTTTACATTGACTCTGGATGTTCTAATCATTTGTCAGGAAACATAGAAATGATGTCAGAATTGGAAAAAGGCATTTCTAGTCATACTGTTCAAATAGGTGAAATACAAGACATAGTGTACACTCAATTGGAAAAGTGAAATGCAAGAGTGGAGTAGATTTGCTAACCAATGTTTTGTATGTTGCCACAATACCTAAAAGCTTGATTAGTGTGGGACAGTTAGTTGAAAAAGATTTTCAAGTTAGGTTTACAAATGAAGGAGTATTTGTTGAAGATCTAGAGAATGGATATAATCAGATTGTCTATGGTAAGAAAGAAGATAGACTCTTTAGTTTAAGAGTGCAAGGAAACATTGGTCAAGCTTTGCTCACACATGGTGAAGGAGTGATTACAGAACTTGAACTCTGGCATAAGAGATTAGGTCATTTCAATGAAAGAGGAATTAAAGCTATGGTTGCAAATCAATCTATACTAGGACTACCAAATGTGCATAGTCAACATATGATTCATAAATGTGAAGCATGTCAAATGGGTAAAGCACACAGGCTACCGTTTCAGAAGAAAGGGTTCAAACATGATGGAGTACTAGAGCTCATTCATACAGATGTATGGGGACCAACAAAAGAAGGATCTATCAGTGGCTCAAGGTATTATGTTCTTTTCATTGATGTGCTACAAGATGGATAACTCTCTATGTTTTGAAGGAAAAATCAAAAGTGTTTGGAGCTTTCAAGCATTTTCATGCATATGTAGAGAGAGTCACAGGTCAAAAGCTTAAAAGACTGAGGTCTGATGGAAGGGGAGAATACTTCCCCGAAGAGTTCAATGATTATCTTTGGAATGCAAGTATTAAGAGAGAAATAACTTGCAGGCATACACCACGCAAAATGGTGTAGCAAAAAGAAGAAACAGGAATTTGGTTGAGTTTGCTAGATCTATGCTGAAGGAGAAGAATTGTCCAAATTATCTTTGGGCTGAGGCTGTAAATACAGCTACATATCTTGTGGATAGATTACCATGTGTAGCTCTAAATCGAATGACTCCATATGAAGCTTGGTGGGGTAAGAAACCAACACTAGGTCATTGTAAAGTGTTTGGATCAATTGAATATGCTTATGTGCCATCACAATTTAGACATAAACTTGAACCAAAGGTAGAAAATATGTGTTCATTGGTTATGATGAAAAGCAGATGGGTTACAGGTTATGGAATCCTCTAACCAAACAATTTCTTGTTTCTAGAAATGTTCATTTGATGAGCAGAAAATTTGGTATGCAGATCAAAGTCATACAACTGAAGAATTTGGAGAAGAGGTAAGAAGATGTGAGAAAGGAAAATCAATTGTGCAAGTGAATGAAGATAAAGATTATATGCAACCAAGTACATCTAGAAGTGGATTAGCAAGAAGAAATGAAGAAGCTCGTATATTTGATTAAATAAATGGTTTATAAAGTGAAGAAGCTTGCAGATGGAAGTATAGCGAGATACAAAGCTAGACTAGTGGTGAAAGGCTATGCCCAAAGTTATGGCATAGATTATGATGAAACATTCAGTCTTGTAGCTAAGATGTCAACTATAAGGACAATCATTGCTATTGCAGCTTCAAAAGGATGGACTTTGAGTCAAATGGATATAAAGAATGCATTTTTGAATGGATACATATTAGATGAGGTATACATGGAGCAACCTCAAGGGTTTATAGATTCTAGGTATCCAAATTTTGTTTGCAGATTGAGAAGAGCACTCTATGGATTGAAACAAGCTCCAAGAGCATGGAACTATAGATTGGTGAAGTATCTCAATGATCTTGGATATCAAAGTTCAAAAGCAGATCCAAGTCTACTTATAAAAAGAATAGAGGAAGGTACAATCTACATTTGTATTTATGTGGATGACATTATAATCACAGGTACTTCAAATGAAGGAATCAAGGAGGTAAAGAGATTACTTGAAAAAGAATTCAAGATAAGTGATCTAGGAAAGTTAGTATAATTTCTTGGTATGGAAGTCATATATACAGATCATGGCATATATGTATCACAAGAAAGGTATCTTTTGAATCTATTGAAGAAGTTTGATATGTAAAATTGCAGAGAAGTTTCAACTCCACTGGAAGTCAACCACAAGCTCAATAAATATGATGGTGCAGAATATAAAGATATGAGAAAGTATCAATCTCTTGTGGGTAATTTGATTTATGCTACACTAACAAGACCTAATTTTAGTTATGTAGTGGGAGTTTTGTCACAATTCATGCATTTTCCAAAGGAACACATTGGATTGCAGGCCAAAGAGTTCTCAGATATATCAAAGGAACCATAAAGGAAGGATTATATTATCCTTTTACATCAGATTTGAAGTTGAGAGCCTATAGTGACTCGGACTGGGTAGGTAATCAAGATGACAGAAGATCAACACATGGATACATGATATACATTGGTGATAAGCTTGTAAGTTGGCGTTCAAAGAAACAACATACAGTAACATTATCATCAACTGAAGCTGAGTACAAAGGACTTGTGGAAGCAGCTAAGGAGGTCATATGGATGCAAACATTATTCAAAATCTTGGGCATTGATCAAGGTATACCTATAATACATGGAGATAATATGAGTTCACTTTATCTTGCAAAAAATCCAATATTTCATGCAAGAACAAAACATATAGAGATACTTTATCATTTCCTAAGAGAAAAGGTAATGGAGAAAGAAATTGAAGTGGAGTACATTTCTACAAAAGATAAGATAGCAGACATAATGACAAAGAGCTTGGATGGTGTGAAGACCAGCGAATTCAAAAGCATGGTAGGAGTAAAAGAAAAGAAGATCATATGAAGAAATAGAAAATTTCAATTAGTGATTGAGGGGGAGTTGCTGCAGAAACAATCACTATTGGACATATATTTGAGGGTCAAAGCTTTAGAAGAAAACCACATGCCTATTGTTGGTGCATGACAATCATCAATTGAAGGATTATGAAGAAATGAAGTCAAGGAGTCAAGAGGAGAATAAATTCAGAAGGTTGAAGGAAGGATATTTTTCAGGAATCCAAAGATGTGTACACATATGTACATTAGCTGACTTATACTTTTGTTTAGTCATACTCTTGTACATGTTCATCTATAAATATGTTGGAAAATGTCGGGGCGAATAGAGCAGAAGAAGAATAGAGAATAGGTAGAGAGAAATCAGTTGTAAGAAGTGTCATTAGACACATGAAGAGTGAGTGAATTGTTTATCCTCACTTAGATGTAATTTTTTCTGAGAAATCTAAAAATCTTGCGCCCGATATTTTGCTGTCTGCTCCTTCTGTGTCTAATCTTTTGAGGAATCCTTTTGCACATATCTAAGTCCATAGCTAATCTATCTATGGCTAGAATTTCAGAGGTTAATTGCAACCAGGTTGAGAGAATTTTGTTTAGGAACATTCATATGTGAAGATGTTCTGAGAGTCGACAAAACTGGCGCAGATTTCATGTTCAGTGTAATGAACATTACTCAGTGTGTAGTGTAAAGTTTTACACAAATTAGGGCTTAAAATCTAAGTTGGAAGGTAAGCCATCTATGGCTAAAAGATCTTGACCAAACGGGTTCGACATTGGGAGAACTGTAGCTAAGAAGTTGCAGGTGTCAAAGTCGCTATTACAGAGAAGCTGTTTCAGACATAGGTAAAGTGTTTCACACATTTCTCAGTGTGTACTCAATCATTTTGAGAAATTTAACTTGGTAAAGTTGCGCAATCTCAAGGCAAAGTGTTGTGCAAAGTTTTGTCAAAAACTTTACAGGATTGATTAATCAATGAGTGATTAATCTGCAGTAGACTTTTCTGAGCAGTTGGATTTTTTCAGAAAAATCAATTTCTTGATAAATTGGTGAATGATCTCTAAATTTGGTGGAGTCTAAAGTTGATCTTGATATAGAGGTGATCTAAATTCAAGGTCAACTTGTTCTTTTGGAGATTAACACTCTCCATCACCTATGTGAGGGACAAATTCACAAGTGTGTTATATTTGTAAAGTTAGTTCACTTTAGTTCTAGAATTTTTTTAAAAGTCATGAGATTGAGAAACTCTAGATAAGTTAGTTTGTATCAACTGACGCGATGAGGAAGAGAGAGTTAGAGAAAGAGAGAATGAAGTGAATAGTAGTTGAGAGGGTGAGTTAGAACTCATTTTTTATGACTGAGAATAGTTGGGCTTCTTTGCGTGAGAAAGCACCTGTGCATTTCTGAGGTTTCATAGTTATGAAAAGAGTTGATTAAATTTCTGTGTATAAGTCTTCTTCTTCCATCTCTAGAGTTTTTCTATGTAATGATTTCATAAGTTGAAGTTTTTCAAGCAAGTCGATGCTTGGCATCGAATGTGTGTTGATAAGTCATATTTCCATTTATCTATTTCATTCAGTGCTGAAGTGTTTGCAAATCATGACCTTGTTGGAGCAACTCGATGCCTGGCATCAAATTCCAGTTGATAAGTGATGTTCTAAGTGTGCATGAAATCATCTATTGTTTTGGCATCTGAAAGGTTGAGATTTTATGCGGGAAGTCGATGCCTGGCATCAAATTCCTACTGAAAAGTGGCCGAAAACACCTCAAGTCGATGCCCGGCATGGAATTCTCATTGCAAGTCGATGCTAGGCATCAAATTTCTATTTTTAGACAGGCACTCTTATTATAACAAGTAAAATTTCCAATTTTGGAAGTTAGACATAGTCATATTGTGAAGGCCATAACTTGAGTTCTAGAGATCCATTTCTTGCAAATAATAGCTTGTTGGAAAGATCATCTCATTTACTTTTGTACTGCAAAAGATCTTGGAAAAATAATCTTTGTGGTAAGAGAAATCACCAAAATACTGAAGGTATGTCATTTTAGTGACTCGAAATTTCTAAAGAAGTAAAGTTCTTGGTTTTGGCTATCATTTCTTAAAGTTTGGAGTGGCAATGAGTTAATGGCGACCATAGAGGTTGTCTATTGTCACATTAATTCATTTCTTGTGATGTTTTACACATGAACAAGTAGGGTATATAGAGCCACACAAGTCCTCTTCCATATATAGAATCACATTGTGGGTGAATAGCTATGGTAATCGACTAACTACTACAAGGGGAGATACATATGTAAACTTGCATTGACCTGTATGAAGATATTTCTTGACTACTTCTAGGCTAACACAACCTACAACACATGGCATAATGCTAGCTCAAGCACATCTACTCTTGGCGATTGTGTTCCTACAAGAATATTGGAGGAGATTTTGCACCTCTAATCCTAAAGGGTTTGAAGGGAGGACAATAGAGGAAAGAGCTAGTCGAGAAAGATATATGAGGATTGAGTGCTCTCTGTGAGAAGTAAATGACATGTTGAGTTGCGAAATTGGTATTCTTTGATCCATCCTTGTTCCCACACATTTATGTTGTATCTATTAGAAAAAGATCATGTAATTTATACAACATTTGAGTCTCTATATCCTTGGGAGAATAACTCTCCATGCATTCGAATCATTTTCATGAGACTCATAGTGGCTATGTAATACGGTTGTGCAACTTTTACTCTTGCAATTATAAGAGAACCATTAGTATATTTTTTGTGAGTTTTAATTAAAGAGCAAAAACTTAACACAACAAAATGGCTCACCTTGGAGCTCTCAAGAATTGGAGAACATATGTCTAAAGAAGTGTTGAAGAAAATTCATCTCCAGTCAAGTGGAAAAAGTCGAACTTGATCCATTCAATATTGGACCATATTCTAATTTAGATTGTGGGCCATAGCCTAATTGGATAGGGTATCCAACTTGTGGACCATATTCTAAAGCCTAGATCAAGGTCTATTTGCAATTTTTCAGAAGTTGCAGACTTTGATCATGTCATTCGAGAAGCTTGGAAGCACTTTAATTCATGCATTATCCATTAATATTTGTGACCAAAGTTTCTGCGTTAATTACCATAGTGCTTTGTTAAGTGAGAGTGGGCATTCTCTATATTACATAACATAATAATTTATAATCTCTTTTTTTTGTAATTTTGGAAGCATCTTGCCACATGTTACTCATCTTGGTTATCAAAATGATACCTCCTCTTGTAACTTTATTTTTGTAAGTAGGAAAAATGTTGAAGGATATTTGGAACTTTTGTATTGCACCCCACCTTGGTATGTTTTCTTTTTTCTCGCCCCCATTTTCTATAGAAAGTGCATAATATCCTCTAGAAAATAACCCCATCAATTATGGTTGCTCGAGATGCATGTTTATAAGCACATATACTCATGAGTGAAAATGCAAAACAAAGATTAGCAAGAACACAAAATCACATATGCAATAGTCATAATAGTATGAATAGATTCTAGAATGATCCCATATGCAACTTTTGATGACATCTAACTCACGTTAAAGTTTGAGGCCTATAGAAGCACACAAACAACAAAAAGGAAGAAGACGAAGAAGAAGCTTGGAGCACAACACAATACTGAATAAATTACCAAGTGAATGTACAAAGATAAGTGACCCGTTACGGTTATAGGCATATATACAAGCTGGGGGGGGGGGGGGGAACCTTTGAAAGAGGGAAAAAAGTGTCGCGGTCCTCCTAAATGTATTCACACACATCACTACCAAAATATATTAATAAATATATCTTAGGAGTGATGTGGTGAACAAGGAGTTGGTATTCATGTATAAGGAAGTGTCAAGCTATGTGGAAAGAGAGCAATCCATAAAAAGAAGTAAGACCAAAGCTTTGCGGAAACCTTCAAACTTTTCCCTAGGCAAAGCCTTTATGAAAAGGTCTTCAACATTATCATGTGTGGGCACATATGCCAAACTGATTTCTCAAGCAGAGAACCTCTCCCTGACATAATGGTAGTGCACCTCAATGTGCTTTGTGTGAGCATGGAACACAAGGTTCCTTGCAACTACCAATGCGCTTTGCCTATCACTGAAGATGGTGATGGCAAAAGATTGAACAACACCCAAATCACCCAAAAGGCATCTGAGCCACACACACTTAATAGTCATTGTGAAATTTGTCCTATACTTGGCCTTACAAATAGAAGTGGCCACAATAGGCTCCTTCTTGCTCAACCAAGATATGCATGAGCTACCAAGCTTGAAGTAGAACCACTGATGGACACACGAGTGTCATAACAACTAGTCCAATCTGAGTCAAAAAAAGCATGTAAATTTGGTGATAATGATCCCCCCTTAGGATAAAACAACTCAAGTAGTCGGGTACCACTCAAGTAGCAAAATATGTGCTTAACCACTTGCCAATGCTTGGCATTTGGGCAATGCGTAAACCTGCTCATTTGGAGACAAAAAATTGAATATCAGGCCAAGTTATGCATAAGTAAATTAGGCATCCAACAACTTGCTGATAGAGAACATATCAAATGCATCTCCAACATCATGAAGACTCAATCTTAAACTTGTTTCCATATGAGTGGCAATAGTTTGCCAGTCTTAAATGCCAAAGTGCTATAATAATGTGTAAATATATTTTGTTTCACACAAAGCTATTCCCGCATCAACTTGCATAAATTGAATGCCCAAATAATGATGCGAATTCCCCAAATTTGAAATGAGGCATGCAAATCAATCTTAACGTTGGAAATATGCTTGTCATTAGGACGAGTGAGTAGCATGTCATCAACATATACAACAATAATCAGAAGTACATCATCCACACACTTAACATATAAGGTGCTCTTAGTTGGATTGTTCTCAAAACCATGTGCAATCAAGTGGGCATGTATCTTTTCATACCAAGCATGTGGTTCTTGCTTCAAACCATATAATTCCTTTTCAGCTTGCACACTTTGTTTTCATGCCCTTTTTGCATAAAACTATGAGACAGAAATACATACACTTATTCATGTAAGTCACCATTCAAAAATATATTTTAATGTCCAACTGATGTACATTCCAACCATGATGAGATCCAAGTGCACAGATGATATGAACCATGGTCATTCGGCACACGGGAGCAAAGGTCACATTAAAATCAATGCCTCTCTTTTGAGCATAACTTTTTGCAACAAGCCTAGCTTTATACCTATCAAATGTTCAATTAGGCTTATATTTTAGCTTGTATACCCATTAGTGCCCATGATCTTTTTTCCTAGAGGCCAATCACATATAGACTAGACACCATTCTTCATAATAGCATCATATTTTGATTGCATAACAACCATCTGATTTTAGAATTTTGTGCTTCATCAAAAGAAATAGGTTCATTCTCATCACAAAGACTAGAGGAGGCCATTGCATATGAATTTGATGCAAATGAAGCACTATGAGAGTCTAATCACATATGATATGACAAAGGTGCATCTAATTTTCTATCTCTCAAAGTCTGCAATAGTCACTTAGGCATAGTTTTGCCTCCTCTATATCAACCCTCTCATCAACAAGTGCATCATGTAAATCCGCACGAGAAATGAAATGATGTATGCCATCATGTGGAACCTGTAAAGGTTGAACAATTGCCTTATTTGGACCAGCATTTGACTGTCCACTTGTAAAAAGAGGTAGCAAAGCATCATGCACATCTCTAGAGCTAACTGAGGTCTCCTTAGTACATGAAAGTAATGGGTGAATTAGATCTTCCACAAAAACAACATCATGACTATCCAAAATGTGCTTAGGTTATGGATGATACAGACGATAGCCTTTGCTTTCATAACTGTACATTTTAGACCATGTGTCCACGAAAGCAAGTACTTGAATATTTTAGAGGGTGAACACCAAGGTGTTGCATGTGGATACTTTGGACCTCATCGAGGGATCAATTCCATTCTATATTCAAGTCTTTCATGGCCTTCTCTTCATATGGGTGCAGATATCTATGTGAAGAGGTGTGCCACATGTTAGAGAGCTCAATCTCCAATATGAAAGGATGAGATGCCACTGAGACCCATGATGGGAGGACATGCATTCTCCAAGTGGGGAATAGAATTTTTAGGTCCTATTGATCCCCCATCCAAGAGTTCACATGCCTAATATGTCATAGCTGTAATAGATTATCTTACCAAATGGATAGAGGTAAAAGCAACTAGGAAGAAAGATTCACAAAAAATAGGAAAGATTCTATTAAAAAATATATTCAGAAATGGAAAACATAGATGGAATGAGTCAGCTTATGAGTGATAAGCTAGACAAGAACAACTTCCATGGTTATTCACAACATTGCAAAAGACTACAAACAACACTTCTGCTTGAACACTATCGCACTATGATGTGACAGTTCGATCTCAGAAAAACACAATTTTTTTGTATCAACAGTACATGGAATCGCTTGAAATTCTGGATCTGGAATATATGAGTGTTGTCGAACAAATGCAAGTTACATTTTCTGAAATTGGCATGTTTTTTCTGCAGGCCTTACCTTGTAGGCTCGAAACGGAGGTCGAGATGGCTCCGAAGCTTCGATATGACAAAAACGAGTGACCCTAAAGGGGTAACTCACGAAAATATTTTGAGGTCTTCTACCTTCATGCCGATTTTTGTAGAAAATGGAGGTCGTTTGTGAATCACGTTTTCTCCACGCCTTGCTGCACACTCTTCACTTTCGCCTTCTCCACAAGCTCTCTACAGCCACGCTGGCTTTGATACCATGTCATGAGGAAGGAGATAAGAAAGAGAGCTCACACACACTCTCACTCTCAAGGAGAAGCACACACACAGATTGAGGCAAGGAAGAATAATCTTCTTCTTCTCTTCTATTACATAAAAAGGAATGTATAAGAATGACCTAAAAACAAGAATACAACAAGTGAAATATATAAAGATCAGTACATAAGGAAAAACCTAATGTCTGCAAATGAGTGAGCTGGCAAGGAACAAATGTGCCATCTCTCTCGGTAGATAAATCTAATAAAGCTCAATGAAGTATCCCTGACATATACCGGTGTGACCACTATACATGTCAAAGAAACGAAAAACTGGTACGTGTCATCCTGGATCATCACATGTTGAGCTTGATATCTCAACAGACCCCAACAACCCTACCAACCACCCTATCAAGGGCAACAAAGACCTCAACCAATTTTAGCGCAGCAACCTCCATCTCCAACCAATGTGATCCCTATAAAATATGCAATTGTTGAAGAAAATCTGAAACGAGCCTTAGTGCCAATATCAATGTTGCTTTCAGAAAATGATCCAAATGATCATAGTTTTGACTCGACTTATATTGATAGTCCACAGGCTTACTATATGCAATCACCTAAGCATAATGAGTCATACTATTATGAAGACCCGAGTGAACCTAGTTGGGAGCCAGAATATGCAAATGTCATGTACGCAAATCCTAACTCTAGGCCTCAACCTAGGCAGATAAGAACCCCATTTCCTAGAGGACCATGCTATTGATGTCAAGGAGATCACCTCATTCATGATTTCCCCATGTCTTCACCCACACAACCCCAATCTATGACAATTCAAGATTTTTGACCAGATTGTGGGAAAGAGCACCTGTTGCAAGATTGTCCTAAGAACCCCACCAATATGCCACAAATCACTCCTATCAATGTCATTGGGTTAGTGGTAGACTTTGTACCTAAGTCGTGAAGTCTTAGCGACTTGTGTCGAAGAGACTAAATCTCAATCGCCCCACAAGTGCGTATAGTGGTGGATCGATACATGTTTAATTATCAATCCGAAGAACCATATGAACCAAATGTATGAGGATGTGTGCACACATGATGGAAAGTGAAGTGGCTCAGCTATAATGCATGTGAAAAGACTAAACTACCTCTCCAACTCACTAAAACTCTAGAAATGTCTGCCGCGATACCACTTACAACAGTAAGCACAGATTCGAATGTTTCTCCCAGCTTCGAATTTTGAATATGGCCAATAGTAGGTTTTTTTTAAATCTCTCCATGAGGCGCATCTAGTCATCGTATTTTCACTCGAATTTGACAAACGCTCTTTAAGTTATGTGGAAAACAGTGAATGGCGGGAATCACCTATGCTTGCACCACAACTCTTAATGGTTCACACACTCTACAGTGGTTCAATAGTGATGGGAAAGGATAGGCAAGATTCCTACACACAGATTTCAAGCATTACACACACACAAAGGATCATAGAGAAGATGGAAATCAGCAAGGAAGAAGCAAATTCGAAATTTCAGTTCTCCTTCTTCACAATGGCAAAAAGTCTTTACAAAGAGTCACAAAGTGACTTATATACATGTGACCTAAAAATTGGTCCTTTTACAGATGAGACCCGCACTTTATTGACTAATCTCTAATTTCCTACTACTTTACAAGAATTATGTTACAAGGATTTGGGGTTTATGCATCTAGAGAATTCCTCTAGTGCCATTACATAGCTTCGAGGGAATTTCCTAGGATTTTGAAGAAGAATTTTTATGCCATCAATTTGAAAATTTTGGGGCTCCTCTTTTGTGCCTCTTTTCTTTGCAACACTCTCCCCCTCTTTGTCTTTGTCGTCCCTTGACAGACTTTGCTTTTTGTCTGCAGCTTATCTATGGCTCCTGAATACACGCACCCAGTGGTCAAAGAAGTGATAAGTTTTGTCAGACAATTTATTACTTTATCCAAAATTAGTCCTTTGCTTCTGTAATCCCCTTGGTATTCCATACATTCATAAATCTAGGTTGCTCTATTGAATTGGGTTTCCATGCACGGCATCAACGGCTAAGAATGTGATATTATTAGTCACCCTCTTCAACTTTTTAGCCTCTCCCCTTTCTAACTTTTGGTCTTCTGATATGTCTTTGTCTTCACACATCTGACCTTGTTGTATTGCTTGGAGTCTGTTTACTTTTTTCCATTGCACACCTCACTTTGCAGGCCTTTGCTCTCTTCTAAGTTAGCATTACGTTTCAAAGGCCCTGTTCTTAAATCTTCTTTTTCATCCTCTGGGACTTGATGCATTTCTTTCCATTGCACGCATCCAGTAGAGGGAGAAGCGTCTAGAATTCTCAGACAATTGGTTATCTTATTCGATGAAGAATCCTTTGTTAATTGTCTCCCTTCGAAAGAGCCTGGTTGTGATTCTTTTGTTTCCATTCTTTGGGCCCTAGTCCTTTGGTGTTGTTGTCTGATGCATTGCTTAGCCTATTCATTTCTTTCCACCGCATGCACCTTGTGGATGAGGAAGCTGTGTGCAACCTCCCATGAAAAGTCCTGGTTGTTATCTTTCTTTATTTCCATTCCTCATGACCTGGTTCTTTGGTGTTGTCGCTTGATGCGTGCCCCTACGGGGCTTTGGGTAGAGGGTTGTTCTTTTCTTTATGAGATTTTTCTTCACTGAGCTATTTTATTCTTTGATCTCCTTCTTCTTCTCTTTTTGCTTGATTCTCCTTCCACATGTCCCTCCTCTTGAACTTTGTCATCCCTGACAGGATTTTTGTGTTGACGTGCATATGTTTGTATGACTTTCTGCTCTCGATGGTTAAGCAAATTTGCCTAACATATCATCAATTCCTTCCATTGGCTCGACTTTACCCCGTCATCTGGTGCCTATCTATGATCTGCAAAGAAGCTTAATTCGTAGGCCACCAGCCGTGCATTTAGGTTAGAAGATATTTTTGCAAAGATCTCTGAGTCCATTTCAAAAAATCCTGTAAAAAATGCCTCTTCAAATGTCTCCATATATGGACTTGGCAAAAACATAAGTCTAGAATATATCACCATTAGTGTTAATTGACTTGGGATAGTAGATAAATAAAAAACAAGAGCATCCGATCCCTGGTTAATGCTGATGAAGTTCAAAAATGTATACTGGACATGTTGAAACACCTTTATTACTATAAGTAGCATACTCAAAAAATTTTTAATCATTTTTATGGCTAAATCCGGTATTGTGGCATATTTGGAGATCCAAAATTCGATGGTTTTCACCATATACTCTTCAATCGGTAAGTAGTTGCATGGTGGACTTGATAATAATGGATAGTTTAGCCATTGATTATTTAAGCTTCCTTGGCATTGTGCATCCCAAAATTGCATCCAGGAGCATCTTCTGGGTACTAGGAAAAAAGAGGGATTGACTTGAAGTACATATGGTGCCGATTCCCTGTGCACCCATAACATAAGATTCTTTTCCAAAACTTTCCGTCTCCAGATAGGATCTGCTTTATCAAAATCCTCTTGTGTATAGGTAAATATCTGCATGTTGAACTGTAGATTGTTATCTGGATCTTTAGTGGTGGTTGTCTTTTTGTACTGTCGTGTTTCTTCTTTGAGTAACCCATAAAGTACATTGAAAGGCTTCATAACTTGTTTTGGGTTCTTTCCCTCAATCTTTGCTTCTCTCATTACTTTGATTACTTGTTCTTCAAATTCTTCAGTAAGCTGGGACACCAGTAGTGCCTGCTCATTTCGGCTTAGTTCTATAATAGCCCGATTATGTCTCTTAGTGTGGGTCTCTGTGTCCTCCCTTATCGGTGAATGATGCATGGGGGGAGAAAGAGGACGTACCTCAGTCTCCTCAGCAGCCACTGTGGAGTTTGGAACTATTGGTGTCCCCACGTTTACCTGTTGTTCTATTTGTGCTTTTAATTTAGTGATGAGTTCATCCTTCTCTTTGATTTCAGTAGTGGCCCGCGTAATTGTTTCCTTGTTCTTGAGGAGCTCCTCTCCTATGGGAGCAAGTTGATTAGCATCTTAATTGCATTGTACTAGGTATTGATTTTCTGCCATCTTCCACTTCCTCCTAAGTTTATTGGTGTCGACCATATATCTTTTTTCCCATTCCGCTATGATGGCTTGCTCTTTCTTCAGTCGATCTTCATAGTTTGCAATTTGATCCTCCAATGTTTTTGTGTTGTTTGTGGTCATTTCATGTGCTTCGATGGGTTGGTTACATAATATGACCGTCATCAGTTCTTTGTTTGTGTTCCTTAGATTGTCAGCTTCATCCATGTATACCTTGATCTGAGATTCAAGGAGTTCACTTCTAGTATTCATTCGTGCTTTCTCTGCTTCACCAGCCTCATATTTGCTTTGTATCTCTCTTATTTGTTCTTGTAGCATCTTGTTTTCAGTTTCCAGTATGGTACATTTATTCTTGGCTTCGTTGGTTTCTGACTCTTTGTCTAAAAGTGCCATTTGAGCATGAATCAATTTTGCCGATAAGCTTTCATTTATAACCTGGAATTGACTTTTCTCTCGCATGGCTTTATCATAATCAGCATCTGCTTCCATCATTAATTGTTGAGTATCCATAGCAGTTTGTATCATTTGTTGTACTACAGGCTTTAGTTGAGCTACATCCACATGTTTTGGGAATGCTTGGTTCTTCCCATGTTTGTATGTCTCTTCCTTGTTCCACATGTATCGCTCGTTGTGCGGTTGTCTTATTTGGAGATGTACTTCTTGGTCTCTTCTTTCCTCTTCATTAGTGGTTGATTTGGTAGCACTGCCTTGAAACATGACATCCAATGGAGAGGGTTCTGCTACTACCCTTATTGGTGTGAAAGGCTCAGGCTCCTTTATTGTGTCTTCTACTTTTTCTTCCTTGAGGTTCTTTACCACGACATGTCCAGTTAAATGAGTCTCTTTGATTCGGATGTTCGATGCTTCATTCAATTTAATTATATGAATGCCTTCTTGAGAGGCTTCCTACCTTGTGGTGCCTTTGATAGTGTTATCAGGCATCTGATTGATCTTCGTGCCTTCCACTCCAAAGTCATCGGGTACTTGATTCAATTCTTCCCATTGAACATCATCTTTGGAATCACTTTTAATGTCTATATTCAGCATAGATGGTTCTTGCTCCTCTAGTGTATCGGACGATGAACTTGAGTTGGCCAACCCCAACTCTCTATATCAATGAACCTTTGTCAGTCATTTTCGTTGTTCGTTGTCTACAACTGTCTGTTGGTAATGATGTCCTTGTACTGGTAGATTTACCTGACCTTCCATATACTGATGAGTTGCTTCCATTGCATTTCTTAATTCCTCTTCCGTGATGAGTGGATTGTCTTGGAGTCTTGTTCTTGGAAGTACATGGATTCTCTTTGAAGTTGGGACGACTTCTTCTGCCTGCATCATCTCTCGTAGTCTTTTGGTACCTCTCATTCGTGGTTGAGAGCTCGTTTCAACTTCTTCTACTTTTTTTATTCCTCTCTTTTTCCTCGGAACCATGGCAATCTTCGCATACTTAGCCATTTCTTGAGATGAGGGCATCTCTTTCAAATGTTCCCAAATGCCTAAGGCATGATAGATTCGTATTGTTAAGGCCACACTTCCATTCAAGAAATTCTTATGGTTCCACTGGTTCTTTGCTTCGAAAAGTCGTTCTTGAATATATGGTGTCATGTTAACTTGATTCCCTATCTGTTTGATGGCATCGGATATCATTTGCACTATGATCTTCTGTGGAGCAGTATATCTGTGCATGTTTGGAAAGCAAAAATGTTGGTGAATGAGTCAGATTTCCTCTCTATATCAATACAATTGATATCTATAAATGTTTGGGTCCTACCCCTCGGCTTTCCTCTTTCAAAATTGTATTTCCGTCTTTTTCCCATCCGAAAGCTTCTTTAATTAGGTCGTGGGTGAATTGTATGATGGCCCACTTTCCTGATTCATCTAGGACTCTTGCATCAAGTACTAATGGATCATGCAAAGCTGTTTGTAAGGTGTTCATTACTTATGTGCATCGCTAGAAGTCCGGTTTGTAGATTGGAAGTTCAAAGTACTTCTGAGTACCAACTTTCTTCATAATTTCTATAGTGGATGGAAGTTCATGCACTACTTTGAAATCTTGAGACACCACTGGGAACTGATGGTCCTTGTCCATAATCTTAATTGTTACCAAGATCAGATAATCCCCAACAGGTTGGTCCTCACGAAACCAGTGACCTTTTGCTTTCATCACACTCTGTAAGGGGAATTCCAGCACCTCTTCTTGAATGGTCGCTTCAGAGTCCTCAGAAGCCATCTGCACTTGTAATAAGGAGAACATCAGCTTCTTATAGAGTTAAGTTGTGAGTTATGTGTGTCTTAGTGACATGTTGTTTATTGCGTCACTCGGTTTCCCCTTACTCAAGTAAGCAAGACCTCTTACCACACATCTTTAGATTTATATTCCTGGAAGAAAACAAGAGTTAGTTTAGCCAAAGCATTTATTTATTTACATAGTAGGTCCATTCCCTATGGAAGTAGAATCTACTATCTATTCCCAAGTGGGAAATGTGCACCACGAGTTTTGTTGAACATATTGTGTGCCAAGTGCATGGCCTTGTAGTGTGGCCCTGGCATGCATACCTTAGGTGCACTTGACTCTTCATGAGTGCAATTGGAATCCTGTTGAATCTGTTGTTCCTGTCCATGCAGCTTCTTGGTCTCCACATCCATCTTGTAGCTAATGTTTGAGGCTTTGTCTTCTATTGGTTTTGTCATATTCTAGGTTCTTCTTCTTTCTTTCTTGAAGTCTGATTGGTTGATGTCATGTTCCTCTAGTACCTTTGGTGGGTCTTGTTTGGCTTCATGGGCTTGCTTTGTAAGCGTAATATTTCCTCTCGCTTGTCTAGCTCTTGACTTGCAGTCTGTTTGATCTTCTTCGGTATCCACATTTGTTGCATTGTTTTCTAGGCTTCTACTAATGGTTTTGGAAGCCATACCCTTAGGAGTCTCGGTGCTTCTGATGGTGGTTGTGAGTAGTGGTTGTCTCTCCTTGTTTTGACAGAGTGATTGGTCAGCTTTTGAGTTGAATTGTTTGGGTTAGTCATTCAATCCTTCCGAACCCATTGTAAACGGGCTTTCCATGGATACGATGCTCGATTGGTAGACTTCCCTGTGGATGGTTTTCCTTTGGTGTAGGTAGTTGGAGGAGCATTGTCTTTACCTTTTATCTTGGATTTATCGTTCATGGGAAATGCGAAGGCACATCATCAACTGATGCATTTGTATTGGTAGTCAATCCTTGCTTAGGGTGCTCTTTGGGTGAACTCTCAATTGGTTCGTTTTTCCAACTTCTCTTCTAGGGTTTCTTGCACGTACTTGATGGCTACATGCATGTGAGGGAGTCTTTCTTCTAACAGGCTAAAGATTTCCTTATGCCCTATTTTGGCTGAGATGTACCCTTGAGCTATATGTATGCTCACTTCATTTTCATTAATCCAATCTTGTCCTAGGATCAAGTTTTCTATTAAATCCTCATCTTTACACACAAGAACTCGTTGCTCCATAGTGGAATTTCCTAGGTGGAGGGATACTAAAGCTTGTCCAATACATTCTATGACATGGCCCCTAATGCCTATCATGTGAGCTTTAGTTGGTTTTATGATCCTCTAAAGACGCATAATAACCGTCATTCGTATGCAACCCACTGCTGCTCCTGAGTCTATTAATGCATCTATCAATTGGTATTTGGTGGTTCCAATCCCTAGGTTTAAATATGGTTGGGATATGCTGAGGTTGTTTGTGTTGGCCTGGTGAACTTGATAGTTGGCCATGGGAATAGGCCCCTCTCCTTGTAAATATCGTTTATCCCTTTGCCTTATCCACTCTTTTCATTTCTTGATACATTCTAGGGCTTCTTGCCTTGCCTCTTCTCTAATTCTCTCTTCCTCTTTTTTTCTATTTTGTGCCCCTACAAGTCGTGCTAACATTTGGTCCATCAATGGCCCCATGTAGCGTTTTACTCAACAACCACTGATGTAATTAGGAAGTATATCCCCATCTAAGGTAGCTAGGTTGATTGCCCCCCTCGTTGAAATTCTATTAATTAGTAGGGGTCCATATCCGCATTTCTGTAGCTTCTTGGCATGTTGCTTCAAAGTATACACCAGGACTAAATCTCCTTCTTTTAGTCCTTTATCTTTGATGTGTGCATCATAATATGCTTTTTGTATTCTTTTTGCAGCATAAATTCCCACCACAGCTTGTAGTATAATCTCATGTAGCTTCTCAATCTGCTCAAGTTGTTTGGATAACTCATGTCCTGTCCATTCATACTGTTGTGCTACTCTTAAAGTTGGCACCAAAAAATCGATTGGTAGGATTGCATTTTGTCCATATACAGGGTTGAATGGTGTAGTTCCAATGGTTGTTTTGTATGCCACACTGAAGGCCCGAATTGCATGATGCAATTGTTTGTCCCAATCTGACCTTCCACTATTGACTATTTTAGTCAATACATTGCACAACACTTTATAAGAACTTTCTGCTTGACCGTTGGCTTGAGGATGATAAGGAGCTGATTTTTTATGAATCACTAAGAGCAAGGACTCTATTACTTCGTTAATGAAATGCATTCCTCGATCACTCACTATCTCTATAGGTAGTCCAAAGCGAGTAAAGATGTGCTAAAAAAGAAACTTAGCTATGGTCTGTGCATCATTTTTTTGAGTTGCTTTTGCTTCTACCCATTTAGTCAAATAGTCTGTTGCCACGATTATGTACTCAACGTGTGATCCTTTGGCTGGTGGATTAATGGGTCCTATGAAATCAATACCCCATTTGGAAAAGGCTCTTGTGCAAACCATAGGTCTCAATGGCATGTTATCTCGCCTAATAGGGTATTTAGCTCTTTGGCATGCCTCACAACTTCGTACGTAGGTGTCTGCATCCAGATGTAGAGTTAGCCACCACAAGCCTACAAAGAGGATCATTTTTACAGTTCTTTTGACTGAGAAATGTCCTCCTGCGGCACCTGCGTGTGCCATTTCTAATATGGGTAAGTATTCTCCTTCATGTACACATAATCGTAGTTGATTGTCTTTCCCTCTCTTGAATAATTGTCTCCCCATGATAACATAGTCCTTACTCATTTCTTCTAGGGATTGTTTCCTAGCCAAATTGGTTCCTTCCTCATGCTCTCGTGTCTTTAAAAATTTCACTAACATCTTACTCCAATTAGCGCTATAGTAGAGAAGGGTAATGATGTATGATGATCTGGAGTGGTTTCTTTGCATTTTGTGCAACTACCAACATACTCATGAACATCCTTAGGCATACCAGGCCAATCGACTCATAATTGTTTCAATTCTCTTAGAGTTCCATGAGTTCCCTTGTGCATTCTCCATTTGTTTATGTGCGCTTGTTCAATCAAGTTCTTCTGTTCGTCTTCTTCTACACATCTAGACATTACACCGTTGGGTTCTTTATGATACATTCCTGCTACAATGTGTAAGTTGCACGATTGCAGAATTTCCTTTCTAATCTCCTTGTTAATCGGGTGTTGTGGTCCATGGGTGAGTATTGGAATTAGCTTTTCTGCCCACTTAGGACATACTTCCAAATTGAACAGGTAAGTTTCTCGCAAATTGTGGGGTACTCCGCTAGGTGGTTCTCCATGTGTTAACCTAGAGAGATGATCGGCTCACGCGTGTATTTCCTTTTTTTACAATCACTTCAAAATCAAACTCCATTAACAACAAAAACCATCTCACTAGTCTTCCCATGTTACAAGGCTTATTGACTAAGTACAATAGGGCTTGATGATCTATGAAGAACTTGAACTTGTTGGCTAAAAGGTAACGTTTGAATTTCTTTACCACATACACCATCCCTAAACCTTCTCGCTCCATAGTGGTATAGTTTTTTTCAGCTTGATTCAGTTGTCTGCTTGCATAGGAAATAGGATGGTCCTATTTTCCCTCATTTGCCGGTTGAGCTAAAATGCATCCTATTGCATAATTGGAAGCATCCACATGAATACGAAAAGGCTTGTTCCAGTTTGGTGTTTTTAAAATAGGTGCTGTGCTAAGTCGTTTTTTTGGTTCATTAAATGCTTTCTCACATTCGTCTATCCATGTGAATTGATTCAGCAATCCATACAATGGCTTGGAAATTATAGTGTACATGTGGATAAATCGATGATAGTATCCACAATGACCCATAAACGCTTGCACTTCCTTTGCATTTTTTGGTCTTGGGAATTCTAGAATTACTTTGATGTTGTCTTCATCAGTGGATATTCCATTCCTAGATATGATGTGCCCTAGGATTTTTCCTTGTCTCACCATAAATATGCACTTCTCAGGATTTAGGCATACTCTATATTGCCGAGATTTTTCAAATATTCTACGCAATTCCGGAATATGTTCCTGTCTCTGATCCAAGTATGTGCATAAGTCGTCTACGTATACTTCCATATTCTTTCTTAGGAATTCTTTGAAAACGTGACACATCAACCTTTGGAAAGTAGTAGATGCATTAGTGAGTCCAAAAGGCATCACCCTAAAAGCATAGACTCCCCATTCAGTCGCAAATGCGATCTTATGTTGGTCCTCAGTAGCAATAGCTACTTGGTTGTATCGAGAGAATCCATCCAAGAAGCTATAGACGTCCGTACCTGCAACTCTTTCCAAGAGGTGATCAGTGATAGGTAATGGGTAACTATCATGGATCGTGGCTGCATTGACATTCTTTAGATTAATGCACACTCTTAGTTTCCTATTCTTTTTGGGCACAACTAGTAATGATGACACCCATTCGGTATGTTCTATCTCGTAAATGAATCCAACTGCTAATAATTTGTCTATCTCTTCCTTAATCTTTGCTACATAGACATCATTGTAAGTGTAAGGGCATTGCTTTGATGTTTTTGCATCGGGTGTCATTGGTATTCGATGAGAACAAATGGAGGGCTCCACACCTTTGAGGTCCTTGTAGGTCCATGCAAACACATCTCGATATTCTCGAATCAGTTTTATCAATTCTTCTTCCTCCTCAGGTGACACATTCTTTCCTATGTACATGCATCTCTCTTCTCCATTTTCTACAGTCACTATGATTTTTTCTCCTTGTTATCGTATGCTTCCCCTTCTCTTGCTTCCCTCTTAGGCATCTAAAGGGCTATTTTCCTTTCCTCTACTTCATATCTTTTGAAGTGTTCTGGGACTTCAAATAGATCCGGGGTTGGTTCGGTCTTACCCATGGTTTCCTCATGGTTTAGTACTTCCTGGGCTACTTCTATTGCTAACACCTTGGTTGTTTCACCCTTGTCCTCGGCTTTGATGATTTCTAAATATCGTTCCTCGGAATCAAATTCCAGTTCCATTTCTATGCTCTCGTATTCTTCCTCCCATTCCTTTTCTAATACTCCATCTGCTTCTACCTCCTAAAGGACTACCACCTAAAAGCTTACGTCATAGCCTTCTTCGTCCACACATTCATTCATGGTCAATACTTCTTCATTTACACATACGTCCAAGGTTGTTAGAATCTCCATCCAACCATGCAGTTCGAATGCTTCATCAGGAAAAACTTGAGGCATATACATTGGGTCCTCGATGGGTCAATAATTTTGATGTCCTATGGGCCATAACTGAATTTTTTTATCCTCTCTCTTTGCTTCTTTACACATCCATAATTGGGCATCTTCATGCATCCATGATTGGTCACTTGAATTGGCACTATGCATAGACAAATCATCCTCTTCCTTGTGGATGGGGTTCCATTGTAGTGGGGGTACATCCCTATATGCAAATGTATGCAAATTTATCTTGTTAGTAGTTCCTTGGTGTTGTAGGTATAATGAGTTTCTTCCCCAATCTTGCACTACTCTGAGATGTCTCATGAAAGGTCGTCCTAATATCGTTTCATAATTATTTGTCTTTCCAAATTGACATATAGCTACTGTATGCTCAAACTTGACTCCACAAGTGGTTAATTTAATCTTTTCCAACATTCCTAGGGGTTTCTCTATATGACCATCTACTAATTGAAGCTTCATACGCGTTGGTCGCAGGGCTGGCTCTCCCCATTTCTCCCAAATCTCTTTGGTGGCGATACCCACTCCCTCTCCTGTGTCTAGTATGGCCTTGTTCATGTATCCATTGTACGTGACGGGTAAACATGTGTTGCCCTCATCTCCTTCACTAAATTCTCCAACCTTATCCACTGAAATTTGTATAGTAGAAGGGTTTTCAGTTTCCTTGCTTTCCTTTTTGTTCTTCTCATGCTCTAACTTCAACTATCCCGCTAATTGTTTCCATATTTGAGGTTTGACAGGAAGTAATTCTTCCACTGTCAATCGACATTGTACTTTGGTATTTTTGAGTTCTGCTAAATTGTGTGAGGTCTTGTCTGAAGAATCCTTTTCTTTTCCTCGGACTGTAGGAGCACAGAAGATTATGGATTCTTTCTCATATTCCCCCATGTAGTTTGGTAGGGTAGAGATGTTGTGTGCTTCCTCTCTATTTCAGTCTAGTATAGAGACCTCTTCATATATTTCTTCCAAATTTGGCATTGGCTGATAGTCTTCCACATGTAATTCCTCAAACAGAGGTTTTGCATTCCCATTCTTTTTCCAAATTTGGCATTGGCCAATCAGCCTCTAATTCAAGGATTATGGAGGTTAATTTATCTTAAAGGCGAGGTAAATCTTCCTTATTTCCTTTCTCTTTTGGTTTCAGGCCCTTTGTTTTAAGACAATCATTGTATTGATTCTCTGATATTCGCATCTCTGGTAGGACAGGGATAGTCTTTTCTAGAGTGTCCTGAGCTACCTCTATGAGTTTTCTACATATCACAAGTCTCTGTTTTTCTAATTCCCCTTGTGGGTAGATTTTGTCATGCTGCTCTATGTTTGGTCCATTCGTGATTCTAGCTTGGTAAGCTTTTAACCACATATCTAGATCGTATGGTCTTGTGTCTGCTAAAATTGATCCTGGCTTGTTTGGTTCTAGTGTCTACGTCGTAAGTGGAGTCTCTTCTCATATTTCTGATTTCCCAATTTTCTTACTGTCTCTCATGTTCTTCTTGTCCTCCTTACTTTTGTTTTTCATCCATTTATCCCTTAGTTTTTCCCTTCTATCCTTCCAACTTTGGGTCTTCTTCGCTTGGGTACTCCCATGTGGGTCTTCAGAATCTTCCACAACCTGTATGTTAGGTTCCAGGTTTTTATTCTTTCCTTGTACCGAGTCTGTATTTTTTCTCTCTTGTCCTTTGGCTTGTGCTCGTGTGATAGCTTTTAATGGTACTGTGTATTCCTTGTCATTGCCTGACAATTCAATTACCTCAATCACATTGATTTGTGCAGTGTCGTGAGTCTTATTGGGATTTTTTGTGCAGTCTCTAAAGAGATATTCCTTTCCACAGTCATTGCAATACCCTTCCCAAGTCCTAGGAGGTGGTGGGTTGTATGGCCGAGTGCACTCTGTTATGAAGTGATCTCCTCCACATCTATAGCAAGGTCCTTTTGGCATGGGCGGTCTGATAGGTGGTCTTACGGGTGTTGGTGCCTTGGGTGGAGTGTACGTTAGGGTTGCAAACTCCTACCCATAGGTGTTGTCATATCCCTCATAACCATAGTATGGTGGGTCATAAATTTGGTCGTACTCCACCACCCTGGTGTCATAGGGATAGTATTCTCCTAGAGTTTGCTCATATCCTTGATTCGTTGGTTCTGTACTGGCTAAGGGCATAGCTGGTACTATGGCTCTCTCCACGTTTTCCTCTGGTTGAGTATATTTAACCAGCACTACATTATGTGGAAATGGTGGTTGTTGTCCTAATACTGGCTGAGGTTGTACATATTGCCCTTGCTCATATGGCCTATGTGCTCCTTGTGGTCATGGATAGGGATTGTATTTGGGAATCTCCCTTCCTGGCTCTCTAGGAGGGTATCCATATGGCCTATATTGAGGTTGAGTTAAAGGTCATGACTGCCTATTGAATGGGCAATTCTCAGTGGTATAATTAGTTTATTTTTGTTCTATATGGCAATACACGGCGCTTTCTTGATATGGATGCCTATTGTAAGGATAAGCTTGAGGCAGACCTGTTCCTCCTCTTACACACATGTGAGTTGGATGGTCTCCTCCGCATAAGCTGCATCTTCGCAACAAGGGTATTCTCATTGATGGATGTTGGTAGTTCCACTATCCGTGAACTCCTAACTTCTTGGCTACCAGCTCCGCCAACTCCTCTACATTACTAGATTTGGATGTCACCGTACTTCTAGTGTCTTCTGATTTAGTAGGGCTTGGTGTACTTTTGAGGTCATCAGCTAGGTTGTCCTCTAGGTCAATACAGTCTTGTAGACACTCACTCAACATCTGAAGTCGTTTCACGTAGACTAGGGTTCTCAATATCCCGTTTGTCAGCCCGACTAAGAATAGTGATATCATTTTTTGTTGAGTGGGTCTTTCTGTTGTTGGGCATCTATCGACATATTGATTCAATCTTCGGGCAGTTGTTTTCACTGTTTCATTTGGATTTTGTTTGAAGCTATGGATTAAGGATGAAGAGTTGTGTTTAATCCCTCTCTTGGTGAATTCTCCAATGAATTCCTGAAAGAATTGCTCAATATTTCCAAATTGATTGGGATCCAATGGTTGGAACCAAGTTAAAGTTGTCCTTGTGAGAGTAAGTCTGAAGGACTCATACTCCACAAAGAAATCATCCACTTGCTCTGTTCGTAAAACTTGTTTAAATTCAGCTATGTGATCGTAAGGTTCTCCCATTCCGTCATAATGATTTCTCATACACTTAGCCACTTGAATTGGTCTTAGTTTTCTTATGGGTTCTGGTGGTCTAGGCATTACAGGAATTGCTGGTCTAATTGGAGGTATTCCAGGCTACACTCCTAGTGGTGGTCTTGGCCTCACTGATGGCCGATGTTGGTTGCCTAGTCCAGAGTGAGTTTGATTGTGTGATTGTAGCCCTGGCATTGTGAATTGCACATGGGTTTGGTTTGGAATAGTCCGCTGACTTGTGTGTCCCGACATTGTGTTCTCTAGCTCTTGATGCGTCCCAAAGGGATTATGGGAGGTAGTTGCCTGCTCTCACACAAGGAATACACGTAACCCCATATACTTCAATTAAGCCCTATCCATTGCATCTATCGGCCAATACCTTTTTTGGTTCTTGTCTAGGTATGTGACTCTAGACTCCTCTTCAAGATCTTTTAAATCATAGAAAGTCATTGGGCTTTCTTCCTGTCCACGTGTGGGTGAATCGGTTTGTAACAATAAGTCTAACCCGTGGATCAAGTAGACCTCTAATAGGTAATCATCTTGAGGTATCAAATCCCCCCTCAAGACTCGAGTCACCACTAATTTGCCTCTTGGTGTATTTATTAACTCTTCAATGTCCATTCTTCCTGAGTTTCCTTTTCCTTCCGATTTCTCCTCTCTCATTGATCCGATCTGGGTATTTTGTTACCACATAGATGTGACCTAATTTGTCCATGTACACCCCTCCTTCATACTTGACTGCAGGTATGGGCACTATTGCTGATTCAGTGGAATTCACCATCCTGGCCACTGACCTATTTAAGCCATCCACGTAGATTGGGATCCCTTGGGGATTAGTGGACATATACTGCAAAGAGGTGCGATATTCCCCCTCTACTGTTGACATGAAGTTCCCCCTAGGGGACTGAACCTTGCATGTCTTCTGAAGCCATTGGTAGCTCTTCCTCTGAGTCACTAGAGGTGTCAGTATAGATAGAGTGATGAGTTGCGTGGGTTGCACTCCCTACCAATGAAATAACACTCCTCCGACTACTTAGCACACGTCCCGATCTCAAGTTCATCCACCTTGCTTGGCCTATATTGGTTTCCCACTTTCTCACAATTGGCTCCTCAATTACCTCTAATTTTGCCCTCAAATGGATGATAGGTTCTGGGCAATACCACTCAGACGATACGACACCAATGTTAGCATGATACGATACCAAAACTTGAGGTGATACGATACCAAGAATTAACAGGATATGATACTGACTTTCGGATGCTATGATACCTCTGCATGTGACGATACGATACTAGAACAGTAGACGATACGATACCGAAACTTTGCATGATACAATACTTGTACACTGCACGATACAATACCAACAAGTTTGATGATACGATACTAAAATTCTTGCGATACAATACCAGATGGGTCAGAAGATACGATACCACTTCTTGGACGATATGATTCTAAATAGGCGATACGATACC
Source organism: Ceratopteris richardii (assembly GCA_020310875.1). NCBI lineage: Eukaryota > Viridiplantae > Streptophyta > Polypodiopsida > Polypodiales > Pteridaceae > Ceratopteris > Ceratopteris richardii. Next base: position 92,560,892 of record CM035436.1, read on the forward strand.
AACGGTACGCGTGATACGATACTGCTCGACTGACGATATGATACCGTGACCGAGGTGATATGATACCAATTGGACCACGATACGATACCACTAGTTGATCATGATTATGATACCAACTTGACGATACGATACTAGAATGGTATCGCGATACCCCAAGTGGTATGCAGCGATACGATACCAGGCGAGTATCGTGATACTCGGGAATTTTGGTATCACTATACCAAAACTCGATCGACCATGATACTTCAGCGAAAATCGCTCTAAACTCAAAAAATTTTATTCAAATATTTTTAGTTCTATCCCTCCTTACTCTTGACCCTCTGTCTCTCTCATAAAATCTCCCAAAACTCTCTGTCCTACCCCGCGATACCGAAAATGATTCAAATAACGTGTGGTGGTGGTTATGAATTGATTTTGCTATCAAGAACTTGTGTGGCTTACCTTCAAGTATGCCTCAACCCAAGTGTATGCTCCCAACTCCTCTCTTTAGCTCACTTTGTGCGATACCAAGCTGACAATACTGATCACTTGTTCGCACACAATACCAGCTCCTGCACTAATGTCAAATGAACTAATTTTTTTGGTTTTTATAGTTTTGTGATGCCTCTCTTACTCTACACTAATTTTGGCAATTTTTTGGGATTTTTCTTGATGTTTCCAACTTCCTCCTACTCCACTCCTCTCTCTAACCTAACCCTAACTCTTCCCTCTCTTCCTCACTCCTAACCCTAAACCTAAAAACTCATTACACACACCTCAGGGATGTGAAGTAACAAGTGCTGAAGTGCCTGACTACTTTCCACTGTATGAATTCACCTCTACAAGTACGATTCCTTCACTCTAGAGCTGTGACCATCACAAAGGAACCTTGGTTAAATTTATTCCTCGACAACGGCACCAAAAACATGTGTACCTAAGTCGTGAAGTCTTAGGGACTTGTGTCGAAGAGAATAAATCTCAATCGCTACAAGTGGTGGATTGATACATGTTTAATTATCAATCCAAAGAACCATATGAACCAAGTATATGAGGACATGTGCACACATGATGGAAAGTGAAGTGGCTCAGCTATAAAGCATGTGAAAAGACTAAACTACCTCTCCAACTCACTAAATCTATAGAAATGTCTACCACGATACCACTTAAAGCAGTAAGCACAAATTTGAATGTTTCTCATAGCTCTGAACTTCAAATATGGCAATAACGGCTTCATTTCAAAGTTCTCAACGAGACGCATTTATTGGTTTTATTTTCACTCGAATCTGACAAACGCTCTTCAAGTTATGTGCAAAATAGTGAATGGCGGGAATCACCTATGCTTGCTCCACAACTCTTAATGGTTCACACACACTACAGTGGTTCAATAGTGATGGGAAGGGATAGACAATAGTCCTACACACACATTTCAAACATTACACACACATAAAAGATCATAGAGAAGATGAAAATCAGCAAGGAAGAAGCAAATTTGAAATTTTAGTTCTCCTTCTTCACAATGGCAAAAGGTCTTTGCAAAGAGTCACAAAGTGATTTATATACATGGGCCCTAAAAATTGGGCATTTCACACATGAGACCGGCACTTTATTGACTAATCTCTAATTTCCTACTACATTACAAGAATTATGTTACAAGGATTTGGGGTTTATGCATATAGAGGACTCCTCTAGTGCCATTACATAGCTTTGAGGGAATTTCCTAGGATTTTAAAGAAGAATTTTTATGCCATCAATTTGAAAATTTTGGGGCTCCTCTTTTGTACCTCTTTTCTCTGCAACATAGACTCCACGGGAAGTATGACTTCCACTACCCTAGTGTAAGTAGTCATGAGTGCTCAAGCATTTAAACAAAACCAAGACTTAGGCCAAGAAAAGAGTTCTAAGATTAGTGAGACCGAGAGCCTAACCAAGAAGAGGACAAGAGCTTGGAGATAAAGTCATGAATGAATGAAAAGACAATGGTCAAAGAAAATGATTGAACTCGAGGAAAGCTTATGAGAAACAAAAGCCAAGATAATCAAAATCACATCTCAAACTCACTCTCACACATCACCACCACCATCCCTTTCACTTTCTAATCCACCAACCTCTAATCAACCTCATGCAATCCCACCACCCCTTAGAGTAGGATCAGTCTTAGTAGATCCCACTCCCGAGGACCTAGTCATGATGCTTAAAGCATATCAAGCTAGAATCCAAGAAGGGCCAAATGTGACAGATCATGAAAAGTGTTACCCTATAGCTAACCTAGAGCTTGAACGAACAAAGCTTTGTGCTAAGATGGTAGAATTGGCTCAAGCCATGTTTGAGGCAAGCTGTCTCTTCAATTGCTTGAGTTCAACTAGGACTCAATTGCATTTTGATGGACTATTAGATAGACTGGAGAGGCTAATTGCAAAATCGGGAAAGGAAGTCACCTCCCAGAGTAAGGACAAGGCAAGATAAAGAATGAGCATTCCTCCGAAGGAAGCTTATGTGCCTGATTCCACTGAACCAGACACCACTTGTTCTATGAATCGATATTCGCAAGAATTTCTAAGGGAAATTCAAGAAGAAAAATGGGACAAAGAAAGTCAGAATCCTCCTCCTATTAAACTTGTGGATGACCTGCATGTCGAATTCCCACAAGATATTCATTCCTTCCATTTATGCAGAACAAGAGGATGCCCCAATAAGTGAGTGATTAAACTTCAAGTCCAATTCTTCACATGAACTGCCGCATTTCACTGGACCTTGGGAAGCAAAGTCCATTTGCATGAGAGCACCCACGATCATGGTAAGAAATGACAATTCAGTCATACCTAGGAATACGGAGGTAGTGAAGAACACTAAAGTGTAGTGCAATCTTACTTTAGAAGAGCTACTCAAAGTTAAACTAGAATTGTGGAAACACATAGCCAATCAAATGCCAGAAGTAGCAAAACCTCGTTCCTAGGTAGGATCTCATAGAAAAGTGCTAGAAATACCTTTCGACTAGATAGGAGATATGAGCAAAGGAGAAGAAGGAAACACCTATCTTCCCATTACCCATCAAGGTTACACCACCAAGGCAATTTTGGACTCAAGTGCAGGAGTTGCAATTGCTACCACTTCCCTATGGAAGCATTGGGGCAAGCCAACACTCAAGCCCACGAGAATGAAATTACAAATGGCTAATGGTCACATCGAAAGACCAATAGGGCTACTAGAAGGGATAATGCTCACTACTTGTGGTGTAGCATTTGAGCATACCTTTGTCATATGTGACTTCAACAAGAGCCAAGCCTATGAGATGATTCTGGGGAGACCATTCCTGAGACAACTCCAAGTAGTACAGGATTAGGGAATCGATTCCTTGTATTTGCAACACTTAGGTGTCACAACCAAAGTCAATCTCAAGGACTACTCTCATAGAGACATGCCCCCGATATAGTGGAATCCCATCCATAGAACCATGAAGGACACAGATTCGGTGCATTCCATAGAAAAAGATCCTCATGGATGCATGAAGACACTCACTTGTGGATGTGTAAAGTGGCAAAAGAAGAAGAGAAAAGAGAAAAGACTAGAGAGGTAGGTGCGAATAAAACTCATAGCCATCAATGAAGAGCAATGGAAACCCCATTGTGACGAAGATGGCTATGGCATTTCAGTCTTCACTATGGAACCAATCATGTGTGATTTGGTTATCAAGGAATGCGAGCCTAGCATTGATGTACTTGAGGAAGCAAGTGAATCCAATCTAGAATCAATCATTATGGACCCTTTGTGCATCAGAAGAAGAATTCCTACATGAAGGAGAGGCTGACCCTCAAGTACAAGGAGAGCATTTGAATGACTTGAGATTAGCCACTGAGCTAACCACCACGAATGAGGGTAAGAAAAGAAAGAAGAGAGAGGTCTCACGAGATGAGGAAGAATCTTTGTTTGAGGTCCCTGAAAATTTTAAGAAGTATGTTGGAAGAAGCCAGAGGCACAGACGACACGGAAGCATGTAACGACGGAGCAGGGAGCCAGTTGGATCAATTTTTTGAACAAATATGTTTTTTATCACTTTTCAAAACAATCAACAGTGATTTCTATCACTAATTGTAACATATGTAACATAGAAAACCCCATTTTGTAATCCACAGCTCCATTTTGTGCAAGCCGAGGAGTCCTCGAGCTTGAGGAGCTTAGGTAGAATGCGCGTACCAATTTTTGTTATTTTTAGATACCGTTTACCCTCCCAAATAGCATCTAGGACCTAATTTTTAACTATGCCGGTCACTAGATGTGAAACCGGTCAAAACTAGTCTAGAAACTATAAAAAGAGCTAGAGAGCTCATTTTTGAGGTTAGCTTGTTTGAGGTTAGAGTTCTTTTGAGCTTGTAATAGTGTTCTTGAGTAATAGAGCTAATTTCCCACCTTCCATTGTGTCTTGCTTGTCTCTTCGTAGTGTGTGTGCATGTGTGTGTGCATTTCTATGCTTCTCACCTTCACTCTCACTTCATCTCACATTCACGATCTTCATATCACTCCTATCTCTTCCGCGGATTGACATTAAGGAGGTGGAGCTTCTTAACGTGGTTCTCACCATTGTGCTAGAGCAACACCAAATTTGGCGCCGTTGCCGGGGATCGAGTCTAGGACGAATGTGTGATGGTAAGAGTATAGCAAGAAGTGGCGTTGGAAGGTAAAAATTTCAGTTTTTGTTGTTGTTTTTACTTAGTTTTTAGTGTTTTTCACCTCCCCCACACTCCATCTTCATCACCGCATCATCATCTTCATCTCCAAAAAAAATCAGAAAATTCACCATATCCACCCATTCTCCTCATTTCCCCTCATTTGTGCATGCGAGAGAGTGAGAGAGAACTTTTGTGCTTGTGTGTACTTTGGTTTTCTTGAGTTTTCTTGCAGGTACAGAGCTCCAGTGCATCAGGAAAGCTTGGAAAAGGTAAAAACTTCACTTTCTGTCAGAAATTTCCGACTGTGTCAGACCATCGCGATGGTCTGCAAAGTTCGGAATTTGGAGAAGGCGACCACACCAGCGTGTAGGCGACACCAGCGCCTCTAGGAATCCACACTTGCATTTGGAAAAATCATAGTTTGGTGGACCATCGCGACGGTCTCTGACCATCGCGATTGTGTCACACCATCGCGATTTGCTCACGCCATCGCGACGGCTTGGCCGGACCATCGCGACGGTCTCTGACCATCGCGATTGTGTCACGCCATCGCGATTGGCTCACGCCATCGCGCCGACGGTGCCACGTGGCAATCTAGACCATCGTGACGGTGCACTTCAGACCATCGCGACGACACCCTCACACCATCGCGACACTTCAAAAATTCAGACCATCGCGATTGGCTCACGCCATCGCGCCCAGACCATCGCGATTGGCTCACGCCATCGCGCTCAGACCATCGCGACGGTTCACTTTGGACCATCACGATTGTCCACGTTGACCGTTGACTGACGCCATCGCGATTGTGCAAATTCACGCTATCGCGATTGTGCAAATTCACGCCATCGCGATTGTCCAGGTTCACGCCATCGCGACGGTGCAAGTTCACGCCATCGCGACGGTGCAATTTCAAACCATCGCGATTGTGCAATCCCAGACCATCGCGATTGTCTCAGACCATCGCGATTGTGCACCCCCATCGCAAATTTTAGGGTTTCATTTTTTGGCCAATTTTGGGGCTATTTTTGGGAAATTTTTGGGTGATTAGACTCATAGGAGACCCCTTAGCTCATATTTGGAGAAAAAACCTGTTTGTCAGTTTTTACCCCCCAGGGCCTGAACGGTCATAACTTTTTCATCCGAAGTCCGTTTTTTGAGCTTAATAGCTCATTAGAAAGCTCTTGACGAGTTTGAGGTTGACCTAGTTTGGGACTAGAAGGCTAGGGGGCAAACATTAAAAAGTTGGGCAAAAGGGAAGGGACTTAAAAGGTGTATATACTCAAGTGCTTGATCATCCAACTGTGAAATTGGTCTAATATTGGATTTTTCCAGGTCTAGCAAGGGCAATCAAAGGCAACCAAGGCAAGGCAGTGAAGGGCATAAAGCTTGGGAAGCGTGGCTTCTTGGGCATCAGAGCAACCAGAAAAGCAGACTCGAGGTTGGAAGATTACTCAACCCCCTCAGTCAATTCTTAGCTTAGGATAAACGTTAGCATTGTGGATTAACGATGATAGGAACGCCTCAAGTTCAAGATATTTAATTCTTTCAAGTCTAAGACTACAAGTAAAGGTGTGTGTGACACGAAAACCTAAAGGAAAGAACATAAGTCTGACGGAACGAGAACTCAAAGAACCACGAAAAGTCGAATTCCTGACGCATACATTAAGACAAAAATCTAAAGAAATTTAAAAAGAATCAAGACAGTAATAACAAAGAATCATTGACGATCTGAGCGTGTACTGAGTGTGCAAGGAACAAAATTAATGAACCTTAGATCGGGCAAATATATAGGCAACGCAGACCGGCGAAGCCTTAGATCATCAGAGGCAAGTGTAAGAACTACTGCACGATCGTGGGCTCAGCAATTGAATAGTAATTACCCCTACGACAGCTCAGATACCAGCGAATCCGAAATGGCATTTAGCACAGATAGACCAGAAGGAGGGTCGAATGTAGCCTATTTAGAAAAACCAGAAGGACCCTATAGAACGCAACTAGAGTTTCTCCGAACCAACCGATTAGGTGCTCGCATCTACGAGGATGATTTGCGAAGGCAAGTGGTGCAAATGCACAACCCTGATCAACCCATTGGATTGGAACATCCAGTGGTGAAATTCGAGAGAGACGCGTACATAGACAAGGAAGGAACGATGTACATATTAAGTACGCAGCCAAACAATACCAATGAGTTTGGCGTGATTCAACCAGAGACGGAAGCAAAATCTCAAGGAAAAGAACCATTAGAAGAGCCTAGGACACCTAGAGGGAAATCTGTACTGACACGAGTACTAATCCCGGAATGGATCCCTCAAGACAACAGAAGCATAGAGTTGTTTGTAAATAAAGAAACGGATGAAGCCTTTTGGAGATACAAGACCGAAATACTTAGTGAGGTAGGAATCATCACTATATACGAGTTCAAAGACCCGGATACACCTGGAAAGGTTGTATACCTGGATGAGACTTCAGAAAGAGTCTTTGTGGTACCTGACCGCGCTAAAAACACATACACATGGAGAGGTGAATTGGTATTCCCTCCATCTAGAACAAACATGAATACAAGTCAACAAGGGGCAGGAACATCCTCAGCCCATGGAAATCAAAGAGAGGGAAATAAAGAGAGACCGGAAGTAAGCTTTAATCACCCCATAGGGAGAGATAGAACAACCACGGACACTAATAGAGTAGATAGGCAAAGAGATCATGGAATACCAGGTGGTAGAGATGATTTTCCTCTACCTAGACCACGCGAACACGCAAGAATATTGAGACCCACTCAATTAGTGAAATCAATGAAGAATTACTTTGATGGGACAGGAGATCCCTATGACCACGTCGCAGAATTCAAGCAAGTACTAAGAGCCGAACAAGTTGAAGACATGTTCACGCAATACAACGCGTTTGGACTAACGTTAAAGAACACCGCTTTAACTTGGTTCCAACCTTTGCAACAAAGGCAATTTAGAGACATCCATCACTTTTTAGAGTCATTCATCACTGAATTCTCTAAAAGTGGGATTAGACATGACACGTCTTCGTTGATTCATAGCTTTAAACAGACCCCACAGGAAACAGTAAGACTGGCAGGACGTAGGTTTAGACAATATGTTGAACGATGTCCAATGCAAGAGCTACCTTCACAAGCCAAACAAGTGTCATTGTTTCTAGATGGCTTGTTGAGCTCTAAACTACGCTCCTACGTGTACCTAAAAGAACCCAGAACCCTAGAGCAATGTGTAAGAATTTGTATAGACATTGAGGACAACTTAGAAGACGAGTTGGAACTCTCAAAGGTCTATAAGGACTCAGACTGTTCATCTCTAGCATCCACAAAATTGTCTAGCTCAATAGAAGACCTAGCAGAAAAAGTGGCCCAAAAACTAGGAGTTTCTAGTAAACCTAGGGTGCTAACAAACAAGCGTTGTTACACCTGTGGTGGTGACCATATGGCAAATGTGTGTCCCAATACAACACAACCTCAAGCCAACCCTAGTGGCCAATACTGTACAACTGAGAGAAGATACACAAATCATACGGCTCAGAACTGCCCATACAACAAACAGACCGTGAGACAGAACTACCCGCAAACATACCAGCAGCCAGGTAGGTATCAAGGCCATTACAATGCTCAGCCTTATTACTATAGGCCTCCTCAGAACTACCCATACCAGGCTCAACAGAGACCTCAACCTGTCTTGGCTCAGCAGCCACCCCCACCAGCGAATGTCATCTCAGTCAAATACGCTGCTGCAGAAGAGAATCTAAGTAGGGCCTTAGTTCCTTCTTCACCTTTGATCACAGAGAGTGACCCACACTCAAATAGTTTTGACTCTACACATGTAGATAGTCCACCCGCTTATTACACGGAGTCACTAGAACACGGGGAGACATATCATTACGATAGTCCACCAGTGGAACCTAGTTGGGAGCCAGACTATGCTAATGTGATGTACACAAACCCAAATCCACGGCCCCAATTGAGACAACAAAGACCACAGGGCCCTAGAGGACCATGCTTTAGGTGCCAAGGAGACCATTTCATAAAGGATTGTCCACATCCCCCGATAGTAGGACAATCACAGTACTATAACATCCAAGGATTTTGTGCCGATTGTGGCAAAGAGCATATAATCAAAGATTGTCCTAAGAATCCAGTTAACGCTTCGAATGTGACACCGATCAATGTGATAGGTATTGTGAACAACGTAGATGGATCCAACCCTACATACGTGCCTATCCAAGCTATAACCAGAGCTCAGGCGCTCTTACAGAACCAAAAGCTTAATCAAGAGAAAGTAGCCGGAACCAGTGAAGTTGTAGAATCTAGCAGTAAAAAGACAAAATCTTGGAAAGATTCTCGAGAAAGGATTAAGCGAAAATGGAGTAAAAAGATAACTGAGTTGGAAGGAAGTTTGAAGGAATCTAGAGCCAAAATCCAAGAATTGACTTCACAGGACTTGAATCAAGAGAATCCAGCTCAGAAATCAGGATCAATTTTAGCGGAACCCATACCAGAAAACCTAGACATGATGTTTCGCGCATATCAGGCTAGATTAAAAGAGGGACCTCAGGTAGCTGAAATGAGCAAAAACTACCCTCGAGCTGATCTAGAAATTGAGAGAACTAAACTTTGCATGAAAATGGTAGAACTAGCACAAGCTTTGTTCGAAGCCTCTAGATATCTTAATTGGAATAACATGGCAAAACCGGAATTACACTTTCAAGGACTAATGGAGAGGCTAGAATACTTGATAGAGAGCAAAGAGAAAAAGGATCAACCTAGGAACCCTATTATCCCAGAGACACAGGAAAGGAATGCGCCATCCCTATCTCAAGTACCCAACTCAGAAAGTCAAGACAATTTGTCGTCCATACATAGGTACTCACATGAATTTTTGAGAGAGATCCAAGAAGAGAAATGGAGAAAGGAACAAGGAACCCATCCTCCTATTCAAGAAATAGACGACTTGCAGGAACAATTTCCCCAAGACATTCCCTCTATATACGATGATGTAGAGGAAGAACAACTGAGTGAAAACACAAGATTTGGATCTAACTATTTACAAGAATTACCTCAGTTCATAGGACCTTGGGAAGCAAAGTCTATTAGTATGAGAGCACCCACGATAATAGTGAGGAATGAAGAATCAGTAATCCCTAGAAACACAGAAGTGATCAAGAATACTAAAGTACTATGTAACCTTACTCTGGAGGAGTTGTTAAAGGTAAAACCAGAATTGTGGAAACATGTAGCAAATCAATTCCCTGAGCTTGCTACTACTCCCTCACAAATAGGATCGCAAAATAAGGTACCAGAAATACCCGTAGAAAAGATTGGAGATGTGAGCGAAGGAGAGGAAGGTAACACTTATCTTCCAATAACCCATCAGGGCTACACCACGAAAGCCATCTTAGACTCAGGAGCCGGAGTAGCCATAGCTACCACCGCCTTATGGAAACGTTGGGGTAAGCCAGCATTAAGACCCACGAGGATGAAGCTACAAATGGCTGATGGACACATAGAAAAACCATTAAGCTTACTAGAAGGCATATCTCTCACCACTTGTGGTGTAGAATTTGAGCATACTTTTGCCATTTGTGACTTTGCAAAAAACCATGCTTATGAGATGATATTGGGACGACCATTCATGCGTCAGTTGCAAATTGTACAAGATTGGGGAACTAATTCGTTGTACTTGCAACATTTAGGAGTGACTACCAAAGTCAATCTTAAAGACTATTCACGTAGAGATGTACCCCCAATACAATGGAATACCATCCATAAGACACCAGTAGAAACAGAATCCGTGCACTCATTAGAATCAGATCCTTCTTGGTTGCATGAGGATACTCATTTATGGATGTGTAAAGTAGCCAAACAAGAGGAAGAAAGATTAGAAGCAAGGACCTTAGGTGCAGAACAACATCCACGAACCCTTCAAGATCCAGCCTACGCACCTGTAGTATTCCTTGACGAAGAGTTTGAACCCCATGGTTGGGCAGAAATCCTAGCAACCATGGACGTAGCCATCAATGAGGAACAATGGACACCCCACTGTGACGAGGATGGCTATGACATATCAGTTTTCACGATAGAGCCAATCATGCGCGATGCAATTTTAGAAGAGTGTGAACCTAACACTGATGCATTTGAGGATGCAAGCGATTTTGATTTAGAATCAATTATCATGGACCCACCCTTTGCATCAGAGGAAGAATATTTTTTCGAGGTAGCGACTCACACTCAGCGACACGAGGAAATTACGAATGAGGTGAGGTTGGCCACGGAAGTGACTACTAAGAGTGAAGGCAAGAAAAGAAAGAAGAAAGAAACCATGTCAGAAAAAGAAGAATCTTTATTTGAGGTACCCGAAAACTTCAAGAAATATGAAATCGAAGATAGAAGAATCATGGTACGGATGCCTAATAGAAAGGCGAATGATGGACAAGTATATGATAACCGAGAGAAAACCAAGAAAATAATAGTTGCCATAGAAGGAGAAGAAGAAAAATGTACATACATAGGGCATGATTTGACAACTGAAGAAGAAGAAGAGCTAGTTGCCCTATTGCACGAATATAGAGATGTTTTTTCTTGGAGTTACAAAGATTTGAAAGGAGTAGATCCAGATATATGTTCTCATAGAATCCCTATGACTCCAGAGGCAAAACCAACAAAACAGAAACCTTACACGTACAATGATAACTACGCTGCGAAGATTAAAGAGGAGATAGATTGCTTGATAGAGGCAGGATTCATTTACGAAATTGAGCATACCGAATGGGTATCCCCCATTGTGGTTGTGCCCAAGAAGAATGGAAAATTGCGTGTGTGTGTGTGTGTATTAACCTTAAAAAAGTTAATGCCGCCACGATTAGAGACAGTTATCCTCTTCCTATCACGGAACATCTATTGGAAAGAGTTGCGGGCAAGGAAGTTTACAGCTTTCTTGATGGATTTTCAGGCTATAATCAAGTAGCCATTGCTCCAGAGGACCAACACAAGACGGCATTTGCCACTGAATGGGGCATATTTGCATTTCGTGTGATGCCATTTGGCTTAACAAATGCACCCGCCACTTTCCAGCGACTCATGTGTCATGTTTTTAAGGAATTCTTACGCAAGAGTTTGGAAGTTTATGTCGATGACATATGTGCTCATTCTAATATCAGACAGATGCATATCCCAGAGTTAAGACAAATATTTGACAAGTGTCGAGAATATCAGGTTTGTTTGAACCCAGAAAAATGTGTTTTCATGGTCAGACAAGGCAAAATTCTAGGACACATTGTGTCAAAAAATGGAATCTCTACGGATGAAGAAAAGGTGAAGGTAATTGCAGAATTACCTAGACCAACTAATGTGAAAGAGGTACAGGCATTTATGGGCCATTGCGGATATTATAGGAGATTCATACACATGTATGCAATCATAGCCAAGCCTTTGTACTCTCTTTTAACCAAATTTGAATGGACAGATGAATGTGAAAATTCATTCAATGAACTTAAACGACGCTTGTGCTCAGCACCTATATTGACTACCCCAGATTGGAGTAAGCCATTCCATGTACATGTGGATGCATCCAATTATGCCATAGGATGTGTGTTAGCACAACCCACGAATGAAGGTAACATAGATCTCCCCATAGCTTACGCGAGCAGACAATTGAACGCAGCAGAAAGAAATTACACCACGACGGAACGAGAAGGATTAGGGATGATCTACGCAGTAAAGAAGTTTAGACGCTATTTGTTGGCCAACAAGTTCAAGTTCTTTACAGATCATCAAGCACTATTGTACTTAGTCAACAAACCATGTAACACAGGACGACTGATACGTTGGTTTCTATTACTCATGGAATATGATTTTGAAGTTGTAGTCAGGAAAGGAAAGACACATCTTAGAGCTGACCACCTTTCAAGATTAACCTCAGGAGAAGCTCCTCAAGGAGTAGCGGATGATCTACCAGACGCATATTTGTTTAATCTTGAGATAGCACCAGAATGGGCTAAGCCTATAGTCCCCGTTCTCACATATGGACCCAAGAATCCTAGGATAAAGATCAAAGAGGGAGAGATTACCAAGTCTCAGAGATACCAAATAATGGCAGGAAGCATATATAAACAGGATAATCAAAAGATTCTTGCTTGTTGTGTAGATGAATCAGAACATGTGAATTGGTTGCAATTAGCACATGTAGGTGCACTAAAGCAACATCATTCAAAACATCGAACATTACAGACTCTGCATAGACTAGGAGTATATTGGCCTACGATGGAAGCAGATGTCTACAGGTTGTGTAAAGAATGCCATGTTTGTTGTGAAAGACCACCAGTAGAGCATGCTACACTATATCATGTGTCTCTCACACCAGACTGGAGTGAACAAATAGTGACATACTTGAGGACGAAGACATTCACTCAAGGAATGACCTTAGCGCGACAACGAAGTCTAGAGCAGGAAGCTCAAGATTATTCACTTATTGGCGATAACCTATACAAAAGAGGACGAGATGGATATCTAAGACAATGTGTTCATGAGAGCGATTATCTGAGCATACTAGAGACTGCACACCAAGGTGTTGCAGGAGGTCATTTTGGACCCGATAGGATCATCAAAGCCATCCTCTTTGCAGGATTATGGTGGCCCACTCTTCACATGGATGCTCATACCTATGTAAAGAGATGTGATGTGTGCCAAAGAACTCAGTTTCCTACTCGCAGAGATGAAATGCCATTGAAACCCATAATGGGCGGACGTGCATTTTCTAAGTGGGGTATAGACTTTGTAGGACCCATTAACCCCCCTGCAAAAGGTACACATGCGGAATACATTATTGTTGCCACAGATTATCTTACGAAATGGGTAGAGGCAAAAGCCACGAAAAAGAATGATGCACACACAACTGCAAAATTCTTATTTGAGAATGTCTTTACAAGATATGGACTGCCTATAGAGTTAGTGAGCGATCGAGGCACTCACTTTCTAAACCAAGTCATTGAATATTTGTTACAGGATTTTATGGTGATTCACAAGAAATCCGCACCATATCATCCTCAGGCCAATGGTCAGGCTGAAAGCACTAATAAGATCCTTTGTAACGTACTGACGAAACTCGTGAACAACAAACGTTCAGATTGGGACAAACAGTTACACCACGTTGTTTGGGCATATCGAGTGGCCTACAAGACCGTACTCAATGCAACTCCCTTTCAGATGGTTTTTGGTCAGAATGCTGTGCTTCCTTTGGACTTCTTGATACCGACCCTTAAGGTTGCACAAGAACATCAGTGGACCGGCCACGAATTATCAGCGAGAATAATGGACTTGGAACGATTAGGAGAAACCAGGCTAAAGGCGGCAGCAGGAATATATGCAGCGAAGAAGCGACAGAAAGCATATTTTGATGCACATGTGAAAGATAAAGGCCTAAAAGAAGGAGATTTAGTTCTAGTATATACGCTAAAGCAACACGCACGTAAGTTAGAAAAGCGAGGTTATGGACCTATGATCATTAACAGACTCTCAACAAGTGGAGCAGTACAGTTAGCCACTTTAGAAGGAGATATAATGCCGAATTATATTAGTGGTTGTAGAGTCAGGCTATATCAGGAACCTCTTACTGAGGATATGCTTAGACGACTCACGTTGGCAAAGAAGCGTAAGGAGGAAGAAAATAGAATACGAGCGGAAGCTCAGGCAGAAGCAATAGAACGCATTAAACGCATGAAGTTAAGAAGACAAGGACTAGGGAGAGAACATTATAACCATCTGGAAACTACACCCAGATATCCCATGGCCATGTGTCAAGTAAAGTCAACCACTCATCCTAGTATAGTGGACAGGAGACCATTCATTACAGTTAGGCTAGAGCACGGCAACCCTTGCCGAGAGCTCAGGGCTTTAATTGACTCAGGTGCTGCGACTAGTGCGATTAGATGGTCCCACTATAAGGATTCAGGAATAGAAATGCAGCCAATTGAGGCATACCTCATAGGCCTAGGAGGCATGGAAACCCCTTGCATGGGTGAGGTGGACCTTCCTATCCTCATTGAGGATGTGACCATGACAGCGAAGCTACTAGTGTGCCATGATGACGACCCGATAGAACCCCTAATCCTTGGCCAAGATTGGCTATACGATCACTCAGTGGACCTAAATCTTAGACAAGGCTCCTTACAGATTGGAACCTTAGAACAGAAGCGAGTGATACCGCTTGACTTCCATACTGGCATTCCGATTGAGGTTTGTAACCCTAGACCCTATGAAACGCATGCGAAGGAAGACCGGAAGATCTTGGGTCAGACCAGTCACGTTACGTCTACACCAACCCACTCGGGCTTGGCTATGGACAGTTGTCAATCAGAAGGACGACAGGAGATCTTCCCTGGGGCTTCCTGCAAACTAGAAGGGGCAAATACCCAACCGCTAGGGCAGATGAACACAATCAGCGGTCAGGTGGGTTGCATCAGCGGCCAAATGAGCACAACACCCTGCGGTGCTCATCCTTCCAAACTTGCTGCGGACTGGCCTAGAATAAAGATAAATAACGAATCACTTCCTAATGGGCAGGTCACGCAAGTGTTGGATCTCCCTTCTTTTCCAAAGCAGAGCGTCCAATGGACCTCTCAAACCCGACCTCGAAGGAGTCAATCACAACAGAGGAACCCAGACCGACGACAACACCAGACAAGGCAAGGAAAACAGCAGTATCAACATCACGGAACAAGTGGCACGAAGCAAATTTGGGTGCCAAAAGGACAGCAACCACACGCTATTGGTAACACTGCAGACAAGAACAGGACGAAGTTTCAAAAGAAGCAGAGTCAGTATCCAAAGTCCCCTCTATCTTCTTCTACAAGTACAAATACTTGACAGATTTGGATTGCCAAGAAGTATCTTAGCAATCGACCCACACCCATGCAGATTTGGGTACCCAAACAATGTATTATAGCCCAACCCTCAAGCCATGTAATATATACCCCTCAGAAACCTTTTCATCCTTCAATACCACCAAACCCGATACCGCTTTTTGTACCTCAGCAAAAACATGCCACCCACTCAAAGACTCTTAGGAAATGGATACCGAAACGTATCTAGACGTCTTCTTGTACCCCCTTATCTAACAATTCTCCCACCCCGTTTAAACTCCACCCTTGTACTAATTCACCCTCAACCAAACCTTGTATAAATTCATACACCCAAACCCCACATCATGCATAATAAAAGCTCATCAAGAAATGTATGCATAACCTAACCATGTAGGCGTCTAGAGACCTGCATTAGTTTTGCAAATACTCATTGCATCAATCACTTCACGACACTTGGCTACACGGGTTACACATCGGTTATGGAAAGGGATTGCGGTCTCACCTTAATGGGATCATAATTAATTTCCATACTAATGTGTTAATCTTTTGTAGCAGATCTTTTCCATTAGCTCATCAGTCATCATGCAAACCGAAGCAGGACCATCGGAAGCAGGCCCCAGCGTAGCTGCGGTGCCCCTCAATGTTTTACGAGCAGAATCCCACCCGACCGCTCCACCGCCAGAGTTCCAAGGATTTCCGGGACCCATGCCAATCGATAACCCACCTATGGGATACACAGAGAAGATACACCGTAACTCTCATTGGTTCCAAGGCCTAGCAGGACCATTAGCTGATGCGGACTTCATTTTTGAAGCAAATATGACATTTGATGACCGCACTTGGGGCAAGTATCAATTCTTCTCAAGAGAATTCGAAGGCCTACAGAACACCCAGGACTTAACTCATGTTTGGGCCAGAGCCGGCTTCACGGAGTATTTCAGTGATCCCCTGCCCAAACTTGACTTTTATAGGTGTTATTACTTAATCACCACTTTGCTGGCCTCAGAGAATAAGGACAGCCCAGGAACCTTTATTTTGCCTTCTTTAGTGGATGATCCACCTTACAAAAGGTTTTATCTTTCGAACGATTTAATCAGAGCTGCCATCAAAATACATGGAACACACACTCCAACGGAGAAAGAACGGCTAGTCCCAGAGTAGATGAAGCGTGGTGACGTAACTAAGTGGGAGGATATTTCAGCTATAACCCCTGAGCTCTCCAAGCCATTACGGATATGCATGCAGCACTTTGCTTTCCCAACTCAGGATCGTTTTACCATGCCCCACAAAAGAATCTGGTTTGGATTATACTTAGCATGTACTGGACCTCAAACGGTTGATCTAGCCAGCTGGATCATTGATCAGCTCTATTTGGCACAACATAGGTGGGAGCGAAAGAAGGTAATCAATGGATGCTGTGCCCTCACCAAGATCATATATATGTGCTTGGCATATGATTTTGTTGGAATTTGGGGCCCCAGGATCGTTCCAATACTAAAACCTCTTGAGCATACACAACTTAATTGACAAGATGATAAGTGAGATAGAGAAAGAAAGAGAACTTGAGACAAGGATAGGGAACGTAAGCTGGATGCTTACTTCACTAAAAATAATAGATGCCCAAATTACAACATGGGAGTACTACTCAACCATATAAAGTGGTGCACTCACTAATGGAAGAATAAGAAGATGATGATACAAATTTTAGATTTTGTCGAAATAATCTAAGTGTGTGTGAAGAGAATGAAGCAACGAAGCTAACAAAACAGTGTAACGAAATTGTAAATCAACCACAAGGTTAACTCACAAAAGATAATTACCACCACCTCGTAGAAGACTTCCTGCTGCAATGAGAGTAGCCTCTCCTTCACCACAACTTCACCTCCTTCAAGAGTGTGAGAACACTCTGTCTTCAAGAAGATCTCCAAGCTCTAGATCTTTGAGTGAGTGATTATACAAGGAGCCAAGACCTTGTTTATATAGGTTTGAAGTACTCATGAAAAGCTGATTTAAAAAGCTACGATCTACAAAAATCTACGATCATATTTGATCGCTAATGGAAAAGTAATCCGCCGTCCATCCGTGTGTTTCCTAAAAGCAAACATCTAAGAAAAAATCTGTCTTCGCATTGCGTTTAACGGGATTCGAACCCGGGTGGGCAGAGATCAATTTTACAGCTTTTCAGCTAGACCAAGTGCGCCCGTCGGCTTCTCTTGTTCTTCATCTACAAACAAAACTATATATGCTTTCTGCGTCGTCGATTCCTTGAGGGATATAGAATAGAATCTATATATTGGAATTGCGTCCGCCTGGAAGATTATAGAGAACTATTTGTTGAAGATATTTGTTAAGCCAATGAGGACATTGACTTCCAACAATCCCTCCTTCAATGTCATATTGGTACAAGATTCAGTAACCTGCAAATCTTCTCATGACTATCTCTAGTCAATGCTTTGGTAAAAATATCTGCAACATTCTCACTAGAAGGAACATAAACTAGCTCAATGTGCTTCTTAGCTATCTGCTCTCGAATATAGTGGTAGTGTACCTCTATATGCTTTGTCCTTGCATGATGCACTGGATTTTTAGCTATAGCTATAGCACTCTGGCTATCTGATAGTATCTGAATGGGTTGATGTACTCTTACATCAAGATAACTGAAAATCTTCTGCAACCATACTGACTCTAGAGTAGTTGTAAATGCTGCACGATATTCAGCTTCACACGATGAAGTGGCAATAGTGGGTTGTCTCTTTGAATGCCATGAGATAAGACAATCTCCAAGATAAAAACAAAATCCACTAGTACTTCTTCTTGTGTCTCTATCTCCTGCCCAATCAGAATCTGAAAATCCTTTTAGTAACAAATGTGTAGATTTCAAAAATACCATAGCATAATTTGAAGTTCCCTTCAAATAACGAAAGATCCGCTTTACTGCTTTCCAATGTAACACTGTCGGATTCTGCATGAACCTTGATACTTGAGAAACTGCAAACTGTATATCAGGACGTGTATTACAAAGATAAATTAAGCAACCAACTGCTTGACTATATAGAGTAGCATCAAATGGCTCTGCATCTGCTACCATTTGTAAAGACGTGTTCTGATCCATAGGTGTTTGCATAGGTTTAGAATCACCCATCTGAAACCTTTCCAAAAGTTTCTCAATGTACTTCTGTTGTGTCATGTAGATACACTCATCTCGAAATAGAAACTGAATCCCAAGATAATAATGTAGAATGCCTAAATCATTCACATCAAATGTTTGCTTCAATTCTTCTTTGAACATCTGCAAATCTTCATCTCTGGGACCTGTGACTATAATATCATCCACATAAATGATTGCTATAATCATCATACCTGTTTCAACTTTGACATAAAGAGTTGGAGCCGTATCTGAGTTATGGAAACCAATGGATAAAAGATATGTATGTATCGTTTCATACCATGCTCTAGGTGCCTGTTTTAAACCATACAAAGCTTTTATAAGCTTACACACTAAGTGTTCTTTACCTGTCTCTTCAAAACCTGCAGGCTGTTGAATATACACATCTTCGTGTAAATCACCATTTAGAAAAGCAGTCTTAATGTCAAGCTGATATATATGCCAACCAAAATGTGCTGCTAGAGCAAGTACTGACCTAATAATAGTCATCCTAGACGTAGGAGCAAATGTCTCATCATAATCAATACCTTTTTGTTGTGCATATCCTTTGATAACCAACCTGGCCTTGTATCTATCAATAGTACCATCTGCTTTCCTTTTGATTTTAAAGATCCATTTTACACCTATAGCCTTCTTTCCTTCTGGTAACTCACATAGCTGCCAAGTTTGATTCTTATGAATAGAATCAATCTCTTCTTGCATAGCTTTTCTCCAAATAGGAATTTTAAGTGCATCTTTAACACATGCAGGTTCATCTGTAAGTGCCAAAATATCATGAATCTCGAAGTCTTTAGCAAAACTTACATGATCTTTTTGCTGTCTAGTTTGACTTCTTGTTCTTACATGATCTTGTTGTTGTTGTCTAGTCTGACTCCTTGTTCTTCCAGTAAAAGTTTTTATACCACTGTCTTTCCAAGTCTGATATAACCACGTAGGTGTATCCTTGAATAGTGGTGAAACTCTTTCTGAACTTTCAGCTTCCACAGGTTCTAGAACTTGTCCTGTTGAGGTACTAGGACTTTCTGGAACTTTAACTTCTTCCATTTCTGGAACCAAAGTCTCTTGTGGAACTGACTCTGTAGAAGGTTGTGAAATTCCTCTTTCTTCAATTTTTTCTTGAATACTAGGAATTTGAGGTTTAACTCCCTCCTGATATGGCTGAACATGTATATCCAGAATCTTTCTAAAAATTCCATAGTCATTTTCACTAATGAACTCCGGAATTTCTGCTTCTTTATCATAAACCTTATCTTCAGCAATATAAGCATTACGTGAAAGAATAACTTCACCTGTTTCTGGAACATAAAACCTATATCCTTTGCTTTCAACAGGATATCCAATAAAAACAGCTTTCTTTGCCTTTACATCTAGTTTGCCTCGGTCCTTTTTCTCAACATGTACATAAGAAAGTGATCCAAACACTCTGAAGTAACTCACATTAGGTTTTCTACCATAATAAGCCTCATACGGTGTGATTACCTTTAAAGCTTTTGTAGATGACCTGTTTAAAATGTGATTAGCTGTATGTACTGCATCAAACCAGAATTTCGGTGAAAGCTTCTTGGACGCCATCATGCTCCGCATTATTTCAACAAGTACTCTATTCTTTCTTTCTGCAACACCATTTTGCTGAGGAGTATAAGCAATAGTAAGATGTCGAGTAATACCTTTCTCATCCAGAAATGTCTGGAACTCATTTGACAAGTATTCTCCACCTCTATCACTTCTTAGAATCTGGACAGTTTCCTGACTTTCATTTTCAACCATAGCTACAAACTTCTTGAACATAGGAAAGACTTCTGACTTCGACTTAAGACCATAGATCCATGAATATCTTGTAAAATCATCCACAAATAGGACAAAATACCTGAAACCCTGAATAGAGTCTGCTCTCATAGGACCATTCACATCTGAATGAATAATCTGCAATTTCCTGGTAGCTGTAATATGACCATGTTTCTTGAAAGGTAGTTTATGCATCTTACCTTCAAGACAACCTTCACATATATCTGAATCATCAGGTAGCTTGAATAAGGGTAAACTCTCAACCATACCTCTGTCTTTGATATTCTTGAGAGCTCCAAAACTGATATGTCCAAATCTTTCATGCCATAGCTTCATATCTTCCACCGGTGACGAAGATTTGACTGCATATGCTTGACTGATTTTTGACAAAACAAAGACCCCTCCTTTATGCTTACCTTGTAAAAGACACTTGTCTTCTTTATGTGATAAGATCTTACAAAGATCTTTCTCAAATACAACTTTAAAACCATCACTTAAAAATGTAGATATAGATAGCAGATTTATCTTCATTTCAGGTACATAAAGGACATCTGAAATTTGAAAAACACCACCTTCTCTTGACTTTAGGGTTACTGTACCTATTCCCACAACATCCAAATCATTGCCATCTGCAATAGTAACTCTTCTACCTGAAGAATAGGAAAGAGAAGAAAATACATCTTTGCACCCTGTCATATGCTTAGTAGCACCTGAGTCGAATATCCAAGGACTTGCTGAAAAAACTTGTAAAGTTGCTTGATCAAAAGCTACTTCCTCAATGGTGATACAGGCATAAGAATCACCTTGAGATTTCCCTTTTTTATCATCTTCTACAACATTACCTGATGCCTTTTTCTTTTCTGCTGCAATCCTTTTATAACATTCTGACTGAATATATCCACGTTTCTTGCAAAAAGAACATATTTTTACCTTCTTCTTAGAAGAATTCTCTTTAGATGTCGTAGATACAGAATCTGAAGTAGAAGATGAGAGGGATCTACTTTCCTTCTTGGATTGTTTTTCCTTCTTCTTATCCTTCTTCTTCTTACCCTTTGATGAAGATGAAAGTGCTTCTTCATTCTCTTCCATTCCCTTCAACTGATCTTCATCTTGAAGTAACAAGAACTCTAACTCTTCAAATGTAACCTCTCTATCTCTTGTGGTAAGGGTAAGAGTGGTTATGAAAGATCGATATGAAATAGGAAGTGAATTAATCAGCGTATTTACCATTTCTTCATCTGATATCTCAACTCCTACATTTAGAAGTTGATCTCTCAAGTCAACGAGTCTCGTAATGTGGGTTTGAATTGACTCACCATCTTTCATCCTTGTATTTGCTAGTTGTCTCCTCAAGTGAGCTTTCCTAGCAGGATTTTTGCTCTGAAAAAGATTCTCAAGCTTTAACCAAGCTTGACTATAACTTCTACAAGATCTGATCTGTGGTAGAATATGCTTTTTGACACTTATTGCTATGAATGAAAGTGCTAAAGCATCTCTAGCATCCCATCTTGCCTGATCTTCAGTAGGAGGAACTCTAGGTAAAGACCTAGTAGTGACTCTGGATGTCGAAGTGGTTACCTCTTCTTCTGTTGGTTCTATAATAGCAATTCCAGTACCTGTTGAAGCTTCTGTAGACCCTTCTTCGCCTTCTCGTCTTGGTCTTGTTAAGGATCCATTGACGATACTCCATAAATCCTTTGTCACTAACAAGTTCATCATCATGAAACTCCACATGGGATAATTCGAAGATCCATCCAACTTGTCTTCAATCTCAATTCTAATCTCACTCATCTTATCTTAAGTGTGTATGTCAATTATGTAGCTCTGATACCAAGTGTTGGAATTTGGGGCCCCAGGATCGTTCCAATACTAAAACCTCTTGAGCATACACAACTTAATTGACAAGATGATAAGTGAGATAGAGAAAGAAAGAGAACTTGAGACAAGGATAGGGAACGTAAGCTGGATGCTTACTTCACTAAAAATAATAGATGCCCAAATTACAACATGGGAGTACTACTCAACCATATAAAGTGGTGCACTCACTAATGGAAGAATAAGAAGATGATGATACAAATTTTAGATTATGTCGAAATAATCTAAGTGTGTGTGAAGAGAATGAAGCAACGAAGCTAACAAAACAGTGTAACGAAATTGTAAATCAACCACAAGGTTAACTCACAAAAGATAGTTACCACCACCTCGTAGAAGACTTCCTGCTGCAATGAGAGTAGCCTCTTCTTCACCACAACTTCACCTCCTTCAAGAGTGTGAGAACACTCTGTCTTCAAGAAGATCTCCAAGCTCTAGATCTTTGAGTGAGTGATTATACAAGGAGCCAAGACCTTGTTTATATAGGTTTGAAGTACTCATGAAAAGCTGATTTAAAAAGCTACGATCTACAAAAATCTACGATCATATTTGATCGCTAATGGAAAAGTAATCCGCCGTCCATCTGTGTGTTTCCTAAAAGCAAACATCTAAGAAAAAATCTGTCTTCGCATTGCGTTTAACGGGATTCGAACCCGGGTGGGCAGAGATCAATTTTACAGCTTTTCAGCTAGACCAAGTGCGCCCGTCGGCTTCTCTTGTTCTTCATCTACAAACAAAACTATATATGCTTTCTGCGTCGTCGATTCCTTGAGGGATATAGAATAGAATCTATATATTGGAATTGCGTCCGCCTGGAAGATTATAGAGAACTATTTGTTGAAGATATTTGTTAAGCCAATGAGGACATTGACTTCCAACAGATTTACCCATAGAGCGTGCCATGACCAGTGAGGAACTGAAAGCATTCAAAGGGACCACTAGGAAGGCTAGAAAGTCTAGCAAAGGCAGAGCCGGAAAGCGGATGAGAGGTACTATCCCATGCCTACAAGTCCCAGAATCACCCTCTCCACAACCATCTCCAGAGCAGTCACCAACAGAAGCCACTCCCACAGTACAACCTATTCGCATAAGGTTATCTAGACCAGTGGTAACGGAGGGCACCACCAGTACTGTCGCACCCCAAGCAGCCATAACCACAGAACCTATCACCACAGCAGCTGAACTTCCCACCACTATTGGTGCGGAAGCTTTCTCTTTTCCAATACCGCATTTAGAACCAGGACAAGCAGAGCCACTGGACCAAACTTTTGATTTTGAGATGCCCGATGCATTCTCCAATGAGTTCCAGTTTTCAGAAGGACAAATGTTTTCTCAAGAATTTGAAAGGCCTAGCTACCCCGCCACACCCAGGGATCAGCCACAAGGACAGATCGTGTCTAGCTCTGATGACGAAAGGATAGCAACCGATGACGACGAAGGAGACGACGAAGCTAGCCAGGGAACACATGAATCCCAAGAGCATGAACAGACGGATGGCCAAGGCCAACAAACAGACACACATGGCGATACAAGTACCCATGAAGATGAAACTTACGAGGCGGCAGCTTACACACTAGCTATCAAGAAGCTGTATAGAACTATGGAAAAAGTTTGGGCACGCAAGAAGCTGACAGAGGAAGAGAGCCAAAAAATAATAGAACAAGAACTTGTCACAGGCGGATTCGAAGACGCATACATCAAAGGATTCCGCGAGTTAGTCAAATCAGTAGGCTCCAACGAAGCACTTAGGTACTTACAAAGAAAGCCACTACCACAGTTTGACCCCCGCAGAGTACGACTACTGTCAAAGCCCGGCGAATACATTCGTGTACCAACCGGAGCACAATCTTCAGAACAAGCCAGGGAGGCACGCCTCGTCCCCGAAAGTTCGGTGGCAGTAGAAACCATCTTTGTAGATTCCCCACCCCGCGCTACAGCTGTACAAACCTCAGTAGTCACTGAAGTACCGACCACCCCAACCGCTCCTCCATCACCGCCCATTCCTCCAGCCTCCCCTCTTCACCCTCCTTCCCCCAGACCAACATCTTCATTCGCCGGTGGCGTAGCAGAAATTGTCTTTACGACCACTAACCCCACAATTCCCGCACCCATTAGCCCTAGTCTACCCCCTCCCACACCCACCTTTCTATCCAACCCATTCCTTCATCAATCTTTTCCATCTTTCCCCACAACGCCAAAACCCCTTTTCCCATTCCCCCCGCCCTTAACCTTCTCCCCCGTCTCACCTCCCCGACCCACTGTAACCCCTCTTTCCCCTTTCCACCAAGCTGCTCCAGCCAGCCCCCCTGTAAATTACCCCTCAACCTTTGTAAATCCCGTATTTACACCAGCACGAGCACCCACGATCACACCCATATTCACGGTCACCGCACTAGATACGTCCACTGACATGGACATCTCACCACCCACTGCACCATCACTCACTTCACTCACGGCACAAACATTTTTAGGCACATCACAATTTTCAACAATCACTACATCATCCACCTTCCCATCCCCATTCCCCGTTCCCGTTGCATCTACACCAACTGCATCTTCATTTAGCACCCCGTTAATACTATCACCCACTCTAGATAATGCATTCTGACACATGTTCATGTGCATGACGCAAGTAAGAGATGAGTTCACATCTCTTGGTGATAATTATCAGCAGCTGCAGAGGACAACCAATGACTTACAGTCGCAGCTTAATTTATTGTCCATTGAGAATGCCTCTCTGAACACCCGCTACCAGGAATTACGCGAGGCTTATCAAAAATTGGAACTAGAAAGCGAAGAAAAGACCAAGGAAGCAACTGCTGACCTGGATAACTTATTAAGAGCCCAGACAGTCCGCAATGCAACGCTAACACGAAATATGGGCTTACTACGAAGACACCTAGCAGCCGCCAAGGAAGAAAACCAGCGCTTACAGGATCAGAACCGAGAAAACTTAGAAGCAGCGCTCGACCACCCAGACCAACCACTCAGTCCTAGCAGGTTCAAAGCCATTCCTTCAGACTCGATGAGGATGCTACTAGACGATCATGTGAGATTGCTAGATGAATATGACCGCATGAACGAGGAGTTACAGAAACTCAAAGAAGATCACAAATTACTCCAGTTACGAGAACCGGCACACCAAGCCATACCAGCACCTGTGGACCCCTCTCTTGACCTCCTAGAGGAACTCAACTCATTACGGGCCCAGGTATCGACCCTTGAATCAAGGATTGCAGTATATGAAGCGCCACCAAGGCCAGATTCCCCACCTGAGCTTCCAGCTGAGGAAGAAACGGTCACCATCCCGGTGGAGGAAACATTTGAAGAAGCGTACGAGCCACAACCCATCCCAGGCGAACGTGTCACGGCTGAAGGCCAGATGACGTATGAACGTCCGACCCCCGCGTGGATGAAGACTATTGAGGAACTTGGAACAACGCACTCAGCTAGAGTAGAGGCACAATTACATGCCATGGTGATGATAGAAGAAAGAATTTTACAATCTCCATTCTTTGCTCATTTGGCCCCGCGATGATACATATCTAGGCATGAGCTACAGTATAAACCGTATTTCATGTTAATGGCCGAATACCAGTTAGCCATTGAGAAAGAGACAGGTAAAAAACCATCGCATGCAACTCAATTCGAGGCGGCTGATCTACCACCAGATGCACAGAAAGGAAGGATCTATCAACCAGAGTGGCGAAAAAATTTACTACAACAGTATCCAGAGATGATGAGTACATGGGTAAAGGCACCTTTGCATTTGAAGTACAATCCGTGTTGGGGACCAGGGCCACGACGCCGCTCCTGGACTGCCTTTGCTATTAAGGTACAAAACAATAAGCAGTGCCAAGACTGGTTGAATTACCCCTATTTTAAGCCACCCATTGAGTTACCAACTGTTGGCTACATGATGGCTACAATTCGCCACTGGCTCCCTAGATTAAAGCATATGGATGATATAGCAGCGCATATGACTGTCAAAATCTTTGACATGATGCAAATGATTTTTAAAGTCTTCCGACGCGTCAAGGCACCACATGTCAACACCCCGGGCTTTGAGCATGGCAATTTTGACCTGGTATATGATATGAGTACAACGCCATCGCTACGGGTGTGTTATGCCTCGCACTGCAGAATAAAGTACCTACCGGCGTGCTACAAGCAGACGTTCGAAGATATGTTCACAACCTGATTCTGGGAATACCATTCAGAGGTATTCATAAGCAGGCCTACACATTTATTACAATTATTTGCCTGTGAACGAATGGTCTATTCCACTCACTATCAGCTCCCGCCACCGGAAGAACCGCAGCCAATCGACTGGGAGAAACTCGAGGCAGACCTGGCCCGAGGCATCCGTATCTCCGAGCACACCCTCGCTCAAGACCTCATACAGAACTATATCCGGCATACCTCACAGCAAGGTTCTGTCAGGGACGATAGAAGCGAGAGGGAGGGGGGTGTTGGAAGCAGCCAGAGGCACAGACGACACGGAAGCATGTAACGACGGAGCAGGGAGCCAGTCAGATCAATTTTTTGAACAAATATGTTTTTTATCACTTTTCAAAACATTCAACAGTGATTTTTATCACTAATTGTAACATATGTAACATAGAAAACCCCATTTTGTAATCCATAGCTCCATTTTGTGCAAGCCGAGGAGTCCTCGAGCTTGAGGAGCTTAGGTACAATGCGCGTACCAATTTTCGTTATTTTTAGATACCGTTTACCCTCCCAAATAGCATCTAGGACCTAATTTTTAACTATGCCGGTCACTAGATGTGAAACCGGTCAAAACTAGTCTAGAAACTATAAAAAGAGCTAGAGAGCTCATTTTTGAGGTTAGCTTGTTTGAGGTTAGAGTTCTTTTGAGCTTGTAATAGTGTTCTTGAGTAATAGAGCTAATTTCCCACCTTCCATTGTGTCTTGCTTGTCTCTTCGTAGTGTGTGTGCATGTGTGTGTGCATTTCTATGCTTCTCACCTTCACTCTCACTTCATCTCACATTCACGATCTTCATATCACTCCTATCTCTTCCGCGGATTGACATTAAGGAGGTGGAGCTTCTTAACGTGGTTCTCACCATTGTGCTAGAGCAACAAAGTATGAGATAGAAGATAGGAGAGTCATGATAAGAATGCCTAAACAAGAAGCATTAGCAAGAGAGGCCAATGATAACAAGGAAAAAACTAAGAGAATCATTGTGACCATAGAGGAAGGTGAAGAACGATGCACATATATAGGACACGACCTAAGTGAAGACAGGGAGCAAGAGTTGATAGCCTTGCTAAGAGAATACAAAGATGTATTTTCATGGAGTTATAAAGACCTGAAAGGCATAGACCCTGACATATGCTCACATACAATTCCCGTGATCTCAGATGCCAAGCCCTCTAAGTAGAAGCCATACACATATAACGACAATTATGCTGTGAAGATCAACAAAGAGATAGATAGATTGGTAGAAGTAGGATTTATCTATGAGATTGAGCACATTGAATGGGTATTCCCCATTGTAGTGGTACCCAAGAAGAATGACAAACTATGTGTATGCATTTACTTGAAGAAGGTTAATGCAGCTACTATCAGAGATAGTTATCCGCTTCCTATCATTGAGAATCTTTTAGAAAGATTAGCAAGCAAGGAATTATATAGCTTCCTTGATGGATTTTCTGGCTACAATCAAGTGGCTTTTGCTCCAGAAGATCAGCATAAGATAGCTTTTGCCACAGAGTGGGGCATATTTGCTTTGCGGGTAATGCCATTTGGGCTTACCAATGCACTAAATACCTTTCAGAGGCTGATGTGCCATGTGTTTAAAGATTTCTTGAGGAAAAACTTGGAAGTCTATGTTGATGATCTCTGTGCTCATTCCAACATAGGACAAACATATATACCTGAACTCAGAAAAATCTTTGATAAATGTAGAGAGTATCAGGTCTTCTTGAACCCAGAAAAGTGCATCTTTATGGTCAGGCAAGGCAAGATTCTAGGACACATAGTGCCAAAGAACGGCATATCCACGGATGAGGATAAAGTCAAAGCTATTGCAGAGCTACCTAGGCCAAAGAATGTCAAGGAAGTGCAGGCTTTCATGGGGCATTGCGGCTATTACCGAGGTTTCATTCATATATATGCGATCATTGCAAAGCCAGTGTACTCCCTTCTGACTAACTTTGAGTGGATAGAAGAATGTGAGAACTCCTTCAATGAGCTCAAACGATGACTCTGTTCAGCACCAATCTTGATTATGCCCCATGATGGGAGGACATGCATTCTCTAAGTGGGGAATAGACTTTGTAGGTCCTATTAATCCCCTAGCTAAGGGTTCACATGTTGAATACATTATTGTGGCCACAGACTATCTAACCAAGTGGGTGGAAGTAAAGGCGACAACAAAGAATGATGCTCAAACGACAGCTAAGTTCTTATTCGAGAACGTGTTCACCAGATATGGGTTACGAATCGAGCTAGTAAGTGATAGAGGCACACACTTCTTGAATGAGATCATGGAAAACCTTCTCCAGGAATTCTTGGTGATACATAAGAAGTCTGCCCCCCATCATCCACAAGCTAACGGACAAGTTGAGAGCACAAACAAGATACTATGTAATGTGTTGACTAAATTGGTGAATAACAAATGCTCTGACTAGGATAAGCAGCTACATCATGCTATTTGGGCATATCACATTGCCTATAAAACGGTACTCCAAGCCACACCCTTTTGGCTGGTGTTTGCCTAAAATGTGGTGCTACCATTAGATTTCTTGATATCTACATTGAAAGTAGCACAAGAGTATGAGTGGACAGGCCATGAGCTCTCCTCTAGAATCTTTGATTTTGAACGACTAGGTGAAACAAGATTGAGAGTAGCAGCAAGAATTTATGCAGCCAAGAAAAGACAAAAGACATATTTTGATGCACATTCGAAGGATAAGGGCTTGAAAGCAGGAGAGCTAGTCTAAGTCTACACTTTGAAGCAACATGCACAGAAATTGGAGAAGAGAGGCCATGGGCCTATGATCATCAATAGAATCTCAACAAGTGGAGCAGTCCAATTAGCTACTCTAGAAGGTGATGTCCTGCCTAGTTACATTAGTGGATGTAGAGTTAAATTATATCAAGAACCCCTCACGAAGGAGATGATAAATTGAATCAACATTGCTAAGAAACGTAAGGAAGAAGAAAAGAGAATTCGAGAAGAAGCACATGCAAAAGCTTTGGAATGCATCCAATGCATGAAATTGAGAAGGCAAGGTAGAGGCTAGCCTAGGTAAAATACTCAGGACGCTCCAAGATATCATATGGCCATGTGCAAATCATCAAGTATACATTCCCATAGGATAGTTGATCGATGACCATTTGTCACCCTGGAGGTAGGACACGGAGAGGGTGCAAGGACAGTAAGAGCTTTGATTGATTCAGGAGTAGCCACTAGTGCAGTTCGACTTTCTTACTATCAAGAATTGCAATTGAAGGTCAATCCTGTACAAGCATATCTCATAGGATTAGGAGGTGTAGAAACCCCTTGCATGGGTGAGGTGGAACTTCCCCTCTACATTCAAGATGTTCTAATGACAGTCAAAGTGCTAGTGTGCGAAGACGGGGATCTTACCGAACCTCTTGTCTTGGGCCAAGACTAGATCTATGATCATGGAGTCAACCTAAACCTAAGAAGTGGACTTCTTCAAGCATGGGTGAGCCAAAGCCAAAGGCACCAACTTTTGGTCCTTCCAAGAATGCACATGATGATAACTGTGTTATTCTTGACCAAGATTCTATGATGCAGAAGATTGTCACTTGTGAAGGACATGGAGAAACCAACAAGGAACTCCCTTCTTTTCCAAAGAGGATCCCAGGAAAGCAAGCAGGGCAACACAAGACAGAGAAGAAGATGATAATTAGGAAGCATGATCAACAACCGTGCAACATAAAGTACCTCATGGAATGAAGCAGATGCAGATGCGCAAGGGTGCACAACCTTTTGCTCAAGAGATAGGATCCCAAAGATGCACAAAATGAACTCGTCAGTCTAGGACTACAATGAAGGAGTATCCTAGGCATCAATCTAGATGGACCATTTCTATTTGGGTCCCAAAGCGGTCAATGAAGACTGACCCAAATACTAGACAAATTTGGGTGCCCAAGACCTGCTTACAAGCTAAAAGAGCTTCACCTCGGCTCACAAGCTCAAATCAACACCCATAGGCACTTGAAGCACAAATCTCAGGGCAAACACCTACACTCCACACTATCACATCTCCAATCACACCTAGGAGTATCTGGAAATGGGTATCCAAAAAGTCCCAAATCCAAGACAATCTAATCCAAAAACTATTACATGTCATCTTTCCCAAAATTCATAATCCCACAATAAGAGTTTGGAGAATTAAACCATGTATCAAACCACCTAACCCAATTGCATCACAGTAGATACATGTGGAGTACAGTGCACATCCAAAGTATGCATATAAAGGAATCACTAACCTACTACCAAAATTCACACACATCATGAACACTCCACCCACTAACCCCTAACCACTTTGGATATCATTTTGGTATTGTGGAGGGAACACCATAACATCACGTTTCCTATGCAATGCTAATATGCTTCTCTTCTTCCAACATATAAGCATTAGGAGCTACAAGCAGTATCATGGCAGAAACAGCAGGCCTGAGCTCACAGGCAGTAGTGATTACTGTGGGTATTAATGCGAAGAGTCTACCTATTGAAGTGCCACCAACTGAACGACCTGTAGAGTTGTGATACCTCCAACAAATACCCATGTCAAACCCTCCCACAGGAGTAACAGAGAGAGTTCATGCAAAATCTCTCTCGTTCAATGGCATGTCAGGGCCCTTAGGAGAGGTGAAGTACATCTGGGAGTCCAAGTGTGAGTATGACAAGGCATGGGTACAATTCCAATTCATTTCCAAAGATTTCGAGACTCTCCAAAACACACCAAAAATTCAAAGCATATGGCACACGCAGGGCTGGCAGAATACTTTGAGGCACCCTTACCCAAACCGGATTTTCTGTGGTGTTACTATTTGGTATCAACATTAAAGGCGAGTGAAGAAAAGGACAAACAAGGGTCCTTCATTCTTCCTTCTTTATTGGTCAACAATGAGTTGAAAAAGTTTGAACTTACCTTGGAATTGGTGAGCTCTACCTTGAACATGCACGGCATGTATGTGTCCTCTGAGAAGGATGCTTTAATATCCAATAACATGAAGAATAAAAAATTGCAAAAGTTAAAAGATATGGTGGCACTGGCACCAAATGTGTCCATCCCTCTCTGTATGTGCATGCAACATTTTGCATTTCTTGGTCAAGATAGATTCACTCGACCCCACAAATGGATCTAATTTGGTCTTTACTTGGCAGAGACAAGTGCACTAATGATTAGGCTTCTTGCATGGATTATGGAGCAGTTGTATGAAGCGAATAAAAGGTCATCTAGGAAGCTAGTGGTGAATGGATGTTGTGCAATAATGCGCATTGTTTACAAAGGCTTATCCTATGATGTACCCATCAAATGCACATTGACCTGGTCCCAACTACAGATGTTTAAAAGACACAAAACTTCCACACATCAATCCAAGTGCATGAGGGGCTCAACCCCATGTGTCCAAACCCACGAAGTTCTCATGACTCTGGAATTCTCACCACGAGGGGATGTGCCTCCCTTTACAATTCGAATTCCCAAATCTGGATCTGAAGGCACATCACAAGCTGCCCCATCCGCTCCTCTCGCCCCATCAAAATTTGAAGGGATGAGCATCTTCGATTTTGAATCCTTCTTGCAAAATACGCAACTCTCTGATGTAGAATTCTTTTCTACCATGAGAGATGTCTAAGGGATGAGCATCTTTGATTTTGAATCCTTCTTGCAGAATATGCAACTCTCTGATGTAGAATTCTTTTCGAACAACCGGGCAGCTCCTCCCAAAGACAGAGGAAATCAATAGAAGGACGCCATGTACATTGGGATAACAATCAACAGAGGACCCTATCCCAGCAACTAGAACAACCAAAGGGTGGAGATGAAGAAGAAGAAGAAGAAGAAAGAGAAGAAGGAGAAATGATGGAAGCCCCAGCTTATTCTGCATAACTCCGTAGATTATACCAGATCATGGAACGGGTGTGGGCACAACAATTAATCACTGATCAGAACAGCAGAATGCTCATGGCCCAGCTCTTGGAAGAAGTTGGAGTGGACTCTGAATACAGTGAAACTCTCCTATTGATGGCAGAAACCTATGGTGTAGTGGAAGCAATCCGGTCCGCAATATAGAGGCCTCCCATTCAATATGATCCATGAAGTTTCCAAACCAAACCACGATCAGGCAAAAACATTTAGATTCCCATCAGCACTGTGGAAGAACCTACCATCACATCTAAACCAATCAAGACAACCTCCCAAGCAGCTGGAACTCTTGGACATGAACCCACAGTCACCCATGAAGAATCAATAGAGCCACTACCACCAACAACCCCACCATCACCCCCTCGAACAGAAGCTGTAGATATCATCTCGACTACTAACCCAACGGAGCAAACCTTCATCTTCCATAGTCCCACTTCTAGTTCAACTTTTTTCTCCTCTTTTGACAACCCTATATATCATGCCACCACCATTACAACCGAATCCCTCATGGAGCCTACCATAGGACACCCTGCCTCCACCACTTCTGTACTAGGCCACCCCGACCTTAGGACCACATTTTTAGGTTTCCCGATGTCCGAAGGTGTTCCTTGGGTAGTCCCGCCTCAAGACTCCAACATTCCAATCTCTATCCCACCAATCCTTCAACCCATCCAACCCGCTCTCTCGAGAATGTTCCAGCCCATGTCTCAACCATTACCACCATTTTCAGTCTCAGCACCCACTTCTCATTTATTCCCACTTCTAATTTATTCACCACAATCACACACACACCACCTACCATTCCGATGTACATGGTAGACACTACACTCACATCCACTCCTGAGAGTATGGACATTTTGCCACCCATGGTACCTCCCCCTCCCCCCACACTTCCACCATCCCCCATCCCTCCTCCACCAATTTCACATGCACACACTTCTCCAGTAGACACAGCATTCACACTTCCCATTCCCCAATTCCCTCCCCTTGCATCCTCCACTGTAAGAACTACACCTTCATCTGTGGGTGATGCATTTGACACCATGTTTGCATGTATGTCACAATTAAGGATAGGATATGACCAGCTTCAGGAACATAACCAATGATTACAAGAGCACTTTGAAGCACTACAACATCGTCTTGATATACTAGAAGAGGATAACACCGATCTCCAAACACAGTTTCAGACCTTACAGGAGGCTCATAGCATGTTGGAAGCACAATTATAGAATGTAGATCAAGAAGCAATCCAAGGGGTGGAAAGTCATTTACGAACATAAATGGAATGCAACTCAAAACTCCAACGCAATATGGTGCTACTAAAATGACACCTTGCAGTGACCCAAGAGGAAAATTGATGTCTACAACTCCAAACCCAAGAGAACTTAGATGCAACCATCAAGAGCACACCCCGGGCACCCATCACTCCCTCAAAATTTCAAGTTGTGACCCTGAAAAAGCAACAATGGAAGAACACAACAACTATCCCCCAAGCCACAACCTCAACCTCTTCATTTATCACTCACTCAAAAGCCCTCCACGACCTACAAAAACAAGTCGTAGAATTGCAAGCACGACTACTACAGTATGAAAGGCCACGTTCCCCACCCGAGGCTCCCAGAGATGAAGAAACAATATCCATTCTTGTGGAACAAACATTTGAAGAAGATTATGAGCCACATCCCATTCCAAGTGGATGACAAACAATTGAAGTTCAAGACACATTTGAAGCGCCATGACCCTCGTTGTTAAAACAGGTGGAAGAAATTGGACGTTCTCATGAAGACCACACTATGGTGGAAAATCAGGCAATGTGCATCATCGAAGAAATAGTGTTACAATCCACTTATTTCAAAACATTTGTTGAGATATCAAGCTCAACATGTGATGATCCAGGATGACACGTATCACTTTTTCATTTCTCTGACATGTATAGTGGTCACACCGGTATATGTCAGGGACACTTCATTGAGCTTTATAAGATTTATCTATTGAGAGTGATGGCACATTTGTTTCTTGCTAGCTCACTCATTCGCGGACATTAAGTTTTTCCTTATGTACTGGTCTTTATATATTGCACTTGTTGTATTCTTGTTTTAGGTCATTCTTGTACATTCCTTTTTATGTAATAGAAGAAGAAGAAGATCATTGTCTTCCTTGCCTCAATCTGAGTGTGTGCTTCTCTTTGATTATGAGAGTGTGTGTGTGAGTTCTCTTCCTTATCTCCTTCCTCGTGACATGGTATCAGAGCCAGCCTAGCTTTAGAGAGCTCATGGAGAAGGCAATGGTGAAGAGTACACAGCAAGGCATGGAGAAAACGCGATTCACAAATGACCTCCGTTTGCTACGAAAATCGGTGTGAAGGTAGAAGATCTCAAAATATTTTCAAGAGTTATCCCTTTAGGGTCACTTGTTTTTGTCAGATCAAAATTTCGGAGCCATCGCGACTTTTGTTTCGAGCCCGTAAGGTGGGGCCCACAGAAAAACCAGTGTTTTGCAGTGTTGTGAATTGCTGCAAAAATGGCAAATGCTGATGGAATGAGTCAGCTTATGAGCGATAAGCTAGACAAAAACAACTTCCATGCTTGGAGATTCAGAATGAAAAATTTCCTGATGGGAAAAGGCTACTGGAAGTACATCGAAGGAGAGAACGAAAATGCTCTGCAATTACCGAAGAGGAATCGGACTACAGAACAGTTAAGAGCATATGAGGAATGGAATCAAGGAGCATGGAAGGTAATGTATTGGCTATCTGTTAGCATATAGGATAGCATGATTGGGCACATATAGGATGCCAAGACTCCGAAAGAGGATTGGAACAATTTGGTCACATTGTATGAGACCAATAGAAAGGCACGGAAATTGCAACTCAAGAATGAGTTGCATACCTTGGAGAAAAAGAGCATGTCGGTAAGTGACTATACCCTGAAAATCAAAAGCATATGTGAGTCACTTGCATTTATTGGAGTGAATGTACATGATGATGATAAGGTGGAAGTATGCCTTCGTGGTTTAGGAGCTGCATATAAGCAGTTTAGAACTTCTATACAGACCAGGGAAAATATTCCAAATTTTGTTGATTTGGTATCTATGCTGATTATTGAAGAAAAGAATCTTGGTGAGGATTCAAACTCCCAAGGAAAGCCCAGTTTTGAGCAGGTATTCTACTCTAGCAAAGGAAGAGGCAGAGCTATAGGTTTTGGAAGTGGAAGAGGAAACAATAACCAAGACCAAGGTCAACAATAGAATCATGCAAGAGGAAGAGGATAGTTTTGAGGCAGGGGGAGACAAAGAGGTCACAAAAATTTCCAAATAAATGATTCAGGTAATGATATTAAAGGATGTTGGAATTGTGGTAAACCTGGACACTTTGAACGTGATTGCAGGTTGAAGAATCAAAATAACAGAAGGTAGCAAAACAACTATGAATCCACAAGTGCAGATGATTCTGAAAAGTTGTTCATGGTTCAACATCACATGATGAATACGATGTCTGTTGGTGTTTCAAAATCGAATGATAATGTCTGGTATGTTGATTCAGGTGCTTCAAATCACATGACTAGTCATGCGGAATGGTTTAGTAGTTTGCAGAAATTGTCAATCCCTAGATATGTTGAAACAGGTGATAACACATCACACCCTATCGAGCATACAAGAAACATAGCATTGTCTATGGAGTATGGGAAGGCAAAACATCTTGCTGATGTGCTGCATGTTCCAAACATAACAAAGAATCTGGTTTCTGTTGGACAAATGGTTGACCAAGGATTACAAGTCAAGTTCAATGTTGATGGGTTATATGTAGAAGAATACAAACAGGATGGAAGACTGATTTCCAAAGGAAACAAAGTGGGTAGGATGTTCACCTTAAATTTGAAAATTCCTGAAATGAATGCAGCCATATTTGCAAAAGGTGAAGGAGTTATTGTTGATATAGAGATGTGGCACAAACGGATTGGACATGCAAACTTGCAAAGACTGAAATTGATGCAGTCAAAGGAGATTGTCCATGGACTACCAAATTTCAAGGTTGTAGAGATGCAAAAGGTATGTGCAGCATGCCAATTCAGTAAACAATCAAGATCATCGTTTCCGCATGGCAAGCATGTTAGTGAGAATGTGCTAGAAATAGTGTTTGGCTATATTGCATATGTACATGTTCCAAATGAATTGAGGATGAAGCTTGATCCAAAAGCAGAAAGGTGTATCTTCATTGGATACTCCCCTGAGCAAAAGGGATATAGATGTTATAACCCACTCACATGATAGATGAAGGTGAGCAGAGATGTGGTATTTGACGAAATGTCAAGCTTCTATGCAAATGCCAAAGAAGGACTGAATCTTGAACCAAATGACAAAGAAAATGCTGAAAAATCAAGTGCAAAATCTCAAGTTTTGAGTGGATCGAATGCATCACCAAGCAATAGTTCCAAATCAAATCCATGGAGTGGAAGATTGCGTGGAAATTTCAGTCCAGCAAATTCTTCAAAAACATCCAAGAAAGGTAAAGAAAAGCTTTCTGTTGGTCATAAAACATGTGCAAGTTTTGAAGATGTTGATGGAGATTCAAGTGGTTTAGAAAAGAGTCTTGATGAGGAACTTGGATTTCCCTCTGTAAAGACTCCAGGAGTTAGAAGGACACATGCAGATGATACAAGGAGAAGTGACCCAGGACCAAGAAGATCTCGGAGGATGCGGAATTATGTACAACAATTAACATATGATAGTTACATGGCTCGTCATTGTGCCTACATGACAAAGGTAATACAAGATGTTGAACCTCCTTGTTTTGAAGATGCAATTGGAAATGCACTTTGGGACAAAGCTATGGATGAGGAGATGGGTGCACTTTATGGAAACAAAACATGGAGGCTGGTTCCATTGCCGCAAGGAAAGAAACCCATAGGCTGCAAATGGGTTTACAAGGTAAAGCATAATGTTGTTGGTAGCATAAGCATGTACAAAGCACGATTGGTAGATAAAGGATACGCACAAACATATGGCATTGATTATGAGGAAACATTCAGCCCTGTAGCTAAAATTTCTACTTTCAGAACACTTGTTGCATTAGCTACAACAAAAGGATGGACTTTGCATCAGATGGATGTGAAGAATGCTTTCCTACATGGTGAGTTACAGGAAGAAGTATATATGGACCATCCACAAGGATATGAAGATTCAAAGCATCCAGAATATGTTTGCAGGTTGCAAAAGGCTTTGTATGGGCTGACGCAAGCTCCTCGTGCATGGCATGCAAGGATTGTTGATTACTTAACCAGCATTGGGTTTTCTATGTGTGATGCAGATCATTCACTATATCCAAGGAAGGCTGATGATGGCACCACGATTGTGGCTATTTATGTTGATGACCTGATTGTAGGTGGTGATAATGAATAAAGCATTAAAGAGTAAAGATCTTGGTGTGCTTCACTATTTCTTGGGCATTGAGTGTATTCATAGAGAAACAGGTATATGGATGTCACAAAGGCAATATGCGGTGAATATGCTACAAAAGTATTGTATGGATGATTGTAAGCCAATTTCTATGCCATTAGATCAGAATTTGAAGTTAGATACTACGTCAGGTGAAGCATTGGAAAATGCTACTATGTACAGGAAATTTGTGGGAAGCTTGATATATCTCACAATTACGAGGCCTGATTTTAGCTACACTATTGGACTTGAAAGTCAGTTTATGCAGGTTCTGAGCAAGCCACATTTGGATGCTCTGAGGTTCAGTCTACATTATGTGAGTGCTACTTTGGATTATGCATTGTTTTATGAAGCTGGTGTAGATTTGCAGGTTCATGGATACACCAATGCAGATTGGGCTGGTAGTACTCCAAATAGAAGATCTACTAGTGGCTTTCTATTCTCACTTGGAGGTGCAGCTATTACATGGAGCCACTGTTGCTTTGTCCAGTACATAGGCGGAGTGAAGAGGTGTTGCAATGGCAGCATGTGAGGCATCATGGCTGGAGATGTTACTTCCAGATTTAGGTGTGGAAGTGCAAAAGCCTATCACTATCTATTGTGATAATCTTAGCAGCATACAGTTAGCTCGCAACCCTGTCTTTTCATGCTAGAACAAAGCATATCGAGGTACATTATCACTTCATCATAGAGAAGGTATTAGCAGGTGGTATTGAGCTTGTTTATGTGAGAATAGATGAGCAAGTTGCTGATATTTTCACCAAAGCACTTGGAGCTGAGAAGTTGAAGAAGTTTCGGGAGATGCTTGGATTACAGGATATGACGTTGAGCTTGAGGGGGAGTGTTGAGATATCAAGCTCAACATGTGATGATCCAGGATGACACGTATCACTTTTTCATTTCTATGACATGTATAGTGGTCACACCGGTATATGTTAGGGACACTTCATTGAGCTTTATTAGATTTATCTACCGTGAGTGATGGCACATTTGTTTCTTGCCAGCTCACTCATTCGCGGACATTAAGTTTTTCCTTATGTACTGGTATTTATATATTGCACTTGTTGTATTCTTGTTTTAGGTCATTCTTGTATATTCCTTTTTATGTAATAGAAGAAGAAGAAGAAGAAGAAGAAGATCATTCTCTTCCTTGCCTCAATCTGAGTGTGTGCTTCTCTTTGATTGTGAGAGTGGGTGTGTGAGCTCTCTTCCTTATCTCCTTCCTCGTGACAAACTTGGCACCCAGATGGCTCATCACATTGTCAGAACTCCAATACCATCCCTACTATGTCATTCTTGCATATTACAATGCGGACATAGAATCACGGGGAAGATTCCCTCCTTCGCGACCCAGTTTCAACCCGAGGACCTCCCCCCAGAAGCACAGAAAGGCAAGATCTATCAACTGACATGGTAGCCAAAGCTTTTAGAAATATACCTTGAAATGTTGCGTACATGGAACCACGCACCTCTACATCTAATTTACAATCCATGCTACGGTCCAGTGCCATGACACAGATCATGGAAAGCATTCAATATTAAAGTGCAGAACAACACAGTGCAAGGAATGGCTCAACTATCCATACATAGCACCACTGTAGGGACCACCATCAATAGCTTACATGATGGCAACAATCCGACACTGGATGATGTGGTTGAAGCACATGCCATATGTTGCGGCACAAATGATGTTGAAAATTCTAGATATGATGCAAGTTATCCTCAAGACCTTCCGTAATACACAAGCACCCCAAGTGGCTCTCCTGGGCTTCACCAATGGAAACTACGACCTAGTCTATGACATGAGCACCACCCCAAGCATTCAAGTTGCCTATGCATGGCACACACAAATCAAGTACCTCCCTACATGTTATAAACAGGCTTTCAAAGACATGTTCAGAACAAGATTCTGGGAATATCACTAAGAGTTGTTTGCAACTAAGCCCACACATCTGCTCCATCTATTTGCATGCGAACAAGCCATGTACTCAAAGTACTACATGACACCACAACCAGATATCCCAGGTGCCATCAATTGGGATGCATTACAAGCTGATTTGGCACGCGGGTTATGGCTAGGCGAACACGAGCTGACCACTAATGTCATCCAGTACTATGTCGACCACCCTACAGAACAGAGGTCTATCAGGGGCGACAGATGCTAGAGAGGGGGGATTGTTGGCCTATAAGCAAGGAAGAGATAGGACAGTCAAGTACAATCCATCATAGAAGAGGCCCAATCATTTTTTTCATAGCTTATTTTCCATTAAAAGTGATTTTAATCACTACACATACACTGTAAATCTTATTTTTGGTAGAATAGACTCCATTTTGTGCAATCAAAGGATTCCTCAAACTTGAGGAGTAGTAGAAGTACTTGCATACCAATTTTCATAATTTTTAGACTTCGTTTGAGCACTCAAATAAGCCTTGGGACCTAATTTTTAACTAGGCCGGACACTAGGTTTGGACACGGCCAAAAGCTAGTAGAAAACTATAAAAAGAGCTAGAGAGCTCATTTTTGAGGTTGGCTTATTAGTGAATTGAGCCTGTAAGAGAATTTTTTGAGTAATAGAAAGAAATCCATTGCTCCTCTCTTTGTTCTTGCCTTGTGTGCACGTGTATGTGTGCGCATGCTTGTGTGCTTCTCACTCACGCACTTATGCCTTCACTTGCTCATACTCTTCATACTAGTCCTCACATCTCTACTAATTGACATTTATGAGGTGGATCTCCTCACGTTGGTACTTGCAATTGTGCTAGAGTGACACCTTAACTCCCATTTTGTCCTCAAAAATGGTATTGGAAGGTTTGCACAAAAGAGGGAATCAATCAAATGGTACTCCCACTATATCCTTATGTACAAAAATACATGGACATATCTCCGTGTAGTTTCCCCGTATCCTTCCTCGTAAGAAGACTCTTGGGAAGGTAATCTAAAACTGGGAAACCATCTCTGAAGGTGCTAACATGCTCCCATGTGGCACTATCTTCTCAACTATCCTTCCACTTTACTAAACACTCTCTATATAAGTGACTTCATGTCCGTTTCTCTCGAGTGCATAGTATACTCTCAGGATCATGTGCAATAGATTGAACAAATATAGGTTCTACTATCTCACTATGTGGAATGAGGTTTTCAAATTCACCCAACCTTTCCTTAAGCTGGCTAACATGAAATAGTGGATGGATATGGCTATTCTCTGGAAGTTGGAGTCAGTAAGCCATCTTTCCTATTCTCTTAAGTATCGTGAAAGGTCCACAATACCTCGGAGATAGTTTTGGACAAGGTCCTGTCTTCATGGTTTTAGATCTAGATGTAACTCTAAGATAGACTTTCTCTCCTACCTCAAAGTTGATATCTCTCCTTTGAGGGTCAGTATAGGCTCTAGCTCTATCCTGAGCTCTCCTAATACTATCCTTAGAAAGCCTAACCATATCGTTCATCTCTTCCAAGGAGTCCTTTGTAGCTTGAACTTTCTCATTCTGCAATCCTATTACATAAGGAGCTCTTGGTTGAAACCCATACATAAGCATAAATGGACTATGCCTAGTGGAAGAGTGCTTGGCTGTATTATATGCAAACTCTACTATAGGTAAGTACTATTCCCAATTAGTTTGCCTTTCATTCATATATTCTCGAAGCATATCCTCTAGGATTTGGTTAACCTTCTGTGTTTGCCCATCCGACTGTGGATGCTCAACCATACTCATGCTAAGTTTTGTATCCAACCTTTTGAAGATTGCTCTCCAAAAGTGGCTAGTGAACTTCCTATCCTGATTAGAAATTATGTGTAAAGGAAGACCATATAACCAGTATAGGTTCTCCACAAAAGTCTAACCAACTCAGGTGTCTTCACTGTAGTACGTGTTGGGATAAACCTAGCCATTTTGGCGAACCAATCCACAATTACCTAGACAAAGCCATGCCCTCTCTGTGTTTTAGGTAATCCAACTATGAAATCCATGGAGATACTTTCCCACTTCCCATTGGGAATATCCAATGGGTGGAGTAGTCCTCCAATCCTTAACCTTTCAGCTTTATTGACTTGGAATTTAGTGCACTTAAGCACATACTCTAGGATGTCCTTATGAAGTCTAGACCAGTACAACTACCTCTTAACAAGATCATAAGTCTTGTTAACTCCTGGGTAGCCCACACTAGGTGTGTCATGACACTCATAGAGAATGTGCCGTCTCATCTCAAGATCTCTAGGGACACACACCTTGCCTTTATATCACAGACATCCATCATGGATATTGCAATTCTTCCACTTGAATCCTTCTTGAGTACCCATCGATACTCCATCCCCACTAGAAACCCTTGTATCATGATCCCCATTCTCTATGGCTTCCCAAATCTCAGAATATGCAGGATTAAGCCTACATTTTCCTCTGATGGACTCAAGTAGTTTGCTATCTGAGTAAAACTTAGTCCATTTAGCATAGGCATGCAGATAAGTGAATCAGCCACTACATTAAAATTTCCTGTCCTATACCTAAGCTCATAATCAAACTCCTGAAGGGTCTCTACCCATCGAGCCTTATGACCTTTAAGATCTATTTGA
This sequence comes from Ceratopteris richardii, assembly GCA_020310875.1. Taxonomy (NCBI): domain Eukaryota; kingdom Viridiplantae; phylum Streptophyta; class Polypodiopsida; order Polypodiales; family Pteridaceae; genus Ceratopteris; species Ceratopteris richardii. Next base: position 92,603,390 of record CM035436.1, read on the forward strand.
TTAGAGAGCCACTTAAAACTCTCTTGATCAAACACTATCGTAACTTTGGCACCTTATAAATAATAACACCATTTTTTTCAAAGCATGGACAATTGCATAAAACTCCTTGTCATAGACGAAGTAATTCTTCTAGCTGGCCCTAGTTTCTTACTCTCAAAAGCTATTGGTCAACCATCCTGAACTAAAACCACTCCTATAGCAAAATCACTTGTGTCAGTCTCAACCACAAAGGGTTTATTGGGATTCGCTATATGTAAACGTGGAGCTGTAACATTTGCTACTTTCAATTTCTCCATATTTTGCTTCTGTTCATATCCCCAATCAAAGGCTTTCCCTTTCCCTTTAAGTTGTTCCATCACCTGGATAGCAATTTTAGCATAATTCTTAAATGAATCTTCGTAAGAAACCTGATAAACCATCTAGATTCCTTTTTGGGAAACTATATGACCAAATATCTAACCTCTGTTTTGAAAAATTCACACTTATACTCCTTAGCAAAGAGTGAATTTTTCCCTTAACACTTGATGACTTTTGACAAGTGTTCCAAGTGCTCCTGTTTTGATCCACTATAGATCAAAATATCATCTAGGAAATCTACTACAAATTGTCCTAGATAAGGTCATAATACACTATTCATGAGCTTCATGAGAGTGATAGGAGCATTGGTGATACCAAAAGGCATCACCAAAAACTCATAGTGCCCATATCTAGTTCTGAATGCAGTTTTTAGGACATCCTCTGCCCTAATCCTAATCTGATGATACCCTAATCTAAGGAGAAGCTTGGTAAAATACCTAGCTTAATGTAATTGATCAAATAGGTCTTCCAACCTAGGCATTGGAAACCTATTTTTGATAGTTACCTTGTTTAGAGCTCTATAATCTATGCATAATCTCATAGAGTTGTCCTTCTTCTTAACTAGGAGCATTGGTGATGCCCAAGGTGAGTTACTAGGTCTAATGAAGCCCTTATCTAAATAGTCATGTAGTTGCCTTTCAACCTCCTCATGCTTAGAAACACTAAGCCTATAAGGTTTCTTACAAATAGGGTTAGTGTCAGTAACTACCTCAATAGCATGGTCAATGCCCCCTCTCTCAAGTGGTAGCCCTCTAGGTAAGTCAGTAGGAAAAACATATCTAAATTCAAACATAAGATCCTTAAAACTTTTAACAACATACTCTTGCAAGAAAGAATAGTTAAAAGTCATGTCCATATTTACATTTCTAGCATGAAAATATACATCAGATGTAATGTATGTACAATGCTCAAAGTCCTTGCTATACAACAAAAATATCTCATGTATATGCTAAAAATGACAAAGACTATACAACTCTAAAGATGAGATGAGAGGTGCATTAGGTACATCTCTTTCTCCATATATACAAAATTTACTTCCATTTCTTTCAGACTCAAGAGTGTTGTTTTGATAGCTTCCTTTAAGTGTGTCTCCCAATCCCCATAGCCACTCTCTTCCCAACACAAGTTCTATCCTCTCCATATTCATGATTTGAAAGTCCATATGGTCATTATAATCCTGGATCTTGACTTCCAAATTGGATACCATAGTATCCCATATCCTCTTGTCTTCCCCTTGCATCATAGATACTATGTATTTATGTGCACTGGGCTATTGGGGAATCTTTAGCTTTGTAACCATATCATAGTTTATGAAGTTATGAGTGGTAGAGTCATCTATCATGAGTCAAACTTTGGTCCCATATACACTACCATGAAGTTTAACCAAGTCATGTGGTCCGAATTGAGGTGACCACAATGATTGAGTCAAACAACAGGTGTGCTCAATATCCTCATGCATCACCTCTACCCCCTTGCAGCTAGAGCTTCCATGAATAGGAAGTTTCTGCACTAGGTGGACCGCCTTTTTGCCCTTATCAAGGGCCATACTACTCTCTGGTCCTCTTTTTCTTTTCTTTCCCTTTCTTGAGTGGATAGTTCCACTGTGAATGGCTAGGAGACAAACACCTAAAGCATAGGATCTCTCTCTTTCCCCTCTTAAACTGCTTGATAGGTAACCTAGGTCCTTGGGATCTCTGTTTCTTAATAAAGATTTTGTTTTTCCCCAATGGCACTTTTTTCTTGAACTTAGTCGTGCTAAGAGGTTTGAGGGACTGATCTGTCCCCATAGGAGTATACTGAGGACAGTTATGGTCCTCATAAATTTGGGAATATTTGACTACCTCCTCAAATGTCTTTGGTGCATTTCTTCTTACCTCTCTCTTGATGGCTTTATCTAAGCCCCTAACAAACCCTCTTGTTTTTTGAAAGTCATCCAATCCTTTAAGTTTCAAAATGATCTCCTTATAGTAGGATATGTAGAACGTTAAAGGCCTACCTCTTTGGGTGATCCTATCCCACTCATCCGAGTTCCTCTTTTCCTCATTCTTAGGAAGAAACTCTTTCAGGAAAAGAGTTTCAAACTGAGCCCAATCCATAGGGATAGAGTTGGCCTCCTTGAGACTCATCCACCACTTATAAGCACGCATGCAAAGTCAGAGACTCGCCTCTAGCACATGGTACTCAGGTGGGGTTCCCTTCAGTTCATGCAAATCATCTACTTTTGTAAAAAAGTGTAGATAGCATCCTTGTTTCTCTCATGGTCATCCCCCATAAAGGTAGATGACTTCAAGTCTTTCAAGATGGGAGCTTCCCTAGAACTCTCTCCTTTGTGCTTACTAGGAAAAGACGAAATTTTCCTAGCCATGTCTTCAGGAAGAGTAGTACTTTCTCTTTCCTTCCTAGCTAGGAAAGAGGTGACATGTGTCTCAAGTGAGATTATTTGAGACTTAAGTTGTTCAATGAGAGACATCATGCTACTTATGTCTCTCTCTAATCTAAGGGTTTGTTCTTTTAACTCTGCGAATTGTTCATGACTAACAAACTCATTGTGAAGTTCTTCATAGGGGAACTCTTCTTCTTGTGGCTCTTTTTCCTCTAGCTTCTTCTCAACTTCTTGCTCAAGATCTACCTCTTCCATTCTATGATCAGAGTCCTCTAATTGTTCTTTAAACGGAGAAGTGGGGTGTAAGATTTGTTTACCCTTGGAATCCATATTTCACTCCCCCCATTTACTAACTAGAGTATGTGAAAGGGATGGAAGTAAAGTTGAAGAAGAGAAATGTAATATGAGAGCACTTCCGTGGTACAAAATGAGACACCCGAAGCAAAATTGAAGTGATCTTTGAAGTATCAAAGCACTGATCTTCAATCCTCGTCAGGGCCAAATGAAAATTTGGTAAGAGTACGTGCACGACTTACCAAGATGCGAGATCGAGAGAGAGTGTGTGTAGATAGAGAGATCTATATGTGTGTGTGTGCACAAGACAATGGAGGTCACAATTCGGTTCGCGCAGACAAGTTCGACAGAAGCTAGCAATACTCAAAAGATGCACAAAATGTTGGTTTTTGCTCTTGGTTGACCAAATCTTCTCCAATTCAATCATTGTTTACTGTTGAGCGAAGCTTGTAGCTTTGTCATGTGATAAGGATTTCTCAAATCGGATGTCAGGTTACTAAGCTATGGTCTGGAGAAGACGGATATGTCAAGGGTAGGGACTCGAAGAGCAATTCTTCATAAGGGGTTACTTTTGGAAGATGTAAACTAAGTGCTACAAGCTTATTTACCAATTCCAATGACCCATACCCCATCTTCATAGCCCATAGTACATGTGTATATCATTGCTTTCCCAAGCTCTTGATCCATAACATGTCTTTTTCCCTAAAATTAGGAAAAAAACTCAAGTTTAAGTGGCTGCATTACCTTCTCCCTTTGTCCTTCTCCAAAATCCCACATGAGAGAAAGCCACTTACCAATTTTCATAATTTTTAGAGCTCGTTCGAGCCTCCAAAGTAGTTTAGGAACCTATTTTTTAAGTTAAGTCGGACACTACATCTGAACTAGACCAAAACTAGTTTAAAAACTATAAAAAGAGCTAAAGAGCTCATTTTCGGGGTGAACATTTTATGGATTTGAGTTTAAAAGAGATGATTGTATCTAGAAATTAGTGTAATACAAGATCCCATTGTTCTACTCTTGGTCCTACCTTGTGTGCACGTGTGTGAATGTGTATGCATGTTTGTGTGCTTCTCACTCTCTCACTTGTGTACACTTGCTCCTGGTCGTCATACCACCCTCACATCTTCACAAATTGACAATTACGAGGTTGACCTCCTCACGTTGGTACTCATCATTGTGTTAGATTGACAATTCACTAGTACACAACAAAGATTTTTCTTTTACAGTCACAAATGAACAAATTTTTTGAGTATGTGGTATGTAAGGCACAAACAAATCCTTATGAAGAATACCAGAAAATATCACTTCTTTATTTAACTTATCATATTTAGTGCACTTATTTATGTCGAATATAACACTCAAATCATGCTTTAACAATCCAGATACAGATATAAATCCTTGGAGACATTAGGCACATACAAGACATCAATGTAGCTATGGCTTGGTCACTCGAGGATACATCTAGATTAAATTTGGATTGGCCCTCCTATAACAAAAAGTTCTGTAACTTCCTGGTGCATTCATCTTCTTTTCTCTTTTGCAGAGAGAAATAAATAGAAGATGAATGTTGTGAGAGCTCGAGAATTCATATGTAGCTTTGATACCAGTGTTGCGAGAGAGCATTGCCGCAACCACAGGAATGAAGAGAGATGATAATAACCACCCAATCTATTCCATGTATATAGCTCAAACTGGGCAAGTACAAGCATGCATGGCCAGGTGCCCTAGTTAACTCCAATTAACTAGGAATTAAAACATTCCAGAAGCTTGGCCACCAATGTGGTAAAACACACCATCTCCCATGCACCTCATGGGGCTTCAACCCGAGACCTCTCCGTTCAGGTTCCAACATCCCAAACACTAGGCTAAGCTGATTGCTTGCTTAAAGCTTAGGATTGATCTACTAGACCTGACGCTCTGCAAGCTTACTTTAAAACAGTTCTCTTGCTGATTAGGCCAATCTCACCCTCCAGCACCAGCGTGATTCCTCTCTTCCAGGTCCACTTAGAACTGTTCCTTTGGCTAATGGATTGCCTGATTGTAGTGAGTGAATAATCCCCATGCATCAGATATAGGCAGCAAACAACCAGATAGAGGCCCAGACACAGATAAAAGACAATTATGTCTGCAACCACCTTTGAGAGGACTGCACCCACCTTTAAGAACCCTTGGACTAGAGCCAGAGAGTTACACATCTTTGATGAGAAAATTGCAAGCCATCATGAGAATCCGATCTTGTGTCCATGTGGCAGTGATCTAGTTGGATCATTCTTCACACCAAAGGGAGGGTATAGGTTCAATCCCCACTGGCCACTGCCAGGCAGTGGGACATGAAGGTCCTCTGGGGCAGTTTCAAATAGGCCTTTCCAGATCAGTTCGTGTGGGTCCTTTGGGCAAGTCCTAGTGCAGTCCTTCAGGGCATTTTCCACTGTAGCCCTTTGGTGTAGTTCCTGATGTGCAGCTCTTTGCCTTTGTCAGAAGGGAAAGCATGAGCCATACACACGTGGTCTCTTAGGTGTCCTTTCCCGAGTCTGGAGTCTCCAGTCTCCTCGTGACTTCTGGGTTGCTTACACCAGTTATGTGGAATATTGGGATTCCCATGGTTACCAAGCCCATTCAACTATAAAGTACGAAGCCTAAGCGAGATCAGCTGTAAGGTACACTCTCCAATAAAAGAATGCAAGCTTGTGAACTCGTCTCCAAATACATGTTTCACCATGGCCTAATGCATTGCTTATGATTTATGGCAGGCTACACCAGCCATAAATAAAAAAACCGACATCAAGCCCCCCCCCCCCCCCCCCCCCCCCAAGTGCCCTCCAAAGTTTTCAGCCTGATCCAGCTCCCTCTTGAAGCCAATTCCTTTCTTCTCTTGGCATTTTTCCAGAAGTCCTTCAATGTTTACAAAGTCATCATTCTTCTTAAAGACCCTCTATTTTGCTGTAATGTTACCTAAAAGCAGCACAAGTGGATATGACAGAACCAAAGACAAAATATTAAATGCCTCAAAAAGAGAAGTACAAGATGTGTTGAGTGTTATAACATGTGTGCAAGTGATCTAGTTCAGTAGCAAATCTGGAATAATTAGTGTCTGCAACCCATTCATTTTGTGACCTTTTGTCTTCAATTCATCCATGTATAATAGATAGAAGCTACCAAGAGAAAATTTGCACAGCCCATCATTCAATGTCCATTGGTCTCGAACTTTATGCTCATCACTCATTTCTTATCAGTATATTCAGCACCTTCTTAGACTAGCAGAAGCTAGAAAGTTTTTTAAAAGCATTAACAGCTTTTACATGTAGGCACTGTTTTAGGTTAGTCTCCGAGTCATAAATAAACAAAGAAGGCTCATATTATGTCAGCTTCTTGCATCCTTTTCCAAAAATTCTTTCCCTTCCAGAAACAATTTAAATTCAAGTTCAAACAGAGCCCTTTGAGTGAAAGGAATTCTTAAACCCTAATCTTGATTACATTGCAGCATCTGTTCCCAAGAGAAAAATTTCTGCAGTAAAAGAACCAGAGTAGAGAACTTTAAAGTTAGTACCTTTCCATTACTGGATGGAAAACCAGGCATATGCCTCCATCGACTGATGAGAAGAAACTAGGGTTCTCCTCTTCCACCATTCTAAAAAGTGACAATTACAATACCTACCAATGTCGATGTAAATCCAGAATTGGCATCGAGTACTTTTCTTCTCTTATCCTTCTGATGATTTGAAACTGAAAATATTAGTCCTTAAATCTGAAAGGAATTCAAGAAAATATAAAAAATGTTAGCTTCATGAAGAAAGGAAGCTCCACTGATAGAATCTCGTGTTAATGGTTTTGTGATGATCACACTTTGGCATGAATATTCTTTGCGGTAAAGAATAATTGTTACCTTGGTCTTTTCATTCTGCTGCAATCAGCATAGTCGATTTGGGATGACTGTACCTCTGTGAAGGGCTCTATTATACTCTTCCAAAGCATACCAGCACTGAATAGAAAGCATAACTGACAGAGCTCATAGAACACATCATATGAACAAAGTTTTCATCTAATACATATTGCTCTTGATATATTACTGACCTGTTTGAAGTCAAGAATCATGATCAAATCCCCACTTGAAATGGTCAAGAGCACTAAAGAGCCACACACATAGTGCACAGTGCTGATAAACTGGATATAAATGGGAAGTGTGATTTCCAAGTGTAGAGGCCCTCATCATCCCTAATCACATTAAGCCTTTAATTCAATTTCATGTACAGTATGCCGCATTCCCATCGAATGAAGTGCTTTGAGAAACAAGGTCAATGGAGAACCCAATCACAAAATGTTCAATGACAGGCAAATTTAGAATAAAAATTTCTGTATATGTTAATACATACCTATAATGTTAGAAAAGGGTATATAATGTGCAGCATTCTGCTCATTCAAACATTTTGCATGGTCAAAGGCCTTCATTCCAAATTTCTTATTCCCCCATTTGCCGCATGCGCTCAGCATACTCAGCCAAAGCACACTATCAGGACTAAAGGGCAGTTTCTTTATTAGTTCTGTAGCCTTATCAAAATCACCTACTCGACCCAGAAGATCAATCAAGCAAGTAAAGTGTTCAAGAGATGGAACAATGCCATACTTCTTGCTCATAACTTCAAAATGTGTCAGGCCTATGTCAAAGAGGCTTGACTGGCAGCATGCATTTAGTACCATGAGATAGGTTACCCCATCTGGCATCAAGTTTTCACCTCGCATTCTGTCCAAAAGTATGAAAACAACTGCATTATCTCCAAGGTGTGCATATCCTGCAATAAGCGAGTTGAAACAAGCAACTCCTCGGTGGGGAAGATGGTCAAAAACTTCTTGTGCCATGGGAACCAATCCTGATTTTGCATACATGTCAATCAGAGCATTGCTAACAGCAAGATTATTTACTAAGATCCCCAGTCTCTCTACTTCAGAATGAATTTCATGGCCCTTATCTGTTGCTCCAATAATAGCACAAGTTTTCAAGCTTAAGACATATGTCACACTATTTGGGAGCACGCCTTCATGTTGCATCTTCTTATAACAATCAAGAGCTTCCGCAAAAAATCCATTTTCAGTCAGCCCTGCTATTAACACAGTCCATGAAACAACATCTCGAACAGGAAGCGCATAAAAAACTTCTTGAGCTTTGATTATCTTCCCACATTTAGCATACATGTTGACTAAGGTGTTTCCAATGAGCTCTCTATTCAGTAGACTCCTTCTACAAATCTCAGCATGTATCTGCATACCTACATTTGCAGCTCTTACGATTCCACATGCTTTCAAGCTACAAAGAAATGTGATTGCATTAGGATTAACACCTGCAAGTTGCATAAATTCAAAACATTTCAGAGCACTTTCACCATCCCCTTGATCAGCATAGCCTGAAATAAGTGTATTCCAAGTAACCTCATCTTTGACCACGAAATTATCAAACAATTCATGCGCTCTATCAAGCGAACCACACTTGGCATAAAAATCAATTAAAACAGTCCCTATTATAATATCATACTCAAACGGTCCCCCATGAATCTTTAAGTGCAACACTTGACCTCTTCTCCAGGCCCTCATACATGTGCAGGCTTTCAAACAAGCGCCCAATGAGATTGCATCTGCCGGAATACCCTCAGATTGCATCTGCTCAAAGTACTGAAGAGCTCCCTCTCCATGACCATGCTCGGTGCATGCTAAAAGTATGGCATTCCAAGAAACCTTATCACGCACTGAAAGAGAATCAAAAACCTGTTTTGCTTTTACATAAAAACCAAATTTTGAATACATATCAACCAATGCATTGCCAACATCAACATCAGCTCCCATCAATCCTTTTCGAATGATCTCATCATGGATTTCACAGCCCATTTCTGTGTCTCCTGCATTGCTACAAGCTTTTAAAGAGCAAAGATATGTAACCAAATCTGGTGTTGCACCCTCAGCTTGCATTCTTGCATAGCAAGCAATTGCCTCATTATAGCACCCATGTTCTACATATCCTGAGATTAGAGCATTCCATGATACAACATTTTGGACAGAAAGTTTATCAAAAACTTCATGGGCTTTTGTCAGCCATCCACACTTGCCATACATGTCAACCAAACTGTTGCAAACAACAGGGTCGTTGTTCAAAATACCTCTTCTCACGAGTTCAGCGTGTATATCTTGACCCCTGTATGCAGTTCCTACAGCAGCACAGGCATTCAAGCCACAAGCATAGGTAACAGCATCCGGAGCTATGCCTTCATTATGCATTCTTTCCAGGCAATCTAGTGCCTGATGACTGTATCCATGTTCAACATAACCTGCAATCAAAGCATTCCATGAGACTAAGTTCCGTGCTGGAAGTGTGTCAAACAGTTGCTGTGCTTTCATAAGCCAACCCCATTTCGCATACATATTTAAAATAGCAGTGCCAACCACCACATCTGAACTCAGAAACCCCTTTTGTTCTGCTTCATCATGTAGTTTTTGACCCCTTTCTATATCTCCAATAATGCCACATGCCTTGAATGCACAAATAAATGTCACTGCATCCGAAGAGATACCCTTATTTTGCATCTCATCAAAATAAGCAAGTGCTTCCATACCCAAACCGCGCTTGATGCATCCTGAAATAAGTGCATTCCATGCTACAATAGTTTGAATCGTTAGGTTGTCAAGCACATCCTTTGCTTTTGCAAGTAATCCGCACTTGGCATACATGTCAACCAATGCAGTATCCAAAACTAAATCAGTTTGTAGCAATCCTTGCTTCTCAATCTCTGCATGCATTCTGTAACCCATATCTATAGCTTGTATTCCAGCACATGCCTTCAAACAGCAAATGAATGTGACAGAATCCGGCAGAATACCATGCTTTTGCATTTTTTCAAAGCTGTGAAGTGCCTCTTTATGCTGCCCAACTCTAGCATATGCTGAGATAAGTGCAGTCCATGAGATCCTGTCATTGAATAGATCATTATTGAAGAGCTCCTGAGCTTTGGCAAGTGCTCCACACTTTAAATACATATCAAGCAACGCACTGCATATGAAAGGGTCCTTTTCTAATAAACCATGCTTTGTAATCTCAGCATGTATCTGTACACCTCTTTGAAAGTCCTTCTTCTTTGTACATGCACCAATTAAAGAAACATATTCACGTGCATAAGGAAGCAAAGAAGCATCTCTCCGCATGCTATTGTTGAGCATAACAGCTTGATCAAGCCTCCCATATTTATGAGGTTCATTGATAAGTGGGTCCTGCAAAAATCTATCTTGATTCTCCAGATTATCTAAAACCTGTTGAACACTAAGGATTTCAGAAGTTTCTAACTTAGTGAAGAGATGATGGCAACCAAGGAGACTATGAGTTTCAAACCCATACCTTCTTAAATACGTAAACAACCTTAAATTATTTGTGAATTTCTTTACCCCACATCCAAGTAAAAGGAATTTCGCATGCTGTGCAAATGAGTGGAACATCAAGGTCAACAAGCAATGCCAACATCAATATCTGCATATACTGATCGTTGTTTTATCCTTTTTTCTCTTTTTTCTTCTTTTCATTTGCTTTCTCTTTTTCATTTTCTTTTCCTCCAACCTCATGAGAACAGGAAGAATGCACGAGAACTTTGGGACCGGTTCCATATTGAAATATATATGTATACCTCCAGAATAAGAAACTCTGTGTTTACATTGTCCATCCAACCATGTGAAGACCTGGCAGAGGAATAGACGAAATTCGGACGTAAGCTTAATATAGGATACTCGATAAATCCTTGGTGATTTGATCAAGAATCATCTCAACCAGACCGGTTGAAATGCCGTTTTTATAAAAAGACATACTGATATCCATGCACGCAACGTATAGCATTAAGAGGATGAAAGTCAGACGTAAATCATGTTCTTATGTTCTTCTCTTTGACCTTCTGTGAGACCATATTATACTAGGAACACATAGACTTCCTTAGCACAAAAGCATGTCTAACAAGCCATAAGCTCCATTTTAATCACTCCTGGGCTTCTTGAAACATGGTCCCTCCTTCTTGGTGGTGAGCTTCTTCCGTACTAATTAGATGACTCATAAATCTAGAGAAAAACATGACCCACCTTCCATGGTGGTTCACCCCTCGTCATCAAGGAATGGCTTGCAACCAAGTGACAAAAGGATTAGCACCTCAAGTTGCTTTTAGAGAAGCTAATTGGGAGACTTCACCCATCAAATTGATCCTTTATGGAACCAAACATGGCTTAATTCTCTTGGATAAATACATAAACTTGTGTTAAATTTCCTTTCGTGTACCTCAAGCGATATCCAATGAGTGGATATAGATGATGCCACATTTTTTCAATGGGGAAACCTACACATGGATCCTCTTTTAAGAATGTCATATTCTTCGTCCCACTTAGGATCAACTCACTTAATGCATGCAAATTTACTTTGTGTCTGTCAATAAGGGTTATAAGGTCTTGGAAAATTGGAGAAGGATGTACTTGAGAGAGAAGACTTTGAGTACTTTCATTGCCAAATATCATAAAATCATGCTCCATTTGAAGTGGATGAACTTGGAAAAGATAAAACAATACATACTCAACTATAAGTTGAATACACGGGAAAATTTCAATAATAATAAAAGTAGCCCAATGAAACTCCATGAAAAATATATTATATATTGAAAATATAAATCATAATGGAAAAAGCTCCCCATTCTCACTCTAATATTCCTCAGTGTACTTTCTTATACCAAAAGATTTGGAAAATGTGACCCTCATCCTCCCTTAAAGGATCTTTGATATCTTGTTGATGCACCTTGAAGTGGAATAAAACTTTAAACACTAGTTGGACTAATTTTATCTATTTACAAGATTTATTATAAGAAATTATGATTATTTCTTCAAGAAGTTTGAAAAATGGGTTAGCATACATTAGGAATCTTTATGAAGGCTCTTATAAGCTTAAAATTTTGAATTGACAAGCAATAGTTTCGATTTTGTTCGCCTAATTCTACCTTGATTTTTTTTTAATAGGCCTTGGAAAATAAAGCATCGAAAATCTTCACCACTCCTTCTTGCTTTTTGAGAAAAATAGACCAAAGGCATAGTTCAATAAATTTTCTACCTTCATTGTTAATAAGTTTTCTACACTTTCCCCACAAAAATAATGGACTCCCCTCTTCCCCCTAAGAAAAAAGACACCTCAACTCATATCCACATGTCCTCTCAATCTTGTCAATCGCCTACCTAAATGAGTGGATAAATAATCTCTTATTAGTTGTATCGCATGAAAAAACATATAAAAATGTGTGAGCTCCATAGCTTCCACAACAATAGCAACTAAGTACCTAAGAATAACTAACTAGCAAGACTCACACTAGGGAGAGAGATGCACTTCTCCACCCAACCAACCCCTCCAATAGCTCCAAGACCAAGAGGGTAAGTCTCTCTTAAGGGGACATGTGTACCTTCCATCACATGGGTTTCCAAGGTGATCACATGGTTTTCAAGACTAGGAAATCAAATGAAATCACATGTCTTCTAAAAGAAGACCCTACAAGCTCTCGCGTGTAAATGAAGTGGCTAGCATAAGCTTCCAATCAAGCCAAAGGTACTCAACCTTAGAGAATTATCCCTAAGGTTCAAGACCCATCTAAAAGAGGAAATAAATAATAAATCCCAAGGGTCTCACTTCTAGAAACCCAAGGGTTCTACCCCTTAGACCCATGTAGTTATACAACATTCTCTACCCCTTAAAAGCATTTCCGTCTTCGAAGGTGAGGGGATATATATACCTCGGGATACTCCCCCGTGCCCCATGATCAATCTCAAGGATCATGGCCTCTTTATCTAGAAGGCAGATCCTATCCCGACTAATTTTAAAAGAGGAGAATCCATGTGTGGTCCGATCTTTGCCCCAATCATTCAAGGCTCCATCTGGTTTTGTGCACGAGAAAGATCTGAATCGAATGGCAAGTATGGAAAGAATGAAAAGGATGGAACAAAACATCCTTGCCTATTTCCTTGTTTGATTCATGTGCCATTTGGGCCTCCATAGCTCAAACCTGTGAATTAGGTAGGCCCAAAGTGACTTTAGCTAAAAAATTGCTATCTTGTTCCATCTCTATACACCACTTGTACATGAACCTAGAAAAATAGATGAATGCTGCTTAAGGCTTCCTTATCAGATTCAAATATCAAGTCGGAAGCTCAGACTAGTGACCTAAGCATTCCAGTCACTATAGACTATAGTCCTCCGCTCTAGCAACTGAGTTAAGTTTGAAATCCATCTTGTTCTGAAAGGAAGATGAATCCTTTATAATCCTTGCTCGAATCATTTTCTCTCTGAGATGTATGAATACTCTATACCTTTAGGCTTAGTGAAGTGGGTGGATTTCTTGCCTGTGATTTGCCTCCAATAAATCTAAATAGAGGGGAATCTATGTTATAATCCCTACCCAACCAATAGAATGGTATAGGTGGATTATCCATCTGGTTTTAAGAGGATATAATATCATTTTTACTTTGGAGGGAATTTGAATAGCTTACTGAAAGTGGGTTCAATATTCTTTCAAAACCTTATGTAGTTTTGACAATCCACTTTAAGGGACTAGAACCCATAAGGATCAATCTATCTATTGAAGACTCTAATTGGTTGAAAGCTATTTTACTTGTTCTTCCAAAAAGATTAAGATTTATATAATTATGCCCCAAGATGGGAACTCATAGTGTAAATGATTGCTATCTTTAAGGTCGCAAGTAGGAAAACATTATTCCAACCATTTCTTCAAGACTTAATCTTTATGGATCTTTTAATTGAATCTCAAAACCTTAAAGTTCTTCTTCATCCTTCTAGAATTCTCTCATTTTATATTCTAGATCTATTTTAATATGTCCGATGTTATCATCATAACCAAATCTTTCTTATTCTTGACTTGAATTATCAAGTATCTAGAAGATGATCTTTCTGAGCTTTCTTTCAAGCTTGAGTTAAGATAATCTTTATGTTCCTTGAATTTCAAGCCCTACTTTTGGATGAATCTTTCCTCTCTATATTTCTAACTTTCTATGAAGTTTATGAGAGATAGAACTTTTAGTATCTTGTTGGAAGATTTTGTTCATATGTACTCAAAAAAATCATTTTCATGTCACCTAATAATAGATCTAGTTTATGTCTCAACTAGATACTATCTCTCGACATAATTAGGAATCTGAAATGCAAAGGAATAATTGATTAACAAATCACACTATTCATCTAAACAAGGTTGAAACACCCTTTCCAATTTGAGAATTTGTCCTTTTATTTCTAGGAGATAAGGAAATGGTATTTAGGGTTTGTTACAACCCTTGAGTTTTACCTTCTCTCTATGCCTTGCATTTGCTTGGAAGAATAATGTAAGCTCTCAATAGTTCTTTAGTTCTCTCAAACAAAGAAGTTTTTTGAACAAGAGAACTGATATTTCCATCTTCCAACACTACATATATTCTTTTATACCATATTTTATCTTCCTTAGAGTTTGATAATAGTCACTCTAAGCTACAAGCATTGTCTCGCAGCTTAGAAGAGAAAAAAAAATTTACCCATCACATAAGTCTTTGGTTTTGCTGATTATTCATGCCCTGGGTTTTTATGGAAGTCGATACTCCATAAGAGGGACTTTAAGATTAATGTATCTTAAAAATGTACTATTTATTGGCTTATAATAAGCCACTCATATAGGAAATGAATTATAGTTTCAATATGTTCAATTGGCTCTACTATCATTATTCCTATAGTGGAAATTATTACCAAACTTGAGCTTAAATAAATTGAATCTCCCTCTAATCCCATTAACCCATGTACTTCACTCCATAGGCATACTTAATGTAAGATGTTTACACCTTCATTGGAAAATGTGTAGCATGCATAAGGTTCAAAAGTTGAACCCCTCCTTAAAGCATGCAAAAGTTCCAAATTGGAACTTTGTTCATTACAAGGATGGTGCGAAATTTCCATGAAACTTTGTGTATGTAAGTCGCAACAATGCATTAGATGCATTCATCCTAAACCATGACCATATTTATCCATATCCAATCTTAATTTTTTTTCAAACCCATATTAAATTGATGCATAGTGCAAATCATCTCCATGACTAATTGTCTATGTGACCAAGCAAATTGGGCCACTTGAATCTATGCATCCACTTCTAAGTTCATTTCTATTACAACATGCACTACATGCCCCATGGTTTTAAAAGAACAGAGTGTAGATACTTATGTGGAAATTAAGCTTTAGCTATGTCGCGGACTTTACTTGAGTGTTCTCATGGTGATGACATAGGCTTGGACCATCGCACTCCTTCCCTTCCATCTTGGCACTTCATACTTACTTGAGTTCCTAGTATAAGGATCCACCTTTAAAGATTCAGGTTGAACATCTGCCCCTTGAGGAGGGGGCAAGTATTTAACCCCTATCGACAACCAAGGTGGGCATTTAATGGGCCTTTGGCTAGAATTCAAACCTGTCTCCTTGTGCCTTTGGGATGTATATGTGGTACCACATTTAAAATCATGCATCTATACATGGATACTAAAGGGTGCCCAAGTGTGCATGTGCATCATAAAACTATGCATCTACTTTATATATACCTATGCAAGGTTGTGATCTTCATGCATGGCCATGCACATGCTTCCTTTTACTATGATGCACATACATTCTTTTGTGTGAATCTCTAGAAGAAACAACTTTTAAAAAGGAATGTTGTTTTAATTTATGCATATAAGGCATAAAATTATCCTTGGTGCCTAAGAAATTTATGCACATAACTCATAAACTATCAATACCATCATCCATGATGTCCATCTTTGTGCATTAAAGATTCGTGTGCATTATTCTTAACTTTGTATTTCATTGAATAGGTCATTCATGGCATAAAATGAAAATTGAGAAAGAGTGTAACTAAAAGCATACTTAGCTTTCATCGATGCTTGAAAGCTTTCCCTTTTTACAATAATGTGGAGAATGAAGAAGCCACACCTTTTCTTCAAGCTTGAAGCTTGTTCTTTGATGTAGAGGACAACCATTAGATAAACTCCTTAATTGAAATCCAAGACCTTTGTTAATCATCTTCTTAAAGCCCCAAATAGCTTGGCAAGGTGTCTGAAAGGAGGTGCAAGAGGTTGCTTAGGTGCATGAGATGATAGATACGCTTCTCTCAGCTCCAAGAGTTGGTGTGCTTGAGGGAGAAGTGTTGTGCAAGAAGGAGGATAGTGATGGATGGATATGCTTCTTTATATCCCACATTTGTTATTTTACAGCTCAAAATCAGCATATACATAGCAGGCAAGAGATTCAATATCAAATGGCAAAGAGTGAGGGAATTCATGGATGTGTCTCCCTCCATGGCTACACCTTTCCACTGGGTCTAAACATCATGGAAACCATGAATTTTATTGGAGGAATTAATAGAGACATCACCAATGTACTTTATTTTCTTGATTTCAGATGCATATAATCCGAGATAGGATGGTTTGACTCATGAGCGCTCTACAAATAGTGGTCAATTTTTAGGCATAGATGAAGGAGGCCACATGAGCGCTACCTTCCTCTTCCTCATCCCGTGAGTTGCACTCTGGTGGTTTTTTGAACGTGATTGCCTACTTGTGACCCTCATTGGGTGACTGTAGCCCATTTAGAGGGGGTCATACTGAAGTATATTTTGCTAGTCCCTAAGGTCCATGAAAAATGGTTTTGAGTCGTGAGCACTCTACAAATAGTGGTACATTTTGTTAGAAGTGTTAGACTACAGAACAAAACGGCCACTATTCAAGCCAGTAATGAATTAATGCTTTGTTCTAACCGCAAAAATGTGTCTACTCAAGTCGTGGGTTCTTGGGAGTGGTAGGGGTCTGTTAGACAGAGGCCCTTTACTTAGTTCCCAAATGCAACTACCTCAGATATAAAGAGTTACTGAAACTTTGGTAAGATTCCGTCACAATCCGACCTTCACTGTTCACGTCTTAACTCAGCCCTCACGTAATTAGGCCACTGTAGTGATCATCTTACCACAGATGTCAGACACATAAATGAAGAGTTCAATCTTTACCAGGTAAGTACCATAATCCGCTCAATATCCGGAACACAGAGAACTAACCAGTCAAACACACCGCACCAAAGACTTAATATGCTATTCAAGATTCCTTTCTGCAACACTAATCCTTTCCGTCTGATGACCGATTACGATACTGAAAACAATGCTATACTTTGCAGTATTATCGCATTATCACGACTTCTACGTTGAGAGACCCGAATAACACTTCTACCTTACTGAAGAAGTACGACTAAACAACAACACCGAATACCACCGATTACACTCAGAGTTCCCAGAACAATATCGTAGTTACACCAACTCTACTCAACAGATTTCCGCACCTTACAAGTATAGCAACATCATTGCATACTTAATCAGTAGATCATAACTCAACTCCGCACAGATAACTAGGCACAGAGGTGCACAGAATACTCGGAGGATTCAAGAACTTAGACAAACAATCGTTACAACAATGCACGGAAATCCCTTCACCCAGACGAACAGTCTGGTGATTCCCCGAATCGTCGTCTCCGACTTTCTGTACATTGCTTTATATAAGAAATTACAACTGTCGCGTAACCATTTTTTCGTGCGTGCCAATACAAGATTCCGTTTTACATGTCCCCATCGGGCGGCCGACTAACACTGGCACGCACGGTGGACTCGAACTCGCAAGTTTTTACAAAATTACTGTTCATCGACTATACCTTCTAAGTACATGTTTCGGGCTAATCTAAATGTACGGGCGATCTTTTTCTTAAGGGTTTCTAATATTTGTTTAAGGGTGTATGGTTCTACTAGTTGCGCATCTATTCTAACAGAGCTTAGGGCTATAGCTTCGGTGAGCAAAATTTCGGCCTGTGTTTGCAAAAAGGGCTCCGGTAAGTAGAACTCCTTAGATAGCGCTGCATCTCTTGAGACCCTCATTTCTTTGAGTTGCTTCTGCATATTGATTACTCTGTCCTTTTGATTTTCGAGCTGATTCTCTTTTCATTCAATCTCCTGGTTTTGGTACTGTATTGTCCTGGAGTATGCGTCGCGTTCTCTTTTTAGATCTATTATCAGCTTCTGTGTTTGGGCTTCTTGTGTTAGCTTTTGCCGTAATATGTTGTTTACCTGATTGAAATCTAACTTGAATCTTTGGAGTTCCTCAGTGGTTCTCATTGCCAGCTCGTGCTTCTCTTGTCCTTTTTGTACTACTTCGTCCAGTGTTTGTCTTGTTTCTTCCAGCAAATTACCTAATGCAATTCTCGCATCCTCTTTATCCTGCAATTCTAGTTTTAATTGATTGATTTCTGCCTGTGTTTCGGTTAATAACTTATCCTTTTCGGTGAGCTCTGCCAGTGTTGTATTTCTCTGGTTGATTAGCACTTCCTTTTCGGTGAGTCTTGCCTGTAGCTCCTTTAACTGTTCTTGCAGGGATTGGTTTTCGGCTTTGGCAATTAGTAATTCCTCTTGTAGGGGGCTAATGTCAGCTTCTAGCATGTCAACTTTGTGTTGTAGCTCATTGCGGATACTGTCGGTGGCAGCTTTCATGTGGATGGGCAGTTGTTGAGATAAATTGATAAGAACATGGCCCATATTTGTTAGAGTATGATCAATGTCTACCCCTCATGATTGTATGCACATTTTGTAAGGCCCCCTTTATGAGGAGAAGCCAAGCGTGCATTACCCAATTGATGGGAATCCCAACTTGAATGTTGGATGAAGGTCATATTGGACCATGTAAGATATTATAAGGAAAGGGAGTTACCAGGGTCCCCAATTGTGGGGTCCGGGGCAGCGGTGAGCAGCCCCGGCTGGGGGGTCCAAGGGGGCCAGCGGGCCCCCTGGCTGGGGGGTCCCAGGGGGCCAGCGGGCCCCCTGGTGGGGGTCCGAGGGCAGCGCCCCCGGCGCGACGGTAAAGGGAATATTCCATGGAATATTCCCTGTCGGAGTCAGAAATCATTTATATTTGTTAGGTCGGTTCAACCAGTCTAAGCCGTGTATGGCAATTACGCGGGCGGTGGCCGCCCACGCTCTACCGCCCATGTATAGCCGTCCATGGCAGGCCACCCATGATCCTATATATACATGACTTCTGCACTACCTAAGATATTGAGTTGAGCCAGCATACCTCTACCTTGTATCTCCCTATCTAGAGTTGTCTAGATCACCATTTAAGCTCTACCTTGAGAGCGCACGGGTGGACAACGCCATCATCTTTGTACTTGCTGCTAGTAGAAAATTGTTGAGATTCTCCTATATCTGTTATCTTCTCTGCTATTGCTCCTGTGTTATATTGCGTAACTATTGTTTTACAATATTGGCCAGTTAGGACAGTATTGGAAGGGAAGGAAGGGGTAGCTGGGGTGGCGGCTGGGAAGTGGATGCGTTGAGGAGCTGTTGGGAGTTTGGTGGAGAGTAGTTGAGGGAGGATGATGAGGATTCAGCGGTTTCGATAGGAGGAATGGGCTGGATGGGGATGATGGGTGGTTCCGGTGGGGGAGTGGGAATGGCAGAGGTAGTTTCAGTTACCTTATTTTGTGTGTCGGTGTCCGTGATGGTTGACTCAACGGCCTTGAGTAGCTCTTCGAAAACATCTTTAGCAATTTGTTGTTCATCTCCTTGTTGTTCCTGCTCAGTTTGTTGCTGAGAAGCTTCTTCGGTAGAAATTGTTTCTATTTCAGTCTGCTTATCCTGTTCTTGTTGCTCAGATGATGATGACTGTGCGGATGACTCATGCTGCATGGATGTGGCGGTGTCGTGGAAGGTGTCTTCTTCTTGCTTTTCTTCATCTTTATCTTCTTCTTTATCTTCTTCTTTATCTTCACCGGTTGACTTCTGTGCTTCACTCTCAGACGAGCTGATTCTGATTCGTTTCCATCGGAATAGCTCGTTGAGTTCTTCTTCATCCTCTTCTTCATCGTCTCCTAGAAGCTGTATCGACTCCTCATGTCTTAGAACGGGTCCCCGGGGTGGCGGTTGGGCTGCAAGGATTGCTGGAAAGAGAAAGGATAGTATGTGCGGTAATCGGGACCTAGGCATGCCTCCCTTGTTCACCTGCTTGATTATTGCTACACACTCCTTGTGGATACGTTGGAAGAAATAGGTGGCAAAGTTCACTGGTTCTCGGGCAGCTAAGTCTATGGCAGAGTAAAATGGCCGGGATATGCCGTAAGTGTGCTTCTGTAGGTTTAGGATTGCGACTAAGAATTGTAGGGCTGATCTTTCTAGTTCTGGTCGGCAGAGAATGTCATATTCGTTAGAGGAGTATCTAGGGAATAATTCTCTCATGGTTGCTTCGGGGAGGTTAGGGCCCTTTTGTCTACCTTGCGCAGGGAGTCGAAACGACTCAGCGAATGACTGAAGGGTTATTACGGTTCGTGTAGGCAAGGTTATGATCGGCCAGTTCTGCTCTGTAGCCGGCGTGTTGGCGATGGCGGAGATGATATTGGCAAAGAAAGGGTGGGATTCCACTGAATGCCATGGCAGTTCAGTGAAATTAGCAAGCCCACGGTTATGCAGGAACTCTGCTACGTCGGTAGGGATTCCATTACGGAAGGTGGCGTAATTCGCCAAAGCTTCCATAGCGCAACAAAGACAGTAATCACACAACGCAGGCACACAAGGAATACACAAACATACAAAGCACGCAAACACAATAGCGATTTTTTGGCGGAATGGAGAAGGTTATGTAGATGCACTGTCTGGAAGGGTAATGAGAATCACTAATCATCGCGTGGTATTGAAATGATCATCCTTAACTTCGGTGTGCATGCGTGAGTAGCTGGTAAGGGCAGGGCGGCTGTGGACATAAATAGGTTTCAAGACGCAGATATTTACAAACTTGTATTATTAAACTCGCACAAAAAGAAAAAAAGAAAAGTAAAGTGAACTCCAAAAAACGCGGCCAATCGAAAGATGTTTTCCTGCGGGTTCGTTATGTGTTGATACGGCCGCAACTTCGAACCGTTGATGACTTTTGGAAGAGGGTTTCCGGTCAATGTAGTCAACCGAAAAGTTGCTGGGCCCACTTGTTCTGAAATCCGGTAAGGGCCATACCACCATAATTTGAATTTACCAGCAGACCGATTCGACTTTGCATTATAAAAAAGGACAAGTTGTCCCACCGTAAAAACTGGAGTTTTTAAGTGTCGATCATGCATCCGAGCCTGTCTTAGTTGTACTTCCTGCATAGTTAAAAAGTTGTGCCATCGTTGCTCGTCTAACTCTCTGAGTGTATCCAACCAAAATGACAGTGAGTCTTCCGGTAACAATTTCTGAGTGATTGCTACTTGTAAACTTGGTATAACTATTTCCATTGGTGCTATTGCTTCTAATCCATAAGCTAGTTTGAAAGGTGTTAATCCTGTTGTTACCTTGTATGTAGTCCGGTATGCCCATAATACTGCAGGTAGTCTTTTCGGTGCTTCTAAAATGAGTTTTCGGAGCATATTCAGCAGAGATTTGTTTGTACTCTCAGCCAAACCATTAGCACGAGGATAATAAGGGGAACTAAACTTATGCGTGACCTGGAACGACTGTGTGAGTGCCTTCATTAAATTGTTTACAAAATGTGTGCCTTGATCTGAAACAAGTTCCAGTGGTAAACCAAAACGTGGAAAGACATCGGTTAGCAGACACTTTGCTACCGCAACAGCTGTAGCAGACCGTAAAGCCTAGGCTTCTGCCCATCTGGTTGCATAGTCTGTACAGGTCAGTATGTAACGATTGTTACTGAAGACTGCTGGAGGTGTAATCGGACCGATAAAGTCTAGACCCCACTTCTGGAAAGGTTCTAATGGTAAGATGGGTTGCAGAGGGAAAAGATGATGTTGCAAGGGCTGTCCAGATCTTTGACAAGTATCACATTGTTTGACAAACTGTGATACATCTCTGTACATAGTTGGCCACCAGAGACCACTTTGCAGAATTTTCCGGTGTGTTAAGTCTGCAGCAAAATGGCCACCGGAAAGCAAAATGGCCACCGGAAGGAATTGAGTGAGCCAAAGTAATAACTGAGTTAACTTCATGTGGTGGAATACATCGAAGTAAAATTCCGGTATGATCCACATAGTATAATTCTCCAGCAATTAACCGAAATCGACGACTAAAGACTGCAATTTTCTTGCGTACTACCGTAGAAGTCTGACATGGAAGGCAGCCCTCATTGAGAAAGGTCAGGATCTGATCATAATATGTAGATGGCATAGATGGGTCTGTAATTTCATAATTCATTGGTTCAGAGACATAAACCGCCGGAGTTGTGTCATCTATGCCTACCGGAGCTTCACCGGACTCTAAGCGGGAGAGGAAATCTGCTAAGGCATGTGAGTTGCCTGGCCGATGAATGACTTCGTAGTCGAATTCCTGTAAAAGTAGAACCCATCGTGCTAATCGACCACCTAGATGCTGTTGCCGAACTAGATAGACAAGTGCAGCATGATCTACATGAAAAGTAAATTTACGGCCCAGCAAATAATGTCTGAATTTCTTGACAGAATACACTAGTCCTAGACATTGTCTTTCTGTTACAGAGTAATTCTTCTCAGCAGAGGCTAATCTTCGACTTGCATAGTACACTGGTCTAAACCACTTATCAATTTGTTCCATCAAAACGCTTCCTATTGCGATATCTGAAGCATCAACAAATACATGAAATGGGGGATCCCAGTCCGATGGCTGTAAAATGGGAACTTGTGTTAATAAACTCTTTAAACGATCAAATGCTATTTGATAGTCCTGAGTCCATTCAAATTGTCGAGGCATCTTAGTGATTAATCTGTTCAAAGGTATTGCCAAGTGAGCAAGCCATCGTAAGTGTCGACCATGCCATCTTACTTGGCCCATGAAGCGCATAACTTCCTTCGGTGTAGTGGGCACCGAGCTTCTAATACTACCGTGATCTTGTCTGGATCTACTCGTATACCTTGTGCAGATATGATGTGGCCAAGTAGCTTGCCACATGAAACCGCAAACATGGATTTGTTTGGGTTCAAATAGAGTCTGTATTCTCTGCATTTCTGAAAGCAGCACCGTAAATGGAACAGGTGTGCTATCATCTCACCGAAAATTGAAAAATCATCAAGATATACTTGCATAAAGGAGGTAAGGTAAGGAGAAAATATTTCCTGCATACACCTTTGGAATGTACTTGGGGCATTCCTTAATCCAAACCACATAACAGTACAAGTAAATACACCCCAGTTGGTAATGAATGCAGTTTTTGGTATATCCTGTTCAGCCATTCTAACTTGATTATATCCATTGTATCCGTCTAAGAATGAATACATTTCGTGGCCTGCTACTCTGTCAAGCATTGTGTCAAGAAAAGGGATTGGAAAAGGATCAGGCACTGTAGCTGCGTTCAGTTTCCAGTAATCTACACATATTCGTAAGTGCTTATTCTTTTTCGGTACAATAACAATTGGAGAGATCCATTCAGCGTGTTCTATTGGTACAATAAATCCGACTTTAAGTAGCCTATCAAGTTCTGCCTTTACCTGTGATGCATAGTTTGGATTCATCCGGTAGCTGGGTTGCTTGATTGGTCTTGCTTCTGGTTTTAGAACGGGTCCAATCCCTTCATATCTTTGTAATCCCAGGCAAAGACGTCAGAGAATTCTCGGAGTAGCTGGATTAAGCCTGCTTGAAATGTTTCCGGTAAGTTTTGTTTTATCTTCACAGGTCGTGGATGATCTTCATCGCCTAAATTATAAGTGATTAACTGATCTTCTGGAACATAAAATTGTTGAGGCTTCTATATATCGTCAGCGGGCTTAAAAAGTTGTTGCAGTTGAGAGTCATCCATAACCGCAGTATCTTCCTTTTTATCTTCTTCTGTTACAGTCATCACCGTACAAACTGTAGGGTTCCAATTATCTACAACAGATTGTAGGTCGATGGTTCCTAGAGAGATCAAATCGATATTTTTTTTCATAAACTCTTCTTCTTCATCATCTGACAAACCATCTAGCATATGAATTGGTTCCGCCAAATACGGTCTAGTATGCAACTCACAAGGTTGTATAGCATCTAATTTTACAATGTATTTACGATTTTTATCTTTAAAAGTGAGCTCTTGTGCAGACCAATCCTGTATTACCTTAGCGTGCTTCAGCCAAGGTCGGTTGAAAAGGAGGTTGTAATCAAGAGTGGATTCCGGTAAATCCAGTATGACAAAAGTCATTTTAAATGTTGTACCTTGTAAAGTGATTGGTACATTTTGTACAAGTCCTATGGGATGGACTCTTAATTGGTCGGCCATTCTGACAAAAAATTGAACTGGTTCGATTTCGGTCCACCCTAACCTTTTACATAGTGCAGCAGTAGTAATGTTGACCCCAGATCCTCCATCAATTATAACCTGTGTGATTTTATGATTCTTATACCATACCGTAATTAAAGGAGCTGAATGATCGACCGTAGAATCAGGTTCCGGTTGCACGGTTGCTGTCGTCGGAATGCAGGAAGGCACAGGACTGAACTGTTGTTGAAATTGTTGTCGAACTCCCGGTACTAGTGCAAGTAATTGGCCCAAAGGGAGAGTGATGGATGCTTTATATAAAATGTCCCAGGCCTTTTGTGATTGGATTGTTTCCACAAATTCTGAAGATGATGCGCCTGCTGAAGATGACGTGTCTGCCGCTGAGGAGGTGCCTGCTGCTACTGATGTACCTGCTGTTGATGATGTGCCTGCTGCTGAATTGGAATCCTGTGGTTGTGTTCCTTCTTCGGTTAACGGAGTCTGGGTTACCGGAATAGGATTTGGGAAGACTGGGGGTTCTGCGGTGGTCCATTGACTAGCATTGTTGTACATCCTTTGTTGTTCGCGTATACCTGGTTCAAATAATTCTTGTGCAGGCTGCAGTTGTTTACCGGAGCAGGTCTGAATTGCTACAGCTTGTGTTTCTACTGGTGTGATTTGTACCATATTAGCCATTGGATTTTGTCGTTCCTTCTTCCTTTGATCATATTCAGCTGCATCCTTACAGAATCTTCTAATGTGACCAAATTCACCACAGAAATGATAGCGCGGTGGTGGCAGATTGGGATTTTCTGGTGCTGGTCCGGCCTGCCCGTGGTTTGCATTATAGTTGTTATTTCTCTGTCCTTTGTAATTTCGATATCCTTGTTGCTGGTTGTTTCTCATTTGCGGAGGTACATAGTGATTGGCTGGTTGTCCTGGTTCCTGTATAATAGCATTGACAGTTGCGGTTCCCTGCACTTTGGCATTGTATGCACAGTTTTCGGTGGTGTGTCCGGCAGTGTTGCAGATAGCACAGAATAGCTGATTAAGTGCACAAGTGGCACTAGTATGACCTGAATTCTTGCATGTGATGCAGTATACTTGTCTAGTCATATCTTCGGTGACATTTCTATTTGTTTTTAACCATTCCAGGTCTTTTCTGTAAATCCTCCAACCTTGTTTTCCAGTTGCAGAGCCATTGCAATCACTGCATCCAGTGTCATTGCTCCTACACAGTGTATGATCATGATCTGTTTAAGTTGTGGAGTCAAGCCATTGATAAACCACTGAGTGATAACGTCATCCAGTAGATTGGCGTGTGCTGGTGGTAACTGCCTTAGATGTGTCATGAATAGAGTAGCGTACTCCTGTACAGTTTGATTTATCTTCTGTCTATTGTTTTGCAGGTAATCAAAAATTTCGGCTGGATTCTTCTTTAGTCTGAATCTTTGCAAAAAGGCATCTCGTACTGCTTCATAGGTGCCGAAGTGATTAATATCATATTCTGTAAGCCATCTAGTTGCTTCATTGACCAATGTCGATTGAAAAACAATAGCCTTATACGCCAAATCTGGTGGATGGCTGAGAACTGCGTAGCTTATCTCGAATGTGCGTACGTGAGCATCCGGATCATCTCCTGGGAATCCACCAAATTTAGTATACGTCACTCCTGTTGGAGGTGGCCTTGGTGGGCATACTTGTTGTTGTTGCTGCTGTTGTTGTTGTTGTTGCCCGTTCATGGCGAGTGTATTGCGACTAACTTCTGTATCTCGGGGTTGAATATCTGAACTATCTGAATCTGTATCGTCGGACGGTGCACTTTCCGATTCGATAATTTTACTCAGTATACTTCGAATCTCGGTTTCGAACAAAGTTCCTTCCTTCTTGATGTCGAGTGTAGGGGAACTTACTCCAAAAAGCGGTGGCTGGGCTGAAGATTCACCAAAAAATGGTAAACCGTCGCCGAAAAACTGTGATTCTGTTACCAAAATATCACCGGAATGTGCCGAAAATTCGCCAGAATATGGTGTTTTTTCGTCTTCGCAAAATTCTTTGGCTAAAGTGTTTCTAGTCGTAAACAAATTTGAATCTTTATGCAAGATTATTAAACTAACTTCAGACTGCGTCTTGGTAGATTCTGGAGTTACTATATCTTCGATAGACTGTGCCGAAATAGTGCCGGAATGTACCAGAGGCGTAACACGTTCCACCAGAATATGACCGGAATCACTTCTAACATTCTTGATTTTCTTGACAACTGGGTCAGACCTAGTTGTACTTCTTCCTCCTGGAGTTATCTTTAGTAAATTAAGTACTCCAGACTGACGATTCTTGGGATACGTTTCACTGGATCGTATCATCTTTTGTACTAATCGCGTAATATCACTATCGATTAAAATTTTATAATCACGTTTCCACAGCAAGTTTGCAACAATCTGGTTTTGTTGCTACTTTCGACAAACAAACGGTAATCTTGATATCTGATTCCGACAGACAAATGGCGATCTTGATGCCACTTTCCCACAGATAACACTTTCGTCAGGTAAATGGCAATCTTGATGCCACCTTCCCATAGATAACACTTTCGTCAGGTAAATGGCAATCTTGATGCCACCTTCCCACAGATAACACTTTCGTCAGGTAAATGGCAATCTTGATGCCACCTTCCCATAGACGGCGCCAAGTGTTAGAAGTGTTAGACTACGGAACAAAACGGCCACTATTCAGGCCAGTAATGAATTAATGCTTTGTTCTAACCGCAAAAACATGTCTACTCAAGTCGTGGGTTCTTGGGAGTGGTAGGGGTCTGTTAGACAGAGGCCCTTTACTTAGTTCCCAAATGCAACTACCTCAAATATAAAGAGTTACTGAAACTTTGGTAAGATTCCGTTACAATCCGACCTTCACTGTTCACGTCTTAACTCAGCCCTCACGTAATTAGGCCACTGTAGTGATCATCTTACCACAGATGTCAGACACATAAATGAAGAGTTCAATCTTTACTAGGTAAGTACCATAATCCGCTCAATATCCGGAACACAGAGAACTAACCAGTCAAACACACCGCACCAAAGACTTAATATGCTATTCAAGATTCCTTTCTGCAACACTAATCCTTTCCGTCTGATGACCGATTACGATACTGAAAACAATGCTATACTTTGCAGTATTATTTATCACGACTTCTACGGTGAGAGACCCGAATAACACTTCTACCTTACTGAAGAAGTACGACTAAACAACAACACCGAATACCACCGATTACACTCAGAGTTCCTAGAACAATATCGTAGTTACACCAACTCTACTCAACAGATTTCCTCACCTTACAAGTATAGCAACATCATTGCATACTTAATCAGTAGATCATAACTCAACTCCACACAGATAACTAGACACAGAGGTGCACAGAATACTCGGAGGATTCAAGAACTTAGACAAACAATCGTTACAACAATGCGCAGAAATCCCTTCACCCAGACGAACAGTCTGGTGATTCCCCGAATCGTCGTCTCCGACTTTCTGTACATTGCTTTATATAAGAAATTACAACTGTCGCGTAACCATTTTTTCGCGCGTGCGAATACAAGATTCCGTTTTACATGTCCCCATCCGGCGGCCGACTAACAATTTGTTAAAGGCATAGATGAAGGAGGCCACATGAGTGCTACCTTCCTCTTCCTCATCTCGTGAGTCGCACACTGGTGGTTTTCCGAATGTGATTGTCTGCTTGTGACCCTCATTGGGTGACTGTAGCCCATTTAGAGGGGGTCATACTAAAGTATATTTTGCTAGTCCCTAAGGTCCATGAAAAATCTTGTGCAAGGAGATCAACAAAAAACTTCATTGAGGAAGTCCCCAAAAACCAAGTATGAGCAACCAAGGTAGTCGACGTAGCCCTCTTGTATGTATCCATGCAAACAAACCATTACATAATGTACCGGACATCATGATAATATGAACATTGCTGAAATCATGAACCATACACTTATCATCAACAAAGTGTACATGAAGTCTAACTTTGGTAATCAATGGAACTGATATTAAGTTCTTGATGTCGGGCACATACGATGCATTTTTCAAGAGGATCACACCTCCATTTGCAACCGTAAGCTCAATTTCTCCTACTCCAATGATAGGATAAGAGGCATTGTTTGTACACATCACATGTCCTCCTTTGGGTGTTCAAAGATGCAAAAAACCTTTTGCATGAAGTTATGTGCTTTGAAGCACCATTATCAAAGAACCAATATGAATCAACCTCACTCACAACCATACATTTAGAATGCAAAGATGCATCATAATGACATGTAACAACACATGCCCAAAAATCTTGAGCCATGTTAGCTTCATCATTCTTTGCATTTGTTGAATATTCACCAATAGACATGTCGGATTCCTTCTTGTTTTCATTGCATTTATCAAGATTTCTACACTCATCAATAGTATGACCAACCTTTTTGCAATATTTGCATCTCTTTTTCTTTTGCAAATCAGCATCATTAGAGGAATGAATGGAAGAGAATGGTTGAGGTTTTGGTTTTGATGAACCCAAAGCTGAACCATACTTGCTTTTTGCTTTTTGTGAGATAGTAAGTGCTTGTGTTCCCTCAATCAAACCACTCCTATTCACTCTAGATTTCTCTTCTTGCAAAAGAAGAAACACAACCTCATCAAATGCATACATATTGGGATTCCCTTTTGCAACTAAGTGGAATGTAGTAGCAGTTCTTTGAAAAGATTTTGGTAATCCTTTCAACAATGTAGAGCTGAGTGATGCATCCGGAATAATCTCATCTATGTTTGCCAATCGCTCTTTCAAGTCCTTGATGCATGTCACATACACATCCACAGACTCATTTTCATCCATACATACATCCTCAAGTTGCTTCCTCAAGTATGTAACCTATGCTTCATTACGCATGGCATACAAAGAAGCACGAGTGTCAAATGCATGTCTTGATGTAGAACATGACCGAATGTGTGGAACTATATGACGCATCACATAAAGAAAAATCAATGCATGAGCTTGAGCATCTTTTCCATCCCATCTAAGCTGCTTCTATGTAGGTGGGGAAGGAGTAACCATTGTACTTGAAGAAGAAGCTCCATCTGTAATAGTAGATTGTGAAGTAGAAGAACATGTGGGTCTTCCATCCACATCTGCTACTATGTTCCAAAGTTGTTTTGCAACAAGGACATGTTTCATCATGTAAGACCACATCCGATAGTTGGTCCCATCAAGCTTATCTTCAGCTTGAAGCATGCCAAACAAGTCATTACTATCGGCCATTTCACAAAAGAACAAGAATGTGACAAAATCTTTACTTCAACAAAAGCTGAAATGAATGCTAAATTTTCAGCTCATAAATCGTCATTCTGATGGCGATTCTGACTGCAAAAATGGCTTTGAAATGGGGCTCAAACTTTAGTGCAACTGATGGAAATGTTTCTTAGCTACTAAAATTCATTGTTCTATGCTCCAAAGTTGATTTGCACGGTTAAATTTGTGTGCGCATTGCAACGCAAAAAGCTAAAACTTGAGAAGGATGTTGAACCTGCTCTAATACCACTATTGGGTGTGTGTAGAAGGTTGAGAGACACACAAGAAGCACACACAAGGATCACAAATGAAGCAAGACACATGAAGAAGGCAAATGGCTAGAATAGGTCTCTCTATTGATGATGTACTGAACTAAAGTAAGAGATGAATAATATCCCTAAATACAAAGTACCATCACATATGAGTGAATCATGTATGTGGTAACATGGGCAAAAAACCTCTAGCCATCACTAGAGTAAAAAGTACACATCTATAGGGAAAAGGTTCATATCAAAGCTCGAGGAATGCATAAGTGTAACAAGTATGCCTTTATCCACATATGTGAAAGTGAGCAAGGATGATTTCCCCAAATTAGATGAGGAAAAAGAATTCATGAACAAAATTCTTTATTAGTCTCTTGTTGGTAGTCTCATGTATGCTATGGTAGCTACAAAACCAAACATTGCATTTGCAGTGGGAGTTGTGAGGAGTTATATGTCTAATCCTGGCAAGAAGCATTGGGAAGTGGTGAAGATGATTTTGAGATATCTAAGTGGCACTACGGACAAGTATTTATGCTTGGGTAGAGGGAAGGCATCCATTATTGGTTACACAGATTTTGATTATGATGGTTATGTACACAATCGTAAATCTACATCAGGGTACATTTTTCATTTTGGTAGAGGTGCTATCTCTTGGAGATCTCGTCTTCAAGAACGTATAGTTGTTTCCATTACAGAAGCAGATTATGTTGCAGTAAGTGAGGCATATAATGAAGCATTGTGGCTTTCTCGTCTTGCTTATGATATGGGTCTACCTCAGCATGTACCTCATTTGCTCAATGATGGTTAGAGTGCCATTGCTTTTGCTGAGAAGCTAGTCTATAATGCAAAGACCAAGCACATTGAGGTGAGGTATCACTTTATTAGAGATTACTTATCCACTGAGCACATTATTCTCAAGAAGATTCATACTCAAGATAATGTTGCAGATGCTTTAACTAAAGCTCTACCAAACGATAACTTTTGACATTGTTGTCACTTGATGGGGGTTACTTGAATCATGATCTTACATAGTTACTTGTATACTTTGTAACATGCCCATCAAGTGGGAGCTATAGTTTATATACTTACACTTAGGTATTCTTTATTTTTCTCCCATAGTCACTTTGGCCATATTGGCCTTTAGTGGGAGATTGTTATCCTTAGTGTCCATGTGAAAGGTTGAATGGTCGTCAGGAACTTTTGTATATGTTATTTAATAAAACATATAGTGGATTGGTCAGCCATAGATTATATTTTTTACTGCATTTGTAATACCTAAGAAATCTATGTGTTCCTGCTCTCTGTGTATTGTGTTTTCTTTTTGTATATTTGCAGGCCTGTGCATACTACTGTGTGCAGCATTTGGAGCTTGTTTTTCTATTGTGAGTGTATCATCGTGGAGCTCTTGAGAAGGAGATTCCACTATGGTGCATCATCATCAAAATACTTCACATTGTACCTATCCAAAATCTACAACATGTCTCTTCTATAGCGATAATATCGAAGGAGAATAAGCAATTATGATTCTATCTGGATTGCAAAAAACTAAATGTGTGTGTTGTGTAACTACATGGGTCTAAGGGGTAGAACCCTTGGGTTTCTAGGTGTGAAACCCTTGGGATTTATTACTTATTAACCTCTCTTAGATGTGTCTTGAACTTTAGGGCTAACTCTCTAAGGTTGAGTACCTTAGGTTTGATTGGAAGCTTCTCCTAGCCACTTGATTTTTAGTGAGATCTTGGAGGGTCTTCTTTTAGAAGGCATGTGATTTCCTAAGCTTGGAAACCATTTGATCACCTTGGAAACCCATGTGATGGAAGGTACACATTTCCCCTTGAGAGGGACTTACCCCCTTGGTCTTAGAGACATATATTGGAGGGGTTGGTTGTGTGGAGAAGTGCATCTCTCTCCCTAGTATGAATCTTTCTAGCTAGTTGTTCTTAGCTACTTAGTTGGTCTTGTTGTGGAAGATATGGAGCTCACACAACACTAATATCAAGGTAAGGTTGATTCTAGACTCCATTATTTCCATGGCTGAAATAGAGCTTTGGCATGCTTGTTTTGGTCACTTGAACTTCAATAGTTTGCTTTACCTAAAAAAGAAGGACATGGTTATTGGTTTGCCAACACTTGAGTCCATTGAGAAGCATGCATATGAAGGTTGCATTCTTGGAAAAATGCATCGTGCTTCTTTTCCAAAAGATAGTCATACACACACTACAAGAAAATTGTAGCTTGTTCATAGCGATCTATGTGGTTCCATCAAGACTCCATCTTTTAAGAAGCATGTATATTTTGTTATCTTCGTTGATGCTGCTACTTGCCGTACATGATTGTATCCTATGAAAGCAAACATTGCTTCAAAACATTTTTATCTATGGCTAAAATTTTTTCTTCAAACAAGCCTTTGAATCTACGCATGGATCATGGTGGTGAATACATGTCACATGAGTTTAATGCTTTTATTCGTGAAGGAGGTATCTCACACCAATGTACAATGCCATGTACACCTAAACAAAATGGTGTTGCAAAGCATAAAAATAGAACTCTCCTTGAAATGGCACAATGTATGGTTAAAGGAAAGCACCTTCTTGATAAGTTTTGGATGGAAGTGGTCATGTGTACAAACAATGTGTTGAATTGATGCCCTACAAAAGCATTGAGATTCATTACTCCTTATGAGGCTTGGAATGGACATAAGCCTATGGTTAGTCATATATGCATGTTTGGTTGTTCGACATATGCTCTTCTACCATCACAACAACATCACAAACTTGATGACAAGGCAAAGAAATGTATATTTGTTGGTTATAGTGATGAAAGTAAGGGATATCATTTGTATACTCCATTGACAAACACAATTATTGTGAGTTGAGATGTGGTATTTGCTGAAAATTCAATTTTCCCTCTACTTGAATGCAAAAAATAGTCAACAGTTAGCTCACAAGATGTGTTCGATACACTCATGGCTTTGTTCCAAAATGGTGCACTTGACTATGGCCATGTAGACCAGTCAACTGAGGTTCAAAGGGCTGAAAAGCTCCAACAAAATAGAGCTGAAATTGGAATTTTTCAACCACATATGGCTGAACATTTGCATCAAAATATGGCTAAAAATGAGCATGAAATTCAGCTCACGCATGATATGTTGACAATGTATTACATAATGAACACATGTCTATCAAGAGTGCACAAACTATGCCAAAGTGGCTAAAACAGACTTTGCAGGACAACAAATTGAGTGCACCTTTACTTGATAGAATGAGACCAAGCTCTCACCATGCATTAAATGATTTTCTGGATTATTCTCTTATTGCAACAACATGTAATGAAGAGCCACTTACTTTTGAAGATGCATGTGATGATCCACAATGGATGAGTGCTATGCAATAAAAAATGGATTCCTTATATAGGATTGGTACTTGGGAGTTATGTGAATTGCCAAAAGGAAAAAATGTCATTGGTACAAAGTGGATTTACAAGATTAAGAGAAAGTCTGATGGTAGCATTGATCACTACAAAGTTAGACTTGTTGCCAAAGGATATGTGCAATAATATGGCATTGAATATGAGGAAAACTTTGCACCTATTTCACACATGAATACCATTCGTATCGTGCTTGCATTGGCTACCCATCGAGGTTGGAAAATACATTAGGTGGACATAAAAATAGCTTTCTTGAATGGTGATTTGCAAGAAGAGGTCTATGTGAAGCAACCTTCTGGATTTGTCATGAAAGGGAAAGAGCATATGGTTTGTCGCTTGCATAAAGCTTTGTATGGTCTCAAGCAAGCCCCATGTGCATGGTATGACAAAATACATAAGCACGATTGCTCTTGGCTTCACATGTAGTCCAATTGAAAGCACACTCTATGTACGCAAAGATGGGGCCGATCTTATAGTGCTTGTTCTTTATGTCGATGACATACTCTTGACTGGGTCATGTGATGCAAAACTTGACATTCTTATGATTGATTTGCAACATACTTTTGATTTCACTTATCTTGGTCTTTTGAGCTACTATCTTGGCATCTAGTTTGTATTTGTTGAGGGGGGAATTGTCATGCATCAAGCAAAGTATGTTGAAAAACTACTGCACTGTTTTGACTTTGAGAATTGCAAGTCATTTTCCACACCAGTTGAGATAGGATTTAGGTTCTCAATTGAGGATTCTAGTGATGCATTTGACACTTCCAAGTTCTCTTTATCAACAAGTTGTGGGATGTCTTATATATGCATGCAAGACAAGGCCGGATATATAGTGTGCAGTTTCCTAGTTGATTCAATTCATGCATAGCCCTCGCACTAAGCATTGGCAAGTGGTGAAACGTGTGTTTAGATATCTCAAAGGCACTTTTAGTTTATGTCTCTTTTATGGAAGAGATATTAAGCCATGCTTGCATGCTTTTAAAGATAGTGATTGGGTTGGTTGTTATGATACTCGCACATCCACTAGTGGTAATTGCTTTTTCCTTGGAGACTCATGCATATCTTGGTTGAGTAAGAAGCAACCTATAGTGGCAACATTGAGTTGTGAAGCTGAGTACATAGCAATTTTCACAACTACAATGGAGTGTATATGGTTGAGATGCCTATTGATGGATCTCTGCATGGAGATTGATACTACTATGCATATTCTCACTAATAGTCAAAGTGCATTGGCTATTGCATGAAACCTAGTTTCATGCATGGACCAAACATTTTGAGGTGCATTATCACTATGTGAGAGAGCACCTTCATGCAGGAGATATTGATTTGGTATATGTGCCTACACAAGATAATGTGGCAGACGTATTCACCAAAGCTCTTCCATGGGAAAATTTTGAAGCTTTTCATGAAGCTTTAGGCTTATTCCCTTGTGGGGGCTTATCTATCACTCCTTGTATGTGTTCACCATCATTCGCTCTAGGGGGGTTTGTTACACTTATGCGTTCCTTGAGTAGCTTTGATGTGAACCATTTCCCTATAGATGGGCACTTTCTAATCTAGTGTTGCCTAGAGGTTTTTTCACCATGTTACTACATACATGATTCACTCATAT
Organism: Ceratopteris richardii; assembly: GCA_020310875.1. Classification (NCBI taxonomy): domain Eukaryota; kingdom Viridiplantae; phylum Streptophyta; class Polypodiopsida; order Polypodiales; family Pteridaceae; genus Ceratopteris; species Ceratopteris richardii. Next base: position 92,638,333 of record CM035436.1, read on the forward strand.
GTGGTGGTAGTTTGTACTTAGGGATATTATTCAACTCTTACTTCAGTTCAATACATCTTCAATAGAGAGAGCTATTCAATCCATCTGTCTTGTCCATGTGTCTTGTTGCATTTGTGCTCCTTGTGTGTGCTTCTTGTGTGACTCTCACACTTCTACACACACCTAACAATTCTCAATGCCTTTCCATCCTGCATATTGAACCTGTGAGGTACTTTGGATATGTACTCACTTGGAGACAAGTGTATGCATCTTTTACTCCTATCACAAGTAATGTGCATGCCAAGAATACATTTGGCATCTCCCAAATCCTTCATATCAAATGTCTCACTCAACTTCTTTTTGAGAATTGACAAGTCATAAGAGGACTTCCCAGCAATCAACATATCATCAACATAAAGTATCAAGAATATTAAGCTTCTATCTGAGCATCTCTTTGTGTAGAGACAATGACCCTCATTGCTTTGAGAATAGAATTGAGACTTCATAAAAGCATCAAACTTTTGGTACCATTGTCTAGGGGACTGTTTAAGTCCATATAATCTCTTCTTTAGCTTACAAATTGGGATTTCTTTACCAAGAACTACATAACCCTCTGATTGTTCCATATAGATCTCATCTATAGATCTCCATGCAATAAAGAAATTTTCACATCCATTTTGACTAACTATAAGTCTTTCATTGCAACGAATCCAAGCAACATTCACAGGATAGTCATCTTGACCACGAGAGAAGATCTCTTGAAAATCAACACCATGTTGTTGCTCAACACCCTTTGCAATAAGTCATGCTTTATACTTTGGAGAAGCACTATCTTATGTGAATTTTAGTTTATATACCCATAATCATGGTAAAGGTTTCTCGCTCTTTGGAAAAGCTACTAAATCCCAAGTACCATTCTTGTGAATAAAATTCAACTCACTCTTCATGGCACACTCCCACTTGACATGATTCTCTATCTACATAGACTCTTTGTAGCAAGAAAGCTCACTAACATCTGTTAGCATAATAGAATCCAAACCTAGAACATATTTATCCGGTGGATATGAGACACATGAAGACCATCTTAATGGTTGCTAAAGAGGAATGTTTGCAGACTGATTTGATCGAACATTCTCCTGAACATCCCTATGTACAACATTTTTATGCATGCAAATTAGAGGATTAGTATCCTCAAAGACTACTCTTCTCACTTCAACCTCCTTAATGGGTTGTTTATGCATCTTGGACTCATTGAAAATGACATCACTATTTTTTAATCACTAATCGTGTTTGAAGATCCCATAAGCAATATCCAAATTGGCCTTCTCAACCATATCCAAGAAAAATGCATTTCTTTGGCTTATGGTCTAGCTTTTTTCTAAGATTTTTGGGTATATGAACATATGCTTTAGACCCAAAAACTCAAAGATGATCATAATATTGTGGTTGTTGGAGTTACACATCTACGGAAGCACGCAAACAACACAAGGAAGAAGAAGAAGCTTGGAGCACAACACACAATACTGAATGTATTACCACTAGAATGTACAAAGATAAGTAGCCTGTTAGGGCTATAGGCGTATATACAAGCTGGGGGGATAAAAAACCTCCTAAAGAGGGAAAAAAGTGCTCCAACGGTCCTACAGTGTTCACACACATCACTACCTAAATATATCAACAAATCCCCCTTGCGAGTGATGCGGTGAACAAGTAGCTGGCACTCATGTATAAGGAAGTGCCAAGCTATGTTGAAATCACTCCACAAAAGGAATTAAGCCCAAAGCTTTGCGGAAAGCTTCAAACTTCTCCCTAGGCAGAGCCTTCGTGAAAAGGTCTGCAATGTTCTCTTGTGTGGGCACATATGCCAAGCTGATCTCCCTAGCAGAACATGGAGATGGGTTCCTCGCAATTGCCAATGCCCTCTGACTATCAGTGAAGATGGTGGTGGCAGAAGACTGACCAACACCCAAATCAGCCAAAAGGTGTCTAAGCCACACACACTCAACAATCATTGTGAAAGCTACCCTATACTTAACCTCACAACTGGAAGTGGTCACAGTAGGCTGCTTCTTGCTCAACCAAGATATACATGGGCTACAAAGCATGAAGTAAAAGCCACTAGTGGACACACGAGTGTCATAGCAACCAACCCAATCCGAGTCAGAAAAAGCATGCAAATCTAACAGTAGTGATCCCCCCTTGGGATAAAACAACCCAAGTAGCCGAGTACCACTCAAGTAGTGAAAGATGCGCTTAACGGCCTGCCAATGCTTGACACTTGGGCAATGCATAAACCTGCTCATCTGTGAGACGGAAAACTGAATATCTGGCCAAGTAATGCATACGTAAATCAGGCATGCAACAGCTTTCTGATAGAGGACAACATCAAATGCATCTCCAACATCATGAAGACTCAATCTAAACCTATCTCCATAGGAGTGGCAATAGGCGTACAATCTGCAAGGCCAAAATGCTACAATAATGTGTCAATATATTTCGTTTGACACAAAACCATCCCACCATCAACTTGCATAAATTGAATGCCCAAATAGTGATGCAAATGCCCCAAATCAGACATCTCAAATGAGGCATGCAAATTAACCTTAAAATCAGCAATATACTTCTCAATAGGACTAGTGAGCAACATGTCATCAACATAGACAACAATGATCAGAAGCACATCATTAGCATGCTTAACATATAAGGTGCTCTTAGTTGGATTGTTCTCAAAACCATGTGCAATCAAATAGGCATGTATCTTCTCATACCAAGCACGTGGTGCTTGCTTTAAACCATATAATGCCTTCTTTAACGTGCACACCTAGTTTTCATGCCCTTTCTACACAAAGCCACGGGGCTGAAAAACATACACTTCTTCATGCAAGTCACCATTCAGAAATGCAGTTTTAATGTCCAACTGATGCACATTCCAACCTTGATGGGCTGCAAGTGCACACTCCGAACAGTAGTCATACGGCATGTAGGTGCAAAGGTCTCATCAAAATCAATGCCTCTTTCATGTGCATAACCCTTTGCAACAAGCCTAGCCTTATACCTATCAATTGTTCCATCAGGCTTACGCTTTAGCTTGTAAACCCACTTAGTGCCAATGGCCTTCTTGCTAGGAGGCAAGTCACATAAAGACCAAGTATCATTCTTCATTATAGCATCATATTCAGATTGCATAGCAACCATCCAATTTTCTAAATTTTGTGCTTCATCAAATGAAATAGGCTCATTCTCATCACAGAGACTAGATGCAGCCATAGCATAGCAATCTGATGCAAAAAAGGCACTATGAGAACCTGATTGAGTACGATATGATAGAGGTGCATCTAATTTGCTATCACACAAAGTTTGCACCAGCCATTTTGGCATAGTTTTTGCCTCCTCAATATCAGCTCTCTCATCAACAAGTGCATCATGTAAATCTGCATCAGAAATGGGATGATCTGCATCATCACATGAAACCTGCAAAGGTTGAGAAGTTGCTTCATTAGGACCAGCACTAGACTGTCCACCTATAAAAAGAGGCAGCAAAGTATCATACATGACTTTGGAGCTAACATATGTCTCCTTAGTACATGAAAGCAATGGCTAAATAACATCTTCCACAAAAACAACATCACAGCTAACCAAAATGCGTTTAGTCGGCGGATGATACAGACGATAGACTTTACTTTCACAATTGTACCCAACAAAAATACATTTTACTCCTTTATCATCCAATTTTTTACGATGTTGTTCAGGTACTAATGCATATGCCAAACAACAAAAAACATGCAGATGAGCAACAGATGGCTTGCGATCATGCCAAGCCTCATATGGAGTGATAGATTGCAACGCTTTAGTGGGACACCTGTTAAGTACATATTCTGCACACATGACAACCTCAAGCCAGAAACTATGTGGTAAAGCTTGACTCTTGACGATACACCTCGCCATCTCCATGAGTGACCTGTTCTTTCGTTTAGCAAATCCATTTTGTTGAGGTGTATACGGCGCTGTACACTGATGTTTTACCCCACGTTCAACCAGAAATGCATTACAATCAGAAGACATATATTCCCCCCCTCGATCAGAACAGGGCGTGCCCATTTTACATGCTGACAGATTTTCAGTGAAAACCAAAAACTATTTGAAGCACATGAACACTTCGGACTTTGCATTCAGTGGATATACCCATGCATTCCTGGAAAAAGCATCGATGAAAGTCATGAAGTAAAGATAATTTCCAAAAGAAGGTATTTGCATAGGACCTCAGACATCACTATGTACAAGCTACAATTTTTGAGTGGCCCGAACTAAACAATCTTTTGGAAAGGAGGAACGCCGCATTTTGCCCAAAATACAACCTTCACAAACATGTTTTTTGGGTGCCTCAAGTTTGGGCAAAGAGGACACCATTTCAGACTTTTGCAGGTGTAGCAAACTAGAAAAATTCAGATGACCAAAGCGTGCATGACAAAGCTTTGCGTCTGACATAGCCTGCGAATCATGTACTGCACATGCCGAATCATTTACAGATCTTTCATAGTATATGAGCTTATACAACCCATGACATAAAATGTAAGAAGCAATAATCACATCGCCATTTGACAGATCATGAACTGTACATCTGCCATCAACAAATTTCACAACCAAGCCAATCTTGGCTAATGCAAAAAGTGATAACATATTTTTCTTGATCCTTGGCACAAACAAAGCATCTGACAAAGTGAAACAACGACCATCAGCAGTAGTCAAATTGATCTTACCAACTCCCATAACAGGATAAGAGGAGTTGTTGGTGCATGTAACAGTATTCCCTATAGGGGTAGGCTCGAGTGAAGAGAAGAAACTGCGCTGCAAGGTAATATGTTTGGTTGCCCCATTGTCAAAGTACCAAACATCTGAGCCTATTGCAGAGATGCACTGCTCATGAGAAGATGGGTCAAAACTACAAACAATAGTAAACGCCCATTCTTCTTCCTGCACAAGATTAGCAGACTCTGTTTTTGGTGTACAGGCCTTTGCAACAACCATTCCAGCCTCTTTCTTCTTTGCCTTTTTAGCAGCCAGTTTTGGACAGTTCTTTATGATATGATCATTTCCTTTACAGTACTTGCAAAACAATTTCTGCTTTTTTAATTTCTTTTCATCTTTGTCTTCCCTCTTCAATTATGTAGAATTAGCAGATTTCTGCTTACTAGTTGAAGAGCTCCATTTTCCTTTGCCCTTCTGACTAGCCAAGAAAGCTTGATCTGCAACATGCATAACGGACCTGTTCTGTTTGGACTGATCTTCCTACAACAGAACAGAGACTAGCTCCTCAAATGACAAAGCATTTGGATTTCCTTTCATCATCAACCGAAGAGTAGACGCAAAACTCTGATATGAATTAGGAAGACCATTCAGAACGGTCTGCACAAGTGAGCTATCTGGTATAACCTCATCAGCAGAAGTCAAATGTTCCTTCAAGTCTTTGATCTTTGTTAGAAAATTGTCCATAGAATCACCTTCATTCATGTGCTCACTCTCCAACTGTTTTTGGAGGTAAGCAACACGAGCCTCATTCCTAGCTTGGTACAATGTGGTAAGTGTATCCCAAGCATCCTTAGCTGTTCTGCAAGAGCGAATGTGAGGAATAATGGCATGTTTGATAGACAAAGCTATCAATGCATGTGCTTGGGCATCTCTGCCATCCCAACGAATTTGTTAGTAGGTGTAGCAAGAACCGCAACACGAATAGGAATATGTAGAATATCACCATCTTCGACATCATCTACATCAGCTTCAGTACCTGCAATTCTAACAGTTGTAGGTGTGATAGGACATTTTTCAACAACTTGCATAATGTTCCATAGTCCTTTTTCAACCAATACATGTTGCATCATATAAGCCCACAATGGGTAGTTGGTACCATCCAACTTATCCTCAATAGCCAACATACAAAATACATCACTTCTTTCAGCTATGGTCGGTGACTAAAATACCTTGATGCAGAAAATTGATTGTATCTCAAAAAGTTGAACATAATTGCCCAGACAAATTCTGCTAAACCTATAGCAGACTTCAAGACGCTTATACTGACAAACCAAAATTGGCATATGCCTTTGGCACAAAAAGGCGGAATAGCCTGCACAAGCACTACGATAGTGCTCACCAAAATTCGTGCGATTATGAGACTGCAACTAGAGAGGTGTCGATGACGCCCTAGATGAAGCGGCGACCTGCTCTGATACCAATTGTTGGATTTAGACGTCTACGGAAGCATGCGAACAACACAAGGAAGAAGAAGAAGCTTGGAGCACAACAAACAATACTGAATGTATTACCACTAGAATGTACAAAGATAAGTAGCCCATTAGGGCTATAGGCGTATATACAAGCCGGGGAAAAAAAACCTCCTAAAGAGGGAAAAAAGTGCCTTGGCGGTCCTAGAGTGTTCACACACATCACTACCTAAATATATCAACAGTGGCTTCCCTATCCATAACTCTTGTGCCACTTTCAGTCCTTTGGTAGTACTAGGTGAAAGGTTAATCACATGAATTGCAGTCAATATTGCTTTTGCCCAAAAGCGTTGTGAAAGGTTTGCATGATGCAACATATGAACTACTCTATGCTCAATAGTTCTATTCATCCTTTCAACTACACCATTTTGTACTGGGGTATAAGGAGTTATAAACTCTCTATGAGTTCCTCTAGACTGACATAAAAAGCTGAATTTATGTGAGGTATACTCACCCCCATTATCTGAATGTAAAGCCTTAAGCTTATTTCCTTTTTCAGTATCAATTGTGGCAAGCCATTTTCTGAAAGTAGGGAATATGTCATACTTTGATTTGATAGGATATATCCAAACTTTTCTAGTAGCATCATCCACAAAAGTGATAAAGTAAAGAGAACCGTATAATGAACTTGTGGACATAGGACCACACACATCTGTATGAATGAGATCTAAAGGTTGAATTGAAGAGTCAAGTTGCATCTTATGCAAATTCCTAGTTTCCTTTCCATATTGACAATGCTCACAAAATAAAAAAAAAGGATAGAGGTAAATAGCCAGAACGAGAAAGATTTTCCATTTCACTGCATGAAATATGGCCCAAACAGCCATGCCAATTATAAGCCATAGGTTGCTCAGTAACAACTAACAAGTGTTCTTTCTGTGATACAAATAAAGGATAAAGTGAGCCAAATTTTCTTCCTTTTGCAATAACCACATTGCCCTTTGATATGAAAAAGGACTGAGCATAGAAGACCACCCTATAACCAAGGTCATCAAGTTGACCAAATGACATCAAATTGTGTGATAACTAAGGTACACGGTGGACATTATGCATAGTAAATTTTGAACCATCAATGAACTAGACAACCACATCTCCAATCTCGATAATGTCACACTATTAAGAGTCACCAAGTTGCACAATACCAAGAGAATTTGATGCATAAGTCGATACCCATTCTCTATGTGGTGTGATATGGAAAGAAGCACTATAATCTAGTAGCCATGTGTGGGAAAGAGAATCAACCATAAGAGCCTCAATAGGAAGAATATTCTCAAGTGTCAACACATCAACATCATCAGAAATAACATTGATTTCTTCAATCTTCATAGTCGAAGTACATGGTGCATGTAGTTGTTTAACATACCCATCAACATTCTGTCCTTTAGCTTTATGCACATAACATTCTTACTTCGTGTGTCCCTTCTTATGACAATAATGGCATTTGATATCCCTATTCCTTGATTTACATCTACTATTATTCTATTGACCATTCTTTTCCTTGTTCTTGCTCCTGCCATGTTGTTGATTCTTTCTTGGGTAAGAATCATGAACATTATATGCATCTCCACTCTAAGTGCCAACCATAGATTTTCTACCAATCTCCTCACTCAAGAGTGCTCTCCATATGTCATCATAGACCAGTTTACCACCAAGTGCACTATCGCTAATAACTATGCAAGACATATCCCATGATGATGACAAGGTGCATAACAACAAGACTTCTTTCATTTCATATCCATCTCCATTTTTTGAGCCTATAACTAAGAGAATACCATCAAACTCATTCAAATGAGGAGAAACACTATCTTTTTCCTTCATGTGAAGGTCATATAACTTTTTCATCAAATAAACTTTATTTGATGCCATTTCTTTTAATATGTATTGCATAAGTTCATCAAAATCTCCTATGCACTTTCACAGTCCAATACTATAAATTAACATTATCTACCAAGTGTAATTGAATGGTAGATCTAGCCATTTCATCCAACTCATCCCAATCATCTTCATCCATGTGAGTAGGCTTCTTTGAGATTCCATTTACTGGCTTCCATTGCCTCCTATGAATCAACACATCTTTAATTCTTCCACATGGCAAAGTTTGTGCCATCAAATTTTCAGATTGCAAAGTGATATTTGGCCTGCAAGTTATGGCTCCTCCTGGGAACATTGGCACTAGACCTTGATCTACCAGATGTTCTTGAGATCTCTGATGCCATGTTGATAGAGAACTGACTAGAATGATAATGGAGCTAAAAGAGTTGGAACACCACTAAGACTAAAAAAGGGATGACCAAGTGTCAGGTTTTGGGAAAAAATCAATAGAGTCTCCCTAGAAAAGTGGATTAATGAATAGTAATGACCAACCAAAATGATTGTGTGAGAATATATCTGCTCACACCAATAACTGTATCAAGGAGTAAATTGACCACTATATAGTTGACAAACAAAAAAATCTAGAAAATCTTTGCCAGAGTCTCCTCTCCAAAATGAGCATATGAACAATGTAAAAAGCTCATAAAAGTGCAAGTACTGATATGTAAACTTACTTGCATAGTCAATAATTGACTCCACTGTATATAATTAGTTAACCAAAAGAAGCTAATTAGGCTTAGCGAGCACCTATGAACAACTATCATAGATCTCCTATGGTGAGCTTGGGTAAGTCTTCTACATGCATCATCGAAAAGAACCCAACATCTAGGTGTCTTCGAGTTAAGAAAACCTCACCACAACCCTCTTCATCAACATCAAAGGCTTTATGCAAATACATAACCACTATATCAATGACCACACGGACATACATAAGTGGTACCCACAGAAGCATACATAATATGTATGTATTCAATATATGCAATAAAATGGCATTGAAATACTGAATTCATAGCCCAAACACTAGCCAACAACACCTACAAGTTTCTATCAACTTTGTTCTTTAGGTGCAAAAAACCTGCATAAACTTGTGATGGATGATCCCTCCATAACTAATAACATTTCAAGAAACCTATAGATTTACTAGTGTGGCTGAAGAAACAACTCCAAAGCTGAATATTATTTGTCAAAGAAGTACAAAGAGCACTCTTCTTGATGTTCTTGAACCTGTGTAAAGAGAACTATGCACAAAAGTACTTCAAAATAGCTTTAATAATCACCCTAAAAATGATTCAAAATAGGCTTTGAAAGCAAAGAATGAAGCTTTGAGGCCCAAAACATGTTCAAGGTAATGTGAAAGTTAATCTTTTCCCTGCTTCAAACACCATAGTGGTGCAGCTTAGTGGTAAGAGATTTTTGGTTAAGCTAGCTCATCGAGGAACAATATTGCAATTGATGACCTCCCAAGAAATACTGGGAACCTCTATCTTCCTTGATCATTGAGGTCGTCCCTTGTGTTGGAGCAGAGCAATCATCAATAGTGATTCTATGAAGATCAAAGTGAGAAGACATATGGAAGAATGAAGATTACTTTCAGAGGAAGAAAATGGAATCAGAAATGTTTCTTTTGTATATTACTCTTGTAAATAGTTCAATGTATTTTGTAAAAGGATGACGAGTTAGACTCGTATATATATCTACAGATACGTATTCATAAGTAGAGAGAGTGATATAGATCAGATAGAGAAGAATAGGTGAAGAGGTGATGAACATTGTATGTATCATCAACCATATGTGTGAAAAGTAATGAAGAAGAAAATTAAGAAGAATTCTGCGCGTTGATCTTCTCTTCCATTCTCCTTCTGTGCTTAATCTTTTGAAGAATCCTTTTGCACGTATCTAAGTCCATAGCTAATCTATCTATGGCTAGAATTTGAGAGTTTAATTTCAATCAGGTTGAGAGAATTTTGCTTAGGAACATTCATATATGAAGATGTTCTGAGAGTCGAGAAATCTGGCGCATATTTCATCTTCAAAGAAATGGCCAGTGCTCAGTCCACAGTGTAAAGTTTTACACAAATGAGGGCTTAAAATTTAAGTTGGAAGGTGTCAAAGTCGCCATTGCAGAGAAGCACTTTCAGACATAGGTAAAGTGTTTCACACATTTCTCAGAGTGTACTTAATCTTTTTGAGAGATTTAACTTGGCAAAGTTGCGCAACCTTAAGGCGAAGTGTTGTGCAAAGTTTTATCAAAAACTTTACAGGATTGATTAGTCAATGAGTGACTAATCTGCAGCAGACTTTTCAGAGAAGTTGAATTTTTCAGAACTTTCAATATTTCTGATAATTTGATGAATGATCTCTAAGTTTGGTGGAGTCTAAGGTTAACCTTGATATAGAGGTGATCTAATTTCAAGGTTAACTCATTCTTTTGGAGATTAACACTCTCCATCAGTGGTATCAGAGCAGGTTGTGTCAAAATTGAAGTGAAGAAGACTCCGACTATTGCAGAAATACAAAATTTTACATTTTGAAGGTGCAGAAGGGTAAAGATTGAAGAAAACTTGAAGGAAGACATACAAAGAGTATCAAAAGGATCAGAAGGAGCAACATTCGAAGTAAAGGTACATTCATTATCTGTAAAGGTTAAAGATTTGAAGTTACAGGTGAAGTAAAGATGGGAGATAGTCTCCAAATTGAAAAGTTGGATAGAGAGAACTATCCTGCATGGTCTATGAGGATGGAAGCTCACCTTATGAGCAAAGATCTGATAGGATACATCACAGGAGATGAAGAAAAGCCAGAATTCAGAGATCCTAGTGTTCCAACTAGGGAGGAGCTTGCAGACTTGAAGAATTGGATGAAGAAGGATGCTCAAGCAAGAAGCATCATCTACATGACAGTCAATGACTATTTGCTTCCTCACATTAGAGGACTTGAAAGTGCTTGTGACATTTGGAATGCTTTGGAAGAGCATTTCCAAAATACAACCAAGTCAAGGAAGGCTTCACTATGGGCAGAGTTTACTACCTTCAAGAAGAAGGCCTCACAATCAATTTCTGATTATGTGACAAAGATGAAGGACATTGCAGATTCTTTAGGTGCAGTTGATGAAGATATTGAAGAAGACAAATTGGTAAGACAAATACTCACAGGACTAAGAGGAGATGAGAAATGGAAGCCTTTCATTTTATCTACAGAACTTTCATTAGATCACTTTACTCCTGATTTGAATCAATTGTTAGGTCATATGCTAACTTTTGAGAATGATATCAAAGGAGATGTTGATAAGAGTGCAGGTCATGCAATGTATTCTAAAGACAAGAAGAAAACCAACAAAGGGAAGCAACAATCAGGTGAAGAAGAAGGTACATCAAACCAAGCAAACTTCATAAGAGGAAGAGGAAATGGCAGAAGTAGAGGAAGAGGCAGAAACAACAAAGATAATGCAAGAGCTTGTTGGATATGTGGTAAGACCAATCATCTATCTCATGATTGTTGGCACAATAATCAAAACAATGGTAATTATCAGAACTTTAATCAAAGAGCAAGAGGTGGTAGATTTCAGAGAGGAAACTTCAGAGGTAGAGGTGGTAGGAATTCTTTTGGAAGAGGTGGAGGAAGAAGCTTCCAAAATCAATCCTATAATAACACCTATTACAACTATGCATCAGATCAAAAGGAGGACTCAACTCTCATTATGAATACATGTGAAACTTCACATGAGGACATGAGAGTGTTTTATATTGATTCAGGATGTAGTAATCATTTGAGTGGAAATATTGCTTTAATGACTGACCTAGATCACAATGCAATTAATCATACAGTGCAGACAGGTGATAATACAAAGCATAAGGTAAAGTCAATTGGTTCAGTCAAAGCTAAGGATGGGAGCACTCTTCTGAGTAAGGTACTTTATGTTCCCACAATTCCAAAGAATTTGATCAGTGTAGGTCAAATTGTGGAAAAAGGTTATGAGGTAAGGTTTACCAATGATGGAGTTTATGTGGAAGATCCTAGTCAAGGGTATAAACAAGTTATTGCAGGAAAGAAAGAAGGAAGACTTTTCACATTGAAGGTACAAGGAAATGTTGGACATGCTATGTTCACATATGGAGAGCAGAAGGTGTCAGAATTGGATCTTTGGCACAAAAGACTTGGACATTTTAATGAAAGAGGTATCAAAGAAATGATTAATAATGATTCAGTGCTTGGAATGCCTAACATTGCAGGTCAACACATGACATACAGATGTGAGGCATGTCAATTAGGTAAGGCTCATAAGCAATCCTATTCCAAGCATGGATTTATGTACTCAGAAAGACTTGAATTGGTGCATACAGATGTGTGGGGTCCTTCAAAGGACTTTAGTATAAATGGTTCAAGATATTATGTCATATATGTTGATGATGCTACCAGGTGGATCACAATTTATGTGATTAAGGAAAAGTCAGAAGTGTTTAATACATTTAAACACTATCATGCATATGCAGAAAGGATTACAGGTCAAAAATTCAAGAGACTAAGGTCAGATGGAGGGGGAGAGTATTTTTCAAATGAGTTCAATGATTATTTGTGGAATGCAGGTATAAAGAGAGAAGTTACTTGCAGGTACTCTCCTCAACAAAATGGGGTAGCAGAAAGAAGAAATAGGACTCTTGTTGAGTTTGCAAGGTCCATGATGAAAGAGAAGAATTGCCCAAATTATTTGTGGGCTGAGGCTGTTAATACAGCTACATATTTGGTTAATAGATTGCCTTGTAAAGTTTTGCAGGGTATGACACCATATGAAGCTTGGTGGGGTAAGAAACCTACCTTGGATCATTGCAGAATATTTGGATGCTTGGCATATGCATATGTGCCATCTCAATTGAGGCATAAGTTGGAGCCTAAGGCAGAGAAGTATGTATTCATTGGTTATGATGATAAGCAAATGGGATACAGGTTGTGGAGTCCATCCACAAAGCAATTTATTGTATCCAAGGATGTTACATTTGATGAGCAAGGTACTTGGTATGCAGGTAAATATAATGTACATGCAGATGATGAAGAAGTAGTGGAACAAAGGAAAGGTAAAGCAAAGATTCAATTACTTGATGAAAGTGAGAGTAATGAAGTGCAGATTGAAGTTGAAGAGAGGCCAAGGTTTGATCCAGAATGTGATGAACCAGAGACCTCAAGAAGTGCAGAAGTTAGGAGATCATCTAGGCACAAATGGCAACCTACAAGGTATAGCTATGACACTTCATTCTTAACTACTAAAGATTATGCTTATTTGGTAAAAGCAGATGAAGACCCTTCTACATATGAAGAAGCCAAAGGGAAGAAGAATTGGGAAGATGCTATGCAAGAGGAGTATGATGCATTGATAGAGAATCAAACATGGGATTTGGTTCCTAAACCTAATAGCCAGAAGATCATTGGATGTAAGTGGGTTTACAAGACTAAAAGATTTGCAGATGGAAGTGTGTCTAGGTACAAAGCTAGACTTGTTGTGAAAGGATATGCACAGACATATGGAGTGGATTATGATGAGACTTATAGTCCTGTGGCAAAGATGACAACTATCAGGACACTCATTGCAATTGCTGCTTGTAAAGGTTGGAAGTTGTCTCAATTAGATGTTAAAAATGCTTTCTTGAATGGTTACATTTCAGATGAAGTCTACATGGAGCAACCAGATGGGTTCAAAGATCAAGTGAGTCCAAATTATGTGTGTAAGCTCAAGAGAGCTTTGTATGGGTTGAAGCAAGCCCCAAGGGCTTGGAATTATAGGCTTGTGAAATTCTTGAATGATCTTGGATTTCAAGCATCAAAGGCAGATAGTAGCTTGCTAGTCAAAGCAAGTGAAGATGGGTTCATTTATGTGTGTATTTATGTTGATGACATAATACTTACAGGAACAGATGATAAAGGGATGCAAATGATCAAGAAACAGATGGAGAAAGAGTTCAAAATCAGTGATTTGGGGAACCTATCATTCTTCTTGGGAATGGAGATTTCTTATACTCAACATGGAGTATATGTGACCCAAGAAAGGTATCTTAAAAATTTGCTAACCAAATTTAAAATGGAAGATTGCAGGGTTGCACCTACACCTTTGGAAGTGAACCATAAATTGTCTAGGTTTGGAGGAGAAGAGTTCAGAGATATGAAACTCTATCAAAGTTTGGTTGGTAGCTTGATTTATGCTACATTGACAAGGCCTGACTTGTCATATGCAGTTGGTGTGCTTTCACAATTCATGCATTGTCCTAGAAAGGAACATTGGATTGCAGGACAAAGAGTACTTAGGTACATCAAGGGTACACTCAAAGAAGGGTTGTACTATGGGTTTACTTCAGATACAAGAATCAAGATATATAGTGATGCAGATTGGGCAGGTAATGTTGATGATAGAAGATCAACACATGGATACTTGTGCTATGTAGGAGACAAATTGATTTCATGGTGTTCCAAGAAGCAACATACAGTTGCTTTGTCATCTACAGAAGCAGAATATAAAGGTATGGTGGAAGCTGCAAAAGAGGTAATATGGCTAAAGACACTTTTGAAAGTTTTTGATGTGATTCAGAGTACTCCTATTATTTATGGAGACAATATGAGTTCATTATACTTGGCAGCTAATCCTGTATTTCATGCTAGAACTAAGCATATTGAAATACAATATCATTTTCTGAGAGAGAAGGTCATTGAGAAGGAAATTGAAGTCATACACACCCCTACAAAAGATCAACTTGCAGATATGATGACTAAAAGTTTGGATGGACCTAAATTGCAGAGGTTTAAAGATATGGCAGGAATAAAGAAGATGCAGGTAATCACAATTGAAGATTGAGGGGGAGCTGTTGGAGCAGAGCAATCATCAATAGTGATTCTATGAAGATCAAAGTGAGAAGACATATGGAAGAATGAAGATTACTTTCAGAGGAAGAAAATGGAATCAGAAATGTTTCTTTTGTATATTACTCTTGTAAATAGTTCAATGTATTTTGTAAAAGGATGACGAGTTAGACTCGTATATATATCTACAGATACGTATTCATAAGTAGAGAGAGTGATATAGATCAGATAGAGAAGAATAGGTGAAGAGGTGATGAACATTGTATGTATCATCAACCATATGTGTGAAAAGTAATGAAGAAGAAAATTAAGAAGAATTCTGCGCGTTGATCTTCTCTTCCATTCTCCTTCTGTGCTTAATCTTTTGAAGAATCCTTTTGCACGTATCTAAGTCCATAGCTAATCTATCTATGGCTAGAATTTGAGAGTTTAATTTCAATCAGGTTGAGAGAATTTTGCTTAGGAACATTCATATATGAAGATGTTCTGAGAGTCGAGAAATCTGGCGCATATTTCATCTTCAAAGAAATGGCCAGTGCTCAGTCCACAGTGTAAAGTTTTACACAAATGAGGGCTTAAAATTTAAGTTGGAAGGTGTCAAAGTCGCCATTGCAGAGAAGCACTTTCAGACATAGGTAAAGTGTTTCACACATTTCTCAGAGTGTACTTAATCTTTTTGAGAGATTTAACTTGGCAAAGTTGCGCAACCTTAAGGCGAAGTGTTGTGCAAAGTTTTATCAAAAACTTTACAGGATTGATTAGTCAATGAGTGACTAATCTGCAGCAGACTTTTCAGAGAAGTTGAATTTTTCAGAACTTTCAATATTTCTGATAATTTGATGAATGATCTCTAAGTTTGGTGGAGTCTAAGGTTAACCTTGATATAGAGGTGATCTAATTTCAAGGTTAACTCATTCTTTTGGAGATTAACACTCTCCATCACCTTGTGACTAAGATGACAAGGTATGACAAGGTATGTCAAGGTATATCCCTTGGTCATTGCCTTAATCATAAGCCTTGGGCGGGCGAGCGAGCAGGTGCTCTCTTAACTCGCACAAAAGCAACAAATCTTTTGCATCAAAATGCTATGATAACAGTGATGTATTTGATGCCAATGCACCATGGTGGATTCTCCTTCTCAAGAGCTCCATGAGTGTACGCTCATAGTTGAAAACCAAGCTCTAGATGTTGCATATAGTACTCCACACAAGCCTGCAAAATACGTAGAAAAAAACACAATACATGGAGAGCATGAACACACAACTTTCTTCAGTATTAGAAATGCCATCAAACATATAGTTTGCGGCTAACTAGGCCACTATATGTTTTATTAGAGAACATATAAAAAAGTGTCTGGAGTGTTACACTTATGTGTTCCTCAAGTAGCTTTGATGTGAACCTTGTCCTTATACATGGGCACTTTTTACTCTAGTTTTGTCTAGAGGTTTTTTCTCCCATGTTACCACATACATGATTCACTCATATGTGGTGGTACTTTGTACTTAGGGATATTATTTAGCTCTTACTTCAATTGACTTCATCGTCAATAGAGAGATCTATTCTAGCCATCCTTCTCTCTATGTGCCTTGCTGCATTCGTGCTCCTTGCGTGTCTCTTGCACTTCTACACACATTCAACAATGGTATCAAAGCAAGTCCAAATCCTTCTCAAATTTTAGTTTTTTGTGTTGTAGCACGCATGCACTTTTAACAATGCAAATCAACTTTGGAGTGTAGAACTTCCATCAATTGCACTAGAGTTTTGTCCTCATTTCAAAGGCATTCTGCAGTCAGAACTAGCATAAGACTGATAAAATGTGAGTTGAAATTTCAGGATTCATTTTACCTTTGGTCGAGGTAAAAATTCTATCATATTCTTGTTCTTTAGTGAAATGGCATGAAAAAATGACTTGTTTGGCATGCTTTAAGCTAAAGATAATCTTGATGGGACCAACTATCAAATGTGGTCTTACATGAGGAAGCATGTTCTTGTTGCAAAACTACTTTGGAACATAGTGATAGATGTAGATTGAAGACTTGCAAGTTCTTCTACTTCATAGTCTACTGTCAAAGATGGAGCTTCTTCTTCAAGTATAGTGATTACTCCTTCTCCACTTATGTATGAACAACTTAGATAGGATGGAAAAGATGCTCAAGCTCATGCATCAATTGTGCTTTCTATGAAGTGTCATATAGTTCCCCACATTTGGTCATGTTTTATATGAAGACATACATGGGACACTCTTGGTTCTTTGTATGCCATGCATATTGAAGCACATGTTACATATTTGAGGAAGCAACTTGAGGATGTATGTATGGATGAAAATGCGTTCGTGGATGTGTATGTGATACACATCAAGGAATTCAAAGAGCAATTGGCAAACATAGATGAGATAATTCCAAATGAATCACTCATCTCTACATTGTTGAAAGGATGACCATAATCTTTTAAAATCTTTGCCACTAAACTCCATTTGGTTGCAAAAGGGAATCCCAATATTTATGCATTTGATGAGGTTGTGTCTCTTCTTGTGCAAGACGAGTAATCTGGAGTGAATAAGAGTGGTTGGATTAAGGGAACACAAGCATTTTCTATCTCACAAAAAGGGAAAAACAAGTATGGTTCAACTTTGAGTTCATCAAAACCAAAGCCTCAACCTTCCTTTTCCACTCATTCCTCTAATGATGCTGATTTTCAAAAGAAGAAGAGATACAAATATTGTTGGAAGCCTACTCATACTATTGATAAGTGTAGAAATCTTGCTAAGCGATATGAAAACAAGAAGGGATCTAGCATGCCTATTGCTGAAAATTCTTCAAATGAAAAGAATGATGAACCCAACATGGCTCAAGATTTTTGGGCATGTGTTGTTACATGTCATTATGATGCATCATTGCATTCTAAATTTATGGTTGTGAGTGAGGTTGATTTGGATAGCTTCTTTGATAACGGTGCTTCCAAGCAGATAACTTCATGCAAAAAAATTTTTGCATCTTTGAAATATGCATCCAAAGGAGGACATGTGGTGTGTGTAGACAATGCCTCTTATCCTATCATTGGAATAGAAGAAATTGAGCTTATGCTTGCAAATGGAGGTGTGATTCTCTTGAAAAATGCATTTTATGTACCTGGTATGAAGAAGAACTTAATTTCAATTTCATTGATTGTCAAAGCTAGACTTCATGTACACTTTGTTAATGATAAGTGTATGGTCCATGATTTTGGCAATGGTGATATTATCATGATGTCAGGTACATTATGTAATGGTTTGTATCACTTGGATACATACAAGAGGGCTACCTTGAATGCCTTGGTCACTCATACGTCTTCCATGGCTAAAATGGATCTTTGGCATGCTTGTTTTGGTCACTTGGACTTCAATATCTTAATTTACTTTCAAAAGAAGGACATGGTTATTGGTTTGCCAACACTTGAGTCAATTGAAAAACATGCATCTGAAAGTTGCATTCTTGGAAAAATGCATCATGTTTCTTTTCCAAAAGATAGTCATACACACACTACAAGAAAATTGTAGCTTGTTCATAATGACGTATGTGGTCCCGTCAAGACTCCATCTTTTGGGAATCATGTATATTTTGTTACCTTCATTGATGATGCTAACCCCCATACATGGCTATATCTTATGAAAGCAAAGAATGAGGTATTTTCTTGCTTCAAAAAGTTTTTGGCTATGGCTAAAAACTTTTCTTCAAAACAAGATTTTGACTCTATGCACAAATTGTGGTGGTGAATACATGTCACATGAGATTAATGCTTTTTCTGATGAAAGAGGAATTTCATACCAATGTACGGTGCCATATACACCTCAACAAAATGGTGTTGCCAAGTGTAAAGATAGAAGACTCCTTCTAATGGCATGATGTATGGTTAAAGGAAAGAAACTTCCTAATAAATTTTGGATGGAAGCGGTCATGTGTGCTAACTATGTGTTGAATGACTACCCTACAAAAGCATTGAGATTTATCGCTCCTTATGAAGCTTGGAATGCACATAAACGTATGGTTAGTCATATGTGCATGTTTGGTTGTTTGACATATGTTCTTGTGCCATCACAAGAATGTCAAAAACTTGATGACAAGTAAAAGAAATGTATATTTGTTGCTTATAGTGTTGAAAGTAAGGGTTATCATTTGTACCATCCATTGATGAACATAATTATTGTCGGTTGAGATGTGGTATTTGCAAAAAATTTAGTTTTCCCTTTACTTGAATGCAAAAAACAGTCAACAGTTAGCTCATGATGTGTTCGATACACTGATGCCTTTGTTCCAAAGTGGTGTGCTTGAATATGGTCATGTACGCAAGTCAAGTGAGGCTCAAAAGGATAAAAATTTCCAACCAAATAGAGCTGAAAATGCAAAAAAATTCTAGCCAAACATGGTTGAAAGTTTTCAACAAAAAATGGTCAAAAGTGTTGGAAATTTCTAGCCACATATGGTTGATAATTTGCATCAAAATATAGCTGAAAATGAGCATGAAATTCAACCCATGCATGATATACATGCTGAAAATGTATTACATAATGAATGCATATCTATCAAGAGTGCACAAAGTATGTCAAAGTGGC
Organism: Ceratopteris richardii; assembly: GCA_020310875.1. NCBI lineage: Eukaryota > Viridiplantae > Streptophyta > Polypodiopsida > Polypodiales > Pteridaceae > Ceratopteris > Ceratopteris richardii. The sequence continues at coordinate 92,657,887 of CM035436.1, forward strand.
TAAAATAAACTTTGCAGGATAGCAAATTGAGTGCACATTTACTTTGTAGAACAAGATCAAACTCTCACCATGCATGAAGTGATTTTGTGGATTATTCTCTTATTGTAACATGTAATGAAGACCCACTTACTTTTGAAGATGCATGTGACGATCCACATTGGATGAGTGATATGCAATAAAAAATGGATTCCTTATATAGGATTGGTACTTGAGAGTTATGTGAATTGTCAAAATGAAATAATGCCATTGGTACGAAGTGGGTTTACAAGATTAAGAGAAAGTTAGATGGTAGCATTGATCAGTACAAAGCTAGATTGGTTGCCAAAGAATATGTGCAAGAATATGACATTGACAGGAAACTTTTGCACCTACTTCATGCATGATTACCATTTTTATTGTGGCTGCATTGGTTTCCCATTGAGGTTGGAAGGTACATTAGTTGGACATAAAAACAACTTTCTTGAATGCTGATTTGCAAGAAGAGAGTTATGTGAAGCGAACTCCTCGATTTGCCATGAACGGGAAAGAGCATATGGTTTTTTGCTTGCATAAAGGCTTGTATGGTCTCAAGCAAGCTCCATGTGCATGGTATGACAAAATCCATAAGCACTTGATTGCTCTTGGCTTCACATGTAGTTCAATTGAAAACACATGCTATGTACTCAAAGATAGGGTTGATCTTATAGTGCTTGTTCTTTGTGTCGATGACAAAGTCTTGATTGGGTCATGTGATGCAAAACTTGACATTCTTATAGATGATTAGCACCATACATTTGATGTCACTTATCTTGGTCTTTTGAGCGACTATCTTGGCATCCTATTTGTATCCATTGAGGAGGTAATTTTTATGAATCAAGCAAAATATGTTGAAAAACTACTTCAATGTTTTGACTAAGCAAGTTTCCACACTAGTTGATATAGGATTCATGTTCCCAGTTGAGGATTCCTGTGATGTATTTGACACTTCTCTTTATTAGCAAGCCGTGGGATGTCTTATATATGCATGCAATACAAGGCCGGATATAAAGTATGTAGTTCCCTAATTGAGTCGATTCATGCATAGCCCTCACACTAAGCATTGGCAAGTGGTGAAAAATGTGTTAATATATCTCAAAGGCACTTTGAGTTTAGGTCTCTTTTATGGTAGGATATTCAACCATGCTTGAATGCTTTTATAGATAGTGACTAGCATGGTTGTTATGATACTCGTGTGTCCACTACTGGTAATTGCTTTTTCCTTGGAGACTCATGCATATCTTGGTGGAGTAAGAAGCAACCTAGAATGGCGACATTGATTTGTGAAGTCGAGTACAAGGCAATTTTCAAAACTATAGTGGAGTGTATATGGATGAGATGCCTATTGATGGATCTTTGCATGGTGATTGATGCTATTGCACATATTCTCACTGATATTTAGGGTGCATTGGTTGTTGCACAAAACCCAGTGTTTCATGCATGGACCAAACATATTGATGTGCATTATCACTGTGTGAGAGAGTTTCTTCATGTAGGATATATTAATTTGGTATATGTGCCTACACAAGATAATGTGGAAGACATATTCACCAAATGTCTTCCATAGGAAAAGTTTGATGCTTTTCACTAAGCTTTAGGCTTATTGCCTAGTGGGGGATGATCTATCACTCCATGCATGTGTTCACATCATTCGCTCTAGGGGGGGTTGTTACACTTATGTGTTCCTTGAGTAGCATTCATGTGAGCCTTGTCCCTATACATAGGCATTTTTTACTCTAGTGTTGGCTAGAGGTTTTTTCCCCATGTTACCACATACATGATTCACTCATATGTGGTGGTAGTTTGTACTTGGGGATATTATTCAACTCTTACTTTAGTTCAATTCATCGTCTATAGAGAGATCTATTCCAACCATACATCTTCTCCATGTGTCTTGCTACATTTGTGCTCCTTGTGTGTGCTCCTTATGTGTCTCTTGCACTTCTATACACACCCAACATGGCGCCCATTTGGCCTTTCAGATGGACACTAACAATAACACCATATAACCCAATTTCAATATTCAATCAATTTTTTGCTTACCATCTTCACGTAGTTGGAATTCACCCTATATAATATGTTGTAAAATTGGCATGACCGCTAGTTCTAACAATATTCACTGTGGGTAGAATCACATATCCATCCCTACATATCCTTATAATCCCAAGAAAAAACATCTTTGAACTCTTCTAGTAGGTGTAGCAGATTGGTTCAAAAAAAGATTTCCTAAGTCAACACAAATTTTTACAATTCAAGGATGCTTAAGAGTTCCAAGATTGAAAGTATTTTAGCTAACCTTTGGCAGTTTTAGCCCTACTCCGAAGCTTTGTCTCTTTTGAATTTATTGCTATAAATAAATCCTCATTGGTCAAAAGTCTTGTAGTGTTCATTGAAGAAAACATTGTAGTGGACGGTAGATAGTGTCTAACAATGTGATGATAATTTGTTACATTGATTGGTAGTAAGTCTTAGTTGGACTTAAATAACATACTCTCTTCATCTTTATTCAATCGTGTACTAAATTTGTGGGCTCAAATAACTTTGAGTTTGACAATGCATGCATTTAGATCTTTTTTTTTACCTTGATATTGATATTGTTGATCTCCCCATTATTATGATGGTAGTTTTGTGTTTCTAATTCTATCCATATTGTGGGGGTTTTGAACATCATGGTTATCTAGAGGTGTTGGATATGGAGGATTTTTCACTAGAGGTACAAATATTTTTTATTGCATTGGTGGTGGATGATACTAATTTGGTGGAGGATACATAGGAAACGGTGGGTAGCCATTCTACTCGCATTGATTATTGTGCTAATTCTACTATTAGTTGAATTGATTTGACTATTGCAAGGAGGAGTGTGCCTCCCTACACAAGTAGCAAGGCAAGAGAAAGGAGGAGAGAAGAACAATAAGATGATTTGGTGCTAATTCCAAGAGATAAGAAGTAAAACTAACTACCAAGAAACACATCTGAAGCGATTGTTGGCAATGCAAAAAAATGAGAGAGTTTCCATTATGATAAGAAGCCATATAAGTACATTTTGAGTTGACTTTAGGCCTCATTCACGTCCATCCCTTCTCCATACTTCAATAAACCTTAGCTTTCATATTTTATTGAAACAAAATATGCTTCAATGTACCCCTAACACCGGCATGTATGGTGGACCCGAACTACCACTATCCCTTGATTAGTACTTCCCCTAAACAATATGAAAATTACATGGAAACCATTTATAGGTTGGGAACCTTTATACAACATGTGATACAATCATAACTGACACACCTAATCTCTAAGAGTGCTTCAATCCCCGAGCCACCACATCTCTTATGCCTGAGATCACTGATTCCATCACACTTGCTAAATTCAAGTGCATCAAGTAATACCCTCACATCAAGGCCAATACATCTCCAAAACAAAGTCTTCCAAAGATAAGAACTCAATCCATAGACAACTTCCATGTAGATCTCCATAGTGCTAAAGTGATAGCATCTCCCTTGGGGTAGAGTGGTCCAACTCGAAGAACATAGTCAATGCTAGTAGCAAACCTATCAATCAAGGGATATATGTGCACACATTATCATGTTCTACCCTTATGAACAATACTTGCAAATCAAAGTGCATGCGTAGACCATGGTATGGAGTGCAAACAATGCTCATGAAAAGTCAAGAACTGTGAGGAATGTGTAATTCAAAGCAAAGTGCTTAGAACTTAATCCAAGGTATGCAAGTACAGCACACAACTCATAATATGCCCTCCTATATGCGTCATCATCATGAAGTACCAGGGTGGCTCAATTACATCATATCATAATTCAATGTATGTACAACATACGGCTCATATATAAAAGAAAAGATAATTGTGTAAGGTCAAGGGCTTTAATGTCCAAGCGACTTCATGTTGAATTCCATCCGGGTGGCATTGCTATCTCAACATGCATGAAACATTCTTAAAACGCAAGCAAATATACAACCATATTCCCAAGGCATTTGCATAACACGTAAATTTAAATGGAAACATCGCATTCCTCATGACGAACGCATCACCTCCTCACATAATGGATGCATTCAAAGGCCCATTCTTCTATCTACATTCTGCTGCAATGGAAGAGTGCAATATGTATAACCAAAATACTCAATGGAATGCAGCAAAGAGAAGGTGAATGATTCGTGCTTGGGAAGATGACAATATATAACCCAAAAAATGATGCAGATGAACAACGAGACCAATGTACTAAGCCCTGGAATACATTGTCTACCTCGCACAACAACTCCACATGGCCATACATGATGAAATGGTAAGGAGCATATACAACTAATAGTGGAATAGTACATTTTGAGTTGGCCTTAGGCCTCATTCACACTTGTCCTTTATCCACCCTTCCAATAAAGCTTAGCTTTTCTATTTTACTCATACAAAATATGCTTCAATGTGCCCCCTAACATGACACATTGACAACCTACATCTGATGGGGACAAGCGGATAATTAGAATGCTTATAATAATTGATGATTGGCTATGGACTAGTATGAAATCATCAATTATGTACATAGTTTGTGATTTAATGGTTGTTGGGGATGTAAGGATCATGTGACCTTACCCCTATGTTCATATATATATACATCATATATAGTGCATTGCCTCAAGAGAGATCATTATGTGGGTTTCGAGGCTCCCACACATGTGTGCACATCTCTCCTCTCTTCTCTCTTCCTCCATCTCCTCCTTGATCCTCTTGTTCTGCACACCAAAGCCTTTCATTGGTATCAGAGCATGATGAAGGCTGGTGTGCAAGAAGCTTCAATGGAAGCTTAGGTCACAAGAGGTGAATGTGCAGGTTAGCATCTTTTGACACTTGTTCAGTATTGCAGCCATAACTCCAGTTAGAAAACTCGAATTGATGGGTTTTAAAGTTATGTACATAGCTGAGACATAGGGCTACAACTTTATAGAAGAGTGCAGAATCTAGTTCGGAGTTCTAAAGTGCCAAAAATTCAAAAAATACAAATTAATATAGAATAGGAATCTACAATCACTTGGATAGTAGGTCCGTTTTTGAGTCATAACTTGAGTTTTACAAGTCAAATTCAAGCGAATTGACTTGTTGTGTGTAGCTTGGAAAAAATGCTACAAATTTGTAGAAGAGCACATATCCAAATTATGAATGCTAGGTCACCAAAATTGCAAAATATAGAGCAGGAGTGTTGTAACTGAAGGTGAAATTGATAGCTGATGCTTGTTTTGCATATATCTTGAGCTACACACCTCGGATTGAGTTCTATATATCGTTTCATAGCCAAGAAAGAGTTCCTAAAGCTTTCTATAAAGAAAAAGTTCAAATTCAAAGGTTATCATCTCTAAAATAGCAAAACACAGAGCATCATATTTTCACCATAAGAACCCTAGTTGTTTTTTGGAGTTTCAATTTGCTTTGGAACTTCTTCGAGAGAGATTTTTTGGTGTGAAAGCTCTTATTTTTAGAGATTTATGGCATTGTCCATGTATGATCACTATGGTAGCTCCTCTAGAGCATGATCTTGTCATGTGTTTGGCATGTGAGATGATATTGTGGATACTTTTTCAAAGTTTATATCATCATGAATTTGATCATGGTATTGTCAATGGATGTATGGTGGCATTGTGGTCTCTATCTTGGTTATGCCACTTGGTTATGGATTTACTTATCGGTTGCACATAATTTTATGAGAGTTTATTTTGGATCTTTGTTGGTACTTGTATCTTTGTTTTCTTTGCAGGTACATGATCCAGATTGGAGCCTCACCTGCACATCTGTTTGTCACCTTGATTGGCTATTATTTTAGCATATGATAATTGATTCGATATCTATTTGTGAGTGTGATTCTTTGCATATGTGGATGGTGATTCCCACATGGTTATTTTGGTTCTAGAGTCCATTTTACAAAGGAGATGTTGTCAAAATTTTGACGGATTTTATGCTAGAAGAGAGCTCTAGTGGATCTTGAAGCTTGTGTGATAGCGTTGGATCATTGCTTATCTCCATTCATTTGGACTTGGTCATAGGTTATCAGTGACAGGTTGGACCATCTTGCAGAATTTGTTCTTGAGTGGGAGTTGCATCACCATTGTATTGGTGTGTATTGCCATTAGTTTTTTGGCATATGTAGTTTCTAGGATTATCTTTGATTGGATCAGTGACAGGTGGTGATAGATTGCTCATTGTCCTTTTGCTACTGGTTATCTTGTTTAAGTGCTCAGTTTATAGGGGATTGTTGTGAAACTACAACTACTACTCACAAATCAAACTACCAAGACCACACTCCTAAGAGAGAGCACGTATCCACCCATCCAACTCCACCCATATATATACCTCTAGCCCAAGGGGTTGCATGTCCTTGAGATTGGCCAAGTGTCCAGCCAAGTGTCCCTCATGTGGACACTTTCCCAAGGGTGATCACATGCCTTCTAATTTCCCAAGGTCTATCACATGCCTTCTAAATCAAATGAGGATTCTTCTCTCACATACACACAAGGTGGCTCCTAGAGAAGCTTCTCCCAAGACTAAGGTTCCTGTACCTTAGGATAAATCAAGCCTAAGGTTCCAACCATTCAATTGGGAGCTCATATGAATAAATACCTCAAGGGTTAAAACCAAAGGTTCAAGGCATGTTCCAAGGGTAATTCAAGGGTTAGACCAAAGCAAACATACATCATATTCTAACCTTTAGAATCCATATGTTTAACCTTCTGAACCCATGAATTATACAATATTCTTCCCCCCTTTAACATTTTCATCCTCGAAAATGCGTGTAGGTATAATATGTGAAGTATTTCCCCGTAGATTCGTTTCCACTAATCAGATAAAGGCTAATCCCTACCTTAATCTGAAAGGAAAGGAATAAAAAATCCCTACCCCAAATCACTTTCTCTTAGTCCCCCAAATGTACATGCATGCCCTGTACCTATGGACTAGTGAGATGGGTGGACTTCTTTGGTGGTCTTTTTCTTTTGGCACTTTCACAAACCTTGAGCTCCATAAAATAATACATTTCAGTACACTTTGTACTTCCCTAGAAATTTATAATTTTAGGAGTCTATGATAGAGATCCTATCTCTATCTTGAAAGGGCCAGAAACTAGATTCATCTTCCACTTTCAACAGAAAGGAGAGGAATCTTCATATGTTCTGAACTTAGCTTATTCTTTTATAGTCCTTTTCAAATACAAGTATACTTTATTTGTATTTGATAGGACTTAGCTAAAGATGTGAACTTAGTAAAGTGGGTCTCGTGAGTCCCTGCCAAAACATGCTCAATAAAATGAGGAGAAATACTATCTTCTCATTCCTTGGCAACTTAGGTGGACTTATTTCAATCATCCAGGTTTTCTTGAAACATAAAGCTCAAGTATTCCGAATGATAATATACCCAATCTACAAGTTCATGTCTACAAGTAGATGCCTATCTTGATCATGTTTGATTTTCCCTGGATGAATTCTCATAATAGACTTTAATCCTTTTGGAAGTTTTAACATTCAAGACTTAGATCCAAAGATGACTTTAGGAATTGGAATTATTTGGTAGACCATTCTCCTAGGTCTCTACCCCGTTTGTTCATCTTAGCTTAGCGTGTTCTTCAATGAGAATCAGTACTAACTATCTTGAACCAACTATGGTTTAGATAGTTATGTATACTAACCTCAAAGTTCATCAAAGCTTTGCAAAGAGAAACAAATCCGATTCCTTCAAATCCTCAAAATTGAGAAAAAATACTTCATCAAGACACTCTCTAGATTTTCTATTGGATGGAGTCTAGATGATTCAAGTTTTGTAGTTTTAGTTCCAAGGACTTGCAAGAAAGATATCTATTTTTAGGGATCATATCTCAGATCTTGCTAGGAACATTCTTGAATCACTTGTTCTCACCAAAGATTCAAAAGAAGATCTTTTACAGATCATTCTTTCATTCAAGGCTATTATACTTGAATAGGTTTGACTTTACTTTTGGAGTTTAACTTCGTAAACTCCCAAAATTCTTTACCCTCTTTACTTATCCAAATTTATTGTTCCATATAAAATTTGGCTATGCGTTTTATTAAGAAAAACGCACCTGCTTAAGAGGATAAAAGATAGCCTTTTTCCAGGGTAAATGTCATGTTCATTCTATTTACCCTTTTGTTCATACAACTAGGTGTATTAAATTGGTTTCGGGAGGTACATTTCTACACCTCATAATGAACCTAAGACCTTAATCTAAATGGTCTTATCTTTAAGGCTCATCATGATGTTTCCTATCGGATCTTGAGCCTATTTTCTCTCTGGCCATCAGAGAAAATTCTCAATGGGAGTTAGTTCTCACTGTCCCATACCAGTGAGTTCTTTCTCCAATCCATAGAACGACATCCTTAACCTTTCCACATTGTTATCTTTTTAATGCTCTTTGATCATTTACCATGATCATGAATTCCATTTTGGAACTCCTTGGCATCATTTTCATGAGAGAAAAGACTAAGGTTTCTAATGTCAAATAATTCAAAGGTCTATTTAGGTTGACCTTTGAACTTTACTTGGTATCGAACTATAAAAGGGTTTGATATTTTTTTTACCAATGTATGCCTCTTGGATTATCCAACCATAAAGGGTTGGATATATTTGACCAAGTTAGGTCACTTGGCTTTCTCAAAATTCCTCTAGCTAATTTAACATGAGATAAGATCAAGTCTTTTCTTCTTTAGATCCCTTTTTCAATGATATTTACCCATGGGATTTTCTTTCGATCTTTAACTCATACCTTCATGATTTGATATCCTTGCTTAATTCTTTAACATCATGTTGATGTTCTTTAAATCATTTTCTATTCTCCTCTTAGGGATCAACAATTATATGTCACCCCTTTTGACTTAAGCAAATTGCCATGCTTGTTGATCCAAAATTTGGATCTATCTACTCTCAAATACCCTACTCTAAATATGCTTCAAGTCTTTGGCTAGTTTACCTTAGATTACTTGCCAAATTGGAATTCTTTAATGAATTCCTTCTTACCTATCTGGTTCTTATTTTGTTTGAGATTTAACTCAAACACACTTAGGTACTTGGACATCCAATGTACTCCCTAACTTTTATGAAAGAGTTAAGGAATATATTTTTCTTAGAGGTATCATATTGATGATACCTTTCTTCCCCCCTTTAAGGAGTTTTCGCTCTCGAAAACTGTAGGAAATTGATGTTCTTTTAATTTCCTATCCAAATGGGAGGTTCACTTATGCTAAATCCTTGATTGAAAAAACTCTCCAATATCCTTGAGCTTAAGCTTCCATTATATTTAAGTTCAGTGTCCCATACCACTGAACCTACTTAAGTGACATTGTAAACTTAGACGTCCCATACCATCTGATTTACAATCTCACCTTAGTGTAGACAACTTTAGCTCTTACTCAAGGATTAAACTCCATTCATTTTAGTCTCAAAATCTTTGTAAGTTATATTCTTATAGAGTCTTGATTTTGAAAAGACTTTGAAAATTATGCTTTCATTGAACTGTATTCCTTGTTCTGATGCAATCAAATATATCTTTGTTTATGTCATTTGATAATAGAGGTAGTATTCTCATACTAGATATTATCTATTGGCATAAGTAGGCATCTATATCAAAGGATATAGTCAATCATAAGCTTTGCTAAATGGTTACCTTTTTAACCATCTTGATAAATTGTTTCTTACTCATAGAGCAAATTTTGGAGTAGAGGTCTTAAGAGTTTCTTTCAACCCTTTAATCTTCCTCTTCTCTAGATATGCTTAATGAGTTACAACTCTTCATTGTTGAAGCAATTTTCTCAAAGCTCCAATTGGAATCCTACCTCTTGTCAATGAAGGAAGAAGCTTATTGGGGAAGAAAATGAATGCTTAAAAGGGTAAAATGGTTCAACGCTTTTTTTTTTCTAATATGTCATTTGAGGAAATTCTCTTCCCCCTTTTAGTGTGGTCATTGTCCTCAATGATCAGGTGTTGAAGTTCCTCTGAACTTCTTAACATCGTTCACGATGAAAAATTATCCTATGTGTGTAGGGTCTCATATAAGCTTCTAGTTTCTCCTTTGGATTTTTCAATCCAATTTCTTACTACTACCATTAGTGGTTTAATAAGAAGAGAAACTTGTTGTATTTGAAGCTTAAGTGCTAGGCCTTGCTAATCAGGCATGCCATGGGTATTATGGAACTTGGGGGTCCATACGTAGGACTCGAAGTTTAAAGTTCCTCTTCCTAAGTTGAATTTTGTTGGCTTTTGAATTAAGCCAACATATAAAAAGCATAAAAGTTAATGGGCATAATCTTAGCATTCCATTAACTTTGATGCTTTTGACTTCATATGAAGAAGTCATTTTTTAGTCTTAAACCTTAAACTTACAATACTTGATTTATGTCCATTAACCCATGCATATGTGATTCAATATATCATGTATGCCAAGAACTGATACATCTTTGATTGAAGATGCTTAGGCTTAGCATGCATAAGGTCCAAGTACTGAACCCCTCTTTAAAGCATGCATAGAATTCCCATTTAGAACTCCATTAAATGCATAAATACATGCTTTTGGTTACCATTCATGTTCATCCCATTTAATAATGAACATTTTATATGGATTTTCTAACAATATTTAGGTGGTCAATCTTTTTCATGGTAATGAAAAAGCTTTTTCCATTTAACTATGCCTCTAGTTTGTCATACAAATTATTAAACTCGTGCATCTTTCCAAATGTATATGGACCACCAATTTCAGTTAAAATGCATCTCTATATGTATTACTTTTAGCATGGTCAAAGAGGCAAAAGGAAATGAAAATGGCACTTACCTTCATTTTTGCTATGTCCGTCCTTTGATTACATGAAGGAGGAAGCTTTTCCATTTGGATACTTCAAATTTGACTTTGCAAGGTTTGGCCATTGCACCTTTAAACTACTTCCTTGGGCATATACATACTTACTTGTATGCCCAAACATGTATTTATCCTTATAAAAACTTCAAAAATGCCTAAACGTATACTTACATCTCATATGACATGAGTCTAATGCCTATTTTATCTATGCCATTTTTTTGTAGGCTTTTGCTAGGAAATCTTATAAAATATGTGTCCTAAGCTCATTCTCTAAACACCATAATCATATATAGATTGGACTTTATGCATAATGAATGCACGCCAATGTTTAATGGATAATTTTCCTAGATCCATTGTGTTAAAATTAATCTATGTACTATGGGGCATGCCTTCTTTCCATGTCATGATGTATCGTATGCATAACAAACTTAAAGAAAATGAAAAATACTCAGCTTTAAAAGCTATCTCTTGTTGAAGTTGAGGATGAAGAAGGCACACTCCTTGGATCACCATCAAAACATCAACTCCATATTTTTTATCATCCATATGATTGAAGCTTCAAAGTTTACTCTAACCAGAGGTTATTGGTTAAAAACTTGATCCCCCTTTGATGCTCCAAAAATAGTAATGTCCATCAATTCTCCATGATGATTATTCAAGAAAGTTCTTCAATTCATTGTTAATAAAGGTTGGAATGAATGGAACCAATCATGCTCGAAAGTAAAGAGCACATGCGTAGGCTGCACTCTGATGGTCTTTGAATGCGAAGGCTGCGCTGTGTGGTCATCTTATCCCATATACGAGGGCTCTTTCTGAAGTAAAACTAAAAACTAAAACATCCAAACGTACACTCTCATAACAGCACACGGTGCGTGATCTCCGCTCTGCACTCTGTCTCTGAGTATTGGTCACGTAGAGTGCGCGAGTCTATGCTGTCCTCCATGGGAGTCTGTGTTGTTCTCCATGTGCCTCGATGTGAGGCGCTGTCCTCCATGTGCCTCGATGTGAGGCTCTGGTGGCTATCACGTGCTTTGGCAGAATGCATGCAAATCATCCTACTCGTGGATGATCAGAAGTTTGAACCCCTTAGTGGGGGGGTCATACGGACATGGTTTTGCTCCTTGAAACGAAGATCTAAGTAGACGGCATTGACGGCGAGCTCGAAATTTGCCTCACGGACAGTCAGAGTAATCACTGTAGGAGTTTCACTCAAATCAAGAAAAAAGTAACCTAGCTCTTGATACCAATGTTGTGAAACTACAACTACTACTCACAAATCAAACTACCAAGTCCACACTCCTAAGAGAGAGCACATATCCACCCATCCAACTCCACCCATATATATACCTCTAGCCCAAGGGGTTGCATGTCCTTGAGATTGGCCAAGTGTCCAGCCAAGTGTCCCTCATGTGGACACTTTCCCAAGGGTGATCACATGCCTTCTAATTTCCCAAGGTCTATCACATGCCTTCTAAATCAAATGAGGATTCTTCTCTCACGTACACACAAGGTGGCTCCTAGAGAAGCTTCTCCCAAGACTAAGGTTCCCATACCTTAGGATAAATCAAGCCTAAGGTTCCAGCCATTCAATTGGGAGCTCATATGAATAAATACCTCAAGGGTTAAAACCAAAGGTTTCACCCAAAGGTTCAAGGCATGTTCCAAGGGTTAGACCAAAGCAAACATACATCATATTCTAACCTTTAGAATCCATATGTTTAACCTTCTGAACCAATGAATTATACAACAGGGATACTCTATCGAATTTTTTCTAGGATCCTTTCACATCTACTTAGTCACTTTGGAGATTGGTGAGCAGGCTTAAGCTCATGGTTTTATGTGCATGCTAGATGCATGGTTATGTGACAGGTGGTTCACATGGTTTCTTCTCCAAAATAGTTGTGATGTGAGTTATGCATATGGATATGCAATTGTGATCCTATTGAGGATAGATTATTATTTCTAGTCCCTCATCACATTGCTAGTCTCTTGGATTGCCAACTGGTGTCTTCTCGATTCGATGGCACAGACTTTCCGAGATGGAAAGCTCACATGTGCCATACATTGGTTCATGTACGGTTACACATGTATGTGCATAGAGATGCAGAGAGGCCTCGTGACATGCCCGACCATATATGGATGGATATGGATGCATTGGCCAGCTCCACTATCCGATTGCAGCTTGTGGATTCTATATATGAGTCTGTTATGTATGAAGAGATGAGTAGTGCATTATGGCAGAGACTACATGATATGTATGTTGGAAATTAGGTAGGCCCAAAACAAATTCCACAGGTTCCATAGGTCCAGGATCTACAACACAAATTCCAGCAATCTTCCAATATTGACAAAACATGAACATACCACACTTAATCATACAATGATGAGACAAAGATAGAGAAAGATTAGACAACATGTATAAAGTGTTACATAAGCCACTGCTTACTCACACTATCATATATACAAATGTCAATTTACAATGTGGGAGTCAAAATCTCAACCACTCTATGTGAACAGAAATAGATGGATGAGTGAATGTACAAAATTTACAAGAATATTCAAATGTAGGGATAGAAATCTGAATATGTATGAGATGTATGACCTAATAGGTTGTAGAAGAGTGTATATGAGTGACAGAAAGAGGAAAGATGAGTGTGAAACTGACATTCAACAAACCCTAATCTGATTTTAGTCTATGGAAGATCCTAAATTAGATGTGTGTGTGAAAGATCACATACTTATAGAATTAACATAGAATGCTAACATGTTGCTGACAGAAATCCTCATACTCATATGGAAACACCTTCTCTAACACCTCATCTGAATGTATGTAGCATGCATGTACTGATTCTCCTTTAGTTATGCCGAATAGGACTCCTCCTGATATGGATGCCACTGCCTCCATAAACTCCAAGTAGTACCTATGTGCATAAAGAGAATATGTACATGAATCCTTAACATAAGATGCAAATCTTATGTTAACCTCCATCCAATGTCTTTGAAGTACATTGAAATCTTCATGTAGAAGACAATCTTCAAATACATCATGTAGATGGTTGATCCACACCGCCAAGATGCTGATAGGTAAGTCTTCTCCATAACCAAGAGTGTGAGCTCACTCTTCTTCAAGAAGAATACCATAGCTTCTCCTCAACATGCTCCTAGAATGCACCATGGCTGCCCCATGTGTGCTAGAGCACCACCTCTAGGGACCAAAAACTGGCATTGCCAATTGGTCTGCGATGATTCAAAAGTGACCCAACGCCTTTCTTATATAGGCCTCACAATGTCTAGCAATCAAAATAAAGCTTGGATGATTCTTTTCAATGAAAAGCTGCTTTTTAAACTTAAATTGCCATTTTAAAGTCAATTTGCTTTATTTTTAAAGTAGCTTTTAGCTAACTTTAAAAATAGCTTCTTGACCTGCTTTTTCACACTTTTGACTACCTGATGAATGATCTGACAACATTTTTATGATCCTCATGCGGAAAACTATCATATGAGGTCAAAACCCTAAATTAGTACAAAATTAGGGTTAGGGTTTTCTCCCAAATCTGATCTCTGATGACTGGATGTCATATACCATTGGAAAGCTCTCATCAAGCTCTACAAGATAGGCTCATAAAAAAGTTCATCTCTGAGTGTACTCAACTCAACCCATGAGTCTCATAAAAAATTCATATCTATGATGTCATCTTATCTTCATCCTTCTTCTATATGTAAGTCTTTCATACTTCTTTCCTTCAGAGTTTGGTATAAACATAAATGTGCACACCGCATAAGTAACATATCTCTCTGAAATATCAAGCTTCTCTACAATAGAACTTTGGAACTTTCTCCTGAACAGGAACACCTAATAGGGACTTTCTCCAAACATTCTTCTTCGTCCTTCTTCTTCTTCTTCCTTCTTCTTCTTCTTCCTTCTTCTCTCAAAGCTGGAACATAAAAAGAAACTGACAAAGGAAATATAGGAATACCTGTAGGTATGACTTTGCATTACATATGGCTGAAAATAAGTCTTCATGTTTCATCACCCCCCTGGATGATTTAACACTAGTATCCATATTTCTTCAAATTATATCAGACTTTATGAAATCTGGAATGTCTTTCTTCTTTCAATAAATCTGATCTTCAATAATCAATACGTGTATCTGAAACATAATGAGTATCTTCTTCTTTTTCTCTGCAACACAAATTTGATATAATCTGAATCTTTGACTTACTTCTTCCATAATCTTCTACAACATAGTGAGTATCTTCTTCTTTTTCTCTGCAAATTTGATAGAATCTGAATCTTTGACTTACTTCTTCCAATGCTAAGAACGTTTCAAACGAAGGATATATAATTGACTCATAAATACTCAAGATCTTCAAGATCCTTCAAGATCTATCAAGATCCCTCTAACCAGAATACCTATGTCAATCTGCTTTCATCAAACCTTCATGATTGAATGTTTGATTTGCTACCTGAATGTCTCTAAGTGTCCATGCTTCTCACATAAAGTTGTAAAACTTTTCTTTAACCAAATTCTTCCCAAGAATATGCAACTCCTACTAAAACATAAGCGGACAAACCCTCACCTTGAGAATTCCAAAAGTTGCAAGTTGATACTTCATCTTTTCATATTCTACCCGGGTGAAATGTGATAGTATCTGCTTGACTTTCTTTGGCTAACTCCACTTCTCAATCAAGTGATAAGATCTAATGGAACACCTTTTTGAATACAAGCATGTATCCAAAAATCTAGAAAATCATAGAAAGTAAATTCTTCAACTGACTGGTACAACAAAAAAATCTGAATTTTTTGATTTTTTTGAATTTTCTAAATTTTTTGAATTTTCTAAATTTTCTGAATTTTTTGAATTTTCTCAAAATATTGAAATTTTTAAAATTTTCTAAAAATACTAAGTTTTCTGAAAATACTAAGGGTCTGTCGGATATAATTTTGTAGGAGGTCATGAGCGAGGGTGTGCTCCACAATGTGAATACCTCTTGCGAGATCTGCTTCAGGTTTTTCCCAATCTACGGGTTGAGGGTCATCTAGTAGTGGAAGTCGGTAGTGTGTGGGGTACACTAGTTGTTCACAGGCAAATAATTGGAGTAGGCATGTGGGCCTACTTGTGAAAACCTCCGAATGGTATTCCCAAAATTCGGTAGTAAACATCTCTTCAAATGTCATTTTATAGCATGCCAGTAAATACTTGATTCGACAGTGCCAGGCATAGCACACTCGGAGGAATGGTGTCATCCTCATATCATATGCTAAGTCTTGATTACCATGCTCGAATCCCAGGGTGTTAACATGTGGTGCCTTGACGTGGCGAAAGATATTAAATACTACCAAAATCATATCAAATATTTTGACTGTCATATGTGTGACAACATCATCCATGCGGTGTAAGCGGGGGAGCCAATGGCGAATCATGGCCATCATGTATCTGACTGTGGGTGGTCCATAGAGTGGAGTGAAATACGGATAATTAAGCTAGTCCTAGCACTACTTATTATTCTGAACTTTGATTGTGAATGCCTTCTAGGAGTGGCATCTTGGCATAGGTCCTCAACATGGGTTATACTTCAAATGCAGTGGTGCCTTGACCCATGTGCTCATCATTTCTGGATATGTTTGTAACAACTCCTGGCACCAAGTTGGTTGAAAGATTTTACCACTTTGTGCCATCAATGGTAAGTCGTCAGGCTCGAACTGAGTTGCATGTGATGGTTTCTTGCCCGTCTCCTTTTCAATCGCTAATCGATACTTTGCCATTAGCATGAAATACGGTTTATATTGAAGTTCATGGCCAGAGATATACCTTCAAGGGGCCATGTGAGAGAAGTAAGGGGATTGTAAAATGCGTTCCTCGATCATATCCATGGCATGTAATTGTGCTTTTACCCGTGCTGAGTGGGTCTATCCAAGTTCTTCTACCGTCTTCATCCATGCGGGTGTAGGGAGTGCAAAAGTGTCTTGGCCTTCTGTCGTGACACGTTCGTCTGGGATGGGTTGTGGTTCGTTGGCCTCTTCATAAGTTTCCTCCATCGGGATAGACACAATTTCTTCATCATTTGGGAGTTCAAGTGGGGAATCAGGCCTGAGGGGCTCGGAGAAAAGAACAAGCTACACTTGAAGAGTAAGTACCTGAGCATGTAACATATTGAGTTCCTCTATGATCTATGGAGGCATGGCCTCAGGAGCTGGTGGTGGTTGTTGCATAGGTCTTCACAACAATAGCATTTTATGGTCATCCTGGAGTTTCTTATATGCTTCATTCATATTGTCATAATCTTCTAAGAGTCGTGCATGATCATCCAATAATATCTGCATGGACTCCGATGGTATTGCTTTAAAGCGACTCGAACTCAGAGGTTCGTCTAGTTAATCTAAGGCTGCTTCAAGATTTTCTCTATTTTGTTCTTGCAATCGCTGATTCTCTTCCTTGGCCGCTGTGAGTGGCATCATAACAGTCCCATGTTTTAGAGATAGGGAGTACAGGGGAAATTGGGGGGCAGGAGGTGAAAGAGGAGCAGGTGGGGTGGTGGGTACTTCGACGGTGGCAGTGGTAGTTACAGTAGAAGGATGAGGCGAGGAGTTGATAACTATGGTTGTTTCTTCAAGAGGGTCTTCCAGAAGAAGTCATGTTTCCCTGGTATGGTGTGACGATTGGGCATCCATTGGTACGCGAATATACTGACCCGGTTTGGATAGCAAACAAATTTGTTGTGGGTCAAACTTCGGTAGTGGTTTCCTTTGCAAATAGCGACATGCCTCATTGGTTCCAACTGATTTAACCGATTCTCTGAAGCCTTGAATGTAAGCTTCTTTGAACCCTCCTATAGCAAGTTCTTGTTCTAGAATTGCTTGACTTTCTTCTTCTGAGAGTTGTCTGCGTGCCCAAACTACTTGAATGGTGCAGTATAGTTTCTTGATTGCCAAAGTGTAGGCGGTAGCTTCAAAGGTGTCGCTTCATGTGTACTTGTGTCACCTTGGGCTTTGGTTTTCTGTTCTTGTTCTTCATGTTGCACATCCCCTTGAGAGTCGTGGCTACCTTGACTGGCTTCATCATCACTGTCCTCATTTCAATTTTTCAGTATCCATTTCCTAAGGGTTGATGAGAGGGTGGTATGCTTTTGCTGAGGGACAAAAGGTGATATTGGATGTTGTGGTGTCGATGGGTGAAGAGATTTTTGAGGGGTATATGTTACATGGCTTGAGTATTGAGCTATAATACGCTATTTAGGTACCCAAATTTGCATGGGTGTGGGTTGATTTGTCAGGTACTTCTTGGCAATCCAAATCTGTCAAATCTTCATTGAGCTAGAAGAAGGTCAAGGAGATGTTAAATATTGCCTCTGATTCTGCGAAAACTTTTTCTTATCATTGTTTTCATTGTTGAAAACTATCGGTGCTTTCTGTCCTTTTGGCACCCACACTTGTTTCATGCCTCTTGCTTTGTGATGCTGATACTGCTGCTTTCTTTGTGTCGCTTGGTTTGGTCGTCGGTTTGGGTTCTTTAATCGTGGTTGACTCCTTCGTGGTTGAGGGTGAGAGATCTGGTTGACACTCTTCTTTAGAAAAGAAGGGAGGTCCAACATTTGCGAAACTTTCCCATTATGAAGTGCGGCATGGGTCACTTCATGTATGAGGATAGGAAGGTCAACCCCACCCATGCAAGGGGTTTCCATGCCTCCTAGCCCTATGAGGTTTGCCTCAATTGGCCGCGTTTCTATTCCTGAGTCCTTATAGTGGGACCATCTAATTGCACTAGTCACAACACCTGAATCAATTAAAGCCCTGAGGTCCTGGCAAGGGTTGTTGTGCTCTAGCCTGACTGTAATGAATGGTCTCCTATCCACTTTGCTAGGATGAGTAATTGACTTTGCTTGACACATGGCCATGGGGTATCTGGGTGTTATTTCCAGATGGTTATAATGTTCTCTCCCTAGTCCTTGTCTTCTTAACTTCATGCGCTTAATGCGTTCTATAGCTTCTGCCTGAGCTTCCACGCATTTTTTTTTTCTTCCTCCTTATGCTTCTTTGCTAATGTGAGTCTTCTAAGCATATCCTCAGTAAGAGGTTCCTGATATAGCTTGATTCTATAGCCACTAATGTAAGTACGCATTATCTCTCCTTCTAGGGTGGCTAATTGTACTGCTCCACTTGTTGAGAGTCTGTTAATGATCATAGGTCCATAACCTTGCTTTTCTAATTTCTGTGCATGTTGTTTCAGCGTACACATTAGGACTAAGTCACCTTCTTTTAATACTTTGTCTTGCACATGTGCATCGAAATAGGCTTTTTGTCGCTTCTTTGCTGCATATATGCCCACTGCTGCTTTCAGCCTGGTTTCTCCTAATCGTTCCAAATCCATTATTCTTAATGATAATTCATGGCTTGTCCACTAGGGTTCGTGTGCAACCTTAAGGGTGGATATCAAGAAGTCCAAAGGAAGCACAACGTTCTGACCAAAAACCATCTGAAAGGGAGTTGCATTTAGTACGGTCTTGTAGGCCACTTGATATGCCCAAACAACGTGGTGTAACTGTTTGTCCCAATCTGAACATTTGTTGTTCACGAGTTTTGTCAATACAATGCAAAGGATCTTTTTGGTAATTTCTGCTTGACCATTGGCCTAAAGATGATATGGTGCAGATTTCTTGTGGAAAACTCGGAAACTGAACCGAAAATGGTGATTTTTTTACCTTCCACCATTGCTACTCTATGTTACCGTCACACGCTCGTCCTCCAAGCTCTCTCCCTGGCAACGGCGCCAAATTTGGTGTCACTCTAACACAATGAAAAGTACCAATGTGAGGAGATACACCTCATAAATGTCAATCCGTGGAGACGTGAGGGCCGGTATGAAGACCAAAAGCAAATGAAGTGCACAAGTGCGTAAGTGAAAGCACACAAGCATGCACACACATACACACACGCACACAAGGTAAGAGAAAAGAGTGGAACAATGGAAGGACTTCGATTACAAAAGAACTCTATTAGAGAAGCTCAATTCTACAACAAGCTAACCTCAAAAATGAGCTCTCCAACCCTTTTTATAGTTTTTTGAGTAGTTTTGACCCTGTCCAGACCTAGTGTCCGGCCTAGTTAAAAATTAGGTTCTAGGGCTTATTTGGGGGCTCAAAGGGAGTCTAAAAATTATGAAAATTGGTAGGATGATATTTCTAATACTCCTCAAGCTCAAGGACTCCTTGGATTGAACAAAATGGAGTTGCAAAAATAGAAATTGGTATTTATAATGGTTTTAGTGATAAAAATCACTATTTTTATAGGGATTTCTTATGAAAATTTGACATGTGCTTCTTGGAGCTCCCTACATGCTCCTTCTTCTTGTGTGTCCACTTCATTGATGCGCTTCCATGCTTATGTGTGACCTTGACTATCGACACTCCCCCCTCTAGAGGATGTCATCCCTGACAGACCCTTGTTGTAGTGGTTGTTCCCTGTAGTGCTTGGAGAGATAGTGTCCATCATGTATCCACAGGAGTGGTCCATCTTCCAATTGTAGCTTGGGCAGTTGTCTGGATCTTCATTTTGTCACCACTACCATTGTATGTACTTCTTCCTTGTATTCTAGCTTGATGGTGTCTTTGTGAGCTTTCAAAAATTGTGAGCTACTCAAAAGAGGTTGTCAATCTTGGTTATGAGCAACTCTCATGGTGGATTGCTTCCTTGCTCTTGTTGTTGTCACCGTGATGTCCTCTAGTTCTTCCAAAGATGGCTCTCCTCATTTTCATGCCAAGTACTTGTAACCCATAATGGATGATGGGTGAGTGCATTAGTGCATGGGTTGAACAAGATATGTGCCTTGTGCATGGCCTTGTAATGTGGCCCTATATTAATGCACACTTTGGAAATGCATGACTTGAATGGTGCAAAAGACAAGGTTATGCCAAAGGCACATGGTTGTTGCTCGTCGAGGCTTCAAGGTTGCTAGTGGATGTTGATGAAGTCTTTGTTGGAGGTCGCCAATGGATCCTGAAATGATGCAGTCTTTGTTGAAGGTCGCCAATGGATCCTGAAATGAAAATTGACCATTTCTCCCTTTAGGGATCCATTTGAGAACACTGTGGGGTTGTGTACAGGTCACTTTTGACTTCTTCGTCTTTGAGTGTTTGCTTAAATTGTGTATCTGGCGTGATTGATTCTTTGGTTCTATAAATTTTGCTGGTACTTTTGGATTCCAAACCCATATCCTTGATGATTGTCTTTTTATTTTTTCCAAAGAGGTGAGTTTATCTTCTTTTGGTATCGGCGCTCCGTTCTTACCCTTTTCACTCCTTGGCTTCTTTGTTGAGACCTTG